>JAYWIR010000060.1:0-665423 GCA_036172245.1 Raillietiella orientalis | reverse complement strand
CAACGGATGTTCTCCTTTGCCAGGGTTGCCATGCGGCCGAGCAGTAGACCGCATCTTCGAATCTTCCGGCCAGGGCACAGAAGAAACGATGCGAGTCCTTCGCATCGGGACACACGCCTGGGCAGGAGACGGGCCGGAATGCACCAAGCGGTGCTCCACATCTTCGCTGCGATGGCGACGGTCCGCCATCGCAGCTGGATTTCTACGCGCTCAAGCGTCAGGATGCTGAGACCGCCGTCCCGACGCGGAGCGCACAAGTCCTTCAAAGGGACTCGGGGCCTCCGCTTGCCCCAAAGAGCTATGCGGAGGAGGTCCTTCGTCCGCATTTTAGATTCCACGGGGGCGGGGCAAACAAAAAGCAAGGGGCGGAGTATGGGGGCCGCGAAGGCGTTCCAAACCGCGGCCCGTTCCGGCAAGTGAAACTTGCCTTCCAGGAACGGGCGATCGCCGTCTCGACTTTTTGGAGGCAGCTGGACCACGCTTCCGCAGGGAAGAAGTCCCCCAACGGCACACCGAGGTACTTGATGCACCTCACCGTGGGGAACCCCAGACGGACCCAGTCCTGCTGCCCTGCCCACGTCGCTCCAACTGGCAACACTGACGACTTCGCCCTGTTAACCTGTAATCCGGCCCCACGGCTAAGCAGGTCGAAGAAATCTCCGACCGCCTTCGCAGGGGTGGACATAGGTAAGAGGAGCAGAAGATCGTCGGCATACGCCGCTACGGCTGGCGTGCCGGGGCACGAGCTCGGCAAGGGGGCCAAAGTCACCCTGTACGCTCTCAGCACCAACTCAGCGTAGGTGCTAAAAAGCAGGGGGCTGAGGCTGTCGCCCTGCCTTATGCCCCGCCGCACCGGCACGCCATACACCTTTTGTCCACTGAAAGTAATTGAGATTATCGCGTTCCGCCAGCAAGAGCGCAGGTAAGAAATCAAGGAGGGTGGGAAGCCCATGCGACCCAGGAGCTCCAAGAGGAGTTCCTGGTCAACACAGTCGAATGCCTTATGGAGGTCGACTGCGATCGCTAAGGCCCCCTTTCCCGCATGAGGGTCCCTACCCTGTCCCACTGGCGGCCCCAAAGTAGGGTTACAAATTTTCCCTTTCCCTTCTTTATTACTCCGCTGCGCGTGCATCCATGTGCTCGCGAAGAAGAGGTTGTCCTCCATACTTCGCCCGGAAACAGCGTATGTCTGCTCCGGGCTAATTATGGAATTGGACACCTGCCCCAATCGCGACGCCCACATCCCGACAATCAACTTGGCGTCCGTGTTCACAATCGTGATCGGACGCCAGTTGCAAAGTTTCCTGAGGTCTCCTCCCTTCGGGAGGAGCCTCACCCTGGCTGACCGAAACGAGGCGGGAACATCGCCTTCGTCTCGGATTCGCCTTGTCAACTCGAGCACCAGGGGGGCCAGCTCTTCCGCGAAACTCTGAAAGAACTCCGCGGGCAAGCAGTCCTCCCCTGGCGCCTTACGCCTCTTGAGCCTTTTGATACCGGCGAGAATTTCACCGGTCGTGAAAGGCTCATCGAGGCTTTCTCTCTCCTCCTCCCCTATGGCCACGGAACCACTCATGAGCAATCGCCGCGAGGCGTCTTGTTCGGGTGGAGTTTTGGCGTAAAGGGAGGAATAAAAACACCGCACGAGATTCCGTACCGCAGACGGGGACGAACGTTCCCGGCCCAGGTCATCCAGCATGCTGGCTGACCCGGATTGCCAGGCTTGTCGCTCGGCTCCGGCGCGGTATTCGGCCAGGCGACGGACATTGGGGTTCCTCTCGTGACGACGCGCGTGCAAATACGCGCGTTCGTCGCGAGCCCCTTCGTCGAATCCCCGGGGCAGACGTTGCACTGGGAACTGTTCGCAGAACTCCCGGACCGAGTCCTGAAATAGGTCCGAATCCGCGAGATTCTGGAGGGTGACGCCTCGCAGGAATTCGCGAAGATGTTCTTTCGCTCCTGACAGGCGCGTCCAGTCCCCTGGCATACGCCAATCCCTGGATGGCGGTCCCTTGTCGCGCGGGCGCATCTCGAATACTAACCGGGAATGGTCCGACAGCGTCGATCCAAGCGTCCCTCGTTTTCCGACCCGTGTGCACAGGTCTTCGTCGAGGAAGACGTGGTCCACGCTGTTGACCATCCCGCTTATTTCTGTCAACAAGTTAAGCGCGCGCATGGCGCCGCACAACTCGTTGATCGCGTTCCCCTGTGCTCCGGGCTGATCTGAGAGCAGACGGACGTTGAAATCCCCTGCTATCAGATGCGCCTTTCGCACGTCCGCGTCCACCAGCCATTCGCGCTTTAAGGTTTGCAGTAACGCGTTGCGCTGCTGGTATCCCTGTTTACCGCTAGGAGCGTACACATTGGTGACGATGAGGTCGATCGAATCGGACCATCTGAGAATCAGTTGGCCGATCCGTCCGTCGTCCCCAAAGCGCACGTCCTTCACGGCTGCGTTAATGGCTGGCTTTAGGAAGAACGCGACCCCACAAGTGTTGCGGGCGCCGCATCGCCAGTACAACCGCCCTCCCGCGATCGTTTCGATCTCCTGAGCGTCTTTTGCGGTGATCACGTGGATCTCCTGCAAAAGCACCAGGTCGAAATCTCGCAAGGTGGCGGCTGTATCTCGTCTTTTTCCGTCGTCGCGCAGCCCGTTAACATTCCAACTGGCCGCGCGGATCCGACGGCGACAGGCGAGTCCAGGTGTTATTCCTGGGAACCTGGCGGTGGTGCTCCCGCCACCTTTTGGGGCGGGTCGCTGGACGGGGTTGGCGTCTCGCCCACCAACTCCCCATCCTTCTTACGTGCCGACGTCTCCGGCTGCCCGTGCGAAGGGGATGTTGTTCGTACCTGTTGGCCCACATCCATTGGTGCGGGTGGTTCAGGTTCGGCGGTTTCAGAGGGCATTGCTGACCACTGGTTACCCTCCACCATTGGAGTCGCCTTCTCGTCGGCTTCCGCACGTGGGTAATGCCCGACTTGGGCTCCCACGCTGTCATCCACTGGTTCCTCCTCCATTGGATCCCCCTCGCGCGGAGGCGGAATGCACCTTCGGGGTTTCTGGGATTTTCGCCCCGCTTTCCTTGGTGGTGCTTCCGCAGAGGAGGATGCACTTCCGGCCTCCCGGTCCGACTCACCTGCGGAGGCCATTTTAGCCGCTGCCGGCCAACGCAACCCCTTTCGCGAAGGGTTCTCGCGTTCGGCAAGCGTTGCCGCGAGCTCCTCCGCGGCCTTCTCGAAGGCTGCGTCCTCCGTTTCGGCGATTTTGTCGTCCGGCTGACCCTCGTCGCAAGCAGGGGGTGGGTTTTCGCGCGCATTCGCCGCGGCGGGAAAATCCATCGAAGCCGTATCGCCTGCGGTGGTGTCGGCGGGAACGTCAATGCGCTCCAGCGTAACCGTGCATTCTCGGAGAGTTTTTACGCGCGACACGGATTTAGCTTTTGTTCCGGCCGCCGCCTTCTCTCCTTTCTTCGGGACATGCTTGTCCTTTTTCTCTTTTTTGGCTTTGACTAGCTGCCAGCCCTGTTCTCCCTCTGCGGTCTCGGGAAGATTTTTCTCCGATGCCGCGCTGGGAGCTTGGGTTATTGGCAGCTTTTCTCGGCCAGTTTCACGGTTCTGCAATTTTTCTTTCCCCGCGCGTTTCCCTTGCGCCTTTTTGGCGGCCGAGGGAATCGGGGTGGGGCGTTTAGGGCACACGCGAAGGACGTGTCCCTTCTCCCCGCACAAGTAGCATACGATGTTTGGGCACCTCTTTCGGATGTGTCCGACCGCATCGCAGTTGCCGCAATACCGTGGCTTGCCCGCATACCAGAGGTCTACCGGTTCTCCCGCGACCTCAAGTTTGTGGGGTAGCTTCGCTTCGTCTTTTGGGGTTACACGTGCCGCGGCGAGGCCCCCGAAGTGGCGTCCGTAGACCTCAAAGATTGTGGGCTTCGGCCACAGCGCGTGTACGTCCCCGTACTTGCTTAATTCGTCCTTCACTGCAGTGCGCGTCATGCGCTTGGATATTCCTGTCAAGTGGACCACAACCGAGTGGTCCATCGACACCGGGAAGATCTTTCGACCGTCCATGATCAACGGGGTATTTATAAGGCGATCGGCTAGGCTGATGCTCTTGCACACCAGCTCAACCCGCTGCGCCCCGCTGAGCACGCACAGACCTTCCAGATCTTCTTCACGGACATTAGAATTTTGAAGCGCTCTGCTGAAAGAGCGCGCCGTGTTTCCTTCAAACAAAGGGCCTACCTTGTATACAAGCGATGGCTTGTATTCAGAGGCCCGATAGGCGGCTTCCTCGGCTATGGCCTCCGCACTGGGGGCGGCGACCATTTCACTCCAAGTCTTCGCCGGCTGCGAAGACGTTCCAGGGACTATTGCCCCCATAGCTGTAGGTCTTGTGGGAGGACTTGCCTCTTCCACAACTACATCCATCGCGGTGTCCTCTGGCACAACTGCCATCGGACACCGACGACCCACACTTTACACCTGACTACACTAAAAAACTCCGGGTGCTTCCCAGACAAGCGCTGGCGTAGCGACCAAAAAACACGTCCACCCACACCGGCTTTCGGCGAAGGGCTTCGGTGATGCCACCCGGATACGCCGGGACGTTTATTAAAAACATTTCAACGGTCAATACAGAACGTGGTACAAGGCCCCACTGACGGCCACGCAATACCGGAACTGCCGGGACACCGGGACGCAGCTCGGTGTGGCTCTCCTGGGCAGTGGAGGGGGATGGGGGAGAACACAAAAATAAAATAAAAGAGAAAAACAAACCACAAAAAAAAGTTTGGAGGGCCGGGAAGGGATCACAGAAAACTGCTGGGAGGGCCCATTCTTTGCAGGATGCCTTCTAGTTCCTTTTTCATCCTTCCTAGATGGGTCCATCGGGTAGCTCTCTGCAGGAAGCGAGAAGCATACTCGATGACATTCCTCACGATGCAGTCTTCATCTTCGGCATCACTCCAGGCCGCCACTATACCACGAATGAAGCAAAGTGCTGCCAGGGCTGCAGCTGGACTGAGGGCGTCCCGCACGAAGAAAAGACTGAAGATACATCCACCGTTGACAGCATCCGGTATCCCAAGTGCCGTTTGAAGACGTTTCCAAAGAATCCGGACGGCAGGGCATTCAACTAAGAGGTGGGGGAGCGACTCCCGCTCCCCACACCTGGCACACGCAGAATTTACTCTTCCCCGCGTCCAGTGGAAGCGGCGCGCGTTGCAGGGTAGACCCCAATGCAGCCACAGAAGCGCCGATTCTTGCCACTTCAGGGAAAGAATCCTGGATCCAAGTAGAACCGGGGGCCACTTCAGGTCATCCAATCGAATGCCGAGCAGCTCGCCCCATCTTCTTAATCCACGCGGCTGGATACTAGGGGTCGTTGCATCTGTCAACTCTCCCATGGTCCAGCCGCTCATCGTCTTCTCTCTGCCTGCGATACGGCAGCAGACTTGCCACCTTGGCTTCCGGCTTTCGTGAAGCGCCCTTTGGAGGAAGGGCATCGCCGTAACAAGGGGTGTGCCTTCCGCCCACGTGCAACTCGGTGGAAATTCAAGTATTCCACGGAGAGTTCGGCGGGCGTAAAAGCCGACTCGCAGGCAGTTCATCTGGTCTTCGCACCTCTGGTTCAGCTTGGCCCAGGTGCCAGCAGTCTCTTTCAGCCAAGCGGAGGAGTTGGCAGGGACACAAACCATCCAGTCGTTCTCCTTTGCCAGGGTTGCCATGCGGCCGAGCAGTAGACCGCATCTTCGAATCTTCCGGCCAGGGCACAAGAGAAACGATGCGTGTCCTTCGCAGCGGGACACACGCCTGGCCAGGAGACGGGCCGGAATGCACCAAGCGGTGCTCCACATCTTTGCTGCGATGGCGAGGGTCCGCCATCGCAGCTGGATTTCCACGCGCTCCAGCGTCAGGATGCTGAGACCGCCGTCCCGACGCGGAGCGCACAAGTCCTTCAAAGGGACTCGGGGCCTCCCCTTGCCCCAAAGAGCTATGCGGAGGAGGTCCTTCGTCCGCTTTTTCGATTCCACGGGGGCGGGGCAAACAAAAAGCAAGGGGCGGAGTACGGGGGCCGCGAAGGCGTTCCAAACCGCGGCCCGTTCCGGCAAGTGAAACTTGCCTTCCAGGAAAGGGCTTCGGTGAGGGTGTCAGGAACGAGCGGGCGTACCTCCAGGCGCGCCGTTATTCCCGGCGTCCCGACGACCGTCGCCTGGCTGAATTCAAGGCTGAGGCGGAGAGGCAGGCCTGGCAGTCAGGCTCGGCCTGCCTGCTGGATCATCAGGGCCAAGAACGCTCCAGCCCAGCCCAGGTAAGCCGCATCGTGCGGGACTTTTATTCCTCCTTGTACGCGCCACTCACTCCTGAGCGCCATTTCGCGCAGCGCCTGCTGCCGGATGGCGCTCCCGCGCTCAAGGAGGAGGACCGTTCCAGATTGGCGGAACCGTTCACGATGGCGGAGATCTTCTCCGCCATCAACAGGCTCAAGAGAAGGAAGGCACCAGGGGAGGACGGCCTGCCCGCGGAGTTTTACAAACACTTCGCGCCAGAGCTGGCCCCCCTGGTGCTCAGGTTAAGTACGCTGATCCGCGAACACGGCGAAGTTCCCGCCTCGTTCCGGTCAGCAAAAGTACGTCTCCTGCCGAAGTCAGGAGACTTACGCAACATTGGCAACTGGCGTCCCATCACAGTAGTGAATGCGGACGCAAAGTTGTATGCCAAGTTGTGGGCTGAGCGTTTGGGGCGGGTGGCCGCTTCCGTGGTGAGTCCCGAGCAGACCTATGCTGTTCCCGGACGAACCATGGAGGCCAACCTGCTCCTCGCCAGCTCATGGTGGCAGTTGCGACAACGCGTTGCACAGGACGGTCAAGGGAGCCTCGCGCCCCCCTCTGACCAAGAAGATCGGGCAGAGGGTGGGATGGACTCGGCGGGAGCCTTTGCCGTCGCGGTCGATTTGTACAAAGCATTCGACTGCGTCGACCAGGATCTCCTTCTGGAGCTCCTGGAACGCATGGGTTTCCCTGCCGTGCTTCAATCTTACCTGCGCTCCTGCTGGCGCAACGCGTCAATCAATATCGGTTTCAGCGGCCGGCACGTGTACGGCGTGCCCGTACGCCGCGGCATCCGGCAGGGTGACAGCCTAAGCCCCTTGCTCTTCAGCATCTACTTTGAGCTGGTGCTGAGGGCATCCAGGGTAACTCTGGCAGCCCTGCCGAGCTCGTGTGCCGGCACGCCTGCCGTGTCGGCCTATGCAGACGATCTTCTGCTGCTGCTTCCCGGGTCCACCCCGGCGAGTGCACTCGAGGACTTCATCGAGTTGCTGCGTTGCGGGACGGGTCTGGAGGTGAATAGGGCGAAGTCGTCCATGGTCTTCGTCGGTTCGGCGTGGGCTGGACGGTCGGACTGGATCCGCTTGGGGATCTTCACGGCCAGGTGCTTCAAGTACCTCGGCGTACCGTTGGGGGACTTCTGCGCAGCAGAAGCCCTGTCCGACCGTCTCCAAAAGGCAGCGTTGGCGATCGGTCCGTTCCAAGAAGGCAAGTTCTACTTGCAGGAACGGGCCGCGGTGTGGAACGCGTTTGCGGCTTTCCTCCTTCGCCCCCTACTTTTTGTTTGCCTCGCCCCTTATTTTATCCGAAAACGAGCAGCGGGCCTCCTGAGGACAGTCCTTTGGGGCAAAGGGAGGTCCCGTGTGAGGCTCAAAGACTTGTGCGCTCCACGTAAGGACGGAGGACTAGGCGTTCTTACGCTGGAGCGCATTGAACTACAACTTAGGTTCAGGACTCTCGCTCTTGCAGCGGAATTGTGGGACACGCCTTGGTGCGTTCCAGCACGCCTCCTGGCCCAACGAGCCTACGGATGCGACGGACTTTTGTCGTTTCTGCTGGCACGCGACCGCAGAGAAGCACACGGCTGCTTATTCCTGCGTCGCATGGAAGTTGCGGTACGGGAGAACGCCTAGATCTCCTGCCGCCCAGGGAACTACTCTGCATGGCTGCACGAGTCAGTGTCCACCTGGGTAAAGATCCACGTTTCGGCGGGCACAAGAAACACTTGCCTGCAAAGGCACGCCCGCTGGAAACTGCAGGAGATCGTGCAGTCCCACGAATAGCGCATGTGGGCTTTGATAACCCCCCTTGCCCCAGTGCTGTTCTTCCTCATCGACGCCAGGGACAGTAGGGAGCTTGGGAAATGGTACGTGTCCTGCACCATTGGAGGCAGGACACAAACGATTATGGCGTGGACATCTCGGCAGCTAGCGGACGCTGCGACGCCGAGAGTCCCGCCCAACGTAATTCGACGCTGGGGCGAGCTACTCGTATCATCTCCGGAGGAGATGAAGTGGCCCCCGGCGTCCTGGAACAGTGGATCCCTCCCCCTGAAATGGCAGGATGTGGAGTTGCTTGTGGTCCTCTGGGGACTTCCATTCAAAGCACGCCTTCATCACACAACCCGGGGGGCCGTGGATCCTTATTGTGACCGGTGCGGGGAAAAAGAGACCTTCTTCCACCTTCTCATCGAGTGCAGTGCCATCCGCCCTTTATGGGATCGTCTCCCGGCGATCCTGGACTTGCACGGATGCGGCCCTAAGGACGTTTTTAGGCTCCTCTTCCGTAGTGACGGCTTGTCCTCCCCCTCTTCTGTAGCAGTCCTCTGCTGCATTCGAGGGATCGTGGCGGCTTGGAACGCCACCAGAAGAAGACGTCAGCCAACCGAGAACGCCTTACGGTTCACTCGCCTATTCGTCCGAGACGTCTGCAAGTGGCGCCACTTGGGCGCAGAGAGGACTCAGCTTGTACGGATCCTGAATAGGATCTAGAGGACCTATCCGCGCGCACGGTGATCCCCTCCCTGCCCTCCCATTCCCGAAACATTTCTTCCCTCCCATACTTCAACTATTTGTTTGTTTGTTTTTTTTTTTCTTTCCCAACCCCCGCGCATCGGATGGACCTCTCCGGCATCGCGCCGGTAAATACCAAGCTGTTTTGTAGTGATGGACCCTTGGGTTCAACACGCGACAATCCATTGTAATTTTATTCTTTTGAATAAATGCGCCGGCATATCCGGGTGAAAAAGCGTTTCCGGCTTCGTGCGGCGAAATCGCTACGGTCGCGATCGATAGCGCGGCACACGTTGCCGCGATCGAAATGGTTGTTCCAGTCCAGTCCACTGGGAGCGTTGTAGCGGCGAGCGAAAGCTCAGCCGCTGCGGTTCCGAACGATAGCGCGCCAGTTGCCGCTATCGAATCGGTTGTTACGTCACCCGACTCGCCAACAGGCGGCGAAATCCGTGATGACGTGGAACGCATCTCTGATGCAAACTTCGCGCAAGCCGCGGAAGAGTTGGCTGCCTTCCTGAGGCAGCCCGTCAAGGCCGAGAAGAAGGCCGTTCGACGCCCGGCTACGGCAAAAGACCCGGAAACCTCCGAGTCTGACGCCGAAAGCGGGAACTCGCCCTCCGTTGGCTTGCCGAAAAGAAAACATAAAAATGCAACAGGTGCTCGTAGGCGTGCTGTCACCTCTCAGGAAGAGGTTGAAATGGCATCTGACAGCGAGGAAGAGTCCATGTGCGTTGCACAATGCGACTCCGTGCCTGAGAGCATCCTTTACCAACTGTAAACACAGTTCACGGCCGACGGAGTGAGCGATGCTCCTGAACACTCCAACGACATGGACCCGGACCACCCGTCTTCTGAACAGGAGGCGGTTTCTTCCACCCCACCATAACAACACCATTGCGTGGACTCGCCTCCTCTAGCCGCTTGCGAATAACCTGTTGGAACGTCAACGGGTTGAGCAGCGACGGGAAGAGGCGAGACGTAGCCGCCATTCTGCGAAACTTCGACCTGGCCCTACTGCAAGAGACTCACGTGCTCACAACAGAAGCAGGCCAGGATTTCGAAAGAATCACAGGAGGGCGGCTGCTGTGGAGGAACGGAACAGGCTACTCGTGCGGAGTGGCCTTTCTGCTGAAGCCGGCAGTCGAAAACTCTCTCCGTAGCGTTCGCTTCGACTGGGACGGTCGAGTTGGACAGCTTGTTCTCAAGTGTTCCGAATCGATCGACCTCGTTGTGACGAACATATACGCGCCAGTGAGCAATCACGGGGCCGAGGAACGCACTGCGTTCCTCGAATCCCTGCGGCGAGACTGGCTGGCTGAAGCAAGCGTACGGCGGACGCACCTCATCGCGGGCGATTTCAATCTCCGCCTGCTAGCAGGTGCACCCAACAGACGAGCACAGCTGGTCAACGAGTTGTGCGCAGCAATGAATGCGCGCAACTTGTTGGCCGGTGATGCCGGGAGAGATCGGAACATCGATCACATGTTCCTCGACAACCACCTGTGCACGCGGGTGGGATCTCGAGGAACGCTCCCGGCAGAGCTGTCCGACCATCGACGGCTCGTGCTCGAGTTCCATCCGCGGAATAAGGGCCCTCCCTTGAAAACGTGGCGCCTGCCAGGGGACTGGTTGCGCCTCGCAGGAGCGGCGGAACATCTACGCTGTTTCCTGCGAGGATTCCATCTTGAGACGCTCGCGGACTGGGACGAAATGAAGTGCTCAGTCCGCGAGTTTTGCGACCAGTTTCCCCTGGAACGTCTTCCGCCGGGCTTCGGCGATAAGGTCAAGAACGAGCGGGCCTACCTACAGGCCCGCCGGTATTCCAGGCGTCCCGACGTCCGACGCTTGGCGGAATTCAAAGCTGAGGCGGAGAGGCAGGCCTGGAAGTCAGGCTCGGCCTGCTTGCTGGACCATCAGGGCCAAGAACGCTCCAGCCCAGCTCAGGTGAGCGGCATCGTGCGGAAGTTTTATTCCTCCTTGTACGCGCCGTTAACACCGGAGCGCCATTTCGCGCAGCGCCTGCTGCCGGATGGCCTCCCCGCGCTCAAGGAGGAGGATCCTTTCAGGTTCGCCGAACCGTTCACGATGGTGGAGGTCGTCTCCGCCATCAGCAGGCTTAAGAAAAGGAAGGCACCAGGGGAGGACGGCCTGCCCGAGGAGTTCTACAAACACTTCGCACCAGAGCTGACCCCCCTGGTGCTCAGGTTAAGTACGCTGATCCGCGAACACGGCGAAGTTCCCGCGTTGTTTCGGTCAGCAAAAGTACGTATCCTGCCGAAGTCAGGAGACTTACGCAACATTGGCAACTGGCGTCCCATCACAGTAGTGAATGCGGACGCGAAGTTGTATGCCAAGTTGTGGGTTGAGCGCTTGGGGCGGGTGGCCGCTTCCGTGATCAGTTTGGAGCAGACTTATGCTGTTCCCGGACGAAGCATGGAGTCCAACCTGCTCCTCGCCAGCACATGGTGGCAGTTGCGACAACGCGTTGCCCAGGAAGGTCAAGGGAGTCTTGCGCTCACCTCTGACCAGCAATATCGAAGAGAGGGTGGGGGGGACTCGGCGGGAGCCTTTTCAGTCGCGGTCGACTTGCACAAAGCATTCGACTGCGTCGACCAGGAACTCCTTTTGGAGCTCCTGGAACGCATGGGTTTCCCGGCCGTGCTCCAGTCCTACTTGCGCTCCTGCTGGCGCCACGCGATTACATCCATTGTTTTCAGTGGCTGTCGCGTGTACGGCGTGCCGGTACGACGTGGAATTAGGCAGGGTGACTGCTTAAGCCCACTGCTCTTTAGCATCTATTTTGAATTGCTGCTGGAGGCTTACAGGCTGACGCTAGCCAACCTGCCGAGCTCCTGTCCAGGTACGCCGGCCGTGGCAGCCTATGCCGACGACCTGCTTCTCCTGTTGCCCATGTCCACCCCGGCGACATCGCCTGAAGGCTTCTTTGGGTTGATTCGTCGCGGTGCCGGCGTGAGCGTTAACAGGAGTAAGTGTATGGTCGTTCCGGTGGGTGCGACGTGGGAGGGGCAGTCCGACTGGATCGACCTGGGGATCCCCACGGGCAGGTACCTCAGGTACCTTGGCGTGCCGTTGGGCGACATCTGCATCATAGAAGCGTGGTCGGACTGCCTTCGGAAGGCAGAACGTGCACTTGTCCCGTTTTCAGGAGGCGAGTTCGTCTTGCCGGAACGGGCCAGCATCTGGAACACCTTCGTTGTCCCCCTCCTCCGCCCCCTGTTTTTTGTTTGTCCACCTCCCCAGGAAGTCAAAGTCTGGGCGCAGCGCCTTCTACGCAAAGCGTTGTGGGGCGCTGCAAGATCCCGTGTTAGACTTAAAGACTTGGTGGCGCGGCGCCAGGATGCAGGCTTGGGCATCCTCGACTTAAACAGCATCGAACTGCAGGTGCAGTTCCGCATGCTGCGGCTCTGTGCCAAGCTGTGGTGTACGCCGTGGCGCTTACCCGCACGCCTTATACTGAGGCGCTGCACGGGAAGCGAGGGACTGCTTTCGTTGCTACCCCACTTTCGGCACACCAGAATAGGGTTTGGCTTCCCGCTGAGGCAGCTGTCCTCACTGCTGGAAGCCCAAAGCTGGATCTCCTGCCGCCCCATGAACATAGATGCATGACGGCAGGAATCTTTTTCATCGTGGGCAGATTCCGAAGGAACGCGCTTGGAACATCTTCGACGCCTGCGACTTCTCCTCAGTCATCAAATGGACGAAGTCATGCAGGACAAGAAGTTGTCGGATCGTCTGGCCGCCACACCACTCGCCGCAGCGCTGTCTGCTTTCAGGGCAAGCAACGACGGTTGCCTACCGGCGGAATGGAAGTTCTCCTGCAAAATAGCGGGAGTCAGTAAGCTCCTCGGCAGCTGGACGACAAAGGATCTGGTGCAAGTCGCCACTCCTCGGAATTGGGCGAAGGGTCTGCTTCGGTGGCGCGAACATTTCAGTGTGCCCCCCGTAGAGATAGTGGTTCCCCCCGTTTGTTTGGACAGCTCCGTGTTCCCCCTAAAGTGGAAACAAGATGTGCTGCTGTTTTTACATTGTGCATTACACTGTAATAGGCAGCGAAGCATCGTTTCCGGGGGAGCTGCCTTGCCAAACTGTTTAAGGTGCGGATAGATCGAGTCTTTTCCGCACCTTTTGCTGGACTGCGGTGACCTCCGGGAACTGTGGCGAAGACTCACTTCGGCCATCATGCCACAAGGAGGCACTGCCATTGATGTGCTGCGGCGCTTCTTCAGCAGAAATGGACTTTCGGTTAGCGCGATTGATGCAACCATGTGTTGCGTTCGCGCCATCGTGAAGGCCCGCTACGCCCTGGAGTTGTCATCGCAGCGAAGGGAGGCTCACCTGCTTGGAGCTCAATTCATGGAGAAGGCTTCAAGGTGGTCTCATCTTCGTGACAAGGTGAATCAGGACATCACCGGCATACATCGCCGGTTTACACACCTTTGAGAACGGCGTAATCCGGTGACCCCTGCGACCTCTCGCCCACCCATACCCCGTCCCCGTTCGGTCGGTAAAATTTCCGGTGCCCATGCTTTTATCCCCGTGTCTTCCAGAGCGATCCCAAAGACCCTTATCCCGTCCTCCTTATTCATTTTTTTTATTTTATTTTGGTTTCTTTGTGTTTCCCACCCCCCCACACCGTTCAAGAAACTGTTACTCTGGCCTGCGTGCCAGCAATATTCTCTTCATTCTTGTTCAGTCGTCGGTTGGGAGTTTGGTTCCCAACTGGTTTATTTTGTATAATTGCTTTTTTTCGTTATGTTATATGGAATAAACGCCCCGGCGTCACCGGGTGAGAAATCTCCCGGGCTTGATCTGCGGAGATCACGTGGATCTCCTGCAACAGCACCAGCTCGAAGGATGCCAGGGTGGCGGCCACGTCACGCCTCTTGCCGTCTTCGCTTAGCCCGTTCAGTTCCGTTCGCAACAGGCGATCAGAAGACGACGGCGAGAGGGGATTCCCGGCATTATGGCTGGGAAAGTTGCGTTTGGGCACCTGCCGCGGGGCAGGTGTAGGAAAGGTCCATCGGTACGAGGACCATCGGAACGAGGACGAAGGCCTCTTCAGGCACCTGGGGTACCTGTTCGGCCTCCATCCTTACCATCCTCTCCGTGTCCAAGCGTAGAATTCTCTCGGGTGACGGGTCCAGGGAGTTTCCTACGCTCATGGCACCCTCGCTACCGGAAGGCATCTCTTCCCCTTCGTAGGGGGAGACGATCTTCCGGGCATTGTGGACTTTCGTCCTGCCTTTTTGCGGGGTGCCGCGGAGATGGATGCTGTGTTTTCGGCCTTCACCTTGGGGTCGGAAGTGGCCAACTCCTGAGGGGATGCCGGACGCCTTACGGCCTTCTTGCCAGCCTTGGGGGTTTACACACCGGTACGCCCGGAACGTTTCTTTTTAAAAAAACTCTACAACCGCGGTACAAGGCCCCGCTCACGGCCATATATACTGGACCTGCCGGCACGCCGGGACGCAGCCCAGCGTAGCCTTTCTAAGCAGCGAAGGGGGATGGGAATAAAACAAAAATAAAAACAAAAAACAAACAGACAAAAAGAAGCTGAAGGGCGGGGAAGGGATCACTAAACGCTTTGAGGAGGGCCCATCCGTTGAAGGAAGCCCTTGAGGTCCGTCCGTATATTCCCCAGTTGGGGCCATCCAACAGCTCTCCGCATGAAGCGTTGGTCGTATGGGATGACATCCCTCGCGTTTGGACCCACTCCTTCGTTGTTGGCGCCGCTCCATGCCGCCACGATGCCACGGACGCAGCACAAAGCTGCGATGGCTGCGGCTGGCTGCAGTGCGTTCTTCACGAAGAGGGGCCGAAGAACGTCTCTAGGGGAACTGCCCGTTGGGAGACCGAGGATCGTCCCAAACCGTTCCCAAAGGGGACGGAAGGCAGCAAAGTCCACAATAAGGTGGGAGAGCGATTCCCGCTGTCGGCACCAGACACACTCAGGATCCACAGCTCCCCTTGTCTAGTGGAAGCGGCGTGCGTTGCAGGGTAAACCCCAGTGCCGCAGTAGCAACGCCGACTCTTGCCACTTAAGGGGCTGGATTTCTTGAGTACCGGGGGCCACTGCAGCACATATGTAGGGATAGCGAGCACCTCGCCCCATCTCATCAATCCACGCGGCTGGACGCTCGGGGTCATGGCATCCGCCAGTTCTCCTGTGGTCCAGCCGCTTAACGTCTTCTCCCTGCCTGCGATCTGGCAGGTGACTTTCCACCTCGGCTTCTGGCGATCCTGAAGCGCCCTCAGGAGGTAGGGCATTGCCGTAGCAAGGGGGGTCGTCAACGCCCACCTGCGACTCCGAGGAAATTCCAGTATTTCCCGCAGGGTGCGGTTGGCGTATGGGCCGATTCGCAGGCAGTTCATGTTGTCTTCACTCCTCCGGTTCTGCTTGGCCCATGTTCCAGCAGTCTCCTCCAACCAGGCGGAGGAGTTGGCGGAGCCACAAACCATCCAACCGTTTGTCATCGCCAGGGTTGCTATGCGTCCGAGCACAAGGCCGCATCTTCGGATCTTCCGCCCAGGGCACAGAAGAAACGACGCGAGTCCTTCGCATCGGGACACACGCCTGGCGAGGAGGCGGGCCGTCACGCACCAAGGGGTGCTCCACATCTTCGCTGCGATGGCGAAAGTTCGCCACCGCAGCTGTATTTCCACGCGCTCCAGCGTCAGGAGGCCAAGACCGCCGTCCCGACGTGGAGCGCAAAAGTCCCTCAGAGGGACTCAGGGCCTCCCTCGCCCCAAAGGGCGACACGTAGGAGGTCTTTCGTCCTCTTTTTGCATTCTCTGGGGGCGGGACAAACAAAAAGCAAGAAGCGGAGGAAGAGGGACGCAAAAGCGTTTCAAACCGCGGCCCGTTCCGGCAAGTGAAACTTGACTTCCAGGAACGGGCCGATCGCCGTCTCAACTTTTTGAAGGCAGCTGGACCACGCTACCCAGAGGAGTAGTCCCCCAACGGCACACCTAGGTACTTGAGGCACCTCGTCGTGAGGATCCCCAGACGGACATAGTCCTGCTGTCCTCCCCACGTTGCACCTACTGGCACCACCGACCACTTCGCCCTGTTGACCTGCAGTCAGGTCCCACGGGTGAGCAGATGGAAGAAGTCTCCGACCGCCTTCGCCGGGGTGGACATACGTAACAGAAGCCGAAGGAAATCGGCATAGGCTCCTACGGCGGGCGTGCCGGGGCTCGAGTTCGGCAAGGGGGCCAAAGTCACCCTGTAGGCTCTCAGCACCAACTCAAAGTAGGTGCTGGAGAGCAGGGGACTCAGGCGATCTCCCTGCCTGATGCCCCGCCGCACCGGCACGCCATACACCTTCTGACTACTGAAAAAGATGCAGACAATCGCATTGCGCCAGCAAGAGCCCTAGAAGGTGATCAAGGAGGGTGGGAAGCCCATGCGAATCAGAAGCTGCTACAAAAGCTCCTGGTCAAAACAGTCGAACGCCTTATGGAGATCGACTGCGAGCGCTAAAGCCTCCTTCCCCGCCCGGGAGTTCATTCCCTGCCCTGCTGGCGGTTCCAAAGTGGGGTTGCCGATTTTTCCTTTCTCATCCTTCTGATACCTCTTCGCGTGCATGCATGTGCTCGCGAAGAAGAGGTTGGCATCTATACTTCGCCGATCAGGTGTCTTAGGTGCCTGAGAAGGCCGAAATCACCATGGACATCCTGCCCGCCTCGCAAGAGGCGGGCTTCCAAACACCTTAATGTTCCCAGCAGAAATGCCAGGAATCTCCTACCGCCTCCGCCTGCGCATCGCCGTTTGGTACGTGAACGGCTTAACAGACGCCTTCGGAGACGAGACATGGCCGCCCTTCTGCAGTCGTACGACCTTGCGCTACTGCAAGAGATCCACGTGATCTCTGCAGAACAAGCGCAAGAGATCCAACGCATCTCCGATGGGCGGCTGTGGTACAGGTGTGGGAGACCGAAAACTTGCGGTGTCTCCTACCTGCTTCGGCCAGACGTCGAGGCCGCAACTTGGGGCGTGCGGTTCGACGATCACGGTCGTGTCGTCCAGCTTACTCTCAGGTGGTTCGACTCGATCGACTTGATCGTCACGAACGTTTACGACCCGAGCAGAGCGGACCTGACGAACAGGAGGGCTAGGAAAGAAATTTTCCTTGCC
Source organism: Raillietiella orientalis (assembly GCA_036172245.1). Classification (NCBI taxonomy): domain Eukaryota; kingdom Metazoa; phylum Arthropoda; class Ichthyostraca; order Raillietiellida; family Raillietiellidae; genus Raillietiella; species Raillietiella orientalis. Next base: position 648,426 of record JAYWIR010000060.1, on the reverse strand, counting down.
CTCCATCGCGACTGGTTGACCGAGACACGCGTGCGAAATGCCCATCTGGTTGCAGGCGATTTCGAAGTTCTCCTGAAACCAGATGGGTAGAATCCCGGGCGTGACCTGGTCAACGACGTGTGCATGGCGTTCCACACCTGTAATTTGTTGACCAGTGCACCGGGGATGGTAGGCAGCATTGACCACGTGTCTTAAGACGAGCACCTGTGCCCTTCGAAGAAAGCACTGCGTTCTTCGAAGCCCTGCGGCGAGACTGGCTGGCCGAAGCAGGCGTGCGGCGGGCGCATCTGATAGCGGGAGACTTCAACGTCCGCCTGCTGTCGGAAGCGCCCGACATACGAGCACAATTGGTCAACGAGTTGTGTGCGGCTATGCACACACGCAACTTGTTGGCCGATGAAGCCAGGGCGAGAAGCAGAATCGACCACGTGTTTCTCGATAACCACTTGTGTACGCGGGTGGGGACTCGAGGAGCAATTGCGTCGGAGCTGTCCGATCATCCTCGGCTAGTGATTAACATTCATCCGCGCGACAGAGGTCCACCCTCCAAAGCGTGGCGCCTGCCGGGGGACTGGTTGCGACTCGCAGGAGCGCGCGAACATCTGCGCCCATTCCTGCGTAGTTGCGAACTGCAGACTCTCGCTGACTAGGACAAAATAAAACGCTCAGTCCGAGAGTTCTGTGACCAGTTTCCCCTCCATCAAGTTCCTCCAGGTTTCGGCGATGCCACCCGGATACGCCGGGACGTTTATTAAAAACATTTCAACGGTCAATACAGAACGTGGTACAAGGCCCCACTGACGGCCACGCAATACCGGAACTGCCGGGACACCAAGACGCAGCTCGGTGTGGCTCTCCTCAGCAGTAGAGGGGGATGGGGGAGAACACAAAAATAAAATAACAAAGAAAAACAAACCACAAAAAAAAGTTTGGAGGGCCGAAAGGGATCACAGAAAACTGCTGGGAGGGCCCATCCTTTGCAGGATGCCTTCTAGTTCCTTTTTCATCCTTCCTAGATGGGTCCATCGGGTAGCTCTCTGCAGGAAGCGAGAAGCATACTCGATGACATCCCTCACGATGCAGTCTTCATCTTCGGCATCACTCCAGGCCGCCACTATACCACGAATGAAGCAAAGTGCTGCCAGGGCTGCAGCTGGACTGAGGGCGTCCCGCACGAAGACAAGACTGAAGATACATCCACCATTGCCAGCATCCGGCATCCCGAGAGCCGTTTGAAGACGTTCCCAAAGAATCCGGACGGCAGGGCATTCAACTAAGAGGTGGGGGAGCGACTCCCGCTCCCCGCACTTGGCACACGCAGGATTTACTCTTCCCCGCGTCCAGTGGAAGCGGCGCGCGTTGCAGGGTAGACCCCAATGCAGCCACAGAAGCGCCGATTCTTGCCACTTCAGGGGAAGAATCCTGGATCCAAGTAGAACCGGGGGCCACTTCAGGTCATCCAATCGAATGCCGAGCAGCTCGCCTCATCTTCTTAATCCACGCGGTTGGAGACTAGGGGTCGTTGCATCTGTCAACTCTCCTAGGAACGACAGGAACTATCTCCAGGCCCGTCGTTTTTCCAACGAGCCCGACGTCCGTCGCCTGGCGGAAATCAAGGCTGGAGCGGAGAGGCAGGCCTGGCAATCCGGGTCTGCCTGCTTGCTGGACGAGGAAGGCCAGGAGCACTCATCTCCAGCGCAGGTTTGCCGCATTCTGCGGGATTACTATTCCTCCCTTTACGCGCTGAGACCACCAGAGTGCTCCTTTGCGCAGCGCCTACTGCCAGAGGGTGCTCTCGCGTTGAGAGAGGAAGAAATAAACATCTTCCTTCATGAGTTCACGATGGCGGAGATAATCTCCGCCATCACTAAATTAAGAAAAAACAAAGCACCAGGGGAAGACGGCCTGCCAGCTGAATTCTACTAACACTTCGTGGCAGAGCTGGCCCCTCTGGTGCTAAAACTATGTATGCTGATCCGTGAACGTGGGGATGTACCCAACTCGTTCCGGTCAGCTAGAGTACGTCTCCTTCCTAAGGGAGGAGACTTGCGCAACGTTGGCAACTGGCGTCCCATCACTGTAGTGAATGCGGACGCAAAGTTGCTCGCCAAACTGTGGGCTGAGCGCCTGGGACGGGTAGCGGACTCCGTGGTCAGTCCGGAACAGACATACGCTGTTCCCGGACGAACCATGGAGGCCAACCTGTTCCTCGCCAGCACATTCTGGCAGTTGCAACAACGCGAGGCGCAGCTACGTCGGGAAAGTCCTGGACTCTCCATTGACAGGGGGGAGGGAAGCCGGGAAGAAGATGCGGAGCCTGGAGCCCTTGCGGTCGCAGTCGATTTGCGTAAAGCTTTCGACTGCGTCGACCAGTATCTCCTGCTGGAGCTCCTGGAACGCTTGGGATTTCCGGCCGTGTTCCTGGCCTACCTGCGCTCCTGCTGGCGCTTCGCGTACATCAATATTAATTTCAGCGGCCGGCACGTGTTCAGCGTGCCGGTTCGTCGTGGCATCCGGCAGGGTGACAGCCTCAGCCCCCTGCTCTTCAGCATCTACTTTGAGTTGGTGCTGAGAGCATACAGGGAGACTTTGGCAACCCTGCCGAGCTCGTGTCCCGGCACGTCTGCCGTGTCGGCCTATGCCGACGATCTTCTGCTCCTGCTTCCCGGGTCCACCCCGGCATCGGCGCTCGAGGATTTCTTGGAGTTGCTATACCGTGGGACAGGCCTCCAGGTAAACAGGACGAAATCGTCGTTGCTTTTCACCGACTCAACGAGGACCGGACGGTCGGACTGGAACCGCTTGGGGATCCCCACGGGCAGGTACATCAAGTACCTTGGCGTTCCGTTGGGGGACTTCTGCTCTGCAGAAGCTTGGTCCGACCGTCTACAAAAGGTGGAGCTGGCTATCGGCCCGTTCCGGAAAGGCAAGTTCCACTTGCAGGAACGGGCCACGGTATGGAACGCTTTCGCGGCCCCCCTCCTTCGCCCCCTAATTTTTGTGTGCCCTATCCCTTACCAAATTAGGACACGGACTAGGGGCCTTATACGGAAAGCCCTCTGGGGCAACCGGAGGCCCCGCGTCCGGCTCAAAGACGTGCGCTCCACGCAGGGACGGTGGACTTGGTCTCCTGACGTTGGAGCGCATGGAGCAACAGCTCCAATTCAGAAAACTTGCCCTTGTGGCAAAGTTTTGGACAGCACCATGGTGTGCACTGGCAAGACTCCTTGCTCACAGGGCAACAGGCTGCTTCGGATTGACTTCAATCCTGGTAGCCAACGAACGCAGCCTGAACCATTGTGGTTATCAGCTGCGGGACTTGGTTGCCCTGATGAGAGACAACCCTTAGATCTCCTGCATCCCAGCGGACTGGACTACCTGGCTTCAGGAGTCTGTATCCGCATGGGCGAAGATCAAGGGCACCAGCGATGAGGACTTCTCCTGCCTCCGCAGAGGGAGGCACGCTGGTCAGCCACTTCAGGAGATCGTTTCCAACCCACGGAAACTTCTGTGGGCTTCCTTCATCCCCCTTGCCCCAGTGCTGCCCTCCCTCAGGGAAGTACGAGACAGCCACCAACAGGCATCGTGGGAAGTGTCCTGCCCCATCGGAGGCAGGAAAAAATCACTGAAGGCGTGGACGCCGAGGGAACTGGCGGACGCTAGTACCCCGAGTGTCCCGCCGAACGGACTTTTACGCTGATGCGCGCTGCTCGGTATACCTCCGGAGGAGGTGAAGTGGCCCCCAGCGTCATGGGACAACGGTACCCTTCCCCTGCAGTGGCAGGAGACGGCGTTGCTTGTGCTCCACTGGGGACTTTTAAGCAGAGCACGCCTCTCTCGCTGGACATCGGGGAATGTGGATGCTAGTTGTGCAGAGTGCGGGGAAAGGGAGACCTTCCCTCACTTGATTCTGGAGTGTGTTGCCCTCCGCGAAATGTGGGACAGACTCTCGTCGATCCTCAACATTGCGGGGGGTGACCCGAAAAATTTATTTAGACGCCTCCTGACGCGAGACGGCTTGCCAGCTTCCGGGAGCGTAGCAGTGCTCTGCTGCATACGCGGTACCCTGAAGTAGTGGACCGCGTCTAGGAGAGGAAGGACCAGCCGGAATGCCAACCACTTGGCAGCGATCTCCTTGGAGAAAGCGTGCCGTTGGCGCCGAATTCAAAAACATTTGCCGGCACTTGTTCGCATCCGAAACCGGATACAAAGGCCTGCTCACGGCGCACCGTGATCCCCTCCCTCCCTCCCCCTACCCAAGAAACATTGCCCTCCAGACGTTTTTCTTTTTTTGTTTTTGTTTTCTTTTGTTTTTCCCGTCCCGGCGCCAGTGAAGGACCTTATCGGCCTCCGGGTCGGTAAGGACAAGTGCTACTGAACTTCTGAACTGAACTTCTGACGACGTAAAAAGAAAAATTTTAACAACATAGACTTTGTTACAAAATTTTGTAATATCAAAATTTTAGTAATAAAAGTCCCGGCTTACCCGGGTGAAAAACCTGTGGGGGCCTTCTTCGCCGGAGCCGGCCTTCGCACGTTCTTGCGCGAGGGGTTCTCACGCTCGGCCAGCGTGACCGCGAGCTCCTCCGCCGCCTGCGCGAACGCGGCGTCCACGGCTTCGACCGCCGCTATGTTGCGCGGCTCACCCTCTATGTAAACAGACGGTTCGCCGTCGCGAGCCTCGGGCGCAGCAAAAACGGCGAGGGGAGGATCGTCGCTCCGGGTGGCAACCTCGGGAACGACGATTCGTTCCAGTGCCACCCTGCACTCGCGCAGAGTTTTCGAGCGCGGACCGGGTTTTTTCAACTAATTGGCCGTCTTGCGCTCTTTGCTCTTCGCGGGTGGGAGTTTCCTTGGTTTTCTGGCCTCTACAAGCTGCCATCCCTCTTCGCCTTCCACCGTTTCCGAAGGTTTATCCTCCGGCTTACGCGCCGGAGGTTGAGGTCTTGGCAGCTTGTGCTTGCCCTTTTTTACTTTAGGTCTAGAGACCTTTGAAGCACGTTTCCCCTGCGCTTTTTTTGCGGCAGGGGGAACCGGGGTGGGGCGTTTGGGGCACACGCGCCGATCGTGGCCCCGCTCTCCGCACAAATGGCATTGTATATTGGGACACCTTTTACGTAGGTGTCCAAGGTATCACAATGCCCGCAATACCGGGGCTTCCCTACATACCACAGGTCGACATTTTCTTGCGCCACCTGTAGTTTGTGGGGAAGCCCACAATTCTCCTTTACGGTGACCCTCGCAGCAGCCTGACCACCAAAAAGGCTATCCAAGCCGTCGAAAATGGAGGGTTTCGGCCACAGTGCGTGCACCTCACCGTACTTTCGCAGTTCTTCACCAACCGCTGACCACGTCATGCGGCTGGTAATGCCAGTCATGTGGACCACCACGGAGCGGTCCATTGACACTGGCAGGATCTTGCGGCCGTCTAAGTTCAGCGGCGCAAGGATTAGGCGGTGAGCCAAGGTGACATCCTTGCAGACCACTTCCACCCGCTGCCTGCCGCTGAGGACGGAGTGGCGGTCCAGATCCTTCTCTGTAACATTCGCGTCCTTCAACGCTTTGCTGAAGCCGCGCGTTGTCCGGCCGTCGAACAAGTTGCCTACCTGGTAGACAAGCGATGGCTTGTACCCGGAGGCCTTGTATGCAGCCATCTCCCCCATGGTTTCTGCGCTGAGCGCGACCACCATGGCGCTCCATGTCCTCGGCGTGTCCGGAGATGATTCCGGGGCGGCTGCCCTGCCCCAGTAGGCTGTGGGGGCGAACTAGCCTGCCCCACTCCCACCTCCATCGCTGTGTCCTCTGGCCTCGTGGCCATTGGACACCGACGATGTACACAAAACACCACACACAAGAAAGCGCTTTCATACTACCCTTTGAGGAGTGAAGGAAAAACACGTCCTCCATCTGGCCTGGAGGTTTACACCCGGGTACGCCCGGGGCGTCTATTGGTAAAACTCTAGATCCGCGGTACAAGGCCCTGCTCACGGCCATATACACTGGACCCGCCAGGACGCTGGGACGCAGCCTAGCGTAGCTTTGCTCAGCAGCGAAGGGGGATGGGGATAACACAAAAAGAAAAATAAAAAAAATAAACAGACAAAAAGAAGTTGGAAGGCAGGGAAGGGATCACTAAACGCTGTGAGGAGGGCCCATCCGTTGAAGGAAGCCCTCGAGGTCCGTCCGTATATTCCCCAGTTGGGCCATCCGGCAGATCTCCGCATGAAGCGTTGGGCGTATGGGATGTCATCCCTCGCGGGTGGACCCACTCCTTCGTAGTTGGCGTCGCTCCATGCCGCCACGATGCGACGGACGCAGCACAAAGCTGCGATGGCTGCGGCTGGCTGCAGTGCGTCCTTCACGAACAGGGGCCGAAGAACGTCTCTGGGGGTGCTGCACGTAGGAAGCCCGAGGGTCGCCCCGAACCGTTCCCAGAGGGGTCGGATGGCAGCAAAGTCCACAATAAGGTGAGAGAGCGATTCTTGCTCTCCGCACCTGACACACTCAGGATCCACAGCTCCCCTTGTCCAGTGGAAGCGGCGTGCGTTGCTGGGTAAACCTCAGTGCAGCAGTAGCAACGCCAACTCTTGCCATTTAAGGGGCAGGATCCTGGATTCCTTCAGTACCGAAGGCCACTTCAGCACATCCGTAAGGATGGCTAGCAGCTCGCCCCATCTCATTAATCTACGCGGCAGGACGCTCGGGGTCGTGGCGTCCGCCAGTTCTCCTGTGGTCCAGCCGCTTCACATCTTCTCCCTGCCTGCGATTTGGCAGGTGACTTTCCACGTCGGCTTCTGGCGATCCTGAAGCGCCCTCAGCAGGTAGGGCATCGCCGTAGCAAGGATGGTCGTCAACGCCCACCTGCGACTCCGGGGAAATTCCAGTATTTCCCGCAGGGTGCGGTTGGCGTATGGGCCGATTCGCAGGCAGTTCATATGGTTTTCACTCCTCCGGTTCTGCTTAGCCCATGTGCCAGCAGACTCCTCGAACCAGGCGAAGGAGTTGGCGGGGCCACAAACCATCCAACCGTTCGTCTTCGCCAGGGTTGCTATGCGTCCGCGCATACGGCCGCATCTTCGGATCTTCCGGGCAGGGCACAGAAGAAACGACGCGAGTTCTTCGCATCGGGACACACGCCCGGCGAGGAGGCGGGCCGGAACGCAGCAAGGGGTGCTCCACATCTTCGCTGCGATGGCGAGGGTTCGCCACCGCAGCTGGATTTCCACGCGCTCCAGCGTCAGGAGGCCAAGGCCGCCGTCCCCACGCGGAGCGCACAAGTCCTTCAGAGGGACTCGGGGCCTCCCCTTGCCCCAAAGGGCTATGCGGAAGAGGTACTTTGTCCTCTTTTTGCATTCTCTGGGAGCGGGGCAAACAAAAAGCAAGAAGCGGAGGATGGGGGCCGCAAAAGCGTTCCAAACCGCGGCCCGTTCCGGCAAGTGAAACTTGCCTTCCAGGAACGGGCCGATCGTTGTGTTAACTTTTTGAAGACAGCTGGACCACGCCTCCGCAGGGGAGTAGTCACTTAACGGCATACCAAGGTACTTGAGGCACCTAGCCGTCGGGATCGCCAGACGGATCTAGTCCTGCTGCCCCGCCCACACCGCACCTTCTGGCACCACCGACGACTTCGCCCTGTTGACCTGCAGTCCCGTCCCACGGCTGAGCAAATCGAAGAAGTCTCCGACCGCCTTCGCCGGGTGGACATTGGCAACAAAAGCAGAAGATCGTCGGCGTACGCTGCTACGGCGGGCGTGCCGGGACACGAGCTCGGCAAGGAGGCCAAAGTCACCCTGTAGGCTCTCAGCACCAACTCAAAGTAGGTGTTGAAGAGCAGGGGGCTGAGGCTATCTCCTTGCCTGATGCTTCGCCGCTTCGGCACGCCATACACCTTCTGGCTACTGAAAGAGACGGAGATAATCGCATTCCGCCAGCAAGAGCGCAGGTAGGTAATCAAGGAGGGTGGGAAGCCCATGCGACCCAAGAGCTCCAACAAAAGCGCCTCGTCAACACAGTCGAACGCCTTATGGGGTTCGACTGCGAGCGCTAAGGACCCCTTCCCCGCCCGGGAGTCGATTCCCTGCCCTGCTGGCGGCCCCAAAGTGGGGTTGCCGATTTTTCCTTTCCCTTCCTTTTGACACCTCTGCGCGTGCATCCATGTGCTCGCGAAGAAGAGGTTGGCATCCATACTTCGCCCGGGAACAGCATATGTCTGCTCCGGGCTAAGCATGGATTCTGCTACCTGCCCCAGACGCGAAGCCCATAGCCCAGCAACCAACTTGGCGTCCGTATTCACAATCGTGATCGGACGGCAGTTGTTCAAATTTCGAAGGTCTCCCCCTTTCGGAAGGAGCCTCACTCTGGCTGACCGAAACGAGGCGGGAACATCGCCTTCGTCTCGGATCAGCCTTGTCAGCTGAAGCAGCAGGGATGCTAGCTCTACCGCGAAGCTCTGATAGAACTCCGTGGGCAAGCCGTCTTCACCTGAAGCTTTCCGCCTCTTGAGCCTTTTGATACCGGCGAGAATTTCGCCGGTGGTAAAAGGCTTATCGAGGCTTAACGACTCCTCCTCCCCTATTTCCGCGGCACCATCAGGAAGCAAGAGCCGAGAGGCATCTTGATTTGGAGGCGCCCTGGCGTAAAGGGAGGAATAATAACTCCGCACGAGATGCCGTACCGACGCCGGGGACGAACATTCCCGGCCCTGGTCGTCCAGCAGGCTGGGCAACCCGGATTGCCAGGCTTGGCGTTCGGCCCCTGCGCGGTACTCGGCCAGGCGATGGACATTAGGGGTTCGCTCGTACCTAGGGGCCTGTAAATAGGCCCGATGTTTGCGAGGACCCTTGCCGAATCCGGGGGCAGGCGATCCAGGGGGAACTGCTCACAGAACTCCCGGACCAATTCCTTAAAAAGGTCCCTGTTCTGGAGATTCCGGAGCGTCGAGCGAACGTGTCTTTTCCTTGCTCCTTAGTTCCATTTCCGTTGGTGCTTGTGCGTGGTGTGGGTGGAGGATTAGGCAGCAATGCCTGATACCACCACCGGTGAGGATCCGGGAGTGATGACCTCATTGCCCCCGGAGGAGATGGAGGTGGGGGCTCCCGCATCAGTGGAGGCTCCCGCCAGCACGGATGCGCCCCCGGCCCTACCCAGGGCTTGGAACGCCGTGCTTGCGGCACCTACCCCAGCGGCTATGGCGGAAATGCGCGCTTACCTGGAGGAGGGGTATAACTCACCCCTTCTATATAAGGTAGGCGGTTTATATTCTCCCAAGAACGCGCGCGCCTTTTCGCAGGCGATGCGCGCACTCGGTGTACAAAAAGAGGAGCTTCTGGCTATGTCCGTCAGAAGCGGGGGTCAATTTGTGGAAGTTATCTGCAAGGAGGCAACTCTTGCGCAGAGACTTCTGCGAACCCCCGTAAGTATGGGCAGCCGGAGGCTTCTCCCAATAACAGAAGACCGGTCGGTGATCATTCACCTGACCGGTATCACGTTCCGGGTGACGAAGGAGGCCGTCCGGAACAAATTGGAAAAATTCGCAACTGTCCACGCGCTGTGGGGCAAGCCTACTCCTTTTGTCGATTACGACGGGTTGCTTGGCGGCCTGGGTGCAGCGCGAGTGACGGTTCGCGAGGGATGTGAGATTCCTTACAAACTCACCGTCAACGGTGAATCCGTTGACGTGTGGTACGTGGGGAAACCCAAGTTTTGCGGCTGCTGCAGCAGCTTTGGTCACCTTAAAATGAGGTGTCCGAGCGTGCAGTGCCAGCAATGCAAACAAGCGGGGCACACCCGTCTGGTGTGCCCCCAAAACACAGTCCGCGTCGTGTCCGCGAAAAACGCGAGAAAGCGCGCGGCAAAGAAGAGAAAGAAGCTGGCAGCTCGTGCTGCTGCTACGGAGGTCACCTCCGCCACCAAGGCGAAGGCCAGCCCCGAGACTTCGGCGAAAGACGCCGGAAAGGTCGAGGGCGAGGGTCAACAGCCAGAATGGCAGAAGGTCGACCCCAAGAAAAACTCCCATAAGAAGGGAAAGAACGTGGCGAAACGGAGCGAATCCGCTCTGCGCCGCGATAAAATTAAAAGCTGCTGCGTCGTTGTAGAGCGGATTCCCGCCATCGACGAATGCGGCGCTAAAGAACTCGCTGCTGCCCCTGCTCAACCCTCCGTTGACAAAGTCAACAAGGAGGGGAGCGAGGCGGCGGCGTCCATCATCGAGCCCACGCTCGATGACGTCGCCTTCGAGCGCGCCGCGGAGGAGCTAGCTGCCTCGTTGCAGCCGGTTGCCCCCAAGGCTGGCAAGAAGGCCGTCAGGCGTCCAGCTTCGCCTCAGGAGTCGGCCACTTCCGACCCCGAGGTGAAGGCCGGAAACACAGCATCCATCTCCGCGGCACCCCGCAAAAAGGCAGGACGAAAGTCCACAATGCCCCGGAAGATCGTCTCCCCCGACGAAGGGGAAGAGATGGCTTCCGGTAGCGAGGGAGCCATGAGCGTGGGAAACTCCCGGGACCCGTCGCCCGAGAGAATTCCACGCTCGGACACGGAGGGGATGGTGAGGATGGAGGCCGAACAGGTACCCCAGGCGCCTGAAGAGGCCTCCGTCCTCGTTCCGATGGTCCTCGTACCGATGGACCTTTCGTACACCTGCTTCGCGGCAGGTGCCGCGTCGCCACTTTCCCAGCCATAATGCCGGGAATCGCCTCTCGCCGTCGTCTTCTGATCGCCTGTTGGAACGTGAACGGGCTAAGCGACGACGGCAAGAGGCGTGACGTGGCCGCCACCCTGGCATCCTTCGACCTGGTGCTGCTGCAGGAGATCCACGTGATCTCCGCAGATCAAGCCCGGGAGATCGAACGGATCTCGGGTGGGCGGCTGTTGTGGCGTTGCGGCACCGCGAAATCAAGCGGTGTCGCCTTCCTGCTTCAACCAGCCATCGAGACCGCAATAAAGGACGTTCGGTTCGATGACGCAGGTCGCGTCGGTCAGCTGACTCTCAGCTGGTCCGACTCTATCGACCTGGTCGTCACCAACCTATACGCTCCTAGAAGAAATAACGCGTTGAAGGCGAAGGCAAGAAGGGAATTCTACTTTGCCCTGAGACGCGACTGGCTGACCGATGCAGGAGTTCGCAAAGCGCACCTGATCGCAGGTGATTTCAACCTGCGCCTGCTTTCAGGTGCGCCGGATATACTGAACGACCGCGTCAACGAGTTGTGCGCAGAAATGAACACGCGCAACTTGTTGGCCGGGGACACGGTTATGGAAAGCAGCATCGATCACGTGTACCTTGATCAGCACCTATGCTCTCGGGTGGGCAGGCGCGGCAAGGTACCATCCGAGCTGTCGCACCATGGTCGGATCATGTTCGAAGTGCGTCCGCGCGACAAGGGCCCCCACTCGTCAGCGTGGCGTCTGCCAGGGGACTGGCTGAAGTTTCCCGACGCGGCGGAGCACCTCCGCGCGTTTATTCGAAGCTTCAGGATGCAGACACTTCAGGACTGGGACCGCTTCAAGCGGTCGGTCCAGGAGTTCTGCGACCAGTTCCCCCTGCATCGCCTACCTGCGGGTTTTGGGGAGGGGCCGCGTAACGAAAGGTGCTATCTTCAGGCCCGACGTTACGCGAGAACCCCCGACATGCGCAGGTTAGCAGAGTACCGAGCGGGAGCCGAGAGGCAAGCCCGGCAATCCGGATCGGCCAGCTTGCTGGACGACCAGGGCCGGGAGCACTCGGTTCCCGCTCAGAAACGCGGGATAGTAAGAAAATTTTACTCCTCCCTGTACGCCAGGGCGCCTAAGGAGCGAGACGTCTCACGACTTCTGCTTCCGGAAGGTGCTCCAGCGATCGGGGAGGAGGAGAAAAGTAGCCTCGACGAGCCTTTCACGATGGACGAGATCCTCTCGGCCATCGGAAAGCTCAAGAGGCGGAAGGCTCCAGGGGAGGACGGCCTGCCCGCGGAGTTTTACCAAACTTTCGCGGCTGAGCTTACTCCCCTGGTACATCAGCTCACCTTGCTGATCCGTGAAACAGGTGACGTTCCCACCTCGTTTCATTCAGAAAAGGTGCGGCTCCTCCCGAAGGGAGGAGACCTAAGGAGCATGAACAACTGGCGTCCCATCACAATAGTGAATGCGGACGCCAAGTTGATAGCCAAGATGTGGGCAGAGCGCCTGGGATGGGTCGCCAACATCTTCATCAGCCCGGAACAGACTTATGCTGTTCCCGGGCGGAGCATGGAGGCGAACCTGTTCCACGCTTCCACATGGTTAGAGCTCCAACAAGGAAGGGGCTTATTGAGCAGCCGGAATTCCGGTGCGTCCGTTGGCGGGAGACGGAACTGTTGGGTGGGGAAGGGAGCCCTTGCGGTCGCTGTCGACTTGCGTAAAGCATTCGACAGCGTCGACCAGAATCTCCTCCTGGAGCTTCTGGAACGCTTGGGCTTCCCGGCCTCTTTGTTGGCCTACCTGCGCTCCAGCTGGCGCGACGCGCTCATTAATGTTCTTTTCAGCGGGCAAACCGTGCACGGAGTACCGGTGCGACGCGGCATACGGCAGGGAGACAGCCTGAGCCCCCTGCTCTTTAGCGCCTTTTTCGAATTGGTGCTGAGAGCGTATAGGGAGACTATTGCGCACCTGCCGTCCGATTGCCCCGGTACGCCTGCGGTTTCGGCGTACGCGGACGATCTTCTGCTGCTGCTGCCTATGTCCACCCCGGCCTCGGCGGTCGAGGACTTCTTCGACCTGCTGAGTCGTGGAACAGGACTGACGGTGAACAGGGCGAAGTCGTCCGTAATGCCAGTCGGAGCGGCGTGGGCAGGGCCGCAGGACTGGGTCCGTTTGGGGATCCCCACGGTGAGGTACTTCAAGTACCTTGGTGTGCCGTTGGGGGAGTACTCCCCTGCGGAAGCGTGGTCCGGCTGCCTTCAGCAGGCTCAGGCGGCGATCGGCCCGTTCCAGGACGGCAGGTTCTACCTGCAGGAACGGGCCGCGGCGTGGAACGCGTTTGCGGCCCCCCTCCTTCGCCCCTTGCTTTTTGTTTGCCCCCCGTCAGCGGAGTCAAAGAAGAGGACGAAGGACCTCCTGAGGATCGCCCTTTGGGGCAGAGGGAGGCCCCGAGTCCGTCTTTCGGACTTGTGCGCTCCTCGTCGGGATGGTGGTCTGGGCCTCCTGACGTTGGAGCGGCTGGAGCTACAGCTCCAGTTCCGAGTTGTTGCCTTTATGGCAGGAAATTGGTGCACCCCTTGGTGCCTCCCTGCACGTCTCCTCGTCGAGCGGGCCACCGGCAATGCGGGACTCTCGTCCTACTTTGCACTCCGAAGCCCCATCTGCCACTGCGGACTTCAACTTCGGAGGGCGGCCAAGCTCGTGAAGAACAACTCGGCGCGGATCCTCGTACGCCCCGCGAACAGTCCTGCCTGGCTGCAGGAAACCATGCGAACGTGGGCGATGATTCAGGAGCAGAGCCCGCAACACGAGCGAATAGCTCTGTTCGGGCCTCACGCCCACCGCACGCTCCGAGAAATCATCGAGAATCCCCGAAGGAGAGCGTGGGCACAAAGAACCTCCCTTGCTGCGGTACTGCCTATCCTACGGGAACATCTGGGCAGCGACGTCGCGGCACAATGGGAGGTAACTGTGAAGATCGCCAGCAGGGCAAAGAAGATCGGGGATTGGAGAACGGGTCAGCTCACCAACGCTGCGACCCCGAGGACCACCCCAAATGGACTTTTGCGCTGGGGAGAGCTACTGGATGTTCCAGAGGAACATCTCGAGTGGCCTCCGGTGCTCATGGACTCGCGCACCCTCCCCATGAAGTGGCAACAGTCGGCACTGATGGTGTTGCATTGGGGGCTTCCTTCCAACGCCCGCCGACACCACTGGACGCGGGGGGTTGTCAACCCCAATTCTGTCAGGTGCGGTGAGAGGGAATACCTCCCCCACCTGTTAGTGGATTGTGTTGCCCACCGTCCCTTGTGGGAACGCTTTGCCGCAGCCCTGGGGATCCCCGGAGGCAACCCCAGAGACGCTTTGCGCCCCCTCTTCGTCCGTGACGCCCTGCCTCCAGCGGCCTTGCTTGCAGCCCTGTGCTGCCTACGCGCGATCGTCGTCGCATAGAGCAAAGCGACGGGAGGATCCAGCGACAGGGATGCCAACGTGTATGCTGCCCGTTTCCTCAGGATGGCGACGCGATGGCCCCATCTGGAACCACACAAGCAGAAACAGCTTGCCGGCATCCTCCAGAAGATGACGGGCCCTCCTAGCAGACTGTGATCCCTTCCTGCTCCCTCCCTGATTTTTGTTTATTTTTTGTTTTCTTTTTGTTTCGTTCCCCCTCCCCTCTGCTGCCGAGGTCGACCGCGCCGGTCTGCGCACCGGTAGCCCGGCAGGCTATATCTTTCCAGGGCGTGGCTGGACTACTGGTCCAGTCACAGATTGTATAAGTTTATTCGTTAGAATAAACGTATCGGCGCACCCGGGTTACAATGGAGATTCCGGAGCGTCGAGCGGACGTGTCTTTTCGTTGCTCCTGAGTTCCATTTCCGTTGGTGCTTGTGCGTGGTGTGGGTGGAGGATTAGGCAGCAATGCCTGATACCACCACCGTTGAGGATCCGGGGGCGATGACCTCATTGCCCCCGGAGGAGATGGAGGTGGAAGCTCCCGCATCAGTGGAGGCTCCTGCCAGCACGGATGCGCCCCCGGCCCTACCCAGGGCTTGGAACGCCGTGGCTGCGGCACCTACGCCAGCGGCTATGGCGGAAATGCGCGCTTACCTGGAGGAGGGGTATAACCCACCCCTACTATATAAGGTAGGCGGCCTATATTCTCCCGAGGATGCGCGCGCCTTCTCACAGGCGATGCGCGTTCTCGGCGTACAGAAAGAGGAGCTTCTGGCTATGTCCGTCAGAAGCGGGGGTCAATTTGTGGAAGTTATCTGCAAGGAGGCAACTCTTGCGCAGAGACTTCTGCGAACCCCCGTAATTATGGGCAGCCGGAGGCTTCTCCCAATTACTAAACACCAGTCGGTGATCATTCACCTGACCGGTATCACGTTCCGGTTGACGAAACAGGCCGTCCGGAACGAATTGGAAAAATTCGCAACTGTCCACGCGCTGCGGGGAAACCCTACTCCTTTTGTCGATCACGACGGGTTGCTTGGCGGCCTGGGTGCAGCGCGAGTGAAGGTTCGCGAGGGATGTGACTTTCCCCACAAACTCACCGTCAACGGTCAATCCGTTTACTTGTGGTACGTGGGGAAACCCAAGTTTTGCGGCTGCTGCAGCAGCTTTAGTCACCTTAAAATGAGGTGTCCGAACGTGCAGTGCCAGCAATGCAAACAAGCGGGGCACACCCGTCTGGTGTGCCCCCATAACACAGTTAGCGTCGTGTCCGCGAAAAACGCGAGAAAGCGCACGGCACAAAAGAGAAAGAAGCTGGTAGCTCGTGCTGCTGCTAAGGAGGTCACCTCCGCCACCAAGGCGAAGGCCAGCTTGGAGACCTCGGCGAAAAACGCCGAAAAGGTCGAGGGCGAGGGTCAAGAGCCAGGGTGGCAGAAGGTCGACCCCAAGAAAAACTCCCATAAGAAGGGAAAGAACGTGGCGAAACGGAGCGAAACCGCTCTGCGCCGCGAAAAAATTAAAAGCTGCTGCGTCGTTGTAGAGCGGATTCCCGCCATCGACGAAGGCGGCGCTAAAAAACTCGCTGATTCCCCTGCTGAACCCTCCGTTCACAAAGTCAACAAGGAGGGCAGCGAGGCGGCGGCGTCCGTCATCGAGCTCACGCTCGATGACGTAGCCTTCGAGCGCGCCGCGGAGGAGCTGGCTGCCTCGCTGCAGCCGGTTGCCCCCAAGGCTGGCAAAAAGGCCGTCAGGCGTCCGGCTTCCCCTCAGGAGTCGGCCACTTCCGACCCCGAGGTGAAGGCCGGAAACACAGCATCCATCTCCGCGGCACCCCGCAAAAAGGCAGGACGAAAGTCCACAATGCCCCGGAAGATCGTCTCCCCCGACGAAGGGGAAGAAATAACTTCCGGTAGCGAGGGTGCCATGAGCGTGGGAAACTCCCGGGACCCGTCGTCCGAGAGAATTCCACGCTCGGACACGGAGGGGATGGTGAGGATGGAGGCCGAACAGGTACCCCAGGCGCCTGAAGAGGCCTATGTCCTCGTACCGATGGACCTGTCCTACACCTGCCCCGCGGCAGGTGCCGCGACGCCACTTTGCCAGCCATAATGCCGGAAATCGCCTCTCGCCGTCGTCTTCTGATCGCCTGTTGGAACGTGAACGGGCTAAGCGACGACGGCAAGAGGCGTGACGTGGCCGCCACCCTGGCATCCTTCGACCTGGTTTTGCTGCAGGAGATCCACGTGATCTCCGCAGATCAAGCCCGGGAGATCGAACGGATCTCGGGTGGGCGGCTGTTGTGGCGTTGTGGCACGGCGAAATCAAGCGGTGTCGCCTTCCTGCTTCGGCCAGCCATCGAGACCGCAATAAAGGACGTTCGGTTCGATGACGCAGGTCGCGTCGGTCAGCTGACTCTCAGCTGGTCCGACTCTATCGACCCGGTCGTCACCAACCTATACGCTCCTAGCGGAATCAACGCGTTGAGGGCGAAGGCAAGAAGGGAATTCTACCTTGCCCTGAGACGCGATTGGCTGACCGATGCAGGAGTTCGCAAAGCGCACCTGATCGCAGGTGATTTCAACCTGCGCCTGCTTTCAGGTGCGCCGGATACACTGAACGACCGCGTCAACGAGTTGTGCGCAGAAATGAACACACGCAACTTGTTGGCCGGGGACACGGCCATGGAAAGCAGCATCGATCACGTGTACCTTGATCAGCACCTATGCTCTCGGGTGGGCAGGCGCGGCAAGGTACCATGCGAGCTGTCGGACCATGGTCGGATCATGTTCGAAGTGCGTTTGCGCGACAAGGCCCCCCCCTCGTCAGCGTGGCGTCTGCCAGGGGACAGGCTAAAGTTTTCCGATGCGGCGGAGCACCTCCGCGCGTTTATTCGGAGCTTCAGGATGCAGACACTTCAGGACTGGGACCGCTTCAAGCGGTCGGTCCAGGAGTTCTGCGATCAGTTCCCCCTGCATCGCCTACCTGCGGGATTTGGGGTTGTCACCCGGGTACGCCCGGATCGTTTATTGAAAAAAACTCTGCATAAACGTGGTACGAGGCCCCACTAACGGCCACACAACACCGGACCTGCCGGGACGCAGCCCGGCGTGACGCTCCTCGGCAGTGGAGGGGGATAGGGATCAAAACAAAAAGAAAAATAAAGATAAGGTAAACAAAAAAAAGAGTTTGGAGGGAGAGGAAGGGATCACAATCCACATAGAAGAGGGTCAATCCTTCGCAGGATGCCCTCTAGGTCCATCTTCATGTTTCGTAGATGGAGCCATCTCGCTGCTCTCCGCATGAAGCAGACCGCATACGGGATGACATCCCTCACGTTGGCATCCACTCCTTCGTCGCGAATGTCGCTCCATGCCGCCACGATGCCCCGGATAAAGCAGAGGGCTGCGAGGGCTGCGGCGGGCTGCAGGGCGTCCCGCACGAAGAGGTGCCGAAGAACGTCTCTGGGCGCGCTGCCCATTGGGAGACCGAAGGTCGTCCCGAACCGTTCCCACAGGGGTCGGAGGGCAGCACAGTCAACTTGTAGGTGGGGGAGCTATTCTCGCTCCCCACACCTGGCACACTCAGGCCTTACACTCCCCCGCGTCCAGTGGAAGCGGCGCGCGTTGCAGGGTAGACCCCAGTGCAACAGCAGCAGCGCCGAATCTTGCCACTTCAGGGGGAGAAGCCTGGATCCTATCAGTATTGGGGGCCACTTCAGGTCATCCGTCGGGATGCCGAGCAGCTCGCCCCATCGACGAAGTCCACGAGGGAGGGCACTCGGGGTCGTGGCATCCGCCAGTTCTCCCATGGTCCAACCGCTCATCTTCTTCTCCTTGCCTGCGATTCGGCAGGAGACTTGCCACTTTGGCTTGCGGCCGCTGGTTAAAGCCCTCCGGAGGAAGGGCAGGGTCGAAGCTAGAGGGGTGGTCTCCGCCCACGCGCTATTGGCGGGACACTCCAGAGTAGTCCGCAGTGTGCAGCGGGCGTTGGGGCCGAATCGCAGGCGGTTCCATTCCGGGGAAGTCTGGAGGTTCAGCTTGGCCCACGTCGCAACTGATTCCTCCAGCCAGGCCGAGGAGTTGACGGGGCTGCATACCGTCCAGCCGTTGTCTCTGACCAGGGCTCCCATGCGTCCAAGAAGAAGGCCGCATCTTCTCACCTTCCTGCCGAAGCACAGAAGGTACGACGCGAGTCCTTGCGTCCTGGACACACGGCTGGCGAGGATTCGGGCCGGAGCGCACCAAAAGGTGCTCCATGACTTTGCTGCGATGGCGAGGGTGCGCCATCGCAGCTGTATTTCCAGGCGCTTTAGCGTCAGGAGGCCTAGACCGCCGTCCCGACGAGGAGCGCATAAATCATCCAGAGGCACACGTGGCTTCCCGCTGCCCCAGAGGGCGATGCGGAGTAGGTCTTTTGTCCTCTTTTTAATGTCACGGGGGACGGATCACACAAAAAGCAGAAAGCGGAGGATGGGAGCCGCGAAGGCGTTCCACACCGCGGCCCGTTCCGGCAGAAGGAACTTGCCTTCCAGGAACGGGCCGATTGCCAACTCTACGTTTTGGAGACGACCTGACCAGGCTTCTGCGAGGCAGAAGTCCCCCAACGGGACACCTAGGTACTTCAGGTACCTGGCCGCGGGGATCCCGAAGCGGATCCAGTCAGGCCGTCCGACCCACGTCGCACCCACCGGTACGACCGACGACTTCGCCTTGTTTACCCGCAGTCCAGTCCCACGACTTAGCAGGTCGAAGAAATCCTCGACTGCGGCTGCCGGGGCGGACATGGGCAACATGAGCAGAAGGTCGTCGGCGTATGCTGCAACGGCGGGCGTGCCGGGGCACGAGCTGGGCAGGGCAGCCAAAGTCACCCTGTACGCTCTCAGCACCAACTCAAAGTAGGTGCTAAAGAGCAGGGGACTGAGGCTATCGCCCTGCCGTATGTCCCGCCGCACCGGCACGCCGTACAACTGTTGGCTGGAAAAGCAGATGTTAATTATGGCGTTGCGCCAGCAGGAGCGCAGGAAGGAGA
The DNA here is from genome assembly GCA_036172245.1 of Raillietiella orientalis. NCBI lineage: Eukaryota > Metazoa > Arthropoda > Ichthyostraca > Raillietiellida > Raillietiellidae > Raillietiella > Raillietiella orientalis. The sequence continues at coordinate 629,292 of JAYWIR010000060.1, read as the reverse complement.
GAAGGGAGGGTGGGAAGCCCATGCGACCCAAAAGCTCCAACAGTAGCTCCTGGTCAACGCAGTCGAACGCCTTATGGAGATCGACCGCGATCGCTAGGGCCCCCTTCCCAGCCCGGGTGTCCATTCCCAGTCCAGCTGGCGGCCCCAAAGTGGGGTTGCCAATCTTTCCTCCAGTTTCATTCAGGCAGCGTTGCACATGGAACCATGTGCTCGCGAAGAACAGGTTGGCATCCATACTTCGCCCGGGAACAGCGTATGTCTGCTCCGGGCTAATTATGGAGTCTGCCACCTGTCCTAGACGCGAAGCCCACAGTCCAGCGATCAGCTTGGCGTCCGTATTCACAATTGTGATCGGACGCCAGTTGCCTAGGGATCTCAGGTCTCCTCCCTTCGGGAGGAGCCTCACACGGGCTGACCGAAACGAGGAGGGAACGTCGCCTTCGTCTCGGATCAGCCCGGTCAACTGAAGCACCAGGGTGGCCAGCTCTGCCGCGAAACATTGAAAGAATTTTGCAGGCAGGCCGTCCTCCCCTGGCGCATTTCGCCTGTTGAGCCTTTTAATACCGGCGAGAATTTCACCGGTAGAAAAAGGCTCGTCGAGGCTGATCCTCTCCTCCTCCTTTATTGCCGGGGCCCTATCCGGGAGCAGGAGCCGCGAGGCGTTCCGCTCTGGGGGTGCCCTAGCGTAGAGGAAGGCGTAATAACGTCGCACGAGGTGCCTGATCGCGGGTGGGGCGGATCGCTCCCGGCCCTGGTCGTCCTGCAAGCTGGCCGACCCGGATTGCCAGGCTTGGCGTTCGGCCCCGGCTCGATATTCCGCGAGGCGACGGACATTCGGGGTCCTCTCGTACCGGCGGGCCTGTAGATAAGCCCGATGGTTCCGAGCCCCCTCCCCGAATCCGGGAGGCAGGTGGTGCAGGGGAAACTCCTCGCAGAACTCGCGGAACGAGGCCTTGAAGAGGTCCCAGTCTTGGAGACTGCGGAGGGTGACGCCTCTCAGGAATTCGCGAAGGTGTTCTTTCGCACCTGAGAGCCGCGTCCAGTCCCCAGGCAGCCGCCACGCCCTGGACGGGGGTCCTTTGTCGCGCGAGCAAACCTTGGCGATGATCCTGGAATGGTCCGACAGCGTCGACGCAACTTTTCCCCGTTTGCCGACCCGCGAGCACAGGTCGACATCCAGGAAGAAGTGGTCGATGCTGCGGTCCATTCCCTCCGCGTCCGTCAACAAGTTGCGCGTGCGCATGGCAGCGCACAACTCGTTGGCCGTGCGTTCTTGTGCTTCGGGCTCACCTGACAGCAGACGGAGATTAAAGTCCCCAGCTATCAGGTGTGCCTTCCGCACGTTCGTATCGGCCAGCCAGTCGCGCTTCAGGGTTTCCAGCAACCTGGTACGGTCGCTGTATCCCCCTTTCCCGCTTGGGGCGTACACGTTCGTGACGATCAATTCGATCGAGTCGGACCAGCTGAGAATCAGCTGACCGACCCGACCGTCGTCATCGAAGCGTACGCCCTTCACGGCAGCGTCAATGGCCGGCTTCACGAAAAACGCGACCCCACAGGTGTTGCGGGCGCCGCATCGCCAATACAACCGACCCCCTGCGATCGTCTCGATCTCCTGGGCGTCTGCCGCGGTGATAACGTGGATCTCCTGCAGCAGGGCCAGGTCGAACTCACGCAGGGTGTCGGCCGTATCTCGTCTGTTGCCGTCGTCGCGCAGCCCGTTGACGTTCCAACTGGCCACGCGGATTCGACGGCGACAGGCGAGCCCAGGTGTTATTCCTGGGAAATCGGCTCTGTGGCGTCCGCCACCTGTTGAGGCGGGACGCTAGGTGGAGCAGGAGGGACAGGTGCCTCGAGCACCTGGTCCCCCTGCTCCATCTGTGACGGCGCGTCGAGCGGGTCACCCTCAGGTGGGGTCGCGCCTATCTGCTGGCCCTCCTCCATAGGGGTGGGCTCCTCAGGGTCCGCGACGGCAGGGGGGATTTCGCCCCCCTGCTCACCCTCCTCCATGAGGGTGTCCTGCTCGACGGCTTCCGCGCGTGGGAGCTCTTCCTCCGGGATTCCCACGCTGCCGGCGTCTTCCTGCCTCTCCTCCTCGCTCGTGGAGGGGAGGCGCTTCCTCGGCTTTTGGGACTTGCGTCCCGTCTTCCGGGGGGGTGCCCCTGACGAGGAGGATGCACTTCCGGCCCCCAGGTCGCACTCACCTGCGGGGGCCTTCTTCGGCGAAGCCGGCGATCGTACGGCCTTGCGTGAGGGGTTCTCACGCTCAGCCAGCGTGGCTGCGAGCTCTTCCGCCGCCTTCGCGAAGGCGGCGTCCTCGCCGGCGGCGAGCGCGTCGCGCGTCTCACCCTCTGTGCAAACAGAGGGTTCGCCGTCGCAAACCTCGGGCGCGGCGGAAACGGCGAGGGGAGGCTCGTCGCCCCGGGTGGCAGCCTCGGGAACGCTGATGCGCTCCAGTGCTACCGAGCACTCGCGGAGAGTTTTAGATCGCGGACCAGGTTTTTTCGCCTTCGCGCCCAACTTTTTCTCCGCCTTCTCTTGTGAACCCTTTTTGGGTTCTTTTCTGGCCTTTACCAGCGTCCATCCTTCTTCCTCGCCCGCGTCTTTCGCGGTTTTTTCCGCCGCCGCCTGGGTTGGAGGAGGAGGAGAAGGCTGCTGGGGCCGGCCATTCTCGCGATGAGGTCTTTCGACCTTATTCATCTTTTTCACCTGTGCCTTTTTGGCAGCAGGTGGCACCGGGGTGGGGCGTTTAGGGCACACACGACGGACGTGTCCCTTTTCCCCGCACAAGTGCCACTCGATATTCGGGCACCGCCTGCGCACATGCCCTACTGCATCGCAGTATCCACAATAGCGGGGTTTCCCAACGTACCAGAGGTCGACGGGCTCCTTCCTGACCTCCAGTTTGTGGGGTAACCCAGCACCCTCGTTCACGGTGACACGCGCTGCTGCGTGGCCACCAAAGAGGCTGTTATAGCCGTCGAAAATGGTTGGCTTTGGCCACAGCGCGTGCACATCTCCGTATTTCCTCAATTCCGCGTTCACCGCAGAGCGCGTCATGCGGTTCGTGATCCCCGTTAGATGGACCACTACGGAGCGGTCCATGCTAACGGGTAGGATCTTTCGGCCAGCCACATTCAGCGGGGTGTTGATGAGGCGCTGCGCTAGGGCTACGTCTTTGCAGACGACCTCCACGCGTTGCCCCCCGCTGAGTACGGCGAGGCCGTCAAGATCCTCCTCACGCACAGGGAATTCCTGTAGTGCCTTGCTAAAGGCACGCGCGGTGCGACCGTCGAACAGGTTTCCTACCTTATAAACCAGGGATGGTTTATATCCGGAGGCCCTGTAGGCCGCTTGCTCAGCCAAGGTTTCCGCGCTCGGCGCGGCGACCATGGCGCTCCAGCTCCTCGTCTTGGGCGACGAGGGCGATTCCGGGGCGGATGCCCCTGATTCTGTAGGTCGTGGGGGGGGGCTAGCCTCCCTCACGCCTACCTCCATCGTGGTGTCCTCTGGCAGCGATGCCATCGGACACCAACGATGTGAAAAAGCACACACTGAACCAAAAAAAACGCTTTCCGCTGCTCGTTCGCGGAGCGCCGGAAAAACACGTCCGCTCTCGAGGAGAGGGAGTTGGGGAGGGGATCCGTAACGAACGAGCGTACTTGTATGCCCGTCGTTACGCGAGGACCCCCAATGTCCGTCGCCTGGCAGAGTACCGAGCCGGGGCCGAACGTCAAGCCTGGCAATCCGGGTCGGCCAGCTTGCTGGACGACCAGGGCCGGGAATGTTCGTCCCCGGCGTCGGTACGGCACCTCGTGCGGCGTTATTATTCTTTCCTTTATGCCAGGGCGCCCCCTGACCAAGATGACTCTCGGCGCTTGCTTCGGAACGGTGCCCCGGCAATAGGGGAGGAGCAGAAGGAAAGCCTCGACGAGCCTTTTACCACCGGCAAAATTCTCGTCGGTATCAAAAGGCTCAAGAGACGGAAAGGACCAGGGGAGGACGGCCTGCCCGCGGAGTTTTTTCAATGTTTCGCGGCAGTGTGGGCACCCCTGGTGCTTGAGTTGACAAGGCTGATCCGAGATGAAGGCGATGTACCCGCCTCGTTTCGGTCAGCCAGAGTGAGGCTCCTTCCGAAAGGAGGAGACCTCAGGAAACTCAGCAACTGGCGTTTGATCACAATTGTGAATACGGACGCCAAGCTGATCGCCGGACTGTGGGCTCCGCGTCTGGGGCAGGTGGCCAATTCTATAATTAGCCCAGAGCAGACTTACGCTGTTCCCGGGGGAAGTATGGAGGCCAACCTCTTTTCGCGAGCCCATGGTTTCATGTGCAGAGTAGTCAAGAAATGAAAGACGGAACGATTAGCAGCCCCGCTTCGAGGGCGTCAGCCGGGCAGGCACAGTACACCCAGGTGGGAAAGGGGGCCCTGGCGATCGCAGTCGATCTGCATGAAGGGTTTGACTGCGTGGAACAGGATCTCCTGCTGGAGCTCATGGGACGCATGGCAACTGTGGCTAAGGAAAACGGCTGGATGGTATGCAGCCTCGCCAACTCCTCCGCATGGCTGCAGGAGACAGCTGGCACGTAGGCGAAGACTAATGAAAGGAATGAAGAAATGTGGAACTGCCTGCGACGCGGCGCCTATTCCCGCTGCACTCTGCGGAAGATACTCCAGTGTCCCGCGAGAAGCACGTGAACAGAGACAACCCCCCTATCTACGGCGATGCTCTTTCTGAGGAGGGCGCTCTGTAGCAGCCGCAAGCCTAGGTGGCAAGTCTCCTGCCGCATCGCAGGCAAGGAGAAGTTGATAAGCGTCTGGTCCACGGGGCAACTGGCGGACGCCACTACCCCTAGTGTCCATCCGAGAGGACTTGAGAGATGGGTCGTGCTACTCGGCATCCAGCCGGATGACCTGAAGTGGTCCCCGGTATTACTTGGTTCTAGGATCCTCCCACTGAAGTGGCAGGAGTCGGCGCTTCTGTTCTTGCATTGGTGTCTACCCTGCAACGCGCGCCGCTTCCACTGGACGCGGGGAAGTGTAAGGCCTGAGTGTGCTAGGTGCGGGGAGCGGAAATCGCTCCCCCACCTACTTGTTGACTGTGTTGCCCTCCGACCCCTTTGGGAACGTCTTCGTGCCTCCCTACGGAACCAGGAGGGCAGCCAGCCCAGAGACGTTTTTCGGCATTTGTTCGTGCGTGATACCCTGCGACCATCCGCTGTCCTGGCTGCACTTTGCTGCGTACGTGGGATCGTGACGTGCTGGAGCAACGTCAGAAGACCGAGCCACGACAGGGATGCCGTCGTACTTGCAGTCCGCTACCTGCGGATTGCGACCAGATGGCCCCACCTGGGAATTATACGGACGGACCTCGAGGGCATCCTGCAAAGGATGGACCCTCCTCCCAGTGGTCAGTGATTCCTCCCCAACGCTCCCAAATCTCTTTGTTTTTTATGTTTTATTTTTCTTTTTCTTTTTTCCCCCACCCCCTTCCGCTGCCGAGGAGAGTCGCGCCGGTCTGCGTACCGGCGACCCGGCAGGTCCAGTTCCGTTGGCCGTAGTGGGGCCTCGTACCAAGAATCATAGAGAATTTTTAATCAACGCCCCGGCGTGACCGGGTGGCAACTAGCAACTAGGCGTCCGCATTCACTATTGTGATGGGACGCCAGTTGTTCATGCTCCTCAGATCTTTTCCCTTAGGGAGGAGCCCCACCTTTGCCGAACGAAACGAGGCGGGAACGTCACCTGTTTCGCGTATCAGCAAGGTCAGTTGCTGTACCAGGGGGATAAGCTCAGCCGCGAAAGTTTGGTAAAACTCCGCGGGCAGGCCGTCCTCCCCTGGAGCCTTTCGCGTCTTGAGCTTTTCGATGGCCGAGAGGATCTCGTCCATCGTGAAAGGCTCCTCGAGGGTCTTTCTCTCCTCCTCCCCCATCGCTGGAGCGCCTTCCGGAAGCAGGAGTCGTAAGAGATTCCTCTCCGGAGGTGCCCAGGCATACAGGGAGGAGTAGTAACTCCGCAGCAGGCCGCGGATTTCGGCGGGTGCCGAGTGCTCCTGGTCCTGATCGTCCAGCAAGCTGGCCGATCCGGACTGCCAGGCTTGCCTCTTTGCTCCCGCTTTGTATTCCGCCAGCCTGCGGATGTCGGGGGTCCAGTCCTAACGACGGGCCTGCAGGTAGGCTCGTTCGTTACGGACCCCGGTCCCAAAACCCGTAGGTAGGCGGTGCAGAGGGAACTGGTCGCAGAACTCCTGGACCGACTGCTTGAAGCGGTCCCAATCCTGGAGTGTTTGCAGCCTGAAGCTCCACATGAACGTGCGGAGATGTTTTGCCGCGTCCGGGAGCTTCAGCCAGTCCCTTGGGAGACGCCACGCTGACGAGGGGGGGCCCCTGTCGCGCGGATGGATCTCGAGGACTAGAGGGCGATGGTCGGACAGCTCGCACGGTAACTTGCCGCGCCTGCCCACGCGAGGGCACAGGTGCTCGTCAAGAAACACGTGGTTAATGCTGTCTTTCATCCCCAGTGCACTGGCCAACAAATTACAGGTGTGCACCGCCATGCACACCTCGTTGACCAGGTCACGCTTGGGATTCTGCCCATCTAATTTCAGGCGAACGTTGAAATCGCCTGCAACCAGATGGGCATTTCGCACGCCTGCTTCGGTCAGCCAGTCTCGCCGGAGGGCAAGGAAAAACTCTTTCCTCTCCCTCCTGGTCACGAACGTGTACGCACCGAGCGGCGCGTACACGTTCGTGACGATCAGATCGATCGTGACGGACCACCTGAGAGTCAGCTGGCCGACACGACCGTGATCGTCGAACCGCACACCCCGAGCAGCGGCCTCGACGGCTGGCCGAAACAGGTAGGCGACACCGCAACTTTTCGGTCTCCCACACCTGTACCACAGCCTCCCTTCGTAGATCCGTTCGATCTCTTGCAAAGGGACGCAAAGGGAGAAACCGGGAGCCTTGGCGGTTGCAGTCGATCTGCACAAAGCTTTCGATTGCGTGAACCAAAAGCTTCTTCTTGAGCTTTTGGAACGTCTGGGTCTTCCGGCATCCCTGTTGGCGTACTTGCGCTCCTGCTGGCGCCACGCGATTACATCCATTGTTTTCAGTGGCTGTCGCGTGTACGGCGTGCCGGTACGACGAGGAATTAGGCAGGGTGACTGCTTAAGCCCACTGCTCTTTAGCATCGATTTTGAATTGCTGCTGGAGGCTTACAGGCTGACGCTAGCCAACCTGCCGAGCTCCTGTCCAGGTACGCCGGCCGTGGCAGCCTATGCCGACGACCTGCTTCTCCTGTTGCCCATGTCCACCCCGGCGACATCGCTTGAAGGCTTCTTTGAGTTGATTCGTCGCGGTGCGGGCGTGAGCGTTAACAGGAGTAAGTGTATGGTTGTTCCGGTGGGTGCGACGTGGGAGGGGCAGTCCGACTGGATCGACCTGGGGATCCCCACGGGCAGGTACCTCAGGTACCTTGGCGTGCCGTTGGGCGACATCTGCATCATAGAAGCGTGGTCGGACTGCCTTCGGAAGGCAGAACGTGCACTTGTCCCGTTTTCAGGAGGCGAGTTCGTCTTGCCGGAACGGGCCTACATCTGGAACACCTTCGTTGCCCCCCTCCTCCGCCCCCTGTTTTTTGTTTGTCCACCCTACCAGGAAGTCAAAGTCTGGGCGCAGCGTCTTCTACGCAAAGCGTTGTGGGGCGCTGCAAGATCCCGTGTTAGACTTACAGATTTCGTGGCGCCGCGTCAGGATGCAGGCTTGGGCATCCTCGACTTAAACAGCATCGAACTGCAGGTGCAGTTCCGCATGCTGCGGCTCTGTGCCAAGCTGTGGTGTACGCCGTGGTGCTTACCCGCACGCCTTATCCTGAGGCGCTGCACGGGAAGCGAGGGACTGCTTTCGTTGCTACCCCACTTTCGGCACACCAGAATAGGGTTTGGCTTCCCGCTGAGGCAGCTGTCCTCACTGCTGGAAGCCCAAAGCTGGATCTCATGCCGCCCCATGAACATAGATGCATGGCGGCAGGAATCTTTTTCATCGTGGGCAGCTTCCGAAGGAACGCGCTTGGAACATCTTCGACGCCTGCGACTTCTCCTCAGTCATCAAATGGACGAAGTCATGCAGGACAAGAAGTTGTCGGATCGTCTGGCCGCCACACCACTCGCCGCAGCGCTGTCTGCCCTCAGGGCAAGCAACGACGGTTGCCTACCGGCGGAATGGAAGTTCTCCTGCAAAATAGCGGGAGTCAGTAAGCTACTCGGCAGCTGGACGACAAAGGATCTGGTGCAAGTCGCCACTCCTCGGAATCGGGCGAAGGGTCTGCTTCGGTGGAGCGAACATTTCAGTGTGCCCCCCGTAGAGATAGTGGTTCCCCCCGTTTGTTTGGACAGCTCCGTGTTCCCCCTAAAGTGGAAACAAGATGTGCTGCTGTTTTTACATTGTGCATTACACTGTAATAGGCAGCGAAGCATCGTTTCCGGGGGAGCTGCCTTGCCAAACTGTTTAAGGTGCGGATAGATCGAGTCTTTTCCGCACCTTTTGCTGGACTGCGGTGACCTCCGGGAACTGTGGCGAAGGCTCACTTCGGCCATCATGCCACAAGGAGGCACTGCCATTGATGTGCTGCGGCGCTTCTTCAGCAGAAATGGACTTTCGGTTAGCGCGATTGTCGCAACCATGTGTTGCGTTCGCGCCATCGTGAAGGCCCGCTACGCCCTGAAGTTGTCAGCGCAGCGAAGGGAGGCTCACCTGCTTGCAGCTCAATTCATGGAGAAAGCTTCAAGGTGGTCTCATCTTCGTGACAAGGTGAATGAGGACATCACCGGCATACATCGCCGGTTTAAAAACCTTTGAGAACGGCGTAATCCGGTGACCCCTGCGACCTCTCGCCCACCCATACCCCGTCCCCGTACGCTCGGTAAAATTTCCGGTGCCCATGCTTCTATCCCCGTGTCTTCCAGAGCGATTCCAAAGACCCTTATTCCTTCCTCCTTATTCATTGTTTTTATTTTATTTTGGTTTCTTTGTGTTCCCTGCCCCCCCTACACCGTTCGCAAAATTGTTACTCTGGCCTGCGTGCCAGCAATATTCTCTTCATTCTTGTTGAGTCGTTGGATGGGAGTTCGGTTCCCAGCTGGTTTATTTTGTAGAATTGTTTTTTTGTTTATGTTATATGGAATGAACGCCCCTGCGTGACAGGCGAGAAATCTCTTGCGCTTGTTCTGCACAGATAAAGTGGATCTCCTGCAGCAGCGCAAGGTCGTAGGACCCCAGAAGGGCGGCCATGTCTCGTCTCCGGCCGGCATCTGTCATGCCGTTCACGTTCCAAACGGCGATACGCAGACGACGGCGGAAGGAGAGTCCCGGCATTACTGCTGGGAAGATTACGGTGAGGAGGAGCCCGCCTCTTGCGAGGCGGGAGGGATGTCCATGGGGGTTTTGGCCTTCTCAGGCACCTGAGGCACCTGTTTGGCCTCCACCCCATCCATCCCCTCCGTGTCCGCGCGTGGGAGTCTCTCGGACGACGGGTCCCGCTAGTTTCCCACGCTCATGGCACCCTCGCTTGCGGAATCCATTTCTTACCCCTCGACGGGGGAGACGAGCCTCCTCTTCTTTGTGGACTTACGTCCAGTCTTCTTGCAGGGTGCCATGGAAACGGAAGCTGCGCTTCTGGCCTCCACCTCGGGGTCGGAAGTGCGGGATTCCTGAGGAAAGGCCAGACGCCTTTCGGCCTTCTTGCCAGCCTTGGAGGCTTACACCCGGGTACGCCCGGGGCGTCTATTGGTAAAACTCTAGATCCGCGGTACAAGGCCCTGCTCACGGCCATATACACTGTACCTGCCAGGACGGCGGGACGCAGCCCAGCGTAGCGTTCCTCAGCAGCGAAGGGGGATGGGGATAAAACAAAAAGAAAAATAAAAAATTAACAGACAAAAAGAAGTTGGAGGGCAGAGAAGGGATCACAAAACGCTGTGAGGAGGGCCCATCCGTTGAAGGAAGCCCTCGAGGTTCGTCCGGATATACCACAGTTGCGGCCATCCGGCAGCTCTCCGCATGAAGCGTTGGGCGTATGGGATGACATCCCTCACCTTTGGACCCACTCCTTCGTTGTTGGCGTCGCTCCATGCCGCCACGATGCCACGGACGCAGCACAAGGCTGCGATGGCTGCGGCTGGTTGCAGTGCGTCCTTCACGAAGAGGGGTTGAAGAACGACTCTGGGGGTGCTGCCTGTAGGGAGCCCGAGGGTCGTCCCGAACCGTTCCCAAAGGAGTCGGAGGGCAGCACAATCCACAATAAGGTGGGGAAGCGACTCCCGCTCCCCGCACCTGGCACACGCAGGATCCACAGCTCCCCTCGTCCAGTGGAAGCGGCGCGCGTTGCAGGGTAGACCCCAGTGCAACAAAAGCAACGCCGACTCTTGCCACTTTAGGGGCAGGATCCTAAATTCTTTCATCATCGGGGGCCACTTCAGCTCATCCATGGGGATGGCGAGCAGCTCGCCCCTTCTTTATAATCCTCGCGGCTGGACGCTCAGGGTCGTGGCGTCGGCCAGTTCTCCTGTTGTCCAGCCGCTGACCAACTTCTCGCGTCCCTCGATGCAACAGGAGACTTGCCACCTTGGCGTCCGGGTGCTGTGAAGTGCCCTCCTTAGGAAAGGCAGCGCCGTAGCTAGGCAGGTCGTCTCTGCCCACGTGCATCTTGCTGGACTCTCCAGGAGATTCCGCAGCGTGCAGCGGGCGTAGGGGCTGCATCGGAGACGATTCCACGTCTCGTGGCTTTTCCGGTTAACTACTGCCCACGTTCCAATATTCTCCTGCAGCCAGGCGGGGGAGTTGGCGGGGCAGCAAACCATCCAGCTGTTCTCCTTGGCCAATGTTGCCATGCGCCCGAGCAGTAGGCCGCATCTTCGCATCTTCCGGCCACGGCTCAGAAGAAAAGACGCGAGTCCATCGCACCGTGACACACGGCTGGCCAGAAGGCGGGCCGGAGTGCACCAAGGGGTGCTCCACAACTTCGCTGCGATGGCGAGGGTTCGCCACCGCAGCTGCTTCTCCACGCGCTCCAGCGTCAGGAGGCCAAGACCGTCGTCCCGACGCGGAGCGCACAAGTCCTTCAGTGAGACTCGGGGCCTCCCCTTGCCCCAAAGGGCGATACGGAGGAGGTCCTTCGTCCTCTTCTTGGATTCCACGGTGGGGGGGCAAACAAAAAGCAAGGGGCGGAGGATGGGGGCCGCGAAGGCGTTCCAAACCGCGGCCCGTTCCGGCAGGTGATACTTGCCTTCCAGGAACGGGCCGATTGCCGTCTCGACTTTTTGGAGGCAGCTGGACCACGCTTCCGCAGGGGAGTAGTCCCCCAACGGCACACCAAGGTACTTGAAGCAACTCGCCGTGGGGATCCCCGGACGGACCCAGTCCTGCTGTTCTGCCCACTCCGCACCTATTGGCACAACCGACGACTTCGCCCTGTTAAACTGCAGTCCGGTTCCGCGGCTGAGCAGATCGAAGAAGTCTCCGACCGCCTTCGCCGGGGTTGACATTGGCAACAAAAGCAGATCCTCGGCGTACGCTGCTACGGCGGGCGTGCCGGGGCACGAGCTCGGCAATGGGGCCAAAGTCACCCTGTACGCTCTTAGCACCAACTCAAAGTAGGTGCTGAAGAGCAACGGGCTGAGGCTATCTCCCTGCCTTATGCCCCGCCGCACCGGCACGCCATACACCTTTTGACTGCTGAAAGAGACGGTAATCATCGCTTTCCGCCAGCAAGAGCACAGGTAGGAAATCAGGGACGGTGGGAAGCCCAAGCGACCCAGGAGCTCCAAGAGGAGTTCCTGGTCTACACAGTCGAACGCCTTGTGGAGGTCGACTGCGAGCGCTAGGGCCCCCTTCCCCGCCCGGGGTTCCTTTCCCAGCCCGGCTGGTTGCCCCAATGTGGGGTTGCCGACTTTCCCTATCCCTTTCTTTTCTCTTCTCTGCAGGTGCACCCATGTGCTTGCGAACAATAGGTTGGCATCCATACTTCGCCCGGGAACAGCATAAGTCTGCTCCGGGCTAATTACGGGTTCTGCCACCTGCCCCAGAGGCGAAGTGCATAGCCCTGCTATCAACTTAACGTCCGTATTCAGGATCGTGATCGGACGCCAGTTCTTTAAATCCCTGAGGTCTCCCCCTCTCGGAAGGAGCCTCACTCTCGCTGAACGAAACGAGGCGAGAACATCGCCTTACTCTCAGATCAGCCTGATCAACTTAAGCAGCAGGGGTGCCAGCTCTTCCGCGAAGCTCTGAAACAACTCCGCGGGCAAGCCGTCTTCCCCTGGAGCTTTACGCCTCTTCAGCCTTTTGATACCGACGAGAATTTCGCCGGTGGTGAAAGGCTCGTCGAGGCTTTCCATCTCCTCCACCCCTATTGCCGGGGCGCCATCCGGAAGCAAGCGCTTAGAGGCGTTTTGATCCGGGGGCTCCCTGGCGTAAAGGGAGGAATAAAAACTCCGCACGAGATGCCGTACCGACGCCGGGGACGAACATTCCCGGCCCTGGTCGGCCAGCAAGCTGGCCGACCCGGATTGCCAGGCTTGGAGTTCGGCCCCGGCTCGGTACTCGGCGAGGCGACGGACATTAGAGGTTCGCTCGTACCTACGGGCCTGTAAATAGGCCCGATGGTTGCGAGGACCCTCGCCGAATCCGGCGGGCAGGCGGTCCAGGGGGAACTGCTCGCAGAACTCCCAGACCGATTCCTTAAAAAGGTCCCAGTCTTGGAGATTCCGGAGCGTCGAGCGAACGTGTCTTTTCGTTGCTCCTGAGTTCCATTTCCGTTGGTGCTTGTGCGTGGTGTGGGTGGAGGATTAGGCAGCAATGCCTGATACCACCACCGGTGAGGATCCGGGAGTGATGACCTCATTGCCCCCGGAGGAGATGGAGGTGGGGGCTCCCGCATCAGTGGAGGCTCCCGCCAGCACGGATGCGCCCCCGGCCCTACCCAGGGCTTGGAACGCCGTGGCTGCGGCACCTACGCCAGCGGCTATGGCGGAAATGCGCGCTTACCTGGAGGAGGGGTATAACCCACCCCTTCTATATAAGGTAGGCGGTTTATATTCTCCCGAGAACGCGCGCGCCTTTTCGCAGGCGATGCGCGCTCTCGGTGTACAAAAAGAGGAGCTTCTGGCTATGTCCGTCAGAAGCGGGGGTCAATTTGTGGAAGTTATCTGCAAGGAGGCAACTCTTGCGCAGAGACTTCGGCGAACCCCCGTAAGTATGGGCAGCCGGAGGCTTCTCCCAATAACAGAAGACCGGTCGGTGAACATTCACCTGACCGGTATCACGTTCCGGATGACGAAGGAGGCCGTCCGGAACGAATTTGGAAAATTCGCAACTGTCCACGCGCTGTGGGGCAAGCCTACTCCTTTTGTCGATTACGACGGGTTGCTTGGCGGCCTGGGTGCAGCGCGAGTGACGGTTCGCGAGGGATGTGAGATTCCCCACAAACTCACCGTCAACGGTGAATCCGTTGACGTGTGGTACGTGGGGAAACCCAAGTTTTGCGGCTGCTGCAGCAGCTTTGGTCACCTTAAAATGAGGTGTCCGAGCGTGCAGTGCCAGCAATGCAAACAAGCGGGGCACACCCGTCTGGTGTGCCCACAAAACACAGTCCGCGTCGTGTCCGCGAAAAACGCGAGAAAGCGCGCGGCTAAAAAAAGGAAGAAGCTGGCAGCTCGTGCTGCTGCTAAGGGAGTCACCTCCGTCACCAAGGCGAAGGCCAGCCCCGAGACTTCGGCGAAAAACGCCGAAAAGGTCGAGGGCGAGGTTCAAGAGCCAGGGTGGCACAAGGTCGACCCCAAGAAAAACTCCCATAAGAAGGGAAAGAACGTGGCGAAACGGAGCGAAACCGCTCTGCGCCGCGAAAAAATTAAAAGCTGCTGCGTCGTTGTAGAGCGGATTCCCGCCATCGACGGATGCGGCGCTAAAGAACTCGCTGCTGCCCCTGCTCAGCCCTCCGTTGACAAAGTCAACAAGGAGGGGAGCGAGGCGGCGGCGTCCGTCATCGAGCCCACGCTCGATGACGTCGCCTTCGAGCGCGCCGCGGAGGAGCTGGCTGCCTCGCTGCAGCCGGTTGCCCCCAAGGCTGGCAAGAAGGCCGTCAGGCGTCCGGCTTCCCCTCAGGAGTCGGCCACTTCCGACCCCGAGGTGAAGGCCGGAAAAACAGCATCCATCTCCGCGGCACCCCGCAAAAAGGCAGGACGAAAGTCCACAATGCCCCGGAAGATCGTCTCCCCCGACGAAGGGGAAGAGATGGCTTCCGGTAGCGAGGGTGCCATGAGCGTGAGAAACTCCCGGGACCCGTCGCCCGAGAGAATTCCACGCTCGGACACGGAGGGGATGGTGAGGATGGAGGCCGAACAGGTACCCCAGGCGCCTGAAGAGGCCTCCGTCCTCGTTCCGATGGTCCTCGTACCGATGGACCTTTCCTACACCTGCCCCGCGGCAGGTGCCGCGACGCCACTTTCCCAGCCATAATGCCGGGAATCGCCTCTCGCCGTCGTCTTCTGATCGCCTGTTGGAACGTGAACGGGCTAAGCGACGACGGCAAGATGCGTGACGTGGCCGCCACTCTGGCATCCTTCTACCTGGTGCTGCTGCAGGGGATCCACGTGATCTCCGCAGATGAAGTCCGGGATATCGAACGGATCTCCGGTGGACGGCTGTTGTGGCGTTGCGGCACCGCGAAATCAAGCGGTGTCGCCTTCCTGCTTAGGCCAGCCATAGAGACCGCAATAAAGGACGTTCGGTGCGATGACTGAGGTCGCGTCGGTCAGCTGACTCTCAGCTGGTCCGACTCTATCGACCTGGTCGTCACCAACCTATACGCTCCTAGCGGAAACGCCGCGTTGAGGGCGAAGGCAAGAAGGGAGTTCTACCTTGTCCGGAGACGCGATTGGCTGACCGATGCAATGGCACGCAGTTGACCGCAAGATTTCAACCTGCGCCTCCGCTTTCAGGGGCGCGCCGGTTACACCGAACGACCGCGTCAACGAGTTGTGCGCAGAAATGAAATGACGTGCAACTTGTTGGCCGGGGACACGGCCATGGTAAGCAGCATCGATCATGTAACCTTGATCAGCACCTATGCTCTCGGGTGGGCAGGCGCGGCAAGGTACCATCCGAGCTGTCGGACCATGGTCGGATCATGTTCGAAGTGCGTTTGCGCGACAAGGGCCCCCCCTCGTCAGCGTGGCGTCTGCCAGGGGACTGGCTGAAGTTTCCCGACGCGGCGGAGCACCTCCGCGCGTTTATTCGAAGCTTCAGGATGCAGACACTTCAGGACTGGGACCGCTTCAAGCGGTCGGTCCAGGAGTTCTGCGATCAGTTCCCCCTGCATCGCCTACCTGCGGGTTTTGGGGAGGGGCCGCGTAACGAAAGGTGCTATCTTCAGGCCCGACGTTACGCGAGAACCCCCGACATGCGCAGGTTAGCAGAGTACCGAGCGGGAGCCGAGAGGCAAGCCTGGCAATCCGGATCGGCCAGCTTGCTGGACGACCAGGGCCGGGAGCACTCGGTTCCCGCTCAGAAACGCGGGATAGTAAGAAAATTTTACTCCTCCCTGTACGCCAGGGCGCCTCCGGAGCGAGACGTCTCACGACTTCTGCTTCCGGAAGGTGCTCCAGCGATCGGGGAGGAGGAGAAAAGAAGCCTCGACGAGCCTTTCACGATGGACGAGATCCTCTCGGCCAGCGGAAAGCTCAAGAGGCGGAAGGCTCCAGGGGAGGACGGCCTGCCCGCGGAGTTTTACCAAACTTTCGCGGCTGAGCTTACTCCCCTGGTACATCAGCTCACCTTGCTGATCCGTGAAACAGGTGACGTTCCCACCTCGTTTCGTTCAGCAAAGGTGCGGCTCCTCCCGAAGGGAGGAGACCTAAGGAGCATGAACAAATGGCGTCTCATCACAACAGTGAATGCGGACGCCAAGTTGCTAGCCAAGCTGTGGGCAGAGCGCCTGGGACGGGTCGCCAACATCTTCATCAGCTCGGAACAGACATATGCTGTTCCCGGGCGAAGTATGGAGGCGAACCTGTTCCACGCTTCCACATGGTTAGAGCTCCAACAAGGAAGGAGCATAATAGGCAACCGTAATTCCGGTGCGTCCGTCGGTGGGGGACGGGATGCTCGGGAGGGGAGAGTAGCCCTCGCGGTCGCAGTCGATTTGCATGAAGCATTCGATTGCGTCGACCAGAATCTCCTTTTGGAGCTTCTGGAACGCTTGGGCTTCCCGGCCTCTATGCTGGCCTACCTGCGCTCCAGCTGGCGCGACGCGCTTATTAATGTTTTTTTTAGTGGATCCACCGTGTACGGCGTACCGGTGCGACGCGGCATACGGCAGGGAGACAGCCTCAGCCCCTTGCTCTCCAGCGCCTATTTCGAATTGGTGCTGAGAGCGTACAGGGAGACTCTGGCGCACCTGCCGTGCGACTGTCCCGGTACGCCTGCGGTTTCGGCGTACGCGGACGACCTTCTGCTGCTGCTGCCTATGTCCACCCCGGCTGCGGCGGTCGAGGAGTTCTTCGACCTGCTGAGTCGGGGAACAGGACTGACGGTGAACAGGGCGAAGTCGTCCGTAATGCCAGTCGGAGCGGCGTGGGCAGGGCAGCAGGATTGGGTCCGTTTGGGGATCCCCACGGTGAGGTACTTCAAGTAACTGGGTGTGCCGTTGGGGGACTACTCCCCTGCGGAAGCGTGGTCGGGCTGCCTTCAGAAGTCTCAGGCGGCGATCGGCCCGTTCCAGGACGGCAGGTGCTACCTGCAGAAACGGGCCGCGGCGTGAAACGCGTTTGCGGCCTCCCTCCTTCGCCCCTTGCTTTTTGTTTGTTCCCCCTTAGCGGAGTCAAAGAAGAGGACGAAGGACCTCCTGAGGATGGCCCATTGGGACAGAGGGCGGCCCCGAGTCCGTCTTTCGGACTTGTGCGCTCCTCTTCGGGATAGTGGTCTGGGCCTCCTGACGTTGGAGCGGCTGGAGCTACAGCTCCAGTTCCGAGTTGTTGCCTTTATGGCAGAAAATTGGTGCACTCTTGGTGCCTCCCTGCACATCTTCTCTTCGAGCGGGCCAATGGCAATGCGGGACTGTCGTCCTACTTTGCACTCCGAAGCCCCATCTGCCACTGCTGACTTCATCTTCGGAGGGCGGCCAAGCTCGTGAAGAACAACTCGGCGCGGATTCTCGTACGCTTCGCGAACGGTCCTGCCTGGTTGCAGGAAACCGTCCGTACGTGGGCGATGATTCAGGAGCAGAGCCCGCAACACGAGCGAACAGCTCTGTTTGGGCCGCATGCCCACCGCACGCTCCGAGAAATCGAGTATCCCCGAAGGAGAGCGTTGGCACAAAAAAACTCCCTTGCTGCGGTACTGCCTACCCTACGATGACATCTGGGCAGCGACGTCACGGCACAATGGGAGGTTACTGTCAAGATCGCCAGCAGGGCAAAGAAGATCGGGGATTGGAGAACGGATCAGCTCACCAACGATGCTACCCCGAGGACCACCCCAAATGGACTGTCGCGCTGGCAAGAGCTACTGGATCTTCCAGAGGAACATCTCGAGTGGCCCCCGGTGCTCATGGACTCGCGCACCCTCCCCATGAAGTGGGAACAGTCGGCACTGCTGGTGTTGAATTTGGGGCTTCCTTGCAACGCCCGCCGACACCACTGCACGCGGGGGGCTGTCAACCCTAATTGTGTCAGGTGCGGGGAGAGGGAATACCTCCCCCACCTGTTAGTGGATTGGGTTGCCCTCCGTCCCTTGTGGAAACGCTTTGCCGCAGCCCTGGGGATCCCCGAAGGCAACCCCAGAGACACCTTGCGCCCCCTTTTCGTCCGTGACGCCCTGCCTCCAGTGGCCTCGCTTGCAGCCCTGTGCTGCCTACGCGGGATCGTCGTGGCATGGAGCAAAGCGACGGGAGGATCCAGCGACAGGGATGCCAACGTGTATGCCGC
This sequence comes from Raillietiella orientalis, assembly GCA_036172245.1. NCBI lineage: Eukaryota > Metazoa > Arthropoda > Ichthyostraca > Raillietiellida > Raillietiellidae > Raillietiella > Raillietiella orientalis. The sequence continues at coordinate 611,311 of JAYWIR010000060.1, read as the reverse complement.
CCGTTTCCTCAGGATGGCGACGCGATGGCCCCATCTGGAACCACACAAGCAGAAACAGCTTGCCGGCATCCTCCAGAGGATGACGGGCCCTCCCAGCAGACTGTGATCCTTTCCCGCTCCCTCCCTGATTTTTGTTTATTTTTTTGTTTTCTTTTTGTTTCGTTCCCCCTCCCCTCTGCTGCCGAGGTCGACCGCGCCGGTCTGCGCACTGGTAGCCCGGCAGGCTATATCTTTCCAGGGCGTGGCTGGACTACTGGTCCAGTCACAGATTGTATAAGTTTATTCGTTAGAATAAACGTCCCGGCGCACCCGGGTTTCAATGGAGATTCCGGAGCGTCGAGCGGACGTGTCTTTTCGTTGCTCTTGAGTTTCATTTCCGTTGGTGCTTGTGCGTGGTGTGGGTGGAGGATTAGGTAGCAATGCCTGATACCACCACCGGTGAGGATCCGGGGGCGATGACCTTATTGCCCCCAGAGGAGATGGAGGTGGGGGCTCCCGCATCAGTGGAGGCTCCCGCCAGCACGGATGCGCCCCCGGCACTACCTAGGGCTTGGAACGCCGTGGCTGCGGCACCTACGCCAGCGGCTATGGTGGAAATGCGCGCTTACCTGGAGGAGGGGTATAACCCACCCCTTCTATATAAGGTTGGCGGTCTATATTCTCCCGAGAACGCGCGCGCCTTCTCACAGGCGATGCGCGTTCTTGGCGTACAGAAAGAGGAGCTTCTGGCTATGTCCGTCAGAAGCGGGGGTCAATTTGTGGAAGTTATGTGCAAGGAGGCAACTCTTGCGCAAAGACTTCTGCGAACTCCCGTAATTATGGGCAGCCGGAGGCTTCTTCCTATTACTGAAGATCGGTCGGAGATCATTCACCTCACCGGTATCACGTTCCGGATGACGAAGGAGGCCGTCCGGAACGAATTGGAAAAATTCGCAACTGTCCACGCGCTGTAAGGAAAGCCTACTCCTTTTGTCGATTACGACGGGGTGCTTGGCGGCCTGGGAGCAGCTCGAGTGACGGTTCGCGAGGGATGTGAGTTTCCCCACAAACTCACCGTCAACGGTGAATCCGTTGACGTGTGGTACGTGGGGAAACCCAAGTTTTGCGGCTGCTGCAGCAGCTTTGGTCACCGCAAAATAACGTGTCCGAGCGTGCAGTGCCAGCAATGCAAACAAGCGGGGCACACCCGTCTGGTGTGCCCACAAAACACAGTCCGCGTCGTGTCCGCGAAAAACGCGAGAAAGCGCGCGGCAAAAAAGAGAAAGAAGCTGGCAGCTCGTGCTGCTGCTACGGAGGTCACCTCCGCCACCAAGGCGAAGGCCAGCCCCGAGACTTCGGCGAAAGACGCCGGAAAGGTCGAGGGCGAGGGTCAAGAGCCAGAATGGCAGAAGGTCGACCCCAAGAAAAACTCCCATAAGAAGGGAAAGAACGTGGCGAAACGGAGCGAATCCGCTCTGCGCCGCGATACAACGTAAAAGCCAAGCGTGTCGTTGCAAGCGGACGACCCCCGCCATCGACGAATGCGGCGCTAAAGAACTCCCTGCTGCCCCTGCTCAACCCTCCGTTGACAAAGTCAACAAGGAGTGGAGCGAGGCGGTGGCGTGCGTCATCGAGCCCACGCTCGATGACGTCGCCTTTGAGCGCGCCGCGGAGGAGCTGGCTGCCTCGTTGCAGCCGGTTGCCCCCAAGGCTGGCAAGAAGGCCGTCAGGCGTCCGGCTTCGCCTCAGGAGTCGGCCACTTCCGACCCCGAGGTGAAGGCCGGAAACACAGCATCCATCTCCGCGGCACCCCGCAAAAAGGAAGGACGAAAGTCCACAATGCCCGGAAGATCGTCTCCCCCGACGAAGGGGAAGAGATGGCTTCCGGTAGCGAGGGTGCCATGAGCGTGGGAAACTCCCGGGACCCGTCGCCCGAGAGAATTCCACGCTCGGACACGGAGGGGATGGTGAGGATGGAGGCCGAACAGGTACCCCAGGCGCCTGAAGAGGCCTATGTCCTCGTACCGATGGACCTGTCCTACACCTGCCCCGCGGCAGGTGCCGCGACGCCACTTTCCCAGCCATAATGCCGGGAATCGCCTCTCGCCGTCGTCTTCTGATCGCCTGTTGTGACGTGAACGGGCTAAGCGACGACGGCAAGAGGCGTGAAGTGGCCGCCACCCTGGCATCCTTCGACCTGGTGCTGCTGCAGGAGATCCACGTGATCTCCGCAGATCAAGCCCGGGAGATTTCTCACCCGGTGACGCCGGGGCGTTTATTCCATATAACATAACGAAAAAAAGCAATTATACAAAATAAACCAGTTGGGAACCAAACTCCTAACCGACAACTGAACAAGAATGAAGAGAATATTGCTGGCACGCAGGCCAGAGTAACAGTTTCTTGAACGGTGTGGGGGGGGTGGGAAACACAACGAAACCAAAATAAAATAAAAACAATGAATAAGGAGGACGGGATAAGGGTCTTTGGGATCGCTCTGGAAGACACGCGGATAAAAGCATGGGCACCGGAAATTTTACCGAGCGAACGGGGACGGGGTATGGGTGGGCGAGAGGTCGCAGGGGTCACCGGATTACGCCGTTCTCAAAGGTGTGTAAACCGGCGATGTATGCCGGTGATGTCCTGATTCACCTTGTCACGAAGATGAGACCACCTTGAAGCCTTCTCCATGAATTGAGCTGCAAGCAGGTGAGCCTCCCTTCGCTGCGATGACAACTCCAGGGCGTAGCGGGCCTTCACGATGGCGCGAACGCAACACATGGTTGCATCAATCGCGCTAACCGAAAGTCCATTTCTGCTGAAGAAGCGCCGCAGCACATCAATGGCAGTGCCTCCTTGTGGCATGATGGCCGAAGTGAGCCTTCGCCACAGTTCCCGGAGGTCACCGCAGTCCAGCAAAAGGTGCGGAAAAGACTCGATCTCTCCGCACCTTAAACAGTTTGGCAAGGCAGCTCCCCCGGAAACGATGCTTCGCTGCCTATTACAGTGAAATGCACAATGTAAAAAGAGCAGCACATCTTGTTTCCACTTAAGGGGGAACACGGAGCTGTCCAAACAAACGGGGGGAACCACTATCTCTACGGGGGGCACACTGAAATGTTCGCTCCACCGAAGCAGACCCTTCGCCCAATTCCGAGGAGTGGCGACTTGCACCAGATCCTTTGTCGTCCAGCTGCCGAGGAGCTTACTGACTTCCGCTATTTTGCAGGAGAACTTCCATTCCGCCGGTAGGCAACCGTGGTTGCTTGCCCTGAGGGCAGACAGCGCTGCGGCGAGTGGTGTGGCGGCCAGACGATCCGACAACTTCTTGTCCTGCATGACTTCGTCCATTTGATGACTGAGGAGAAGTCGCAGGCGTCGAAGATCTTCCGGGCGCGTTCCTTCGGAAGCTGCCCACGATGAAAAAGATTCCTGCCGCCATGCATTAATGTTCATGGGGCGGCAGGAGATCCAGCTTGGGGCTTCCAGCAGTGAGGACAGCTGCCTCAGCGGGAAGCCAAACCCTATTCTGGTGTGCCGAAAGTGGGGTAGCAACGAAAGCAGTCCCTCGCTTCCCGTGCAGCGCCTCAGTATAAGGCGTGCGGGTAAGCACCACGGCGTACACCACAGCTTGGCACAGAGCCGCAGCATGCGAAACTGCACCTGCAGTTCGATGCTGTTTAAGTCGAGGATGCCCAAGCCTGCATCCTGACGCGGCGCCACCAAGTCTTTAAGTCTAACACGGGATCTTTCAGCGCCCCACAACGCTTTGCGTAGAAAACGCTGCGCCCAGACTTTGACTTCCTGAGGGGGTTGACCAACAAAAAACAGGGGGCGGAGGAGGGGGGCAACGAAGGTGTTCCAGATGCAGGCCTGTTCCGGCAAGACGAACTCGCCTCCTGAAAACGGGATAAGTGCACGCTCTGCCTTCCGAAGGCAGTCCGACCACGCTTCTGAGATGCAGAAGTCGCCCAACGGCACGCCAAGGTACCTGAGGTACCTGCCCGTGGGGATCCCCAGGTCGATCCAGTCGGACTGCTCCTCCCACGTCGCACCCACCGGAACAACCATACACTTACTCCTGTTAACGCTCACGCCCGCACCGCGACGAATCAACTCAAAGAAGTCTTCAAGCGATGTCGCCGGGGTGGACATGGGCAACAGAAGAAGCAGGTCGTCGGCATAGGCTGCCACGGCCGGCGTACCTGGACAGGAGCTCGGCAGGTTGGCTAGCGTCAACCTGTAAGCCTCCAGCACCAATTCAAAATAGATGCTGAAGAGCAGCGGGCTTAAGCTGTCACCCTGCCTAATTCCTCGTCGTACCGGCACGCCGTACACGCGACAGCCACTGAAAACAATGGATGTAATCGCGTGGCGCCAGCATTAGCGCAAGTACGCCAACAGGGATGCCGGAAGACCCAGACGTTCCAAAAGCTCAAGAAGAAGCTTTTGGTTCACGCAATCGAAAGCTTTGTGCAGATCGACTGCAACCGCCAAGGCTCCCGGTGTCTCCCTTTGCGTCCCGCGCCTCCGTCGGTGAGAGATGGAAGGCGTCTCTTACGCACGACGATCCACCGCCACACGATGCTGCAATTGCAGCCATGTGCGGATGAACAAGAGATTCCCGTCCATGGTCCGCCCAGGAACAGCGTACATCTGCTCCGGACTTACCAAGGATTCCGCGATCCTACCCATCCGCGCCACCCAAAGTTTCGAGAACAACTTGACGTCCGAATTCACTAATGTGATCGGACGCCAGTTGTTCAGTTGGCGCAAATCTCCGCCTTTCGGCAGTAGACGCACCTTCGCTGAGCGAAACGAGGCGGGGACATCGCCCGAGTCTCGCATCAGCGACGAGAGTTGGAGCACCAGGGGGATGAGCTCCGCCGCAAAACACTGAAAGAATTCCGCGGGAAGCCCATCTTCGCCTGGCGCTTTTCGTCTCTTGAGCCCCGAGTAGCCGAGGAAATTTCCTCGGCCGTGAAGGGCTCATCAAGACGCGCGCGTTCCTCCTCGTCTACAACAGGTGCATCAATCGGCAGAAGCAGCCGGGAGAGGCTGCGTTCCGTCGGTGCCTCTGCATACAGAGAAGAGTAATAGCGCCTGACTATCCGTCGCACGTCGGCTGGAGCCGAGCATTCCCGGTCCTGGTCGTCGAGCAGAACTGTCGCCCCTGACTGCCAGACCTGGCGCTCGGCCTTGGCCTTGTACTGGGATAATCGACCAACGTCCGCGCGCCTGGAAAAGGAGCGGGCCTGCAGAAAATCTCTGCTGTTGGCTACGCCCTCTCCGAAGCCGCGCGGAAGCTGGTGCAAGGGAAACCGGCAGCAGAACTCCCGGACCGATCTTTTCAGATCGTCCCAGTCGTCGAGCTCATTTATGGCAAAGCCGAGGAGGTACTGGCGAAGATGCTCAGCCGCCTCCGGGTGGCTTAGCCAGTCTGCCGGCATCCTCCAAAAACAGTTTGGAGGCCCCTTGCCTGGCGGGAGCAACTCGAACTCGAGCCTGTTATGGTCTGAAAGCACGGACGGCACGGGACCTCTCCGACCCACTCGACAGAGCAAGTGTTCATCAAGGTATACGTGGTCCGGCGTTGCTGCCATAACAGGGTCGCTAGCGAACAAGTTGCACGCGTGCACGGACGCGCACATTTCTTCCGCTAGCAACTTTTCCCTTTTGTGGGATCTATTCTCGGAAAGCAGGTGGACGTTAAAGTCCCCCGCAATGAGATGGGCCACAGTAGGGTGAGATCGAGTGAGCCACTGGCTTTGAAGGGTACCGAAGAACTCAATCCTTTCGGCCCATCGTCCAGCACCGCTCGGCGGGTACACGTTGGTTACCACTTGAGTACAAGCTGTCCCACTCGGCCTTCCGTGTCGAAACGAACGCTGCGCACCGCTCCCGCCAAAGTTCCTCGCACGAGGAAAGCGACGCCGCACGTACGTGCAACGCCGCACCTATAAAGTAGCGTTCCGCCCGCGCGCCGTTCGATTTCGGCAGCCTGCTCTCCGGAGATGCTGTGAATCTCCCGCAGGAGCGTCAAGTCGAAGGCGCGCAGAGCGTCAGCCACTAGTCGCCTCTTCTCCTCGTGTTGTAGCCCGTTGACGTTCCAAGACGTTACGGCAACACGACAAGAAGACGCGATTGCCCTCATCACGGCTGGGAAAGCGAGGCCGTGGTGTTCGCCTCACCCGGCGAGCGGGCAGTAAGCAGCACGACGGGCTGGAGGGCGTGGTCGGCACCGGCCTCAACTGTGCTGCACGTAATTGGGTGCTCCTCCCCGGGTGCAGAACCTGTGGGTTCCGGGGAGAGCACTCGCCGTTCCGCGGCGAGTGTGTCACGCCTCAGGGCTTCCGCCCTGCGGGCGCTCGCTTCCGCGCGAGAAACGCGTCGTTCAGCGGCGCTATCGGACTCCTTTGCGAAGTCTGATGCTCGCACGATCGACGTGCGTTTGTATCCGTCCGATCGCACCGGAATATTCTTCTCGGCGGTCACAGAAGCGGACTTGCACGCGTTAAAGGCGCTGGCTTTTTCCTTGGAAGAGGCACAAGCCGCGCGTGTTTTCGTATTCCCGCGACTGCTTTTTCCTTTGGAAGAGCTCAGGGATGGAGGTTGCGGAGCTTTTCTTGGGGATTTTTCTTTCCTCCTCTTCACAACCTTTTATACGCCTTCGCGATTTTTGGAGGCTTCCGCGGCAGTAGTTGCGGAAACCTCCGGGATTTTCGCTGCGTTCTCTTGGGGGCGTTGCTTTCCCTACGCCTTTAAAAGGCGGCAACGCAGTCACCTTCTTGACAGTCGGCAGATCCCTCCTCTCCTGCCGAGTCGGTGAACTTGCTCCGCGGCTCAAAGTATTCTGCGCTTGACAACTTAATCAGTTCATTGTGCTCGTGTGTGCCCGGAGAGGGGAAGTTTTCCAGAAGAAACAAAAAAAAGAAGCGGCGAGGAGATCGCGGCAAAAGACCTGCAGTGGTCCCGTGCAGCAAGACCAGCTGCCAGGATGCAGGCACCTAGAAGATGAGTGGAGAGACCGTCGTCCCCCATGGAAGCCATGGAGGTAACGTGCGGCAACGGCGAGGCGGTGGCAGGCATGCCGAGGATCGCGCCCGCGGCGGGCTTTGCTGCGCCGGCGGCGGCGATGCCAAGGGTCGTGCCCGCGGCGACGACGGCGGAGGTCGTGCCCGCGGCGGCGACGCCGAGGATCGTGCCCGCGGCGGGGAAGGTCGCGCCTGCGGCGGCGATGCCGAAGGTGCCGCCCGCGGCGGTAACGGCGGCAACGTCGAGGTTTGCGCCCGCGGCGGTGGCGTCCCAGGCGGGACCCGCGGGCGTCCACGCGGTGCAGGGAGCGACGCCATCTTGTTCGGCTGCGGCGTCGCAGCCTTTTTCTTATGCGTCGGTGGCGGCTGGACAGGCGAGTGTCCACCCACCTAGGAAATTCGGTAAGCCGCTTAGCGGAAAAGTACTAAAAGTGGACCGACCAATAGTCGAAATAGGCCCCAACGTGAAGCCCATTATCTTCAAGACGGAGCTAATAAGATTTAATAACATCAGGGAGGTCTATTTGTCCCTCGACAAGACGGACATAGACTTTGATCGCATTCAGGCGATCATTCCATCAAACAACGGGTTCACAGTCTTTACAGACTGTGAAAAAATTAGAGAGCGATTGATCCAGAAGGGGATCAATATACAAGGACGGATGGTTTGTGGTATTGGCGAGATGCCATACACAACCGTCTTTTTAAACGGCATCTCCATCCGCACACCGCAACTAGCGGTGTGGAATTACTTGGAGCAGTTTGGGGAAGTTCTGGACCTTGATTTCCAGAACTTCTCTGGAAACATATTTTCTGGCGACATGATCGCCAAGATGAAGTTGAGGGAGGGAGCGGTGATCCCTGGATTGGCCGTTATTGACGAACAATCCCAGGGAGTGAATGTGCGTTACCGGCAACAACCGGTATTCTGCACCGGGTGCAAGCAGTTCGGTCACAGGGCCGGCTCTTGCCCAACGAGTCGTTGTTTCCGCTGCGGCAAAGTAGGACATCAAGTCCGAAACTGCCCGCATCCGGAGGTGTGCTCCTTCTGCAAGAAACACGGACATGCGAAATGGAGCTGTCCGGAGTTTAAAAACTGCAGAAGGATTCGAGGTCTCTCTCCCGTGAGAGAGAGAAACATCAAGGAGGCCGAACAGCCTCAGAAGGCAGGAAGGCAGAAAAAAGTGAAAGAAGCTGTCCCGGTGTCGGCGGACGGCTTCATAGAAGTGGGAAAGAAGGGAAAGAGGAGGATGCTCGTCAAGGAGCAAGGAACTCCTCAAATCCTGGAAGCAGCAGAGCAGGAAGGCGAGAAGATGGAGGTAGCGCAGGAAGGCGCGAAGGAAGAGAGACAGGAAGCCACTAAAGTGTCGCAGGAGGCTCCGCAGACTACGGAGGAGTTGGCAACACTGGCGGAGGAGATCATGGAGGTGCAGAGCGGTCCTCAGCAAGAGAAAATCTTGCAGAAGATCTGCACTGCACAAGAGAACATCAACCAGGTGGTGGAGGTCGCTGAACGCGAGAAGTTAGTGGAACAGCTTCTCGACGTGAAGGCGAACTTCTGCGCCAAGGTCGAGATAGAGGCGCTATCTCGAAAATTGATCGCGCAGGCGGAACACTCTACGGAGGAGGCGGAAATTACCGACCTCACAGGTACGGAGAGTGACGCCGGCAGCGAGAAGCCCTCTGCTTCTTCATTGTCTGGAAGAGCACGCTCTCTCAGACAGAAGAAGCTCAGGAAGGCCAAAAAATAGGTCTTCCCCTTTTCTGGCCTCTTCCCTATCGACCGCCAGGAGGATTAACATCGCCTCCTGGAACGTAAACGGTGTGGTCGACCAGGGAAAAAGAAGAAGGATTGTGCGGACCATCGCACAACAAGACATCGTGTGCCTGCAGGAGTCCCACAGGATGGCTCTCGAGATAAGCCAGCGAATGGAACGGCGATTCAACGGGCAGATGTTCGTCAACGAAGGAGAACGGAACACGAAGGGTGTGGCGGTGCTAATAAAGAACCACTTAGCCCCCACTATTCTGGAAGTGTTCTGTCCCCAACCCGGACGAATCATCGGCGTGCGACTGGCCTGGTCCACGACTGTTCACCTTATCCTGGTGAACGTGTACGGGCCGCACAGGCTAAAACATCGTTGTGCGGAGGCGCTGCATGCAACACTCCGGCAAAAGGTCGCCCCTAAGGACGTCGTGATTGTTGCTGGCGATCTCAACATCTTGGATGAGATCATTCATTCGGAAGACGCCAGAGGAAGGACGGCGTATCGACGGCTATCCGAGGAGTTCGGACTGGTCGGGCGAACAGCAAGCCACAAGCCAATCGATCACGTCCTGCACAGCACCGAACTTGGGAACCGCATCCAGGGGTTTCGCGACACTATGACTACGGTGTCCGATCACCCCCTGGTGCGGTTTTCCCTAAGAACGGAGAATCCTCGGCGGAGGCAAGGCACCAGGGCAGCGCTCATCAGCATGCCCGCCTGCTTCGAAACGCATCCCGGACATCAGGCTGTCCTGGAGGCGATTCTGAGGGCAACAACAATCCGAAGAGGCGCCGACTGGGACAGCCTGAAACACAGGATACACCTGTTTGCGAACATGCAGTTCGGGGATAGGCGCTTGAGGCAAGAGGCGTACCGGGAGCTGAACATCCAAGATCGCTCCCTCTCAAAGTACTTTGATCAGTACGAGAGTCGGTACGTCCTCAATAACATAAAAGGGGAAGTCGGCGTGCTGGAGAAGAGAAATCTGGAAACAGATATCTTCTGCATCCAGTACGACGGCCAAAAGCGACAGTCGTCTGAGGACATCGTGGATGCCTTTCACAGGCATTACACGAAACACTTCAGGCGACAACAGCTGTGTCGCTGTTGTCAACAGGCCTTCTTGAGCTATCTCGAGAAGAGGACCGACGACCTCCAGGGGAACAGACTGGAGGAGGAGTTCTCCGAAGAAGAGGTGAGAACTGCGTTTGGGCAACTTCGCAAGGACGTGGCAGCGGGCCCTGACAGTGTACCCATCACGCACTATCAGCGGTACCTGCACGCCTACCTGCGCTTGTTCCACCAGTTGACCCTCTGCATCCGGGAAGAAGGCAGACTACCTCAGTCCTTCTACGAGAGTCGGATGAGATTGCTGCCGAAAGGAGGCGACTCTATCCAGATCGCCCAATGGAGGCCAATCTCGATCCTAAACTCCGATGCCAAGTGGTTGGCGAAGATCTGGTCCAACCGCTTAGGCAAGGTCATGTCGAGGCTGATCTCTCCGGTCCAGACATGTGCAGTCCCAGGTCGACACATGTCGGACAATGTCAAGTGTGCCCAGGCCACTGTTGGACTCAGTCGATACGTCGGCGAGAACCTGGTGCTGGTGTTCACTGACATGGAGAAGGCCTTTGACTCCATCGACCACGGGATGCTGCTGAAGGTTCTGGAGAAGCTAGGGCTTCCGGAACACTTCAGCAACTTCGTGAGGGCGGTACTCCAGAACCAGTACTGCCGGATCAAGATCAACGGCCAGGAGACGGCAGCAATCAGGATGGAACGAGGAGTCCGACAGGGCGACTCGCTAAGTCCGATGCTGTTCGTCATCTATATGGAGGCGTTGTCGTCCTTTATCGAGAAGAGCGGACGACTAAGCGGGATTACCATCGATAGCCAGCGTCTTACCCATCTGGCATACGCCAATGATCTACTCTTCTTCATCAAGGGAGAGAAAAATCAGCGTGCGTTTCTGGATGTGGTGGACCTGATGGAACAGGGCTTGGGCTTAAAAATCAATTCCCAGAAGAGCCAGCTTTTGCCCGTCGGAATACTGGATCTATCCACTCTAACGGATAGTGGATTCCGTACGGTGGACACGGCCATGTACCTGGGAGTCTACATCGGCGACGGCTCTGCGTCGAAGCTGCTGTGGAAGGAAATCCTGGGGAAAACGGCCAAGGAAGCAGCCAAGTACACCCGAACGGACCTGGGGATGAAGCGAAAGGCCAACATATGGAACGGAGTACTCCTTCCGAAAGTGCTCTTCGGGGCGGCCTTCGCGAGGATGAACAAGGACACTACTAGGGAGTTCGACAAGCTGCAAAGAAAAACACTCTGGGGCCACTATCGCCCAAGGGTAAGACTGAAACCACTGTGTCGTCCCAGGGAAGAAGGCGGTTCCGGGATGAAGTCGCTTGCACATTCCATGGGAATCATGGATACGCGACACATCCTGGACATTGCCACTTACTGGGATGACTGGCCGTATGCGGCGCACAGGGCCTACGCGTTGTTGCTTAACAACTCGAAAGGCCTGATGACTGCGCTGCTAGGCAAAGTAGGGGAATGGATAAGAATCGACCCGACCTGGAGGAGGAAGCAACGGCTGGTGCGGAAGCACCAAATCAAGATCGTGCCGCGAAGCAGGGAACTCTGGCAGGACGAGTCCAACCTGGTGATCCCTTGGTTGCTTCCTGTCCCACCGGACACGAGAAGCTGGATCTACCAGCGGTCCAGAGTTACCCTACAGCAAATCCAGGAGTGGAGGCGAGGAGGCTACCTACATCAAACACGTATACTTCGGTATACAGAGATGATGTTAGGAAGGTTTACCCACAGGACCCGCGAAGTGTGGTTCAACCACAACGACTTCGCATGGTCGAGGGTAACCAGAACAAACCTCCGAAGGCTTATCCAAGAAAACGACCGTGACACCTGTGCCCTCCAGGAAGCCACCGAACGCTACGGGAGTGAACGGTTCAACCTGTTAGCGATCGGCACGACGCTCTGGAGGAGTGACCTTCCGCCGGGCACCCAGGATGACCTCCTGATGTTTTATCACGGAGGAATCCAGAGTGGGTCCCGATTGCAGCACTTTACAGGAAGACGGGAAGACCGAGACTGCGCAGCATGTGGAGACGACGACACGAGACTTCACGTCTTGACGTGTCCCACACTGCTGCATGACTGGCTGATCCTGAAAAGGATCATAGGACTTACCAACAAGTCCATTATGGAGATCCTCGCCGGGATGTTTCATTGGGATGGTAATGTTCCCTGTTACAATCCCATGGTGAGGAAGACCATAGCCCTCTTCATCACCGCCATACTTGTGCGGTGGTGGAAAATGAGGAAAGCCAGGAGAGTCGCACCACCGATGGAGATCCTACAAGGGCTCCTGAAGAGGGAAATCGGCATCAGGAACTGCGGGAAGATCCACGCCTGGACGTACCAATTCATCCTGAAGAGGATCCAGGACGACGCCCGGGACCATCCAGCTGGAATTCCCCCCTGAAAAGCAGAACTCTAGTGCAACCCAAGGACCCCCAACTACAAAATGTTTGTCTTGAGTGAATGAGAGTGCGAATGTAAATTTTGTATTTTTATAGAAAAATGAACTTACCCCACCCCTTGTGGGACTTGGGGAAACCTGCCGAGTCGGCGATGGGGCGACTGCATGCAGCGTGCTTTTGCTCGTCGCGACGCTGCTTTTTACGGCTTTCGTAGCCTTTGCAGTGGGGCCTGCGCTGCAGTGGGGCTGTCCGGAACTCCGAAGGGACAACGGAACGGCGCAAGATGTCTTTGCACTGTTGCGATCTTCCTGTTTTCCTACCTTTCCCTCCAGGGTGTTACGGAGATTTCCTGGTTCCAGGCTCGGAAAGGTGCCTGCGAGTTCGGCAGAGAGGGAAGGCACGGCACGCGTCAAACCCTCGCGCCCCTTTTTAATTGGTTTCCCCGCTGTGACTTTCCCCTTTCGGGGCGTTGCGGGCGGGGATGCTTTCTTTTTATCCGCAGATCGCTCGTGGTTTTTTTCGAGTTTTTGCGGACGACGTTTTTTATTTGCCGCTGCGGCTTTTCGTGCAGTGGTCTCTTGAACCCGACGAATTTCCGCTGCGGCTCTTTTTCTTGCAAGTACCGGGCACTTTTTGATTTCGTGCCCCGAATCTTTGCAATAGCGGCATCTTGGAGAGGGGCACTCTTTAATTCGATGGCCCTCCTTGCCGCACTGCTCGCACGCGCGAGTCTGGCTTATGAACCACAGGTGAACGACCGTGCCGTTCACCTGCAGCTGCTCAGGCACAACACGCCTGTTCGCGACGGTGATCCGCGCGGAGGCTTGTCCAATGTGGACAGAGGGGAAATCCTTAAGAGGATTTGGCCTCCTCCACAGAGCGTGCACGGTGGCGAACTTCGCCAGCACACTTACGACATCGTGGTCGGAGATTTCCGGTTCGATGTCGCACAATTGAACGACAAAAGAGTCGTCCATCGCGGTAGGTAGGACTTCCTTGCCATTGATGGTCAACGGCGTACGGAGAAGGCGCTGCACAAGTGCTGCGTTCTTGCACCGAATCTTCGTATATTCCATCCCGCCAGCAGGCATTATGGCAAGGAGTTCCTCCTCGCGAACGCCTATCCGGACGAGCTCATCATTGAGCTCACGACCGATTCTCCCGTTAAGTGGCCCACTGACCTTATAACGGAGTGCAGGCATGTATCCTGATGACACATATGCCTGGAACTCCGCATCGCAGGGTCCTGGTCTTCGGGAGGTAACGGCGGCGTAACTCCGCACCGGGGGCGAGGAAACCATTACGGAGGATGCGGCCACTTCAAGTGCAGCTGAAGTGCATCCAGTGGCTTGCTCCTCCACACTATCCTGTGTACTGGGCATGTTGCACTATGCTACTTGGCAGATTGCACAGGAACACACAAGTTCGAGCAAAAACGCAGGCACAAAGTTGCCCGATCGTTGGCGCGGATAGACGCGGAAACACGTCTGCACTGTACGAGCCCGGGAGATCGAACGGATCTCGGGTGGGCGGCTGTTGTGGCGTTGCGGCACCGCGAAATCAAGCAATGTCGCCTTCCTGCTTCGGCCAGCCATCGAGACCGCAATAAAGGACGTTCGTTTCGATGACGCAGGTCGCGTCGGTCAGCTGACTCTCAGCTGGTCCGACTCTATCGACCTGGTCGTCACCAACCTATACGCTCCTAGCGGAATCAACGCGTTGAGGGCGAAGGCAAGAAGGGAATTCTACCTTGCCCTGAGACGCGATTGGCTGACCGATGCAGGAGTTCGCAAAGCGCACCTGATCGCAGGTGATTTCAACCTGCGCCTGCTTTCAGGTGCGCCTGATACACTGAACGACCGCGTCAACGAGTTGTGCGCAGAAATGAACACGCGCAACTTGTTGGCCGGGGACACGGCCATGGAAAGCAGCATCGATCACGTGTACCTTGATCAGCACCTATGCTCTCGGGTGGGCAGGCGCGGCAAGGTACCATCCGAGCTGTCGGACCATGGTCGGATCATGTTCGAAGTGCGTTTGCGCGACAAGGGCCCCCCCTCGTCAGCGTGGCGTCTGCCAGGGGACTGGCTGAAGTTTTCCGACGCGGCGGAGCACCTCCGCGCGTTTATCAGGAGCTTCAGAATGCAGACACTTCAGGACTGGGACCGCTTCAAGCGGTCGGTCCAGGAGTTCTGCGATCAGTTCCCCCTGCATCGCCTACCTGCGGGATTTGGGGAGGGGCCGCGTAACGAAAGGTGCTATCTTCAGGCCCGACGTTACGCGAGAACCCCCGACATGCGCAGGTTAGCAGAGTATCGAGCGGGAGCTGAGAGGCAAGCCTGGCAATCCGGGTCGGCCAGCTTGCTTGACGACCAGGGCCGGGAGCACTCGGTTCCCGCTCAGAAACGCGGGATAGTGAGGAAATTTTACTCCTCCCTGTACGCCAGGGCGCCTCCGGAGCGAGACGTCTCACGACTTCTGCTTCCGGAAGGTGCTCCAGCGATCGGGGAGGAGGAGAAAAGAAGCCTCGACGAGCCTTTCACGATGGACGAGATCCTCTCGGCCATCGGAAAGCTCAAGAGGCGGAAGGCTGCAGGGGAGGACGGCCTGCCCGCGGAGTTTTATCAAACTTTCGCGGCAGAGCTTACTCCCCTGGTACATCAGCTCACCTAGCTGATCCGCGAAACAGGTGACGTTCCCACCTCGTTTCGTTCAGCAAAGGTGCTGCTCCTCCCTAAGGGAGGAGACCTTAGGAGCATGAAGTACTGGCGTCCCATCACAATAGTGAATGCGGACGCCATGTTGCTAAGTAAGGTTTGGGCAGAGCGCCTGGGACGGGTCGCCAAAATCTTCATCAGCTCGGAACAGACATATGCTGTTCCCGTGCGAAGTATGGAGGCGAACCTGTTGCACGCTTCCACATGGTTAGAGCTCCAACAAGGAAGGAGCATAATAAACATCCGGAATTCCGTTGCGTCCGTTGGTCGGGGACGGGATGGTCGGGAGGGGAGAGGAGCCCTCGCGGTCGCAGTCGATTTGCATAAAGCATTCGATTGCGTCGAACAGAATCTCCTGCTGGAGCTTCTGGAACGCTTGGGCTTCCCGGCCTCTTTGCTGGCCTACCTGCGCTCCAGCTGGCGCGACGCGCTTAGTAATGTTTTTTTTAGTGGATCCACCGTGTACGGCGTACCGGTGCGACGCAGCATACGGCAGGGAGACAGCCTCAGCCCCTTGCTCTTCAGCGCCTATTTCGAATTGGTGCTGAGAGCGTACAGGGAG
Source organism: Raillietiella orientalis (assembly GCA_036172245.1). Classification (NCBI taxonomy): domain Eukaryota; kingdom Metazoa; phylum Arthropoda; class Ichthyostraca; order Raillietiellida; family Raillietiellidae; genus Raillietiella; species Raillietiella orientalis. The sequence goes on along the minus strand of JAYWIR010000060.1, from coordinate 595,738 downwards.
ACTCTGGCGCATCTGCCGTGCGATTTTCCCGGTACGTCTGCGGTTTCGGCGTACGCGGACGAGCTTCTGCTGCTGCTGCCTATGTCCACCCCGGCCTCGGCGGTCGAGGACTTCTTCGACCTGCTGAGTCGTGGAACAGGACTGACGGTGAACAGGGCGAAGTCGTCCGTAATGCCAGTCGGAGCGGCGTGGGCAGGGCAGCAGGACTGGGTCCGTTTGGGGATCCCCACGGTGAGGTACTTCAAGTACTTTGGTGTGCCGTTGGGGGATTACTCCCCTGCGGAAGCGTGGTCCGGCTTCCTTCAGAAGGCTCAGGAGGCGATCGGCCCGTTCCAGGACGGCAGGTTCTTCCTGTATGAACGGGCCGCGGCGTGGAACGCGTTTGCGGCTCCCCTCCTTCGCCCCTTGCTTTTTGTTTGTCCCCCCTCAGCTGAGTCAAAGAAGAGGACGAAGGACCTCCTGAGGATCCCCCTTTGGGGCAGAGGGAGGCCCCGAGTCCGTCTTTCGGACTTGTGCGCTCCTCGTCGGGATGGTGGTCTGGGCCTCCTGACGTTGGAGCGGCTGGAGCTACAGCTCCAGTTCCGAGTTGTTGCTTTTATGGCAGAAAATCGGTGCACCCCTTGGTGCCTCCCTGCACGTCTCCTCGTCGAGCGGGCCACCGGCAATGAGGGACTCTCGTCCTACTTTGCACTCCGAAGCCCCATCTGCCACTGCGGACTTCAACTTCGGAGGGCGGCCAAGCTTGTGAAGAACAACTCGGCGCGGATCCTCGGACGCCCCGCGAACGGTCCTGCCTGGTTGCAGGAAACCGTCCGCACGTGGGCGATGATTCAGGAGCAGAGCCCGCAACACGAGCGAATAGCTCTGTTCGGGCCGCATGCCCGCCGCACGCTCCGAGAAATCATCGAGAATCCCCGAAGAAGTGCGTGGGCACAAAGAACCTCCCTTGCTGCGGTACTGCCCACCCTACGGGAACATCTGGGCAGCGACGTCGCGGCACAATAGGAGGTCACTCTCAAGATCGCCAGCAGGGCAAAGATGATCGGGGATTGGAGAACAGGTCAGCTCACCAACGCTGCGACCCAAATAAACTCTTGCGCTGGGGAGAGCTACTGGGTGTTCCAGAGGAACATTTCGAGTGGCCCCTGGTGCTCATGGACTTGCGCCCCCTCCCCATGAAGTGGCAACAGTCGGCACTGCTTTTACACCAGGGTGCGTTGGGGCGTTTCTTTCTTTAATAAAAAATAAACAAGCAAGTGTAGGGCTATCGCCCCTACAGTGTTCAGAACATGTTCTTCTGAACTCGCCGAGTGGGCAGCACGCAGGCTCCCAAGGTCGACTCGGCAGCGGAGGGGGAAGGGACAAATAGAAAAAAAGCAAAAAGAAAACACTATTCACAAAGGCAGGGAGGGGTTGGGGAAGGGATCACGTTCCGCTGGAGACGTCCTCTACATCCCTTGCAGGATGCCGGCAAGTTCGAACTGCATGTGTCCCAGATGGGTCCATCTGGCTGCCGTCCTCAGGAAGCGCAGGGCGTAGCACAAGATGTCCCTATCGTTCGGTCCACCAGTGGCGGTGCTCCAAGCCGCTACAATCCCTCGTAGGCAGCAGAGGGCTGCAAGGGCTGCGGCAGGCGAAATGGCGTCGCGCACGAAGAGGCGCTTTAAAACGTCTCTGGGAGCGTGCAAGGGTGCACCAACGGCTGTTGCAAAGCGCAACCACAGGGGCCGGAGGGCAACACAGTCAACGAGCAGGTGCGGGAGAGTTTCTCGTTCCCCGCACCTGACACAGTTTGGGTCCACAACCCCCCTCGTCCAATAAGAGCGTCGGGCGTTGCTGGGGAGACCCCAGTGCAACACCAGAAACGCCGACTCCTGCCACTTTAGGGGGAGGGCCCGAGTATTCCTCAGCACTGGGGGCCACTCGAGTTCATCCCGCGGGATGCACAGCAGCTCGCCCCAGCGCAACAGTCCTCTCGGTGGGGAACTTGGGATCGCGGCATCAGCAAGCTGACCCGTGGTCCAACCACCTTGTTCTTTCTCAGTGTCCCTGATCGTACACCGGACCTCCCACAGGGCCGGCTGGCTACTGCCCAGATGTTCCTTGAGGTGGGACAGAGCTGTGGCAAGGGAGGTCCTCTCAGCCCACGCACTCAAGGCGGGCTGCACGATGATGTCCTGCAGCGAGCGGCTCTTATGATAGGAGTGCAGCATTCGCTGCCGCAACTCCGGGCTCGCTTTCTCGATCTGGGCCCACGTGCGAAGGCTTTCCTGCAACCAGGAAGTGCCGTTCGCGGGCCGGCAGGAGATCCAGGTGTTCTTCCTGGTCAGCTTCGCCACTCGCCGAAGAGCCAGTCCGCAGTGGAACATGTACCGGCGTTTGCGGCGCGCTAGGAAGGTAGACAGTCCCGCGCAGCCGCCGACTCGCTGAACCAGGCATCGTGCAGGCTCGCACCAGCTGGCGCTCCACAACTCCGCCACTAGGGCGATTGTTCGGAACTGCAGCTGCAGTTCGAGGCGCTCCAGCGTGAGGAGGCCAAGGCCCCCATCGCGACGAGGGGCGCACAAGTCCTTCCAACGCGCGCGGGGCCTTCCTCTTCCCCAGATGGCGATTCTGAGGAGGTCCTTTGTACGTGTTCTCACACCACGGGGTGAGGGACAAACAAAAAGCAAGGAGCGAAACAGGGGGGCCACGAAAGTGTTCCACAGCACATCCCGTTTCGGCAAGAAGAACTTGCCATCCAGGAACGGGCCGATCGCTCTCTCGGCCTTTTGGAGGCAGCAAGACCATTGTTCCGCTGGGGAGTAGTCCCCCAACGGCACACCGAGGTACTTAAGGTACCGTACCGTGGGGATCCCCAAGCTAGACCAGTCTAGCTGCCCTGCCCACGAGGAACCGACTGGAACAACGGACGACTTTGCTCTGTTCACCTCCAGTCCTGTCCCGCGACGCAGCAGCTCGAAAAAGTTTTCGACCGCCGACGCCGGGGTGGACATGGGGAGCAGCAGCAGAAGATCGTCCGCATACGCCGCCAAGGCCGGTGTACCTGGGCACACGCGCGGCAGGCGACCAAGAGTCTCCCTGAATGCCCTCAGCACCAACTCGGAGTAGGTGCTGAAGAGCAAGGGGCTCAAGCTATCACCCTGCCGTATCCCGCGGCGCACCGGCACACCGAACACGTTCCTTCCCCTGAAAGAAATGTTGGTCAGCGCGTCGCGCCAGCAAGAGCGCAGAAAGGCCAATAAGGAGGCCGGGAAGCCCAAGCGCTCCAGAAGCTCCAGCAGGAGCTCCTGGTCGACACTGTCGAATGCTTTCCGCAAATCGACAGCGACCGCGAGGGCCCCTTCTCTCTCCCGACTATTCCGCGAACCACCAGCGGACGTCCCGCAAATCGGGCTGCCGACCTTGTTTTCTCCATTCATTCTGGTTGTTTGAAGTTCGAACCAGGTGTTCGCGAAGAGCAGGTTGGCGTCCATGCTTCGCCCGGGAACAGCGTAGGTCTGCTCCGGGCTGATGAAGCTTTCCGCCACCCGCCCCATTCGCTCCGACCATAGCTTCGCAAGCAGCTTGGCGTCCGCGTTCAGTATAGTAATCGGACGCCAATTGCTGAGGTTCCGTAAGTCTCCTCCTTTCGGTAGGAGACGCATACGTGCCGATCGGAAGGAGGCGGGAACGTCTCCTGTCTCCCGGATCAGCAGCGTTAGCTTCTGCACCAGGGGAGCCAGCTCCGCCGCGAAGCACTGAAAAAACTCCGCGGGCAGGCCGTCTTCCCCGGTGACTTCCGCCTTTTGAGCTTCCCGATTGCGGTGATGATTTCACCCATCGTGAAAGGCTCGTCGAGGGTCTTTCTATCTGATATCTCCCTGATCGCCGGAGCGCTTTCCGGAAGAAGAAGTCGCGAGACATCCCGTTCCGGTGGAGCGCGCGCGTACAGGGAGGAGTAGAATTTTTTTAATAAGCCTTTCACCTGGGCGGGGGCCGAGTGCTCCGTGTCCTGGTCGTCCAGTAAGCTGGCCGACCCGGCTGCCAAGCCTGTTTCTTGGTTCCCGCAAGGTATTCGGCTAGCCTGCGTACGTCTGGTGTTCGCGCGTAACATCGAGATAGTAAATACCATCTCTCGTTACGCACGCTTTCACCAAACCCGGCAGGCAGGAGATTCATAGGGAACTCGTCGTAAAAATTCCGGACCGAGCGCTTGAAGCGGTCCCAGTCCTGAAGCGTCTGCAAGCTGAAACCTCGTATGAATCCGCGGAGATGCTCCGCGGCTTCCGGAAGTTTCAGCCAGTCCCTCGGTAAGCGCCACGCAGATGACGGATGACCCCTATCGCGTGGGCGCACCTCGAGTACGATCCGGTCATGGTCCGACAGTTCCGACGGTAACTTGCCGCGCCTGCCCACGCGTGAGCATAAGTGCTGGTCAATAAACACGTGATCTGTGCTGTCGTTCCTTTCTGGATCTCCCACAAACAAGTTGCGCGTGTGCATCTCTGCGCACAGCTCGTTCATGCGGTCCCGAAGTGTGTCGGACGCTCCTGACAGCAGGCGCAGGTTAAAGTCACCTGCGATTAGGTGCGCTTTGCGCACTCCCGCTTCGTCCAGATATTCGCGCCTCAGGGTAAGGAAGCAATCTCAACTTGCCTTTGCCCCTATTGCGTCGCTGCCGCTTGGGGCGTACACGTTGGTAATGATCAGATCGATGGAGTCCGACCACCTAATGGTCAACTGCCCGACGCGACCGGCACTATCGAACCGTACGTTCTTTGCCGCAGCCTCGACAGCTGGACGAAGCAGGAACGCGACACCGCAAGATTTAACGGTGGAGCAACGCCACAGCAGCCGTCCACCCGAGATACGCTCGATCTCCGTTGCCTGGTCTGCGGAGATAACGTGGATCTCTTGCAGCAGCACCAGGTCGAACGATGCCAAGGTGGAGGCCACGTCTCGTCTCTTGCCGTCGTCGCTTAGCCCGTTGACGTTCCAACAAGCAATTCGCAGACGGCGGCAAGAGACGATTCCTGGCATTAAGGCTGGAAACGTGACGTTGCAGCACCTGTCAACGGACAGATGGGAGGGACGAGTAAGGGGACCGCGGCCATCTCAGGCACTTGAAGCACCTGGGGCACAGACTCTACCCTTTCCCTCCCTCCGGGGTCGCAGCGTGAGGTGACCTCTCGAGGACAGTCCCCAGTTCCCTACTTTATTGGCACGCTCGCTTCCCTCAATTATCTCTCCCTTTTCCACGGACGGGATGATTTTGCGGGTAGCCTTCTTCGTGCGATTGGCCTTCGGGCGGGAGGCCGCTATGCCGCAGGCTGTGTTTTCCGCCTCTGCGTCAGAGTTCGGAATCTGAGACTTCTTGATCGAGGTCGGACGCCTTAAGGCCTTTTTCGCGGATTTAAGGGGACGCTGCAAGGACGTAGCGAGCTCCTCCGCCGCTCGCTCAAAGGCGACGTCGTCGAGCATGCGTTCGACGACGGACGCCACCGCCGGGTCGATAGCCTCCGGCATTAATTTGCCGGAGGGCTGAAAGTCGGCAGCGACGAGTGCAATTTTGCCACTCTTTTCGACCGCAGGAATGCGCTTGATGACGACAGAGCAGCGTTTGATATTTTCGCGACGCGGCAAATTCTCGCTGCGTTTCGCGACAGTTTTTTTTGCTTCCTTGAGGCTTTTCTGCCTCTTGGATTTTACTGCCTGCCATCCAGGTTCCTGGCCGTTCTCCTCGACCTTGTCCGAGTTTTCCAAGATCTCGGAGCTGACCTTCACCTGGGGCACGACAGTTGTTTTACGAGCGGCGGCTCTCTCTCGGGCTGCCTAAACTCTTCTTTTTCTCGCCGCGCGCTTCTTCGCATTCCGTGCGGACGCGACGCGGACTTCATTTTGCGGGCACACTGGAAGAGTGTGCTTGGGTTGCTTGCATTGCTTGCACTGCAAGTGAGGGCACATTTTTTTTAGGTGACCTGAAGTACTGTAATGCCCGCAGAAATGCGGCCTACCGACATACCAGATGTCAACGGGTTCGCCGTTGACCTCCAGCTTGTTAGGTAGAGAGCAACCCTCGCGGACCGTGATGCGCGCGGAAGCCACACCGCAATTCAGGAGATCGTAGTCCCAAAACGGAGTCGGCCTTATCCACAACGCGTGGACAGTCCCAAATTTAATTAGTTCCTTTCGGACAGCCTCTTCGGCCATCCGGAAGGTGATTCCGAGAAGGTGGATCACGATAGATCTATCCTCCGTGATGGGGAGGAGCCGGCGATTCCCTAAAGGAACAGGTGTACGGAGAAGACGCTGGGCAAGACTTGCTTCTTTGCAAATCACCTCAACGTACTGTCCACCACTCCTGATGGTCATCGCCAAGAGCTCCTTCTGTGGTACTTTGAGGGAGTGCATCGCTTTCGAGAAAGCGCGAGCACTCTCAAAGGAGTAAAGGTTGCCTACCTTGTAGAGTAGAGGGGGATTGTACCCCTCCTCCAGGTAGGCTTTTAACTCAGCCGCAGCCGCTTGCGTTGGCGCCGCAGCCACGGAACTCCAGCTTCTCCCTAGCGAGGGAGTCGCTTCTGTGGGGGCGGTTGCCCCCACATCCATTGATTCAGGAGGCGACATAGACGTCGCCTCCTCCTTAACATTGGTGGTGGTCCCAGGCATTGCTGCCTAGCCACCACCGAATCCACTGGCACACCAACAAAAAAAAGAAAAAAAAAATAAATTTACAAACGCTCAAGAGCAAAACAAAAACCCGTCCCCTCTCGCTCGAGGACTGGGACGATCTGAAAAGATCGGTCCGCGAGTTCTGCTGCCGGTTTCCCTTGCACCTGCTTCCCCGCGGCTTCGGGGAGGGTGTCGCGAATAGCAGATCCTATCTGCCGGCGCGTACCTTCTCCCGATGCCCGGCCGTCCGGCCTCTGGCGGAGTACAAGGCCAGGGCCGAGAGCCAGGTTTGGCAGTCTGGAGCGGCTTGTCTGCTCGATGACGCTGTCCAGGAATGCTCGACTGCAGTCGAAGTACACCGCGTAGTCAAGCGCTACTACTCCTCGTTGTACGTGGAGGAGCCCACGGAACGCAGTCTCTCCGAGCTGCTTCTTCCGACGGGCAACCCTGCTATCGACGAGGAGGAACGCGCCAGATTGGATTGGCCCTTCACGGCGGAATAAGTATCTTCCGCCATAGCGGGCCTCAAGAGGCGTAAGGCGCCTGGGGAGAATGGCCTGCCCGCGGAGTTCTTTCAGTGCTTCGCGGCATAGCTCGTCCCCCTGGTGCTAAGCCTTTCCTCGCTGATGCGTGAGACGGGAGATGTTCCCGCTTCTTTCCGCTCAGCAAAGGTGCGGCTCCTGCCGAAAGGCGGTGATTTGCACCACCTCAGCAACTGGCGTCCGATCACCTTGGTGAATTCGGACGTCAAGTTGTTCTCCAGGCTATGGGTCGCGCGCCTGGGGAGAATCGTGGAGTCCTTGGTAAGTCCGGAGCAGACGTATGCTGTTCCGGGGCGGTCCATGGACGCGAATCTCTTCTTCGCGCGAACATGGTTCGAGTTGCAGCAGCGCGTGGCGCAGCAGAGCCAGGCAGCCGAAATCGCCGCTGCCAAAGGTAAGCGGCGGTGTTCAAGGCACGATGGAACGCCGGGAGCCTTAGCGGTCGCCGTCGATCTCTGCAAAGCGTTCGACAGCGTAAACCAGGACCTCCTTCTGGAGCTTCTGGGACGCCTAGACCTCCCGACGCACCTCATCGCCTACTTGCGCTCCTGCTGGCGTCACGCATTATGCTGTATCCCTTTCAGCGGGCGCCACGTGTACGGCATACCCATACGGAGGGGTATCAGGCAGGGAGACAGCTTAAGCCCCCTGCTCTTCAGCATCTTCTTTGAGTTGGTGCTGAGGGCGTACAGGCTGACGCTGGCCAACCTGCCGAGCTCCTGCCCGGGAACACCGGCCGTGGCCGCCTATGCTGACGACCTTCTCCTGCTGCTGCCCATGTCCACCCCGGCGTCCAGGCTCGAGGACTTCTTCGAGCTCGTTCGTCGGGGAGCGGGCCTGAGCGTCAACAGGACGAAATCAACCGTTGTACCGGTTGGCTCTACGTGGGAGGGGCAGTCCGACTGGATCCGCCTGGGGATCCCTACGGGCAGGTGCTTGAAGTACCTCGGCGTTCCCTTGGGCGCCTTCTGTCTAGCAGAAGCGTGGTCGGACTGCCTTCAGAAGGCCGAGACTGCTCTGGGCCGGTTCCAAGGCGGCAGGTTTCTCCTGTCGGAACGGGCCTTCGTGTGAAACATTTTCGTTGCCCCCCTCCTCCGTCCCCTCTTTTTTGTTTGTCCCCCTTTCTACTCGGCTAAGCGCCGGGCGCAACGCCTGTTGCGTAACGCCCTGTGGGGACCGGTGAGGTCCAGGATCCGCCTGAAGGACTTGGCGGCTCCTCGGCGGGATGCAAGATTGGGCATCCTGATTCTGGAGCGGGTCGGACTGCTAGTGCAGTTCCGCATGCTGGCACTTTGTGCGCAGCTCTGGACTACTCCCTGGTGTGCTCCAGCGCGGCTGCTGCTGCGGCGCTACACGGGTGGCGACGGACTACGTTCGTTGCATCTGCGCACGGAGCGCGCCCAGAGAGGATTCGGCTTCCCTTTGAAGCAGCTCGCCAAGCTTCTGGGAAAGCATGAGTGGATCTCCTGCCGGCCGACGAACTTCAACGCCTGGAGGCAGGAAGCCTTATCGTCCTGGGCAGCGCAACAGGATGTGTCCCGTTTGGAACTCCGTTGCGTGAAACTTTCCCCATACCTTCCAGTGGGGGAGGTGCTGGAAGACCAGGACCAGTGGACACGCCTAGCCGCTACGCCACTCGCCGAAGCACTGTGTGCACTGATGGTGCGAGATGACAGTGACCTGCCGGCGAGGTGGGAGATCACTTGCGAAATCGCAGGCGAAACCCGACTGCTGGGCGGCTGGCGGACTTGCGAAGTGGCAGAAGCTGCCACACCTCGCATTCTTGCATAGGGGCTTCTCCGGTGGAGTGAGCTCCTCGAGGTGCCCACCGATGAACTTGTGGTCCCTTCTGCGTGTTTGGACGCGACTCTCTTCCCCCTTCGGTGGAAACAGGACGCTTTTCTGCTGGTGCATTGGTGTTTGTACTGCAACCAGCGGGCGCACCTGATTTCCGGGGGAGTTGCGTCCCCGAACTGTGCCAAATGCGGAGCGGTGGAATCGCTTCCGCATTTGCTGTTTGAGTGCGGTGCCCTCCAGGAGCTGTGGCAGCGGCCGTCTTCAGCGCTCCTGCACCCTGGACACACCGCACTGGATTGGATGCGCCGCTTCTAGACGCGTGGCGGTCTTTCTCTTGGAGCGGTCGTCGCAATCATCTGCGGCGTCCGCGCCATTGTCAGGGCCCGCCACGTATTGCAGATGCGAGGAGTCCCAACATCGGTCCCCGACACCGCAGCCTGCAACCTGCAAATGGCTGCCGGGTAGCCACATCTTGGAGCAGAAGTGAGGATGGAGATCGGCGGCATTCACCGCCGGTTCTGAGAATAGGAACGGTTAGACTGTATACCCCTGTCGCCGCCCTCCCAACCAATTTATTTATTTATTGTCCCACCCCCTCCCGTTCCGAACTCTCAGTGTGCCCGGACTGCGTTCTGGGAAATCTACTCCCCATTTTCTGTTCCCCTTGCCTGGGAACACAGTTCCCAGTTGATATTATAATAAACGTCCCGGCGCAACCGGGTAATAAACGACAACGCTACATTCTTTTATCTGCTCGCGTGCCTGCTGTTTTTTCTGGCAGTACGCGAGCTTTTTCTCCATCCTCCTCTCCTTCTTTGATTTTTTGGCCGTAGCCACCTGCCACCCAGGCTCCTGGCTAGTTCTTTCGACTTGTTCGGCGTTGTTCGCCGGGGTCTCGGGTGCGGCCTGGGCCTTGGGCGCGGGTGGCACAGCCTTCGCGGCAGCTTTCGCCGCCAGCCTTTCCTGCAGAAGCCGGGCGCGTTTTTTAAGGTTTCTCTTGGAAACCACCCGCACTGCTGCTTTAGGGCACACCTCCCTCGTGTGGCCCATTGTGCCGCATACTTGGCACTGCACATTGGGACACCTCTTTTTAAGGTGGCCCGACGTATTGCAGAAGCCACAGTATTTCGGCTTCCGCACATACCAGAGGTCGACGGTTTCGCCTTCGACCACCAGTTTGTGGGGAAGAGTGCAGCCCTCCCGAACGGTCACGCGCGCAGCCGTGAGACCGTGTTGCAGCCCCGTGTAGTCCTCGAAAGGACTAACTTTCGTCCACTGCGCGTGGACCGTTCCGTATTCCTCCAACGCGGCGCGAACCTGTTCCTTGCGCATCCGCGCGGTAACACCTAACAGGTGGACCACCATGCTGCGGTCCGCGGTAATAGGGAGGAGCCTGCGCGTCGCCATCACCACGGGGGTTTTAAGCAGTCGTTTGGCCAGCTCTGCATGTTTGCAGATGACCTCAACGTACTGACCCCCGCTGCGGATGGTCATAGCGCTGAGCTCCTCCTCTTTTACATCGAGAGCGCGCATGCCCTTCGAGAAGGCGCGCGCGCTCTCTAAAGAATAAAGGTTGCCTACCTTGTAGAACAATGACGGGTTGTACCCCTCCTCCACATAGGCCGACAATTCCGCCGCAGCTGCAGGCGATGGCGCCGACACAACGGCGCTCCACGCCCGCGCTGCAGCGGGGACCGATTCTGTGGGGGCGGATGCCCCCACCTCCATCGCCTCTGGGGGCGACGTTGCCGCTGCCCCCTGGCCATCCCTGGTGGTCGCGTCAGGCATCGCTGCCTGATCGACCACCGAACCACACGACGCTAACACTGGGGGAGACTTCCTGGCACGAGGAGCATCGAGAAAACACGTCCGCCCTAGAGCGCACAAGGCGGTCGAGTGCGTGGACCAGGAACTCCTCTTGGAGCTCCTTTGTCGCATGGGCTCCCCACCTTCCCTGATTTCCTACCTGCACTCTTGCTGGCGGAATGCGATAATCACCGTCTCTTTCAGCGGTCAAAAGGTGTACGTCGTTCCGGTACGGCGGGGCATATGCCAGGGAGATAGCCTCAATCCCCCTGCTCTTCAGCACGTACTTCGAGCTGCTGCTGAGAGCGTACAGGGTGACTTTGGCCCCCCTGCCGAGCTGGTGCCCCGGCATGCCCGCCGTAGCAGCGTACGCCGACGATCTTCTGCTCTTGTTGCCAATGTCCACCCCGGCAAAGGCGGTTGGGGATGGCATTCCACATTCCTTCGCTGCCATGGCGAACTCTCGCCATCGCAGCGAAGTTGTGGAGCACCCTTTGATGCGTTCCGGGCCGACTCCTTACCAGATGTGCATGCGGGACGGAGGGTCTCGCGTCTTATCTTTTGTGCCGTGGCGTGAAGTTCAAGACATGCGGACTTCTCCTGGGACGCATGGCATGACTCTGGCTAAGGTAAACAGCTGGATGGTATGCAGCTTCGCCAACTCCTCCGCATGGCTGGAGGAATCTCTTGGAACGTGGGCGAGGTTAAATGCCTAAGGTGGAGAAAGCTACAACAGCCTGCGATTTTACAACCGCGCCCGCAACAGCCTGCGGACCTTCTTGCAGTTTCCCGCCCGGTGCGCGTGGGCCGACACTACGACCCTAGCTACGGCGATGCCCTTCCTGAGGAGGGCGCTCTCCAGCAGCCGCATGCCTAGGTGGCAAGTCTACTGCCGAATCGCAGGCAGAGAGAAGAAGTTAAGCGGCTGGACCACGGCGCAGCTGGCCGATGCCACTACCCGAAGTGTCCTCCCGCGTGGTTTAAAGAAATGGGGCGAGCTGCTCGGTATCCCGATGGATGACCTCAAGTGGCCCTTAGTATTCATTGGTTCGAGGATGCTCCCCCTGAAGTGGCAGGATTCGGCGCTCCTGTTGTTGCATTGGGGATTACCCTGCAACGCACGACGTTACCACTGGACTAGGGGTCGAGTTGATCCTGCCTGCATCAGGTGTGGGGAGCGGGAAACCCTTATTTACCTCCTTGTTGATTGTGCTGCCCTACGAGCCCTGTGGGAACGTCTTCGTGCCTCCCTACGGATCCAGGAGGACAGCCAGCCCAGAGACGTTTTTCGGCTTCTGTTCGTGCGGGATACCCTGCGACCATCCGCTGTCCTGGCTGCACTTTGCTGCGTACGTGGGATCGTGACGTGCTGGAGCGACGTAAGAAGACCGAGCCACGACAGGGATGCCGCTACCTGCGGATTGCGACCAGATGGCCCCACCTGGGAATTATACGGACGGACCTGGAGGGCATCCTGCAAAGGATGGACCCTCCTCCCAGTGGTCAGTGATCGCTTCCCATCCCTCCGAAATTTTTTTTTTTTGTTTTTACGTTTTATTTTTCTTTTTGTTTTTTCCCCCATCCCCTAACGCTGCCGAGAAAAGTCGCGCCGGTCTGCGTACCGGCGACCCGGCAGGTCCTGTTATGTTGGCCGTAGTGGGGCCTAGTACCATGAAATGTAGAAAGAGTTTATATTAAACGCCCCGGCGTGACCGGGTGGCAACGTACAGGGAGGAGTAAAGTTTCCGGACAATCCCGCGCTTCTGAGCAGGAGCCGAATGCTCCCGGCCCTGCTCGTCCAGCAAGCTGGCCGACCCGGATTGCCAAGCTTGCCTCTCGGCTCCCGCTTTGTATTCCGCTATCCTGCAGATGTCGGGGGTCCTGGCGTAACGTCGAGTCTGTAGATAGGCCCTTTGGTTACGGACCGCGTACACAAATGCTGCAGGTAGACGGTGCAGAGCAAATCGCTCGACTGCGTAGACCAGAAGCTCCTGCTGGAGCTTTAGAGCGCTTGCGATTTTTGGCCTTTTTAATGGCCTTTCTGAGCTCTTTCTGGCGCGACGCGCTGACCAATTTCTGTTTCAGCGGATGAAACCTGTTCGATGTGCCGATGCGCCGCGAGACACGTCAGGGCAACAGCTTGAGTCCCTTGCTTTTCAGAACCTTTTTCGAGCTGGTGCTGAGGGCGTACAGGGAGACTCTTGGTAGCCAGCCGCGCGTGTGCCCAGGTACACCGGCCGTAGCGTCGTATGCGGACGATCTTCTGCTGCTGCTCCCCATGTTCTCCATTTGGACCCAAACTTTGTCAAATGCGGGGAGCAGGAATCACTTCCGGACCTGATTCTTGACTGTGTTGCCCTCCGACCTCTGCGGTTGCGTTTTGCAACAACCCTAGGAGCATTCATGAACAACCCCAGAGACGTATTGAAGCGCCTCTTTGTGCTCGACGCCCTTTCGCCTGCTGCGGTTCTTGGAGCCCTCTGCAGCCCACGAGATATTGTGGCGGCCTGGAGCAACGCCACTGGTGGACCGAACGATAGGGACGCCATCTGCTCCTCCCTGCGCTTCCTGAGGACTGCAGCCGGATGGTCCCATCTGGGACGTATGCGGGCTGAACTTGCCGGAATCCTCGAAAGGATGTAGAGGACGACCTTAGCGGAACGTGATCCCTTCCCCAATTTCTCCCTGCTTTTTTAAATAGTGTTTTTTTTTTTGTTCCTATTTGTCCCTTCCCCCTTTGCTGCAGAGTCGAACTCGCCGACCTGCGCGCTGGCTACTCGGCAAGTTCAGAGTTTCTATCGGACGCTGTAAGAGCAATGACCCTACACATGCTTGTTTGTTTTTTTTGCAAAAATAAACGCCCCGGCTCACCCGGGTGTGAAAGCAGTGCCGACTGTTCCCACTTCATGGGGAGGGTACGTGAGCACCGTCACCACTTGAGATGTTCCTCCGAAACATCCTGTAGCTCGCGCCAGTGCCAGAGTCCGTGTAGGGTGGTACTCGGGGTCGCAGCGTTGGTCAGCTGGCTCGTTCTCCATTCCCGATCTTTTTTTCCCTCACCGAGATCTTGATGCTAAGCTCCCATTCTGCCGCGATGTCACTGCCTAGATGGTCTTGGAGGGTAGGCAGTACCGCAGCAAGGAAGGTTCTTCCTGCCCACTCTCTTCTTCGGGGAACTTTGATGTTCGCCCTCATCTTGCTTCTCTAGACGTGTCATTTGCAAGGTGAGATGCCCTCGTTCAAGGTGACCAACCGACGAAGGGGGAAGGGGCAGCTCTTCTTCACCCAACCGATGAAGGAGCGACCCATACTTGGTGGCGCTCCAGGCGATGCCGGCAGCGAATCAAGAGGTCAACATTGTGCCATCCCAGACGAGGTCAACCGCAGGAGCAGTTTGAACTACCGGCCGAGATGTAGGTGCCAGAACACCGCCTGAAAATGTGGTTGGAACGGAGAGGAAGAGGCGGATGGATTGCTTCCTCGGCACGCTACCTCAGGACCTCCAGGTATGACTTTTCTCTCTTCCCTTTCTCTCTCTTTCACCAGATCTCCTCGTCGCAGTGAATGTCTGTGCGAGATCCCCTCGGGCGCTCGACAGATCCGTCGGATGAGGATGGTTTCCGCAAGTGGTCCCTGACATCTCTTCTCGCGCTTAAGGCACCTTCGCCTCTGCCTAGAGCGGGCGCTTTCCGCTGCTCTACAAGGGGATTCCGGACATGCGGGTCCGCGTCTCGCCTAAGGAAACGCCGGAGTCGCGGTGCCCCTGGCGGTGCAGCATGGCCCTGACCCGAGCGCCAAAACCCTCTCAGGTTCTCTGCGCTGCGCGTGAGTCACCCGCGTCCTGCCGCGACCGCCCATTTCCAGGCGTGATGCAGCCACGGTTTCTTCCGTTCGGGGGGAGCTGCTGAAACGCGGCCACACGATTCTTCTGCGTTTCAGGTCTTTTACTTCTCTTGAATGCTTCTACTATTGTTCTTCTGAGGAACCCCGCTTTGCGTTTTTCCCGAAAAATCACTGCGCGATTCCCTATTCCGCGTCCAGGAGGAAGAACTCGCCCGAGTCCAGAATGCTCTCGCCTCCCGTGTCATGCGGACCCGCCCCTCTAGCTGTCCGATCTTTTAGACGGTTTCCCAGTCGAGCGCCTAGGAGTTCAGCCCCTCCCCTTCGTTTTTGCTCCAAACGTTGCTCGAGATGGGAGCTCCTGGAGTGCGTCGTTGCATCCCACGAATGTAGAGGGGGCTGATAGCATCACGGAGAGCTGCTTCCAACCGCTTCGGCTGCCCGGTGACCTGGATCGCGCCCCGAGAGATGCTTTGCCTGCGCCCCACGCCGAACAGCCTTATGCATAGCGCATACAGAGCGCGTGACAGTGATACCCCGGTACTCGTCGGTTATTCGTGCCGAAACTGATGAGTACAGAACGAATTTTTTATATAACTATGAATAAGGATTAAATTGAGCAGGAAGCACACGAATAGGGAACGATTCGTGAGACATTCCATGAAGTGTTCTGCACTGCTCGCGAGCTGCCATGAGACTAAAGCGTTCAGTTGTTTCATCATGTGGGATATCGAGTTCCGAGCGTGCGCCGAGTGTCGAAACATTTTTTCTTTTCGAAATGCGACGAGTACCGAATTTGATGTGTTCGGACATCGTCGAGTACCGAGGCACCATTGTATTTCGGAGGGAAGTCGGGTTTCCGGGATCCCACAACCCGACTGAACACGGACCGACTCCCGTTCCCCTCGAGAAGGAAAGAGCAAAGCCGATCCCTCCTTTCGTCGCCCTTTCTGCCTTCCTCGCATCTTCCGAAGGGGCAGCAGAAAGTTGGAGGGCGGCCCGTCTGCTCCTCCCGAAGCGCAGGGGGGCACCTGCCTGAAGTTGTCAGCCGACTCGGACGAAGATTTGGCTGTGGAGCTGATGTGGCTTGCGGGTCGCGCCAGTTCCACCGTTAACAGGTCACCTCTCAGATTCGGCTTACAGTCTCCACGCCTCCGCTCTTCCTCCTTCGCCACGCAGAATTCAGCCCCCACTTTTCTCTTGCGGCAGCAGTCCCGATCGGCAGGATCGCAGTTCCTTCTTCCCCTTCGTTGGCTTTCTCGCTCCGGATGTGGCGACTCAGGGGCTCCCCCCTGGCCACGCGCACCTCGTGCGCGTGCAGTGGGTCGCCGCCGTTCCCGGAGCGTCTGCCCCTGCCGAAAACGCCATCTGGTGCGTCAAAACAGGGAATCAGAGTGAAAGGGTGGAGGACGTAAGACTCGCGGCACCACCATCTGCACCACCGAGATGATGGACCGTTTTCTTCACTCTCTTTTGTCAAAGTTCCTTCCTTTCAGGGCACCGGGATCTGGAACTTTACCCTTTGGGGAAACGTGCTCAGTCTTCCGAGAGAAGTGCCTCACCCCTGGAGTGCTGCTGAATTTCTGTGGTCTGCTGCAACTCCGTTCGTAAACAGCTCTGTGGTTTCGTTCATGGAATCTGTTCTTTTGATGGCATCAGCGCCCTCTATTTGCAATGCCGGGTGTTTGTCTTCCTCCCGCTCGAGGACCGATGCACGCATATCATCAAGAAATGCGTGAAGATACTCGAGGGATGTGCTCGCGAAGCAACTGAGACGTTTGCTTTTTGAGAGCGAACCGGACGCCGAAATTTTCATGGCACTTTCCGCCCGTTCTCCGTCTCCTGAGCTACCCGAACGCGCGGAGAGAGGCCACTAGTGAGCTGCGCGCAAGAAGCCTCCTTATCCTGCTCGACTGGGTTGCGAAATCGGGGCGAAGGCTGCGTGGAGGATGAGACGGGCCCCAAATCAGCAAGTGCGTAGAAAGCTGCGCGAGAAAGGTCGCAGGATAAGCGCACCCGCCTCGAACTTTCCTTTCCCCCACGTCCAACGGCTGCTCAGGACTCGGCAGCCCGAGTTCGCTTCCGGAGACCCCCCTTTCCCGACCTCAGGGTGCCCTCCGGGAAAATCCACGAGGCGGAAGCGGAGGAGAACGCGCCAGCCTCCTAGATGCTGTCGCTCCGTCGGCCCACCGAGCGCCCGGGAGCGGAGCACGCAGTGACGCAAACCCGCTGGAACGAGCGGCGAGGCCCTCGGCCGTTCGTGCCGAGGGCGTCATCCCTCGTGGGGAAAATCAGCTGATTGACGATCTCCTGAGAGTGCGTTCCGGGACGGCGCTCCCGGAAGACTCGGCGTTGGGGTTCCGGAACTTCTGCCTCGAGTGGATTCCGAGGCATTGGAAGGGCAAAGCGGCCGCGGCTTCCAGCCAAAGGGCAGCCGTCGTCGATCCCGGAAGCACCCGTCTCAAAGACAGGGAAGTGCATCGACGAGCTATCGTCGAGCAGCTACCTGCAAAGTCCACGATGGTGACCGTGGAGATCTCGTGAGGAAGGGCATCCACGGAAACACGAGGATGTGGGACAAGGGAGTGACGGAAGTGCGCCCGGAAGAGGTTCCGGCCGTTTTCCTGTCCCAGAGCAGCCGCCTTTCCTCCGCAGACACATGGACGATGCCCCAGCGGCTGATCTCACGCTGACCCGGAGCTCGGCGGTGCGCCTCCAGGAGCATGAAGAAGGTTCATCAGACTGACCTCGGACGCGTGGCAGCCGGAAGAGCAGCAGCTCCTGGAGCTTAGAGAGCCGGCGGCTCCGCGTCGGCGGGACACGGAGGCGGGCGAGGAGTCAGAAGGGCGCGACCACGGCGGCGAGGTGGCTCAGCGACACTCGAGCGGGAACACTTTAAGGGCGAGCGTCACGGCGGCCGCGGGCGGGAAGGCGTCGTTGGGAATGCGCCGCCCTCTGGACGCGTCCGGACGCAGGGGCGAGATCCATCGCCCAGGAATATCCGGCGCGCGAGCCTGGCAGGGGTCCCTTCAGTGATATCGGTTCACACCCGCTAATGCTTCGGGCCGGGGCATCAGCTTCCGCGCCCAGCCAGTCCGCAGCTGTGGTTCAACCAGGAGTTTCACCCGTATGGCTGAGCGCCTGTCAAGTGCCAGGAAGAGACTATTCCCACCTCCCCACCGTGATCCCGGGGGAAGTCTCAGTAACACCCCACGGACACGGCCAGAGCTAACCTTTTGCGCGCGCCAGGGGACCCCGCGCTCCCCATGGTCACCAACTGGGGGCGAGAGACATCGACCTGCTCTCGAACGCCAACCTTTGAGGGGCTTCCGTTCAGCCCGGGTCGCTAGGCTGCCGATTTCCTCGGGCGGCAGCAGTTACAGGATAGTCACTGACACGCCGCGACTTTAAGGGATGACCCCCCCTCGCTCAGGTCGACCCGCCGGTGGGGGCGCGTTCCTCTTACGCAGCAGGGCAGCTATCCGAGATGGGCAGCGAAGGGAGAGCGGAAGAGTCGGGCGGCCGCCTCCGGTTCTGCGACAGGCGCTCCAGAGGGACGCCTCTGGGCGTGGTCTAACCGATCCACAGGAGCTCTCAATTTTCCACCATCCCGGAAGCGACGCTCCGCAAAAAATCTCCTTCTTGAGAGCTCCGTAGAGGTCTTTGAAGAGAGCAAAAGCTTCCTGGAGCGCCTACCGTTTTCCCAGAGTGCTGTTGATTTCCAGAAGCCACAGAGTCGGCTAATTTTATGGTCACTAGTGGACATCGCACACAGTCTGAAATGAGCGGCGAACTGGCGGGAGAAGGGCTCTCGAAGGACTCTGACAGGAAGGAGAGTGGGAAGCGGGCGCGCCCTTTAGCAGGGGCAGTAGGAATGGCAATCATCTGTCCACCGGAGCCAAAGAGCGGAGGACCACAAGGAACCTCCCGAATAATGCGCGATCCCTGGTGGCGTGACAAAGAGGAGCTGTCCAGGTGCTTGAACGGCGCAGGTCCTCGGCGTAGCACCGCTCCGGACACACCCTTGGGCGCTCTGGAAGGAGATCGGCTTCCTCTCGTCTTCCCGCCATGGCCGGCGGATATCCATGCTTCCCTAGTCCGAAGAATCCTGCAGCGGTTATCGGCGAGCTCGCGATTCGCGGCCCGAAGGGGCGCCCGGAGCCCTTCCGAGGCCGCTTGAAGCCCTCTCGCCTGGCTGGCGGGCAGCGCGCGTTCCAGGTACTGCCGGCGCGGGCGGATGTCGGAAGGACGGGCCGCCGCGACGGGCGACGGAACGGGGAGACGCGCTGAGGGCACTCCACTTCTGCGAGCGTGCGGGAAGAGACAGCCGATGGGAACGCACGCTCGCAACGGCAGCCGCCCCCTCCCGGACCGTCCGCCGGCGCGGAGCAGCCCCGTTATCGCCGCACCTGATAAGGAAGTTCAAGGTCGGGGCCTCAAGCTTCGTAACGCGCCAGGGCACTCCTGAAGGATCCGACAAGGAGCTCATCCCTTGGATCGCCTGTGCGCGTAGCAGGAATTATCCGTTCTCCCACGAAAGGCAAACTCGACCTTCTCTTCCAGAAACCCCGCGGAATAGGAGAGACCGTGCCACCCTCTTCCAGCAACCAGGTGGAATAAGGGCGACAATTTCGGGAAGTTCGGTCCATCCTGGTACACATGCAGTGGAAGGCGAAGCTGCACATCCCACGAGCTTTCGAGCCTCTCGGGAAGTGTACACGAGGGAGCCATCGCTCCTGGAAGCCTCCTGGAGGAAGCGGAAACTCTGGAGGAGGAAGGGTCCTTCTCACACCCACTCACGTGAGGCGCTTCCGGAGGGGTGCTCCGAGAAGCGATTCGTAGGTCCAGAACCATGGAGCTGGAGACCCACTCGCGTAAACGAGCGCGGGTGGATCTTCCCCGCGCTGGGGCGGCAGTCCCGACCCCTCCTTCCCTCGAGAAGACCAGTGGACTCACGAGGAGCCCCCGACCTTGGCGGCCGGCCTCTGCCTGGCGGTGGTTCGCGCGCCGAACGCCCGTTGCAAGAGTGCCCAAAACGGGTGACTCCGCCCAGAAGGGACCGCTGCGAGAATCGTAGAGACCCACGTGGTGCGCCCCCGCCCTCCCCGCTCTCAGTTCGACTCGGATCCTTCTTGTCGTTCACGGAATCATGCCAGCTTTATTCAAGGCTTGCTCGGCGATCCGCAAGCCTTTCTCCCACTTTCGGGAGAACCGTTCGATCCTTCTAGGCTGTCCTTTCTGGGGAAACCTCGGCTTTCTTCGTCCCTCTCCCAGTCTCTTCCAGAGCGCAGGTCCCGCGCCTTCCCTGCGGTCCTCCGTCTTTCCAGCCCAAGCCGCTGTGCACGGTAAGGTTCCACAGGGACTAGCCGCTAGAAGATTCTTCCGGCTCCTTGCATATCATCTCTGGGCAAAATCACTCAGGCGGCAAAATCACTCAGGCGTTCTTGAGGAACCAGGAGAGTTGGCCGTCTCTCGCAGGAACAGCGAGGAATCGCCGCAGGTACTGGCATCGCGTGGCCGTCGTTCCGGCGACCAAACCTCCTGCCCCAAGTGTGCCCTCATCCTCGGCGTTTTGGAGGCTGAGCGTACTCCGGATATCAGCGAAGCTTCCGCTAATCCCCATTGGGTTCATCCCTAGAGAAGCACCCCTCGCACCTGCGAGCGGAGATCTCGGATCGCTCTCCCGGGAGGACTGCGACGAAGGGTGAGAGCTCGGGATGCGGACCGAGCCGGCCGGAGAGAGGGAGGACTCCTGGTCACCTCTGCGGACTCCATTGGGAAGGCTGAGACCTTCAAGCGGCCTCATCTGCGGGCTAGCAGATGAGAGCGAAAAGGGAAGGGCTCCGGGTGGGCGTGGGGCTCCCCGCTCCCACGAATATCCTCATGGCGTACGCGTCGTTCGGTGCCTGTGACGGCCAGCAGCGGCACTCGCCCTTCCATAAGGGGCCGGAAGTGAGGAAGGTCGGGTTCCCCTCGCTTCGCGGGGCTTGCCCCAGATCACGCGCCGCCGTCTCCGAGAGTGAGCCGCCTGGCAGCGCTGAGGAGTCGCTGGCGGGCGCCAGGGTCCTGCACGCCTAGCTCGCGCAGGTCGCCGTCGCGCAGCTGCGCCACCTGCTGGGGCGCGTCGTATCCATGGAGAGAGAGGAGCGGCGCGTAGCTCTGCAGTCAAGAGGGAAGGGGAAGGGATGCCCCCGGAATGGCGCTAGGCCCGCGATACCTGCAGCTGCTCCTCCTGCAGGAACTCCTCGAAGCTGGCGGGCCGACGCCGCGGAGGAATCCCGGAGCGGAGCTTGAGGAGTGGCTCCTCCGGGATGACGTCAACGCTGACGAACTTGAAGCTGCCCACGCGCCCGTGGGCCGCGCCCTTCCAAATGCCGCTGGGGTTCATCTCCAGCACGTCAATGATGTCTCCACGCTGCGGAGAAGCCGGCAGGGGGAGCTCGTGGGGCGGGGTCGCCGCCTCCATGATCACGTGAGGGCGCACTCACCAGGAAGGGCAGCTCGTTGCAGCCATAGGGCCCGGGCACGCAGTCCACCAAGGCGATTGCGCATGCGACCACCACGGGCCCTCCCGGATCACTCCGCGGGCGTTCGCGAGGAGCGACGGCGGGCGGGGTCCACCCAGTGGGCAAAACCTCGGCCCCTCTTCCTTCTCCGGGGGTCTCCGAGGGCTTGGTGCAACCATCTTGTTCCTGCATCAGGATCCGGGCCGCGTCCTCCTCCTCCGTAGGTGGTTCGCCGGTGACTCGTGGCTCTCCGGGTGGCTGCTAAGAAAACCAACTCTTAGTCCGGGTTCGTTATGGTCGGACGAGAGGGCCAGCGGGAAGTTGACACGGGAGGACCGCTTGGGCGCGGGCCCTCACCTGGCTCGATGGGTTCGACATTAGCTTCGGGGTTCCTCCAGGGTTCCGAAGGGAGCAGGGCCCCTTGGTGTCGGGGAGAGTGAGGGCTGCTTGACTTGCGCTCCGCGTAGCGCCTCCTTTAACGCCTCCGTGAGAGCGCCGTGGGCAGCCCCCGGCCCCACGGGAACGTGGAGGAGGGATAGGCTGCATCTCTTCGTTATGGGCCGAGAGGAAGGGTCCGAGGTTTCCTCCCTCAGGAAACAACGCCATATCCAAAGGGATGCCCTCTGCGTAGAAGCGCGCTGAGGGCCTCTGGCGAGTGACCTGAAAGCACTGGAGAGGGCGACCTCGGGCCGTAGGCGGGGCGGGCGGACAGGCGACGGCGGGTCACCCGCCGAGGACTCTTCCCTCTCCGGGAGTCAGGCGGGAAGGCCGTGGAAGGGCTGAGCTTTCCTACAGAGGCTCGAGACTGCGCTGCGAGAAAGGGAAACCCCTCCCAGCTCCACACGAGGAAGCGCAACAGAGTGTCGCTTCTCTCCCCACCGCCCGCCACCAACATGAGGACGGTGAGTGCGCTTTCGGGGGCCACGCCCTCCTCTGCCCTGCACCTACCTTCTCGAAGAATCCGAGCGCCATGGGCCACAGAGGGCAGGCAGCAGCCGAGCCGCACGCCGAGGGAGAATGACTGGCGCGCACTTCCCCAGTCTGCCGTCAGAAGGCGCGCGCGCGCACCGTCGTATCGTCAGCCCACAGGAGGCGCTGGTGAGACAGGTCGCAGCCTTGCCCCTTGCTCCTCACCTGCCGCGCCGGAAACTTCCAAAGGGGTCGCGAGCTCCCAGCCTGGAGGCGCTCAGCGGGGTGTACCCCTAGCTGGTGAAGCCTCTCCAGTCGAGAGGTCACTGACCTTCTCTCCTCTCACTGCCGGATAGATGAGGCTGCAGTTGAGACTCCGGGTGGAGGTCGATTTGCCCGAACGAGGTCACTCCGTCGCGTTCGCGCGGCAGCTGGAGCACCGTTGTGGCAACGGAAAAGGAAGGTGTTCCGACCCTGGGCCCCGGAGTGGACCTGTCGTGAACCCGCGGGCCGGGAAAGCCGAGGAGAACCCCACTTTCCCGCCGCCGTGCATATGCGGCTCTCCAGCGGCTCCTCGCCGCGGTCGAGACGGCTGCGCGCCCATCCGACGCCGAGCGACGGGTCCGCCCCCGCGGCGTGAGCCCGTCCTGCCCTCCTCTGGGCATCTCCTTGTCCGGCGATGACCTGGCCTCGAAGGAAACACACGGAATCCGGTGACTCAAATTCCCCCAAGGGGAAGGGACCGGCCCTGGGCGGAAGACACCTTTCCTCGCCCAGGATCGGACCAGGGAGAGAGCGCGCGGCGGATCAGGGAAGGGATGGGGCCGGGACGGATCGCTCCGGACCGTTAGTTTGTTCCGGAAACCGGCATTTTCGCACCGGCCCGAAACGGAAGATCCGAAGGCACAGAGAGGGAGGTGCCCGCATTGGTCGGGTCGACCATCCGAATGTCCCTCTGTGCCTAGGGCCGTCGCGCCGTCTTCCGTCCTCCAGGTAGTGGCGACCCTTGCGGATCGTAGACGTGGCAAGGGGTTCGCCAGGGAGTGCTCCAGGTGATGTCCGTGCTCGTAGGAAGCAGAGGGGGAAAACTGAGTCAGCAGGTCACACCCTGAGAACGACCGTTCCCAACGGGACTCTCGGCAGAAATGCGGACCGGCCAAAGCTCCCCGAGAAAGACGCGGGGGATGCCGCGCTGCCGCGGGCGGCAAGGGAGCCTTGCTCGACCCTTCCTGTGGCAATGGGAAGGGAAGATCTCTAAACACGCCCCGTCGCTCAGGGTGGCGGAAAGGGAGGTCGCGCTGAAGGCAGAAAGCTGCGGGGAAGTGGCTGCCGTTTGGCTTACCTGCCTTTGCCCGGGTCCTGCCCGCTGGGACTACGCGCAGGTTGGAGAGCACCCCGCGCTCGATCCGGAGCAGACGACGCGCTGTGAGGGGCCGGAACCTCAGGACCGCTCTCCGCAGGAACGAAGGGGGTCACCTCAGGGTCTTGTGGGCCGCCTGCCCGAAAACTTCAGTACGCTGCCTGGAGGGTCGGCTAGCCGTCGTCCTCCGATCCCTGCACGGGAGGGCGATTCCGGGTTTCCTGGGAGCGTCCGAAGGGGCACAGCCGTCTCGGAAGGCTGGCGTTCTTCTCCCAAAAGCCGCGCCCTCCGATTAAAAGCTGCCGAGGGCGCCCTCGTGCCGGCGGGCGCAGCACCAGGGAGCGGCCCTTTGCAGGAAGCTCTCCCTTCCCGCCCCCTTCCGGCGTCGCGCGAAGAGTCCACCTGTCTGTCCTACGCGGTCCGTGGGCGAGCTCTTGGCGGCGACCGCCCCACGAGGATGGGCGTCACGTCGCGGACTCGCAGAGTCGGGGGGTCTCCGTGGCAGCGCGAACCAAGGAAGGACTGTTGTGACCTCGGCGCGCGCCCCTTCTTACCTCTGAGCACCCGCTGGCGGCTCCAGCAGGCTGCATTCCTCTCCACATCCCCTAGGGTTGGGTGGCTGGAGGACAGCTCCCGATCCCGCGTGGAGACGATGCTTCCCAACGCCTGCCGTCAGGGATTGTTCCAATGGTCGGATCCTGGAGGGAGGTGTCCCCCCCTCGATCACCCCCACGAACCCACCACGTGGATGAGAACGGGTCCGGGCATTTCGATGGCGGTAAGAGACCTCTCGTCCACCTTTCCACCACCCATCCACCCTCCTATATCCGGACCCGGCTTGCTCCAAATCCATGGAGACTCCGGTGGGTGGCAGCGGAAGAGCTCGGACGAGGTCAGGGGCATGCCGAAGGAATGGACTGGTACCACGCTCAACCCCCACGCCCTCACGGAAGTCAACCCGAAAAAGAAGTCTGGAGCTGGCAGCCTCTCTCTCTTTTTCCCCTTCCTTACCCTCAGGGGCGAGGGAACGCACTCGCTGGAGATCTGTGAAGGCTCCGGACGAGCTGGAAGCTGAGTTACGGAGGATTTTTGGACGCCGTTCGGATGATGGGCGAGAGGGCGGCGGGGAGATGCAGCATCCGAGGAGCTTTGCCACCCTCTCGCACACGATGCAGAGAGGTTGCTCGTGCCACCACTGAGTCGAGGGAGGTCATAGACCGACGGAACACCAGCCCGGTCCCTCCCGCACCTTGGATGTTCAAGGAGGATCCCGGAACTCTCCCGGATCTGCGGGGAATCTCTCGGAGGTGCCCGGCACCCTAGGGCATTTTCCCTTTTACCGTCTTTAGGAGCTCCCCAGGACTCGGCAGGCAGGACAGAGAGCCACCCCGGTTCCGATCAGGAGCAAGGGACGCACAAGCCCACTCCCCGTTACATGAGAACATAGCGGTCACCTCGAGGCCAGGGACGAACCTCCGGACCCCTGCCAGACCAATTCCTAGACGCCTGCAGTCTTTTCCCAGCGCTGGAAAACTTCCAGGGTCCGTCCCGCTCCCTTTGCAGTGGATTTGGGGGTGATGATGACTGGGAAACCACACCCAGAAGTGGACGGCTGCTCAGAAGGAAGCGTTCTGGCTCCGAGGGGCACGAAACGTCCCTCATGCGCGTTGGAAGGAAACTCCGAGTGTGGGGAACCCCAACGGATTGGATTCACCCCAGGGGGGGAGGCGAAGGGTCGAACCCTCCCTCGGGCGAGACCTCCGTCGAAAGGTGTACGGCACCTGCCGGGGGGACTGGCAGCGTGTCGCAAAGGGCAGGTTATGGGCTCCAGGGAGGAGGAACAGGGGGCCGGCCCCTGGAATGAGCGGCAGGGTGACCGGAAGGAAGGGCGCGCGCAGCGTCTCCCTGTTCCCTCCTCTTGCGCCTCGCGCGCACGGGAGCGATCGGAGTTTCCAAACCCGAAGCTGGGAAGCCCCACGCCTCTCCTGAGGCGGGGCACACCGGGAGAATAGGACGGGCAGGCCATAATGGAGGTGGATCCAAGTCCTCCCGAAGAGAAAGATGGTTCAAGGAAGCGTCGTTGGGGAAGTGTCCGGGTAGCGCCGATTGGTGGCTGCGACGGGATCGGCCACGGCTCAGCAGGTGCAGGCCTCTAGACGGAATACTGTTGCGCAAGCAGCAACTCCCAAAGGGACAGAGAGTCAGGAGTCAGTTGCCCTGGAAACGGCACTACCGAGATGAGTGCGGGGATGATTGCAACTCGACCCTTTCTCACCCGAAGGCTTTTCTACGCTGCTCCAGCAGGCTGAGTGGGGAAAGCGGGGACGAGCGATATGCCCACTGGGAAGTGCAACGGCAGTGTCTAAAAGGGAATTCGGGAAGAGAAAGGAAGCTCACGCGCTCTCCATCTCGCGCCGCCACCACCGGCGCCACCGGAGCCCCGGGACACCAAGAACCACCACCCTCTGCAAGGGAGGGCGATCCCGGTTGCAGCCGACGGTCTCCTGCAAGATGGTGGCGTCGTCTGTCCAGCACGCCGCGCACCTGCGACGTCCTCTGGACGCGCTCCGGTGGCCACACCCTACGAGCGGCCGAGCGGTGGTCCGCACGGTCGCATCGCCGGGAGCAGACAGCCGCCGCCGACTCTTTCGACGAGAGCCACGCCGAAAGTCAAGCCGGCAAGAAAGGATCACCGGTGGCAAAGGGAAAGCCGCGGGTTCGCATCCGGGAGCCGACACCCGCCGGTCGACGCCCCTTATCGCAGCTGGGGCCGCCCTCGCACTTTATGAAATCTCAGAGCTGATCGGTCCCTCGAGTATGCTGTGGAAGGCGTCTGTGCCGCAGCTGTGATTCCTGTCATCCAGGCACGTCTCAGCTTGAGGCTTATCGAAGATTCTTGATAAGGCGGCTTATCAAAAGTTCCTCGGCAGGCGGCAGCAAATTGTCCCCCCCCCCCTTCCACAGGCGAGCGTCCCCACGGACAGGAGAGGTCGCTTTTTTCTTTGGCTCAAACTAAACGAAAGGGATGGGAGAATGGAAACGACGACAACGTGTGCCAGGTACGAACGTTCTTCCCATCCCGTGCGATGGAACTGAGACTACAGGAGCAGCTACTGAAGCTCCGCTCTCTTTTCCGTAGGGTGTCTACCGCTACCTATCCGTGGCGGTTGTCACGACAACGATGGAAGGTGGGCAACCGAACAAGGTCGTCAGGGAAAAGCGGATTAGTTCCTTTATTCAGCGGAAGAGGGGAGCGTCTGTACCTCTGCTGCCGCCTACTGCTCGGATCAAAATCCAGAAAGACCGCAGAAAATAAACACAAGGGCTATTCTACATAGATTAATATACAAATGTATTTCAATATACATAGTCATTCATATGTATTGACGTACATTCTAGTAACAGTAATACTATTGGAGCAGATACATCTATTAAGATTTATTGGTATGCATTTTATTAATACGATGAATGAGTTGTTGATTTTATTATTGGTATGCACATTAAAGATTCCAAAAATTAAATATGCATGCTTAATGTATGCATCAATACTTATAAACATAAATATATGTGCGTATTAATATATATATATCAACGCATATAATGAACAAATATATTTATTTTCCTTAATCGTCATGATGTACATTAATCTTTACATAAACATGCATACGAATATATGTAATAGGTATACATACTTATTTTTTTATAATTTTTGGTGTATATATCAACAATATGATCAACAATTTATTAATTTTAGTAATAAAATGCATGTCACTGAATGTTAATAAATGAGTCTGTTCCATTCTGTTAATGCCATGCATGTCAACAAATATGAGTAACCGTGGCCTATTGGAGTGGATCTGAATATTCAGCTATGTAGAATAGGGACAAGTGTGCATTTTCCATGACCTTTCGGGATTTTGGGGCAGGTCCTTCGCCGACGACCCAGAAATTGCACGCGGAAAGAGAGGAAAGCGTGGCGTACCCAAAGCAGCGCGAGACCTCAGCAGACGACAGACAGCGAAAGGCCATCCACGGCACCACTTCCATCGAACGTGGGTCAACAAGACACGGGGAAAATGGGCCTTGTAGAAGCGCAGCCAACTTCTGCGCGTTCTCTTCTCACTAGTGGGGAAAAGGCTCCAGGACTCTTTACGTTGAACGACCCACGTTTGGAAAAGGAACGACCCCTTCCTGTGTTCGGGGCTTTTCCCACGGTGGCCTCTTCCATGTTAAGGTGGAAACGGCCTCACAGTACACCCTCGAATGCGGCGTTGCGTTCCCTGTGGTCCCTGCAAGAGCTTTCCGCAGCTCATACAACATCGGTGATGGGCGGGCGCGCTCCATGCTCCGAGTTCCCAAGCGTTCCTGCAGGCGGCGACAGGACACGGGAGAAATGGGCGTCCCGCAGGATTCCCACTTGCATGATTGCAGCTTCGCGGAGCGCACAGAATGGAGGTGAGAATCAGCCACCTGTCTTCAGAAGCGCGAGCTGGTCCTGAGGCTGCAAAACTTCGTGGGCTTTGCACACGTGGGACACCTGAGTGACTCCTGGAAGCCTCAGAAGAGTCGTGAGCAGCCAGACGGCTCCATCACAATTGGAGGAATGTGGAACGCGGCCCTCAGAGGAAGAAAGAGAAAGCGAAAAGGACAAGAGGTCTTTCTGATGGAGAGAAGGCGATGCATGGCACCTCCCGACAAAGCACTTTCAAGCTTCGATGAGGCTGGCACCGAGGAGACGCTGGTGTCCTTCAGACCAGCACGCAACTCCAAGGATGCGCAGCCTTCTGGCGGCCGGCGCATGCGTAGCCGCGAAACCTCTCATCCTCAATCGAAGAAATTCCGCTTTTCTCCGGCCACGGTCCACTGTTCGTTCGCCTAGAAGAACGTCGCCAGCGCAGCTGCTGATCACAAGAGCAGAGCTTCTCCTGACTGATCTTTGCTCGTAGCAAGGTCACCGCTGAACGCGTAACTCGAAACTGCGCACGCTGGCCCCCCTCGCTCACAAGACTTTCCAGTGTGCCCGCGTTCGAACGCCCGTTTCCTGGAGACGGGTGCGGTTTCGCAATCACTGTGGACCAGAATCGGAACTGCATGTCGTGAGCCACCTCGCAGCTAAGGATGGAAGGAAGTGGAAGAAGCACAGGGCACCTTGCGAGGCAGGGTGAATGGGCGCGAAAAGAATGGATTGGTTGGGCAGCTACGCAACCACATCCCAAAAAATCAGAAGCTCCAGGGGAGAACGATTCAAAGGAATGCGAGGCGCACCTTCCAACTGCTGCTTCACGCTTCGTTCCTTCTTGCCATGGCTATCTGTCAAGGCGTCAGCACGCTGTCTCTTATGAAGAAGCCCAGAGAGCAGCAGCAGACGGCACAACAGTGAGAATTGCCTCTTCGTTGGTCCAGCCACGGAGCATTTCGGAGCAGTTGAGGGGGAGGAGGCCTCTTCCGGTATCATCTGCAGCAGTTTTTTATCACCACCAAACGCAGGCACCTCGATCAAGCCACACTACCACCACCGTTGTTCTGTCGCGGCCGTGATCCACTGACAAATGAGAAGGATGGGTTTTCCACAGCTTCCGTCGACTTTCATGACCCTGTCCAGTTCTGTCGTCGCCGCTGGATGGCTGCTCCCTGATGCGTGGTCGCAAGTGAGGACGGTCCCAGCTGCGATAAGGGGCGTCGACCGGCGGGTGTCGGCTCCCGGATGCGAACCCGCGGCTTTCCCTTTGCCACCGGTGATCCTTTCTTGCCTGCTTGACTTTCGGCGTGTCTCGTCGGAAGAGTCGGCGGCGGCTGTCTGCTCCCGGCGATGCGACCGTGCGGACCACCGCTCGGCCGCTCGCAGGGTGTGGCCACCGGAGCGCGTCCAGAGGACGTCGCAGTTGCGCGGCGTGCTGGACAGACGACGCCACCATCTTGCAGGAGACCGTCGGCTGCAACCGGGATCGCCCTCCCTTGCAGAGGGTGGTGGTTCTTGGTGTCCCGGGGCTCCGGTGGCGCCGGTGGTGGCGGCGCGAGATGGAGAGCGCGTGAGCTTCCTTTCTCTTCCCGAATTCCCTTTTAGACGCTGACGCTGAGCTTCCCAGCCGACGGCACGCATCAGGTATGCCGACCTGGTTCCCTTTTTCCAGAACGAGGTCAGGTCGCGAGAGCCGCTTCACGCCGTGTATATCCTGGCTGTTGGGCGCAGGATCTCCGATATTTCATTCACGCCTTCTCGATGTGGTCAATCAGAGCGCCGTGCCTCCTGCTGCGTAGAGGAGAGTGCTGCCCGCCAAGCATCCCGAATGACGTCCCAGAGCTGCTCATCATTTCCGGCACGGACTCATTCGTTGTCAATCGATCTTATTCGTTTCCAAGATGGTGCTCGGATGAGCCAAGAGATGGGAGACGCGAGGCATGGGTGAACTTGTGATTCTCAAAACGCAGGCGCCCCCTTGCCTCCGGGAAAGTGGCCGGAGACCTTAGTGCAATCCCAGGAAGCACGTGGTCTTTCCCCGATCAAGATGCTCCTCTAACAGCGATTGGAGTGCCTTCTTTCGATGGAAGGGGTGGTGGTGGCGGACGTGCTGCTGCCAAAAGTTGCTTCTGCGACTGTTGTCGGCTGCTTGTAGCAACGAATACGCCAACGTACGCTTACTGAAGAGGAAGCCTTCTTTCCCTACCACCAAATTTTTTCCTTACGACTATCCTTCCCGAATCCCACTTGAAGCTTCAGCGAGTCATTGTGTCCTTTTACGCGAGAACCACGCTGTCCACTCGTTGTCCTCTCACGCTCGAAAGTGGACCGCACTTGGCAGGAGGACGGCGCCTGGCGGTGAAGATGAACTGGTGAAGATTGTTCCAGAATCCGAACGACGGTCCAGTTCGTTCTCCCTGCATGCGGCAGGAATCGGTGGCATCCTGCGACATCTCCTTCAGGGACTCTTCGTTGGATCTTCGTGGACGCCTGGTGTTTACGACAAGCGACTCCCACACGTAGCTACAACTCGAGCTACGTGCCCGGGTCGATGATGAGGCCTGCAAGCAAGCCATCGACGAGCGCCGGCGCTGGACCATAGAAAAGACAAGAACATTCGGAGGGAGAGGTGAGCTGGAAGGAAACTCGGCAGCCTCGCATGTGGCAGCACAGAGCACGCCCGGGACGGGAAGCAACGCGGATGCGTCTAGAACGGAGGCGAATTCTCCAAGATGTCTCCGGATTCCCGTTCCTCGAAGACTCAGCTTCGGAATGTTGTTGGGACACTTTCGGTTTACCCTTTCCAGATGCGGCACTGGATATCGGTCGAGGTCTTCGCTGGTCCAGGATGCTACCTCATCCAAGCTGGCGAGGCTCCAATACTGGCAGGCAACAAGATGAACTGCTGCGTATCTGCCATTCGCCGCTGGCGCTGGCATCTGGCAGCTTCCCGTCCACCGGAAAATGCGTCGAACATCGCCGGCGTTTGCCTCTGGAGATGTTGTAGAACAGATTCCCGTCGACCCGGTCCTCGGAGATTTTCTTACGCTGGCCGGAAGTGGGCAAACAGGAGGTGCAGCAGGGGAGGTGATTTGTTGCTAGGAGACGTGTTGATCCCCGAGTAGCAGGACGCAAGATAGACCCGGCAGCTTGGCTGTTGGCTACAATTCTTCCGATCTCGGTCACTACAACGCTGCTGAAGGACCTTTAATTGGAAGCCGTGAGGCTGCGGACACCGCTCGCGCGGCACCGGACGTCGAGGGTTCGGATCCCGCCCGGAGAAGAACCGACGCCGAGAACGGGAATGAGTCGTAAGTTTCGAGTTCCCCCTCAGGATGGCGCTAGTGGAAGCCGGATGCCCAAGTTGACTGGTCGGGACTGGAATTTGACCCTTCGGAGATCCCCTCCGTTTGTGAAAAGGATGGACCCTTTATGGTGTCCCATGGGGCTGGATGATACCTCTCCATAGTGTAAGAAGCGCCTTTCAGAGAACCCCTGGTAGGGCCCCTCGCCCTGCGTTCCAAGATCTCCAGAGAGTTGCAGCTGGATGCTGAGCAGCACGTGGCACCAGAAGGACTTCCTCCTCTTCGGGACGTCTGTCTCGTTCCGGAAGCTACAGCGCCATTGTCCACAGCAGATCCCTCTGGGCTTCCTGGGCTTCCCAGAATTGGCCGATCATGCACGTTTGGAGTCTGGGTGTTCCGCTGCTCCCGGGATAAGCGATCTTCCATCTTGAATCCAGGCTGGTAGCTGGTGTTCTTGAGGGAGACTTCAGCCACCACCTGCGGCCTCTGACTCTTCGAGGGGCTTGCAGAAATCACGAGGGCGGGAGCAGAATTCTAGAATAGTCTTTGTCCTTCCCGTCCTGCTCGGGGACTCTACTAGGACATTCGCTCGCCTCTGCACGCGATACGAGTGTTCCCTGACTTTCCACCCTCCCTCCCACCACATCCTCACTTTCTTGAAACCCTCGATGCTCCTCATCTTTTGCAAGTATCAGGTCAAAGTTCAAACCGACTCATTTCGTTCCTTCACGCCGGCAGTTTGTCCGCAGGGAAGAGGATGTCTCAGGAGATGAGTCAGCACCAGGCACAGTCACTTGGGTGACCCCTCAAGGGCGACTGGCGGCATGACCATGACCCTTATAAGACGCCCCGAGGTGGCACTCAGTGCGGTGACTTCGCCACACCCGCTATGCGGTGGAACTGATCAGGCGCCGGCAAGTAGAGTCAGCATCGCCACGCCACCCAGAGACCCTTGATGGAGACACCTCCGCGTCCATGCGTCCGCCTTCCAATCAGCTCCACCACTGTCCGTCACCCTTCCCGCGGAGTGGCGCGAGAGCACGCTGGTGCGCCGCCTCCGGCAACCGCACTTGTCGCGAATCGCCTTTCCCAGCCTCCCTGCGATCTGCATCTTGGGGCTGTCCCGGAAGACTTGACGCCGTCACTTCCTGGACCACGCGAGGGTGTTCCGAACGGCACGAACGGTGAAGGCGAACACGGATGCCTGACAATCGCGCCTGAAGAAGGGACCGCGAGAGCGGTGGCCCGTGGCGACCCCTCCCGCGTGACGAGCGGGCGAGGCGTTTCCTTACCTCACAGCGCGGCGGCAGGCACGGCAGGCGACGGCGCAACGCGGAAGCGACGCCCTCATGCAGCGGTCTGCAAGGAAACGAGTACCGGGAGAAGTCTCGAGCGCCTCGAAGCCATGGAAGCCTTCCCGTGTGCCCGTCAGACCCGGGAACCTTTTTGCCCTCCTGCCCTGCATCTCCAATCGGCCAGCCACGCACTCTGTGGGAAGGAGGCGTGGCCGATGGATCCGACCGCGAGGCGGTCCTACTCATGCGCGACGAGAGCAAGGCTTGAAAGCACGGAGCGTCCAAGGGATGCTCCGCGACCGTCGATCCCGAACTGCGAAGACGTGCTAGGCGTAGGACTGACCTTCGGATACCCGAGGTTGCTGGTGCCCTCCTGCTAGGCCTCCCTCCTCCCGAGGGAGAGGAAGAATGGACCTCAGCATGGCAGGTGACCAAACAGCATCCCTCCCTCATGGCAGTCGGGCAGATCCACCATTCCTCTGGAACTCCAGATTGCCTGAATAACGACCCCAGAATGCCCATCCTTCTCCTGTTGGGAGACTTGAAAAACCCCATCGTAACGGAGGGGTCACCTGGGAGCCTCATGGCCGTCCACTGGAAAGCTTCAGGACGTTGCCAGGAGGGTTGGCCAGCTGCCGTCGTCCGACCCTTTCGCGAGAGGACACTTCAGGGCCTCCCGAGAGCACCCGCTGGGAAGTGACCGTCGCGGAGGAACGCCACCGCCATCCGTCGGACCACGCGCATCTTCGGTGGGCGCTCCGCTCTACTTCCTCGGGTCATCTGATCGCCATTTTTCCGCGCGGCGAGACCTTCTCACCGAGGCAGCGCGGCGAACGACAGCATCCGTACGTATCCCGAAAACGCCTCCGGGTTCCCCACCGGAAGACGCCAATCGCGTCCGCTCTTCCACTGTCCTCGCTTAGGACACCACCGGTCAAGGCGGCAGCCGACGTGGATGACGGAGGGCGCAGCCGTCTCGGAGGGCTGGCGTTCTTCTCTCGAAAGCTGTGATCTTCGGTCAAAGCTGCCGAGGGCGCTCCTCGGGGCGGCGGGCGCAGCACCAGGGAGCGGCCCTTTGCAGGAAGCTCCCCCTTCCCGCCCCCTTCCGGCGTCGCGCGAAGAGTCCACCTGTCTGTCCTACGCGGTCCGTGGGCGAGCTCTTGGCGGCGACCGCTCCACGAGGATGGGCGCCACCTCGCGGACCCGCAGAGTCGGGGGGTCTCCGTGGCAGCGCGAACCAAGGAAGGACTGTTGTGACCTCGGCGCGCGCCCCTTCTTACCTCTGAGCACAAGCCGGTGGCTCCAGCAGGCTGCATTCCTCTCCGCATCCCCTAGGGTTGGGTGGCTGGAGGACAGCTCCCGATCCCGCGTGGAGACGATCCTTCCCAACGCCTGCCGGCAGGGATCTTTCCAACGGTCGGACCCTGGAGTGGCGGCAGGGTCGCAAACTCAACAGCCAATCAGATCAGGCGGCGTGCCAGCGCGTTCCTCCGGGGACAAAAAGGCAACTCGGACGATGATCCCGACTGGTCCATCTTCCCGTTATCGGAGCCTGAAGTAGACCGCACTCCTCCTCTTTCCCTCTTCTTTTGTTTTATTGTATTCCCCCCCCCCATTCCGTCGCACAGACCCCGGAACTCTAGGCTAGAAGGGCGTTTCCTCTTTGCGTTGTCGACCCCATTCCTAATGAGCTCGGAGCCCTGCGCCCCGCCCCTCCGGGTCACAATCCCTTCCACTGCGCCAGCTTCGCCGACGCCCTCCCTCAAAGAAACGCTACCCTTCCCCGCCGCCATTCTTCTTCGCCATCGCTCCGGGGGGCGCTTGCCCGGACCACCACTGGAATCCCTCAGGCGCTCCCATCCTTGGCCTCGCCCGCTTGGGGTGGACCGCGGATTGGCGTGAGTGCGTCGCGGGGCCATCGGAGCGGACGCCTCCCTCCGGCGACCGGCTACTTGTGTGCCACGTACCGGTCCGCTGCCCTCGCACCTCGACGCGAAGCTCACCCGGGGAGCGGCGAAAATCCTGCTCCGCTCTCCCCCTTCTCCCGCAAGGGCGAATGGGGAAATTCCCGCTCTTGAGGACAGAACGCACGCGCGAGAGCTGCTCTTCCTCAAGGCCGTTCCCTCTCCAGAGAAGGGCCGTGCCGCGACGGGAGGGCCGAGGAACGGGCCAACCTCTCGCGGCGTCCGGACTTCTTGGAATTGTTGTCATAGGTGACGCCGCTGCTTCAGCAGCCGATCCAAGGCCCGTGGAAACCCCGGCGTGGCCGAAGCGATGAGGGGGACGCGAGGGACTCTGGAAGGCGGTCCGGCTCGTAGGGGCGTGACGGAGGCCGAGGGTCTCACCACTGCGTGCCCTCCCGGGTGAATGGGTGAGAGGGTGGCGGTCGGAGGCGCACTCGTCGAGCTCGCGCATGGGTCGGGGGACAGCAACTGGCTGATCCTCCGGGCAGAGTCCTGAAGTTTTCCGGAAGCGGGACGTCAACTTCTCAGCCTACCAGTCGACTGCTGCCTGGCAGCCGGCCCTCCGGTCAACCAGAGGCGTCTTCTGGCCATCCAAAGGGGCAGCTCTTTTTGCCCCGCAGAGGGCAAAAAGAGCGTGGTGCAGCTTGACGAGGGTGACCGCCGACAGCCAGGAAGGAGTCATCGGCTCGCATCGTGCCGCTCCTGGAAGCTCCCGAGCAAGTAAAAGACGCTCTAAGGCATGCTGGGAGGGAGTGCGTGGGAGAACTACAGTCAGGTGGGCAAGCAGGTGGGGGAGAGAGTTTCGCACGCTCCGATGGAAAGTCCTTGCAGGGATGGTGGGTCAAGCAGCTCTCGGGAAGAAGGGAAATCTCCTGACCTGGGTTGGGCACGGGCTGGGATAAACGTCCCGTGGGCCCTCTCGGGGGCCCGCCGCTCCAGTGCAACGTCCCTTCCGGCGGTGGAGAAGCGGAAGCAGCAGGGAGCAGTCTGTGCACGCGTTGGTGGTCGATCGGAAATTCTCCCCCCCCCCATCCACTTCTCGCATCCCCGAGACTCACAATCCTTCCGGCGATCTCCGATCGAGAAGCGGGTTGCTCCCCGGGACCTGCGCAGCAGTTATGGGGTTGCCCGCAGGCCGCTGAAAAATTGGGGGCAGTCGGGTGCCTTCCCCCTTCTGCCGGCTCCCGCGGAAAGTGGCACCGAGAGCGGGCGTCTCTCCTCCGTGCCCGTCGCTTAGCGACAGGACCAATGCCGTCCTCGGCTGCCCGCGGTTCGGAAGGTCTTCCCTCTGCGGGGCGAAATGAACTGCAGTCCCCTCGCGAGAAATGTCTTTGGCTCACCGGAAGACCGGCTGGTGGCGCCTCGGAGCCGTTGCGCAATTTCGCCCCCCCCCCCCCTCTCTTCACGTCCGCAGCATAAAATGGCAAGAGGCCCTCCTCCGTGCTGCTTCGGAAGCTCGCATGTCAATGATCCGGAGGATGCTCTGTCTGCTCTTATCTACCGCGCCCGGAACTGCGGAAAGGAAGGTCGGCGAGGGGGGCGTTGGCCGGCGTCCGTGAGTCGGCTCCGAGAGCGCTTCTGCTTCCTCGGGCTTGCGTGGCCGGTCGGCAGCTGGCCTCCAGCGAGTTCGGATGACGGCGTCGCAGAAGAGTTCCCCGGATCCGATTCCCCCTCCCCTCCTTCCCTTTTTTTATGCTTCGTTCCTTCACGAACGAGGGCAGGCGCGACGGCGCCCGTTTGATTCGTGACGTGACTACCGCCCTGGATCCAAAGGCGGAAGATGGAACGCTTTCCGCGCACGTCGGCGCACGTGAGTTCCACCTCCCTGCCCCCTCATCCCCCAGATTTTTCCAAGATTCAGTGTCAGGGCAAGCCGGGAAGCGTCGCAGCGTCGTCTCTGACCGATGACCAGAACAAGGCATCTTCCCGCGAATCCGAATCCCAGCTTCTCTCCCGGGTACTTCGGGTCGTTTATTGAAATAAATGTACACATTTTTAGCAGATTGTGGTTGGACCAACAGCGCCCATTGCAACGGAAGCCTGCCAGGTGAACGGTTTGCAGACCGGCGAGTTACGCCACGGCAGCAGAGGTGAGGAGGACAAACAAAAAGAAGTAAAAATAAAATCAATAAATCAACTCTGGGTGGGGGTGGAGGTGCAGGAAGAGGTCACGTCCAGCTGGGGACAATTTTCCGCATCCTTCGGAAAATTCCGGCAAGCGCTTGCTTCATGCAGTGCTCCAGGAGGGCCATCTCGTTGCCATCCTCATGAAGCGAACGGCGAACTGGATGTGGCATCCCTGTCGATTGGTCCTCCTTTCGTATCGCTCCAAGCAGCGACGATCCCACGTAGGCAGCAGAGAGCTGCTGGCGAGGCTGCCGGCCGGAGGGCGTCACAAACGAGGAATGGTTTGAAAGCGTCCCTGGGGCTGCCTCTGGGGGTTCCCAGGATCGCGGCGAAGCGTTCCTGAAGGGACCGGGGAGCAGCACAGTCCCACAAGCAAGTACGGGAGGAATTCGCGCTCTCCACATTTGCCACAGTTCGGGTGCACCACCATCACCCGTGTCCAGCGATGACGGCGGACGTCGCACGAGAGACCCCAGTGCTGCAACTGCAGCACCGACTCCTGCCACTTCAAGGGGAGGATGCGGGTGTCCAAGATCACCAGGGACCACTGCTGGTCTTCCTCAGGAATACCCAGTAGTTTGCATCATCGCAAAAGTCCTCGGAGTGGGTTACTCGGGATGGCCCGTCGTTCTTTTACCAAGTCATAAATAAAAGAAAAGGAATAAAAATTCCTGTAGGAGATTTCGGATTTTTCCTGGCCTCCCAACTAACCACAAGACATCTTCTATCCACATGTTCCCTCAGAGAGGGCAGTGCTGAGGCAAGGGAGGTTCTTCCTGCCGATGCTCCCTTCCCGTGATATCCCAGGATTTCCTGGAGCGAGCAGTTGCTATAGGAACAGAGCAGCAGCAGACGTTGCGCCTGCACCGGGAATCACTCGTTGAGCTTTGACCACATGCGCACGGTTGACCCGCAACTAGGCGCTACCGTGTGTGGGATGGCAGGAGGTCCATCCCATGTTAATCTTGTAGAGCGTGGCCACCCTCCGGAGCTGCAGTCCGCAGTATGGGAGGCTGCGAGGGCGATGGCGCGCAAGGAAGGGCGCGAGTCCCGTGCTACCTGTGGACCCTGCTCCACGAGGAGGCGCGCAGGATGGCACCAGGTGGTGCTCCGCAATTGCTAGGGCAACAGTCCGGAACCAGAGCTGCAGAAGCTCCATCCGCTCCAGCGTCGGAACAGTGGCCTCGGTCACTTTCCCTCTGTGGAGAGCGCAAGTCCTTCAGGATTTTCCCCCGACGCACCCACCACTCTCGGCTATGGTCGAGCCTTCCAAAGGGGAATTCTAACCCGCGACGATCGGTGCCGCGCGCGCGGAGGCCGCGATTTTCGGAAGAAAAGGCACCCTGGGTATTCCAGGGGGAACACACAACGCTTGAACGACAGGACGGACGTTTCCGCGGCAACGCTCCTCCACAGCACGGCACGACGCGCGAGAGACACGAGCGAGGAGAACGAATCTCGAGGACTGGCTCGCTGTCCCTTCAGCCTCGGATGGAGTCCCCGGAACCGCAGAGGAAATCGTGGTGCGATCCCCTGATTCAACGGGTTAAAAGAACGACACCGTTGAGAGGAGGGGAAGTCAAGATACCGAAGGAGGAAGCAGGATGACCCCCAGGAGGGAATTTTCGTTTTTTCGGCAGCGTTTGAGGAACTCCTGCTGCGTGCAGCAGCGCGAGCCACCGTCTCCTCTCCCTCCGCCGCCTTTCGTCACAGGGAGAAGCTACGCCGGAACGAGACGAGCCGTAAGGAGTGACCTTGCCGGAGAGGGAGCTGGGACGAAAGGGCGAGGCGACTTCGAAGCACCCCTTGCCTTCTTCGCTTGCGCACAGTGCCGGAGCGAAAGTTTCTTCGCTTCCTGAAGCGCCGCCTCGTTTCATTGGCCCGAGACCGGTAGGGGGGGAGGGAGGAAGATGGGGTCAAAAGCTGGCGGGCAAGCGGCGACCGCTATCGCCTGCTGGCGCGGAGCCGAGGGGCGCCAAAGTCAGGCACTCGCGTCCTGGGCGTTCGTCCTGGCGCGTCCGGTGTGCTCGCCACCCGTGCCCTCTCCGAGGCCGGCACTCCGCGCCCCCTCGAAGCGCAGACGACCGGCGGTACGGGTGCAACCCGGCGCGGGATTTCTCCAAGGATGCAGGTCGTGCTTGACCCCGACCGGAATTCGGCTCGAGTGCGCGCTGGAGCATGCACGGTGAAGAACCGCCGTTGGTGGAGTTCTCTGGCGCTTCCACCGCACGCCCTTCATCTTCGCGTGCTTTTCGTACGCTGCCGCCCATCCCTTACGTCCATTGCTCTTCGTATTCTTCGGAAAAGAGCCCCCTCCCAGGAAGATGGACGAGCGGAGATCCCTTCCTTCGCGTGCAGGAACCCCACACCACGAGCGCCGCCCAGCAACAGCGGCCGCACTGGTGTGACGTCAGCGCCCCAGATTCGGTGCTCCGCCGTCGGGTCGTTCCGCGCGCGCCCAGGAGAAGAATGCCGAAAGGAAAGTGAAAGGGATCGGAGGCGCACGGCGCCAAAGCGAAGCGACGTTCCTGCAGGCGCAGGATTGCCACCACCGAAATTCGGATCGTCTTTTTGTTTTTTTCATTCCGCTCCCTGTGCCACTCTGCCACAATGGATGGTTCGCCAACGATGGATTTCGACTTCGAGTGGATTCTTCTTTTTATTTACGTATTTATTTTCTCTGCTACCTTCTCCCTCGCGGAAGTCCAGAAAAAATTTTACCTTTGAGATTCTTCTCGCCGCCACTCGGCAGGTACCAGGGGCACCTGTGCGCGCGCGCTCGAATGGTGCGACCGCTTTGTGGGAAGAATCGCCCACATGAACCACACCCCGCCTTCGCTCCTTCCAGTGCTTTGAACCCAGTCCGTTCATTATGCGCCAAGTTACCCCAACCCCAGACAGGGGGAGGGAGCAGCGAGGAAACGTCCGCGGCCGCCGCCGAATCCATTAGGACTCAGGTCCGGAGGGAAACAAGCGAGAGCGAGGGATGGGTCCGCAAGAAAGATTTTATCTGGAGGGATGAGAGCGCAGCACTAGACCGGATATCCCGGCCCTTAGGTGGTGGCAGATGTCCACGACTCCCTACGGACCAACACGTCCATGCACGTCTATGGGACATCTACATCTACGGGATGGGAGCAAAACGTCCTTTGGGGAGAGAGCGTCGCTGGAGAGGGAAAGGGAGTTCCCCAGGCGCTCCCCACCCACGTTGCGCTTCTCTGCTGCCTTCTCAGGAGTATGCTGCCATCAAAGACCAGATTGGGGTCGCAGGCAGCCGACCCTCGGCTTTCTCCCTGTGGAGCTGCCCGGCGGCCGGCGCGGCCTCAGAGTTCCCGAGAAAGCAGGAAACGTCCCGGGTCATGTGCAGACGCTTCTGGCGCCTGCAGCTGCTCTGGGATGGCGGCTCGCTTCCGAGTCCCGTCGGCTCCCATTCTTGCCCCTGCCGAGACAAGTTTCCTTCAGGGATGGCGAAGAGCATCCGGGTTTGGCGGGAGGCGGCGCTTTTTGACCCAAACGTCCTCGTACCTCCGGGGAGCAGCGGGCACTCCGTACCGTGGGGAGCAGCTTTGACCGGGCGCGGCAGACCAGCAGCCCTCTTCGTCTTGTGCCCCTTCTCCTTTCCAAAAGGCGCGGACTCGACCCAGAATACCCTGGGGGGGGTTTCTCGGGCTGGACGAAGCTCACCTCGAGCCGCGGGGGCGCTGCTGCGCCTCGTTCCCTGGTCGGAACACCCGCGCCATCGTCGCCGCCTGAGGAGCGTAGCTCTTGGAGACGGCACAAGGAGGATCTCTGCATCCGGACCGACTGGGGAGGGGGGAGCCTTATCACAAGGATGGCAATGTTGCCACTGGTTCTGAAAAATGTGAATCCTAAGGAACGCTCCTTTCTTCTCGTGCTTCCCTGGCCTCGAGGGTGGACGTCGTTCTACCCGGAGTCAGGGGGCGTTCCGATGACTCTGCACTAATCCGTGTTGATTGGTCAGTAGAAAAGGAGGGGTTGGCGAGAGGGCGCTGCAAGAGACGCACCAGAGGTGCATCCAAGGCGGGGGCTTTGCGTTGGGCATCGCGCTCGGTGTCAGACACCGCAGCGGGAGGTTTCACCCGGATATGCCGGGGCATTTATTATTAAAATTTCTATCATAAAAATTTCATAATAAAGTCTTAACGTTATGTGAAGGCAGAAAACGTGATTCTGCCTGTGTTAACACACTTGCCGCTGCCAACCCTCAGGCTTCTGAGGTCCACTATAGAGGCGATGAGGAAGGGAAAATCACAAAGAAAAATAAAAAATCAAACAAAAACCGAGGGGAGGGAAATGTTTCAGGGGAGGTGAGGGCTGGAAAGGGATCACTGTTCGCTCCGAGTGGTCCTCTGAATCCTGTTCGGGATGCAGACAAGTGCTGGACGTAATGTTCTTAGCCTGGACCATCGGAAAGCTTTCTCAATGTTGATAGCGGACCAGTGTATGGCGTTCTGGCTGTTATATCCTCTCCTGGACACAGTTCATTTTGCCAGGATCCCTCGTATGCAGCAGAGAACTGCCACATACGCGACTGCTGTCAGGGCGTCCTGCATCAGGAGGCGACGGAAAATGTCCTTCGGGTCGCCCCCGGGAATGATCAAGATCGCCGACAGTCGATCCCACATGGGTCGTAGGACGACACACTCGATGATGAGGCGGGGGAAGGTCGCTTGTTTCCCGCATCCTGCACATTGGAGTCCACAGTCCCTGACGTCCAATGGAAGAGGCGTGCTTTGCAAAGGAGTCCCCAATGGAACACTAGCAGCGCCGTCTCCTGCCATTCCAGGGACAGGGTGCGACTAACCCAGCACGCTGGGAGCTACTTCACCTCATCCGGAGGTATGCCGAGCAGCTCGCGCCAGTGCACAAGTCCTTTAGATGGAACGTTCGGGGTCGCAGCATCCGCTAGCTCCCGAGTCGTCCATGCCTTCAACGGTTTTCTCCTGCCTCAGATAAGGCAGGATACTTCCCACAATACTCGTTCGTTGCGTGACATGGGAACGAGGAAGCCCGCCTGCTCGAAGAGGGTTCCTGCAGTTGAGGTTCACGCCACTGCAGGGCGCGTGCGTCCTTGGGAACGGATTCGATCTGCCTCCCTAGGCTTTTCCCCACGCGTAGCACCGTTTTGGTTCCGCCGCAAAGAAAGAGATGTCGCCAGAGGTGAGCGCGCGCCCGCGTACCACCCTCTGGAGAACGGGCCGGGAAGACGGGAAAACCGCGGCTGCTATGGCTAGAGCGCACGGGAGCGGAAATGAGGATGGGACCGGCTCCAGGTACCTGCGTGCTGGTCCTTCCCACTCGGGTGGTCACGCGGGAGGCATTTGCTGTTGGGCACCGACCGAGCAAACTGCCCCCGCCGGAAAGTGGGCGCTTTGTATCTCCGCTCTTCATGTGGATGCCGAGTCTCTGCTTCCTGGAGTCCCTTGCCGGCCGTTCTCCCTGTGCCCGTCCTTCGGAGCGGAGGCTTCGCGGAACCGAAGCGTCCGCAGATTTTCTGGAGCGGAAGGGGCGCTCGGACGGATGACCTGGTTCGCAAGGACGTCGTGGGAACGGACCCGGAAGCGGCCTCGTCGGAGCCCGGACTGGTGCACTCCGTTGACCAGGCAGTGAAGGACCGCAGAGGTTGGGAGCTTACCCCGGGGAGCAAGGTGTCGCAGCACGGCTCGGAGGGAAGAGTGCTCCTCCTGCGAACGGAGGTCACCTGAACGAGGCATGCCAGCTGACCGCGGTGAGGCGGGGAGGACCCGGCGGCGCCGTTTCGAGATCGGGTAGCAGCAGACTTCCCAGCGCTGTCCCTTCTTAGCCCTAGGGGTTCCGAGCGCGGTGGCTGCCTCCTCGTTTGTCTCTCTTCCCTCCTCGCCGAGCAGCAGCAACCTGTGACGCGCGACGGGAGTCAGCTCACTCCTCGGCCCGTTTCCCCGGCGACCCCCATTTCACGCTTCCGCCTGCTCTTCCCCGCGTGCGTGACCGCGACGAGATCCGCCACAGCCGAAACGGCGCGGCTCGCTGCTCCACACCCCCTCGGCTCCCCTCCAGGACGCCAGCCGTGAAACGCCAACGCCCAGAAAACGACCACTGGGGCGTCCTGCGCGGGGGAGAGCCTCCCTGGGCTCCCCGCGGGCACTTCGAGCGGAGTGACGGTTCAAAGGACGACCGACCTGCTCCCGGACCAGCCTGACTCGAGGTGCCCTTCAGAGGAACCAACCGGCCGGCAAGCAGGGCCACGAGAAGTCTGGGTGCTCCCGCAGGCAAGCAGGTGGACGGGCACTCCCCAGCGCGCCCTTGCGGTCGATGAAGCGCGCACCTACGCCCAACATCGCCGCTGCCGGGAGTTCGCGGAGGACCTCCCTCTCCTCGCCACCACCCGAGGTACGTCTCACGAGGCGCGGGTCCCGAAGGGCGTCGGGGAACTTTCGGTTCCCGGGAGGGGCGTGGCCGGGGCGCTCGCAGGCGCGAATCGGGTTCGGCGTGCCCTGGGTCCCACCGGCCGAAGAGGAAGGGGTGGGGAAGGGGAAGAGGCTAAGAATGTAGATGGTGGACCAGGGGGTTCGCGAGAAGGCACGCCCCGCCCCCTTCCCCTCTCGTCGCAAAACTCGCTCTCGTCCCCGGGAAACGCCGCCGCCTCGCCGACGGTCGGCAGTCGTCGCGTCTGCCCCCGGATTTCGAGAAACCTCCTCCTCCTCTCTCCACCTTCCTCTTTTTTCTCCTCCCTCTCTCCCTCCTCCTCCTTTTCTCCTCCCTCTCTTCTCTTTTTCCCCTTTCTCTTCTCTTCCTCCTTTCTCCACCCTCTCGCTTTTTCCTCTGTTCGCTTTCTGTTCTTCCCCCTCTCCTCTCTGCCCTCCCTCCATCTTCCTCCTCCTCCCTTCCTCTTCTTCTCCCTATTTCTCCCCCTCTTCTCTTCTTCCAGCAACCTCCTCCCACTTTAATGTAGCAAGGGAAGGGAGCGAGCGGCAGGCAGGCGGCGACAGCCTGGAGGCGTGCGCGCTCGCTCTCTCGAGAGATCAGCAGGCGGGCTGGGAGTCGATGACCTTTCCCACCTGCTTCTGCGGCGTTAAGGGGAGACCTCCTCTTCCTTTGCCCGGCTCGCAAGGACCCCCAAGCCTCCGCCGCCGCTTCCCGGAACAGGGAACTGTTCCTTCTCGGGGCGGAGCAGGCTCCGTCAGCACCGGGAGCATCCGGGATGAAGGAACGGCTAGTTGTCACCGCCCCGATCACCTTGCTCCCTCCTGAAGAAAGGCGGCGCCTGGTGGGTCGGTCACCGGAGGCAGACCGATTGCGCGGTCGGCGTTGGGTGGTTCCGTCTCTGAATGGGCGGGTGGAGGGAGTTCTCAAGCCGTGTGGCACGCGAGCGGCGAAGATGAGACCAGCCGCAGGGGGCGCCTCCCGTCGCTGGCCAACCTCCTTGCAGCCCTCCGTTTCCATAGCTGCGGCAGGAACCCCCTGGACCCGGTTGGGAATCGTCGTGCCTGCCGGGGAGCGCCGCCAGTGACCCGACCGCTACGGAGGTGGAAGATCTGCGAGGAGAAATTTTCCCTCTATGCGGTTTCCGAGGAGCGCGCGCCAAGGAGGCGAAGAGGTGGATGCGGTCGACCCTGACCCCGCGCTCAAGGGGAGGAGAGCAGTGGGGCAAGGGGACGGAGATGGGTGGTTCTCCCCCCTCGCCCGACCTACGGGAAGGTGGGAGGGAAAGAATGGGGGAACTGGGGAGATGACCACTGAGCACACTTCCGGCAGACCTTCCCTCGGCAGGTCCACCTCTGGACCGCCAGCTCCCCAGTGGTGGACGTGAGATGGAGGGTCCTTCCAGGCTTCCGCCTACCCCCCCCCCTTCAGCTGCTCTTATCAGGACCGGCGCGCCCTCCAAGAGGGGGAGCTCTACCCCCGCCGAGTTACGCCACCCCCAGGCAGGCTCCTGCGACCCCGGGGGGAACCCCTTCCTTCCCTCAGACTCGGACACTCGGCGCCGGTCCCTTTCTCTTTCGACCCTGCCTGCTGCAGCACCTCCGAGAGGCTTCGATGTCACTCCGCTCTCAGGAGACGGCGTCGCGCCCTGCCCACAGGGAAGAGGAGAGGTCCGCTTGCCGCTTCCTCCGCTCCCGCCTGCCGCTCCCAGGCTCCACGTCTCTCTGGCTCCACCCCGCCCTGGGAAATAGGGAATCTTCTCGGATTCCCCGCGCGCGCTCTCTTGGGCCTCCCGCCGGGTGATCGCCCGAGCGCCTCCGAGTGCTGCCGCTAAGTGGCGTGGCAGGAGGTCCAGACTTTCTTCGAATGTCCCCCCCCTTCCCCCTTGCCAGGGGAACA
Organism: Raillietiella orientalis; assembly: GCA_036172245.1. Taxonomy (NCBI): domain Eukaryota; kingdom Metazoa; phylum Arthropoda; class Ichthyostraca; order Raillietiellida; family Raillietiellidae; genus Raillietiella; species Raillietiella orientalis. Next base: position 550,855 of record JAYWIR010000060.1, on the reverse strand, counting down.
GGAGTCCCCTGTGGTAATGGCAACCGCCCAACAGTCCGAAAGACAAGCAGCAGCCCCCTCCACCCCCACGACCGCTGCGCACGCAGAACGACCTCTCGGCACGAGGGGCGCGGATGCTCTCGTGACGTCATCGGGCGCGCTCCGACGCGCCGCTCGGAACTCCCCGCCCCGCCTTCGCGGAAGGCTCCCCCATCTTGCCGAACGACCGCAGCCGAAGTATCTCGCCAGCTCCTGGGTCGCTGGAGCTGCGACGAAGATTTTTCGCCGAATGGTCGCATCTTTGTGGCAACCTGCAGAAAATGGAGGCATCCTCGTGGGCTCTGGGTGCACCCTAGTGCCGAATCCTCCACCCGGTGGTGCAAACAAGAGCAACGAAAGTTTCCAGGATCCATTTGATCCAGAGTTTCCACGGAATCCCGAAGAGTTTTACCAGATGATCAGCAGGAACCGTGGCCATTCCCCCTCTTCCAAAAAGCAGTGGGGACGTTAGCTCTGCAGGAACAGCCAACCACTGTTACAGGCCGTTCAGGATCTGCACATTAACACCCGTTTTTTTCAGCAACTGGGGTGGCGCAGGACCTTTCGGCACTTTCGCACTGAATCTGGTGTTTTCCTGAGTGCCTCGTTCAACTGCGGTCCTCGTTCCATTCCGTTCGACACGGCGCCAAGTGCCAGAAGACGAGCAGCCCCTCCATCCATCTCCAATGACTCGACACAGAAAATAATAGAGAAATGTTCAGTGTTCAACTTGGGAAGCAAACCTTCTGGTATCTCATGCGCCCCTTCCCGACCGCTGCCCGGGGAATGAAAGCAGGGCACCCTTTTTCTGCAGCACAGTGCAATTGCAAATTTTACCAAAAAAAAGTGCCCTGCTTCGACTCTCCCTGTCACAAGCAAAAAATCGCCACTGCGGTTTCCGTGTTCCCTAATGAAGCACGAATTTTCGATGGCTGGAGTTCACGATCAGAAAAACGTATGCGATGGCTCAAGTTCAGTAGTTAAGAAGCACGTTTGATAAAAATGTGGAAGACGTCAATCAAGAGAAGCATAGCTTATTTTCGAGAAGAGAATTACTGGATGCTTAGGCAGCCATCTCCTTATTTCACCGCACTGAAGTCATTGACTACAAACTGGAGCATGTCACGTGATAAATGACAGTGTCCTTAGGCCAAAAATTAGCATTCACGTTTGAAAGGAAGCACGTGATGATAATTATCCGAGCTATAATGGAGTTTCCATGTTATAAAAATGCGTTCTTCGTTTCGGAAGAAGGTTCAGGAGGAAACCGAACCGTTGGGAAGCGACACTGCAACGCCCGGAAGTGAAAGAAATCTTGGGATGTGGTTATAAGGTGAGAATTCTGGTTGATCCGGTAGAGAACCGAAAACGAAAGGACCATGATGACTATGGCAAGAGCGTTTCCCAAAAAAAAAAACGGAAGACAAAATACGCAGGAAAAAAAAAATTCGGTTGTAGAACCACAAAACAAGTCAAGAAGTGCGGTTATGGGAAAAGATGATTCCTTACATATTAGGTGAAAACACGTTAAAACACAACACTTCCGCCGTCTTTCGCTTGGATGTTTCTTTGTTGCCTTTCCCAGTGGTACACAGGGATTGTCTTGAAAACTGCCACCAACGGCGAGAACGTTTCCAAACACACCTAAGTTTTCCTTATTCTTTTTCTAATCTGCTGTTAGTGACGAGTTGACTAAATCTGCAGATCCTCTCCTTATTTTACAATTGTGTGCTGAGGTTGAGTGCTTCGTCTATTTTTAATTTCCTCTTTTAGCTTTCAGTACTTGTTTGTACTTGAACTTTTAAAAGTGTCGTTGTTTTTTTTTATTAAACAGATAACTCTAGAATAGGGATCATTATTCCTTTATCTTCTGCTCGTGCACGTTAGTTTGCGGCCTGAATTCAATTAAGAAAACAGAGTTCAACACATTGCTAGTCGAATAGGCTCAAGAGTGAAACGTGGCCCACAATTTGAACCATGCTGTGATGATGGAGAAAGGGAAGCTGCTTCTGAAATGTCTGGTGGTGAGAACAGATTCTCTGTGGATGGAAATTTCAGCATCTCGTTTTTAGAGTGACGGGTCCATTTTGTGTTACATTGTTTGATTAGTCATTTCATCCATTGGGATGCTTTTCTTTTTCTTTTCTTTTTTTTTTCCAGAGAATCCCAAGTTATAACACTTTTCAAATGTCAGTATGAAATTATTATTATTATTATTTTTTTTCCTGCCAGCTGCTTTTATGCTACATTTTATCTCCTACCAGTTTGGAGCAACACTGAGGGAACGTGTAATCTGGAAACGGGCATGGCTGGAATGACTTATAACTCCGAATTTCATATAAATTCAATGAAGTTCTCCCTAAAGTCCCTTTTTTCTACCCCCCCGCCCTTCTTTTTCTTTCCCCCCCTTTTTTTATTTGTTTTTTTTAAACGAGGATTGAAATGCATAAATAAAATCTTGATCTGTCTTGAGATGGCTATCTCAATATGCCAGTAAGAAGTCTCGCATGAGCGTTGAGGAAAGCAACGCTGGAAAAATTAAATGGATTAGTATTTATTCAGTTTCTTGAGCCCCATTTTGGTGTCGACAGAACTTTTAAAATGTTAAATTCCCTGTATTTCATTTGTATCTGTTAGGGTAAGTATGTAAATCAAGGGACGTAAATTTGAAATTTTAAAATGGTTTTTTTTTTGGGGGGGAGGGGGGGGGAGGCGGTTAAGGGGAAAATAATGTTGGTGTGCTTTCAAAAAAATTCCTTCTTTGTCAGATGATAAACTGTTCATAGTGTGTGAGTTGATATGTTATGTTTGCGAAAATTGTTTTGTACGAATTGCCGTGTGTGGTATGAAGTATTGTAAAGAAATTGCCAGAAACGCGGCACTACGTTCAAATGATAGTTTTAAGACCTGCAGAGTGAACAGAGTTGTTATGACCAAAAGTAGAAACCATCTGGAAGCATCCATTTTCAAACAGGCACGTTCAAAGGCATATGATTATTTTTTCTTTGGTAATATGCTCTTTACTTCACATTACAGGTTTTGAAAAATGGTAGGAAAGATTAAGATGATGAATATGTTTAGAAAAATGTGATTAACGTTAGAAAGTTGCGTCATGGAAAAGAGGCAAATGCCATTGTGAAAAAAAGGAAGAAAGAAGATTAATCGAATTTGTGCCAAAAACCCTTAAGCAGCGTGTATAATAATTTAAACAAGTACTAAGAAACTCTGGAAGTGCTGGACATAGATAATACAGAACAATTCTTCAGAGTCTCCATTTGTAAACTTTGCTTCTTGATGCAATAATTGCAAGTCTTGAATCAACCTGCAAAAACTTTTGTGATAAAGCAAGTGTTTTTAGTACGTTTATCATCTTGAAACCCAATTTATTTGTAAGACACTTGTTTGTATTATTGATGTGCCCTCAGAATACCCATGAACAAAGCATGTGCATTGCACACGTATCCCACATCATGTAGGCACATCATGAGGATATCATTCATTGTTGTCTGACCTGTTGAGAATTTTTGGTAAATCTTCCACTTTGAGTATTCAGTAAGGTTGTTTTCATAGGAAGTGGTAGCTTTAGTGTGACAGTATAAGTAAGCAGGGATGATGGTGACAACTGGTATTTTCTTAAACATACAGTATACTTTGATGTGGAAGTCAACATTTAGGTATTGGCATACAACATTTTGATAATTTAAGACATGGCATGAGTTGTAGCAGAATAAACAGCAATTTCAAAAGTAGCCTTCTGCATTAAAATGTGAAATTGTAGGTGTTGATTTCCTTTTCTTCAGATCCACAGAAATGTAAGTTTTCTTAATGTGAGTTCCAAAAGCTCCACATGCAAGTTTTGATTTTGTCATATCATTGGAAAAACTGATTTAGTTAACACCATAATTGTACAACCAAAGCATGTGATTTATATTTTCTTGTGCAATATTATCCCAGTGCTCGAGTTTGCAGCTAGGTAACTGTCAAGCACATATGTTTCATGTTAAATTTGAACTTTTAATACTGATTTCTTTAGAAGAAAAAGTCAGTTGCTTCATTTGAACAGGGTAAACAAATCATGGAAACATTAATCACTTTAGTGACAAAATTATGCTCTTGGTAGAATGTAAAGTGCGTGTTGCAACATGTCAGAACAGTCTCTTTGCTAGTATTGAGTTTGAAGGAACCGTGCTGTTTGAATCATAATGGTCACTTGTTTTACATTCAAGTATAGTCAAATGCTCATAAGTACATTTAACCAAAATGACATGATACATGTGTGTTTTTGGTCTTATTACTGTATATGATGCAGCAGCACAATTCATTTGTTACGAATTTGGAGGAAGCAAATAATAGGAAGGAACTGCAAACCAATAATTGGACACCCCTTTTGCAAAATTCTCTGGTTCCAAGTGATCAGTGTTTGCAAACACTGTAGCTACGTTGTGGCTCCCATATTTTTCATGTACTGCTGGAGATCATCTGTTGACGGCAAGATACTGATCAGTAAAAGTATAATGCCCGGAGTGCTTTGAGTAAACATGTAACTTTTTCAATGTACACTTGAGTTATAAATGTGGCTTTTGTTTAGGTTTTCAGTTGTAAGCTTTGGCAGCTGTAAAGAGACTAGTATGAATGTGAAGGAGCAAGGATCAGTTTGGAGCCTTCATTGTGCGTTTTGCAATCAACGGATGCCAAAGTGAACTTGTTTTTCTATGTGATTAGCAATCCAAAATGAAGTCCTAGAATTGCGATTGCCCAGTGAGGTTTCCACCGTATCTAGAAAACAAAAGTTGTCGTTCGCCTCTCTCGAGAGAAGTGTTCCTAATTAGTTATACAAAGGAGTTATCGATTGATTATTCAGAACAATTTCGTAATTCGTATGTACCATGTAGGGTGACTGAGAATGTGAGGCTGAGAATTTTTGTTTTGCCATCATTTTTTACTGCCCAATATGTTTCCCATTCGCGCTGGTTCTAATTCTTGAATAGATTCCTGTTTCCTGGGTGAAAATCCCAATGATTAAAGCAGGAGGGGTGGTTATCTTTCGGATGGGTGAAGTTTTTTTAGCCTTTGCCCCCCTTCCAAAGGAAGCACCGGCGAGGGATTTCTTGTTTTATCAAAGGTCCACAATGACTTGACATCAGTGTTTGCAAGTGTTTCGTGGGAAGAGCACAGGGCTATCTCAGAAAGCGTTGCCAGTTTACAGGAAAGGAAGCCAAAAAGGCATCGATCAAAGAATACGTCACTGATCATTCAGTTTTTGATTGCAATTCGAAATGCTTGTTTTTCACATTTTTCTAATTGGTTGTTGGTGTTTATTGAATTCATGGGAAAAGGCCGAGGATCCGATGGTGAAAATGCCATCTTGTACCACTTGGTTTTCTTGAAATGGGAGATTCGTATTTGAACTGTCGTCATTCTCAAGCATAAAACATTACGACCAGCAGCGGGGGAAAAAAAAAAAGCAAAACAGAAATTGCTCTTTAACATCGCAGTAAAGAAATTGAGGCTTTCTCAATCTTTAAGAAAATATACCGTTTTCTTGAAGATTGCGAGGTTGGTTTCAAGAGAAAAATCGAAATCATATGGGGGGAGTAAAAAAAAAAAGTGCGGAGTTTTCTTTTGATTGGAAGCTCATGAAACGAAAACCGAGTCGTAATCCATAAGATCCAAGCAGTACTGTACGAAATGAAGGGAACGGAATCCATGGGTATTGCGAGTAGCAGCATCGACGTGTGGGGGGGGGAGGGGTCCGATCGGCAGTAAATTTGCTGCACAACCGGAGGAATCCTCAGCATCGTTGTCCGCAGCTGTCTTCTCGGCGGGCCACAGACCCCCTCCCATCCCCGAGCACCCAAAGGGGTGTGCAGTTGTGTTCGGAAAGCCAAACTGCTCGGATTCGACGGAACAAACGAATTTCTGCCGTTTCGATCGGATGTTCGGGCTCGTTTGTTCCATTCCGATTCTTACTTTGGTCCAGACGTTTCGAGTCACGGGGATGAAGGAGCCTTACCGAACTCGTGCCAGTCTCTTGCAAGGTCGAGATTTCTGTCCGTTTCCGGTCAGCTGATTCGTGAAGCTTTGAACGATTCCCCCGGAACTGCGTGACCGCGGATGGTGCACCAACTTCCCAGATCGCCGATGAGGCAGCAACTGCGGTGCTGCTGTATCCATAGGAGGAGACACCTTGTGCGATTTCTTTGACGGGGAGCCACAGTGGGTGCTTTCGGTCATTTTCCTGCATCACATTAGAGTACAGATGAGTCATCTAAAAGATAAAAATGCGAGGAATTTTTGTTTGATCAAAGGGACTGTCATACAGGAAAACCCGGTCGTCTGTTTTCTATGTTTCGATAAGGTATCCTTGCTGTGTGTAACCATTCAGGAATTTCTAGATGATCTTGGAGTGCCAAAAAAAAAAAAAAAAGAAGTGCAGCTGGACTTTTTTCCTTAGGTAGTCATTATTATTATTATGAATGATTCGAATGACATACTTTACGATGATTACGGCAATTTGGTATTTAGTGAACGAAACTGCAAAAAGAATTGCTCCTTTGCTATGCAAACATGAAGTTGGGTTGTTCTTGTGACTCAGGCGTGAAAAACTCTTCCGACCTACTTGGTGAGCAGAAAAGTCGGTGGGCCCCTCTGGCTGTTGGAGCTCACAGTCAGTGCGTGGATGCACCCTGCGTGGGGTGCAGTCGCATCGACTGCAGCGGTGGCTCTCATTTCCTTGTCGAAGTTCCTCCATGGGTCGCACATGACTCGTGCGTATTGGCTCACATTAGGAAAGCTCTGTATTCTGTCGAAAAAAGGGGGAAAAAAAAAATCAAGTGATAAACAGACGCAGGTTTTTTTTTTTTGTCTTTTTTTCTTTCCCCTTTTTGGGGGTTCGAAAAGTTTGTGGAAGATTTGTTGTGCCTTTAGCACGCGGTAGTCGAGAACAGGGCCAGGGCAGGAGTTTCACTTTCCACTCTACAGGTTTTGTTTTCGGGGCGGCTGCGAATGGACCGCCTCTCCCGGAATCCAGGACTCCAGGCCGAGCGGGAGTTCTCTCGGAGGAAGAGGGGGGAAAGGGGGAGCCCGAAAGAATCTTTGGTTTTCCATGCGTCCGCTGGAGGGCTCTTCGAAGTTCAGTGCCATTTTAATAGTGAAAAATGGGCTGCTTCCTGAAAGTGAGGGGCCTTTTTGGTCCGAAAGATTACGGTGTCCGGTAGCACGGTATCTGATGATGCGCGGTGTACACACGGAAACCATTCCGATTCCTCCATGGATTCGTGCATGAATCCTGGAGCTACGTGATGCTTTTCCTGTTTTTTTGTTTTTTTTTTTGTTTTGAGCTACCTAAGAACCGTGAGATTCAGCGAGCACATACACTGCTACTGAAAATGGGCAACGCTCTCCCGAATTTCAGAAAGTGCACGTTGCTCACACATCCCAGAGATGTACCGGTGGCTTCGGATGCGAGAGTTTCATCGCCGTCTCTTACGGAAGACGAAATCGGAGCTGATTCAGGCGAAAGGCCGTTGTGCCAAAGGCAGGCGAGACCAGGGAACCCGTCATTTCGTGCGGGGATGCAGCGTGCCGGTTGCCACGCCACCGTCTCGTCCTTCTTCGTATTTCCCATTTTTCTGAACACACGACCAACTTCCCCAATGTACTAAAATGTACCGGAAAAAAAAAGAAAATGCGCGCTTTACGGTGATCTTGGAAACGGAGGTCCGGTCGAGAGAGGAGCGGCGCCGCGATGTTGATGAAGGTTTCCATTCCCCTGTGTTCGTGTTGCTCTTCCCGGGCACTTCTCCCGAGCTGTGGTTTGGAATTCTTCTTCCGCGTGGTCATTGGGCGATCCTTGAAGAACAAAAAATCAGAAAATGTTGTGTGGCGAGAACCACCCATGCCGCCTTTCTTTCGCAGACACGTCGCTGCTGCACAAATCGCTCGGTGGCGTTAGCGGTATCTCCGCAGTGGGAAATACATTCCGAGCGAGCATCCTTTTTTCAAGGAAGCAAACTCAGCAAAAAATGCACCCGTCCGCTTTTCCTTTTGGCGATTACGGGGTTCCCATTGAAAGCGAGAAGGCGGCAAATGGCGACTGGAAAGTGCAAACTGGTTTCCCGGAATGAAACCTACGTCTTTCCAACCGGATGATCGCGAAAGAGAAATTTTTCGTTACCTCCGTTTAGCGCAAAGATGGTGGTGCCACCGCCTGTGATTGTGAAACAGTTTAATGTGTACCATTACGAATTTTGGTTGACCCTTTTCCTTGTGGGAGTCTCTGGGATAACGGCAACGAGGCACGTACCACCACCGTCTTTGGCTTCAGCGCTCCAAAAAAACAAAATGGCACACCAGAGGCTGCTTGAGAAGCGAAATGAGAGCGGACTCGCAGAAGCAAACGATTTTATTTAAACGTTTTCGAAATACTTTGTTCGAGTCAACAGTTATTGGAATCGGCAGGTCAAAGTGCACAGCAGTCGATTGCCGATCGCTCGAATGAAGTCATTAAATTTAGGGAGCGTACGCGAGTACCTTCTAAAATAGAAGGTGAGAGGTGGTGTGCGGGGGGAGGAATCTGCATTTTGCAGACAAAATCACGAAATTACTTGACCAAGTCGAGTAATTTCTTAATTTCGGAGGGACGTTCGCAAAGGAGAGGAGGGCTCTCGAGGTTTCCACTCGGCGACACACTCAAATGTGAGGAAGAGGGAGGACTAATTGAGGAAAGAAAAAAAAGCGTAATCTGAAGGGATTCTAGAAATCTTGATTGATGGTTGAATTCTTGTTTGAATCAGGGATTTGAGATCACTCGGACCTGGCCGTAGCAGTGGTGATTTCAGAGAGGTTCACTTGTCCGCTTTTCTAGTTGCAGCCTCGTCGTATCTGCGCCCGATTGATGGTTTCTTCTGGAAGGCAAAGACGGGTGCCGTTGTTTTATTTCAAGTTGGAATCTTCCTTTGGGCTGTCGCGCAGCTGGAAGTTGCAGCTGGCTCGAGAGTTGCCGAAGAACTTTTAGAAACACGAAAATGCCTCAGGGTGAATCGGAATTTCTGCGGGAAAACAAGGGATAGGAGGAACAGGGAACATGGGCCATCAACCCGAGTCCATCACCGCCTGCTCGGAAGGAGAGGTCGCGAGCGCTGCGACAAAAATTAAGTGCGTGGCGAGCGTCCGTGGCAGGCACTCCAGAAAAGAAATGCTTTTTGTCTCATCGAGTGATAAGGCCAAGGAAAATCAAGAGTGGACATTTTTATCCATGACTGTCTGATGGCTGGCGATCACAATCTGAGGCCCCATTCCAGTTGCCCTCGTGGCGAAGTCTCGAAGAGAGAAAAGCTCCTGCTTGTGTGGGGGGGGCAGGTTTTTCACAAGCATCCGAAAAGGCTCATCGGAAGGAAGGATGGAAGTGAGTCGGAGACCGACCGAAGTCTGTACCGTTTCGTAGTTACCACTTTTTTTCGCCGTCGAGCACTTTGTAAGGCATTGGGAAAATTCGAGACCGACTGTCCCTTACGTGTTGTAAATAACAGTCCGGCGTTTACCGGAGGTCAGTGTGCGATTAGAGAGAACGAACCGTTCAGAAACATGCAGGGAATGCGTCCCTGCTTCTGGTTGCCCCGGTATCACCCCATCTGAGGGGAAAGGGGGGGAGGGACTGGGGTTCTTCAGAGTACGAGCTTGATTTTTCTTTTCGTGTGCGCGTGTTTCCCCCTCCCCCCTTTTCCCTTGGTCAGTTTGCTTATGAAGACGTGCATCCGCTGGTCGCAGACTTTGAAAGTATTCGAAATCGTACACTTCACTTTTGCCGGGTGGGTTATCGACGTCTTCTTCCCCCCAGAAAACCAATGAAATGCAAACTCGTTATCTGAATCAGAACGTGGGTTGCGGTGCTTTTCCGGTCGTACACATTGCGCACCACGTCATATCTCTTTGGCATTTGGGAGCTGTTGAGTCGCGACTCTTCGGAAATGCTATATGCTGTATGTCGGAATGCAGGTTCACGCTGACCCCCCCCCCCCCGTGTGCAGTACCAGTTTCGCCCCCGATCTTCTCATCTGCCCGCTCCTGTGTGTACTCTTTGCAAGGATCTCCGGAGTGCAGCTGCGAGAGTCGCTGTGGGGGATCGCAATCCAAGTAACACCGCTTCATTTCCACCATCGGCAGCAGTTCCGAAGTAGTTTGTGATGCCGCTCGTTCCGCTCGTGTCCGTCTTCCGTTTCTGCGAAAACCCCACGTGCTTCCGGCCAGGCCCTTGTGACCTCGTCCCCCTCCGCCTTCCCGTCTTTCCAGAGAGTCCCTCCGTCTTTCCTCCGCCTCTTCTTCTCTTTTCGGCGGTAGTTCGTGCTTTGCAAAAAATTCGCTCTGAAAGTTCCTGCGGTGCGGATGAGCAGCAGCAAATCTTTTGGTTCGCCGGTGGTGAACAAATGGTGCGACGGTTACGTTGGCGGCCTCGATCTCCGGGAATGGATTGGCGCCGTGGAGCCTTTCTGCTGAAAGTGAGCGCACAGATGTCCTCCTCCTCGTGTGTGTGTGTGCGTGCACGTACCGATTTGCATGCCGTGCGAAATCGCTTCTGAACGCGATGGTGCACTCGGTGTAATGACTGCTGCAGCCGCAGACCTTTCAGCCTCCATTCCTTCCAAGACAAAGCAGCATTCCTGCGCCTTTGCGTTCCCGTCCCTCCAGTGCTAATTGTAATTGAGGGAAATAAGCGTTTGTTTTGCTGCCCTTTTGTGTCATTTTGCCTTCTGCCGGATGCAGCATCCGCATACCGTCGTCGTCTTCGCTTTCCGACGCCGTACTTTGGTTAGGCGCGAATGCTAATCCGAAACCTTTGCTTCGCACGGTGTTTTTTCCCAATCTGAGGTTTCTTTGTTTTGCCAGAGTCCAGCGGCATTGGCTTGTTGCAGATATGGACGATGGTCACCTCGCATGCAAGAGGGATAAATTCCCTTCAGTCGGGTTTTCGATTTGGCGCAGGTTCTTTTTAAACGATAAGGGTGTTTTTTTCTTGATTTTCCCCTGTAAATTCGCCCTCATGAATCCCAGGTTCCCTGGTACATGTGTCAGAGACTGAGGAATCCCCATCCCAGCGTTCCGTTTTGTTCGTGTTATTCTGCAGCAGCTGTCATTTCCGTCGGGTTGTCTTGCGTCTTCCGCCTCGTGCTTCAGACGAGGGTTCATTGCACCAGAAACACCGAATTCAGATGCCCTGAAAATCTCTCCAAACGTATTAAACCAGGAAAAGGCCCGTAGCGAGTAACAGCTCTGTCTGAAGGTTTATTTTTTTTTTTTTTTAGTCAGCGAAGCAATGATTTTCCATAGTTCTTTACAGCTGCATAAATCGTGCTCTTCTTATGTGTTCAGACACGCGAGAAGCTCTTACAGTCGGCTGCAGTGCCAACCCTTTCCCGACGCATCTATCCATTCTCGGAGGCATTGTACACATTAAGCGTTCTATAATTTAATGAAATTGTTATTACCACTGCACTTCTTCGTCATTCACATACCTGCTCCGTGAGGGATCATCCTTCATTTTCCGCATCCCCGTACAGCGGTCGTATAATAAACAACAAGCTGTAAACTAAATCTGTTTTACAAACAATTTGTTGTCACGATTCCGATGTGATTTGTTTTTTTTTTTTTTTTTTTTTGTTCCGGGGCTTTCCTCCGTGCTCGGCTGCCATTCCGGCTCCGCCGTTGTTCATGCCAGGCGTCGCCGGTGATTTGAATAATCTTTTAAGAATCGTTTGTGTGTTTACATGTAGTTCCTTTGTATGTTTCGGAAGATTATTCGGTGCGCGTACGTGGCTGCGTATCATTCCACGCGCTTACGGTTATCCTCCTCCTTCGGGAAGCTGCTCGAGAACTCGAGTTGCCCCCCCTTGCAGCTTCCCTCCCGAACCGCTTTGCGACCCGTCGCGGCGACCCCGCAGGCGGCGCTGAAGAAGACGCAATCCGCGGCGGACGCTGCTGCGTGCTGCACGGAGTACACAGCACGGTGTACGCGCAGCGGCAATCGGCGTGTCTTAGTTTCCACAGCATGGAGATGTACACCGGTAACCACCGCTGATGCGGCGCCGTGCTGTCGTCTCCCACATCCGACCGTACCATCGTGTGCTTCCTGTTCGACCGCTTCCTGTCCGTGTTGCGTGCGTGCTTTAGAAAGAAGTCTTTGCGTGGCAGCTCCCCGTAGATGGAGAGATCTGGTGCACGCCCATCTGCTCGCCCCTGGGGCGTTTTCCGAGCAGAGCGGCCGGCGTCTCCTCCGGTTCCTGTTCGAACCTCGGAAGCTTCCCGTGGTCTCCTTGTCTTTTCCGTGTGACCGAGGATGGGCTTCCACGATTTGTCAGCAGAGCGTTCGCTTCTCTGCCTTTTTTAATCTTCGTGCTCTAAATCTTCGGTTTTATTTTTATGCGCCATTCTGTTTCACTTGTCTGGACTTGGTTTCCTGGCTGTTCCTATCAGATGTGGTGATCCCCCCCCCCCCCTTTCCTTCTTTCCGTCGTTTAAACCTCTGAATTTCGGTTTTTTTGGGGGGGTAGGAAACCAATTTGATGAAGCCATTTGTCAGTTCATGTGAATAGTGGAAATGCTGAGAGATAATAATTGAATAGTGGAAACAATTATTATCTCTCAGTATTACACAAGCCGCGGGGGGAAGCCTTGTCTTGGTGACCGGGAAAATGGCACACACAACTTCTTGCCTTTTTTCCGATTCCTTAGGGTGACATTCGAATCGAAAGATAGACGGAAAGCTCTTTTTATCACTCTTTGATGCTTTTATTCTGTTCCGCCCATCTCCTAAATGGCGATCCCGAAATCTTTCCAAAGTCTGAGAGTGCTTATCGCAAAATCGGAAGCGATTTTCGTATTTGCTTGACTTTTCTTGTGCTTATGCGCTTCCTGGATGCCCCGTGCCCAGCAGCGTGCGCTGCTTCCAGGAAACGTGCCCGTGCGAATTTTGGAATAAACGGTTCGAAAGCTGAAGATTCCTTGAAACTTACGGTCAGAAGCGGGGGTCAGCTGACCTGCAAGCAGGCGGTCTAGCACAGGGGCTACTGCAAACTCCCGTGAAGATCGAGGGCCGCCAGGTCTTTCCCTTTCCGGTGGACGGCTCCATCGTGGTCCACCTAAGGGGCATTACCATACGGATGCCACCGAGCGGCGTACGGGAAGAACTCCGAAAATTCGGCACCGTCCACGAGTTATGGGCAAAGCCCTGCAGATTCGCGGTGTTTGAAGGGATCCTTAGCGGGCTCGCCGCGGTGCGCATCACGGTGGCAAAGAACGGTAGGGCTTCCCCACAATCTGGTGGTCGCTGGAGAATCCCCCTCTACCTCCGGTACTTGGAGAAACCATTGCGAGGTCAGGGAGCACCTCGAAAAGAGATGCCCCAACATCGCATGCCGCCGTTGCGAAACGAAGGGACACTGCGTTCAGCCCAGCGTCGTGAGATCAGAGAGCGCGTGTTCACCGGATGAGGACATTCGGTTTATGTTTTTGGTATCTCGCCAAAGTTAAGGTCGCATCTGAGGTCGAAGCAATCGGCGGGGGGATTCTAGGGGGAAGCGTGTGTCCAGTAATCGCTACCTGTCCTGGAAACAGATGGGAGAGTAAGACACTTCCCTGCATCCGTCCGGTCCTGCTCGGCAGAGCTCGCAAAGTCCACAGCGGTAATCGTTCGGATCGAAAGTTGGAAGTTGTGGAAGTGTGGAAGCTGTTCGCGGGTCTGTTCGAGTGTGTGGCACTCGCGGGAAAAGGGAAGCAATCAGCTTTGCAAACCTGCATCGTAGGCAGGTGGAAAAACAGCTTCCGTTACCGTGGTTATCCCGATCATCCTGCGGAAATGACGGGATTGCCCTTCCGTGCTGTAGGGCTAGGTCTCCGTGGTTCCAACGCGCATGTGTTCTTCTCCCGGAGTTCTTTCATTTCCCGCCATCTTCCCAAGGACCTGCGTTGCCCATCAGATTCCAAGTGGTGCATTTTTCACGAAGGCAGGTAGGGGTTGCAGTCGTCGAGCTGCAGACGTAAACATTTGTCAGGTGACTTCGTGCTCGGTTGGCCTTTGGAGGAGCGTCCAAGGCGGGGAAGACGGTGGTGACCGAAGCCGAACCGGATGAATTTTTTTTGCGTATGTGTGTGCCAACGAAGTGGGCTGTGGGCTCCGTAGAACAGATCGGATATCCCGTTTTCCCTCGTCTCTCCTGCTCCAAGAGAAAGTGCGTCCAGAAACGTGTCTGCGTGGTGCGTTGCCACGCACACGCGCCCGAGTCTTCGGTTGCGCGTTCGGACGGATCGGCGAGCGTCCGGTCGCCCACGGCACGTTGCGGAGGACGGTTTCCTGGCGACCCTCGCGGTGCGCGCCGTTTCGTTCACGGTCACCTCCGGTCCCCGTTTTCGCGCACTCCAAACCTCAGCGGACGGACGTCTCCGTCTGCTCCATCTCGGATGCTGCCGCGGTGCCGCCGGAACGAGTCGCGTTCTCTCTCCCTTTCGATCTCATTTGTTCTCGGCGTGCTGCGTTTCGCCGGGCGGGCGAAATGAAAACGGACGTCTGCTTTCGACGCTTCCTTTCACAGATATCGAATTGAGCTTCGGATTAAGCATTCTCGGCGGCGGCCTACCACTTCGTCTCCCGTTCGCGGGACCCGTTGCAGGGAGAACTCGTTCCTTTCGCATCTGCCGTCGAGTCTTCCGGGCGAGGAGATGCAACTGCAGTCGCCGTCGCCGGGAGTCTTTGGCAGCCGTCTCTTCCAGTTCGACTGCGCGCGTCCAACTGGAACTTGTCCTTGGGCCTCTGTTTCCTGGAGATCCCAGATGTCCCAACGAGCCGCGGGGGCTGCACCAGAGAGCAGCTGGAAAGTCCCGGTCCTGGTGGTGGATTGGGCGCTTCCGATGCACAGTGGGCGTCGTGGCGGTCCGCTCGGGCAGAGAGGAAAAGAACCTCCTCACGCGTGGACTCTTTGGAATTTGAGGATTCTTAGAGCTGCGCAGACGTGGAAGTGCAAGGATTGCTTTCGCAGGACTTTTCTTTCTCGCTGGAGGCAATGCTGCCTGCATGGCACATTACGTATTTACGCTTCTGAAAACGATTTTCGTTTTCTTTCTTCTTCTTCTTCTTCTTCTTCTTCTTTTTTAAGAAGAAAAAAAAAAAGGTGGATACAGAATGGTGTGAATTTCTCAAATAGAGAGTGTGGACGTTTGTGCAAAGCTCTCGGCGTGGATAAAGACTGCTCTTTTGTGTGCGTTTCCTTTTCTCTAATTCACCGTGATTTTCCTTTTTTTGTCGCTGTTAACTTCGCCATAGCAACTGTACTGTCAATTATGTGTGTGTGTGTTTTTGTTCTCCCCCCCCCCCCCTTCTTTTTTTTTTCCCCCGTTTTCAAATCCCTTCGTGCGTTCACGTTTATACCTTCATCTTGCTATGGATGTGTCTTCCTTTCGAGGAGAGAGCGGGCTCCAACCCGCCCCTCCTCTCCCTGCGTGCCCGGGGAGGGCCCTTGGTGCGGGCTCGAATGTGGTGTGCGGCCAGCCATCCTGTGAGGAGGATCCTCGCGCCAGTGAGTGTTTCCCATTTCAGGTGTTGTGTGACATTTTCGAAATAACGATCATGGGGTTGCTGCCTCTGGAATTCACCGACAGCTTGATGGACAGCCCGTATTTCCGTCAGAACTTGCATGCCCACGAACGGGAACTGAGCCACACCAGCATCGCCATCAAATCTCTCATCAAAGACGTCAAGGAGTTGTTCGCCGCAACCAAAGGTAAGCGGCCCCGGGCCGGGTTTGTTCGTGACCTCACGTTCCGGTTTGGCAGCGCTCTCGAAGGCCCACCGAACGGTCTCCAACACCCTCATAAAGTTCCGCCTGGACTGCATAGGCGTCTCCCAAACGGACGACGAGGTCGTCATATCGAATTCCCTCAAGCAATTCGGGGAGCTCATAGCCCGAATAGAGGACGAGCGGGAGCGAATGGTACGTCGAACTCTGCCACTTTTGCGTTGAAAGTTGTAGACGATCATTATCTAGTTAGAGCAAGCCTTTGGTCAGTTCGTAGACCCCCTGTATACCTTTCGAAAAGAGCACATTGGAAACGTGAAGGTAATACCTGTTGCTACTTTGTGTTACTACATTGACTGCAGGAGGGTAAGAAAAAATTCGAAAAGCAGAGTCAAAAATTTTATCAAAGCCAAGAGAGGTACCTTTCCTTGTCGTCGAAGAAGCACGAAAGTTTCCTGCAAGAGGTAAGCGTCTTCCGGGTCGCCCGGGGTTTTCCGAACTGCGCTTATCATGGGAACGGTGACCACCACCTTCCAGCAATGCACGTTCCCATCCTAATTTTAATCGTCAAGGCCGTCGAATCGCAGCAGCTGTTACCGTGCAACCACACAGATCAGATCGTTCCTTTGGGTTACAAGGTGTGCGTGCGTGCGTGCGTGCGTGCGTGCGTGTGTGAGTGAGTGAGTGAGTGTGAGCGCGCGCGCACGTGTGTCTGTGTGTCCTTTTTTTTTTTTTTTCTTTTTCCCCCTCCCCCTTTTTTCTCTTTTTTTGCTGTAGTGTCACGGTTGGATCCCTTTACTATAATTGGTCATAACCTTCGGCAATCAGAAGCATCAGTGAGCATGACTCTCCCTTCGATATCGTCATTATCAACACTGCAGCGCACTGAATGCCATCGTATTATGCTAAGGTTACGGCAGCTTTCGTCAGTGTAGCAAAATGGCGTTGGAAAGTGTGTTGTTTTCCCTCCGCCCTCGAAGAAAGCGAAACAGTTGGTGTTGTGTTGCAGAGATCTCCCGATAAGCGTTCGGGTTTCCATGAGCTGCAAGAGCTGTAGCTCATCTCCTCACAACCGTTTGATTGGTCCGTGTTGCGTAGCACGCGCTATTGATCCACATTCGAGGCTGCAGCCGTACACGGTGGAAAGTGTCTGCAGCGGTCGTACACCGAGGCTCGAGCTGTGCGCTACTGACGAACGAGCGGAAATCCCCAATCCGTGCACTCGCGGGGTGAGTTCTTTTCCCGTTGTCGTCCGGACGCGCGTCCTTCCGCCATCGAAGGCGGCGGCGGCCCTCCCCCGATCGAAACCGAGGGGCGGGCGAGCTGGATCGAAAGCGATCGCGGGCCCGTCGCTCCCGCAGGGAGCGCCAGACCGCGCGTATCCCTCCTCGCGCGCAGCCGCCTCGGCGTCCCCCCTTTTTGCACGCAGTTGCTGCGAGTCGGGAAGCGGGCGAAGAGGAGCCGCCGGTGCGAGGCGCCCGCCCACCCTTCCTCCTCCTCTTCTTCTCCGGCGCTTTCCGCGGAAGAGTGGGTGGAAGAGCGGGGTGGGGTGGGGGGAGGCTCGCGCGGCACGGGGTGTGTGCTTCCCGCCCTCTCATGTCTTCCCTCCAGGCCGATGCGAGTGTGGAGTTCGAGCAGCGGGACTTCCATCAAGCCAGTTTGGAGTATGTGTATCTGCTGCAGGAAGTGCAGGAGCGGAAGAAATTCGAAATCGTGGAAACAGTGAGTCCTCTGGAAAAAAGCAAAGGCGAGCCGACTTTTCCCCTCCACCCCACCCCCCGCCCCCTTCCCAAACGGCCATCAGTTGCTCCGATTTATGTACGGTTGGCTGACATTTTATCATCAGGGATACGATTTTTTCAGTGACTTCAAGCCTTATATGACAGCGATTCAGGTCCGTGTGCAGCGGGTGAGTGCGGGGCGAGAGGCCCTTCCCGCCCCCCCCCCTTCCCTTCCCCTCCCTTCCTCCCCCTCATTGTCAGCGCTTCGCCGCTTTCCAGACGCGAGAAAATTTCAATGCAACCCGCAGCCAGGCCGAGCAGTTGAAGCAAAGGATGCTGGAAGTACGCAAAACGGTAAGTCCCCCACGCGGTGGCTCACTCGATACGTCGCCGCCTCCCTTTGTGCACGAAGCCGCTGGATCCGGGATCGCTGAATCGAATGTACACGCGCCAAGGATACCTTTACTTGCAAGAGAAAAGTAGAGCGCGAGGAGGGGGGGGGGGGAAGGTGTAACCGCTGACGGGTGATTCCAGGGGCGTTCGGCACCACGGGCTGGACGAAGCACTACTGCCAGTACGACAAGGCCAGCAGGACCCTCGTCATGATCCCCTACAGCCAGCTGGCCAACAAGATCACCACCACCGAGTCGCTCGTGGTCCACGGCTGCCAGCCCGCGGATTACGCGGAGAGGCGTTTCTGCTTCGACGTGACCACGGACGACCGGCTGCTCACGCTGCAGGCGGTCTCCATGGAAGACAGGAAGCTGTGGCTGGACGCCATGGCCGGGAGGGAGATCGCGCGGGCCCCGGCTTTCAGGAACGCGCACTCCGAGGAGACGCACCTGGACGAAGTGGGGATGAACTTCATCCGCCAGTGCATCCAGGAGCTGGAGAGGCGAGGTGGGAGAAGCGCGCGCTCGCCCGCGGGGCGCGCGCCGGGACGCCCCTTTCCAGGCTTGGACGAACAGGGTCTCTACCGTGTGGTCGGGGTCGGGTCGAAAGTCAACAAGCTCCTGGCCTACGGGCTGAACCCTTCCAACTGTGACCTGGCTCTCGACAACCCCCTCGAGTGGGAGACCAAGACGCTGACCAGCGCCGTGAAGCAGTTTTTCCGAAGTCTCCCGGAACCGCTGATGACGTTCCACCTGCACGGCCAGTTCATCGCCTCAGTCAGTAAGTCCGGACGGGGAATGGGGGGGGGGGGAATCAGGCCGTCGCACCGCCCGGGGCGCTTCCTGCAGAGCAGGCCGACAAGATGCACAGGATACTCCGCGTGCACCAGCTGGTGTACCGCCTGCCCACCGTGAATCGCGAAGTGCTACACCTCCTGCTCGCGCACCTCGGCAAGGTCGCCCGCCTGGCCGAGCGCAACCTCATGTCCATCAACAACCTGGGCGTCTGCTTCGGCCCCACCCTGATGCGGCCCGAAGAAGAAACCGTGGCGTCCATAATGGAGATCAAATTCTGCAACGCCGTCATCGAAATACTCATCGAGCACTGCGACCAGGTGAGGTCGAGGGTGGGTCACGACGGGGAGAGGTGCCAATCCGCCCCCCTTCTCAGATCTGGAGCGAGCTTCCGCCAGCGGAGGTGCCCAGGAAGATCGGCCACTCGGACCCCCTCGTCCACGTGAGAATCTTTCCGAACCGGGTTGCCACGTGACTGTCGCTAGGCCATCGTGACGTCGTACAACGTCAGCCCGAGCAAGGTCGTCCTGGAGCGGCACGGCGAGCCGGGGGACCTGCCCCCCCACGCTTTCGTCGCCAACGACGACGAGAACTCGTCCCAGAACAGCCATCCGTCCCCTCTCTCCTCCCGCTTTCATCCAGATCACAGTTACGCACCGAGCTATCGGTCGCAAAAGTAAGTGCTGCGCGCCGGACACCACCCTGTCCGCGTAAGCACTCTCCCTCCTCCTACCCCGCCACCTTCCTGCTTCCCCGATAACCCCCCCTCCCCCCTTCCACGGTTGAGGGGGAGGGGGACGAGCCACGGGCGCAGCGCGCAGTATGCGTAACTGCTGGGTTCCTCCTCCTTTCCTCCTGCTGGCCCGCCTCCGTTTCACCGTCTCCTCCTCGCTGGTGGACTTGTCGAGTACTAACACGGTGCCCCGACCTTTTTTGCCTGGGGCGCCCCATTAATTTGCAATGCCCCCCTCCCCCCTCTTAGAGTGCGAACGTTGTACTCGTGTACCGCCGAAACGAACTCCGAGCTCTCCTTCGATCCGAACCAGATCATTACGAACGGTAAGGACCACTTGACCTTATTGCCTCATCCTTGGTGCCGCAGTACGACCTTCGCACGTGCCCCGGTGGTTGACCGGTACGTTAAACGGACGTTCAGGATTGATCCCAGAGAATTATGTCGAATATTTGCCGTAAGTCCGTCCAACGCTTGAACATTCCGGGTTACCTTGAATCTCTCTACCTTGTGATATGCTATACATACATATATATGCTATACATACGTACGTATATAGAGACAACAGCAATAAAGATTTTATTTTAATGGAATGTTTTGGCTTCATGGCTATCGCCGCTTTGCCCAAAAAGGCCGCCCTTTTTTCCCTTTTTCTTGATGCTGCGCTACAGTGCCGCGTGGGCGCACCCAGAGCACAGGGCGCACGCACGCGCGTTTCGAGGCGGTTGGCATGGTGCGTCGCTGCTGCATCTCACAGCATCCAGGGGATCGGTTCGGGCGGCCAGCCGGTAGCGCTTTTTCTTGCCCTTGGTTGCGTTGCTGCTCCGACACCGCCGCCATCGGCCGTGTCGATCCCCTCTGCCCTGACCGGGGGTCGGCGCGCACACCCCGCGGGGAAGTTTGCACCCAGCTTTCAGCATCCCAAACAGATGCGCGCGCTTGTCCGAGCCGCGGGAAAGGCGATGCAGCGAACTGGTCTTCGGGGGAGGCTGCAAGCGCGCCCATCGACTAACGCAGGTGCTTCTTTTGGCCCCCCCCCCCCTCCCGCCGGCCAGAGCCAGCGAGTCGCCGACCGCCTCCTGGCGCTCACGTCCCAATCGGTTTGGTCCTTTGCCTTTGTCTCGGGGAGCTGCTCGTGCCCTCCTGGGAAACGCCCCACCCCTTCGTGGCTCCAGCCCACGGCGCTGCGGACCTTTCTTCCCGTTCTTCCTCGCCGCGTTCTTGGGAAGGCACCTCCCGTGTCGAGCGTATGGGATGGCCCGGCGAATGCGGGCCAGAAGCGTGACCACCTTCGGAGCGCGTTCCGGCGCATCCGCAGCTCTTGCTCTTCCGAAAAAGGAAAAGCGGGCAGAAGGGTGGTCTCAGGTGTCACACGCGTGCGGGGACGCTTTGTGCTGGAGGCGCCGGCGTCGCCGTTTTCCGAGCGCACCCAAACGGCGAGGGATTCTGGTCCGGTGCTTCTCGGATCTAAAGCCAACCTACCTGTCACACGGCAGTGATTCTGTGACCTCTTTTTCCCGGAACTCCCGTGTCATCTTGCAAAATCGGAGCGCCTGCGCCTGCAGCTAATTTGGGGTGCGTTTCCGCATGGGACCTTGAAAGTTCACGGATGGGTTATTCGGTGTTTGTCGCGCAACTGAGTGTGCGAGCGGAACCGTGGGCCCACTTAGCCGGGCGTCCGACGTCTCTCGGGCCCTCCTCGAGACGGACAAAGGGATCGGGAGAAGAAAACTGGGCGAGTTTTTCATCTGTTTTCCCGGAGCAGCCCCCCCGCCCATCCAGCGTGGGTCGTCAGGAAGGAAGCGCAGGGATCGGACTGTTCAGCCGGTGGCGCCTTTTCGCGTCACAGCTGATCCCCACGTCGCGAAGGACATCCGCGGAAGGTGACTTCCGTTTCCACTCGCGCGTGGGATGGGGCGTCAAGGATTCAGTCGATGCTCGGTGTCGTCCGACCGCGCACCCGCGGCGCGTGGCTCCGCCTGCGTTGTTGGGCACTGCGCGCCGCGGAGGGCGATGGCTACCGACCGGGTCCCGCCGAAAAGTTGCCGCGAGGAGAGCGTCGCCCGCGGCAAGCAACCCGGGAGGAGACGCTTCGCTCGAGGTCTCGAGGAGGACGCACTCCCGGCGTGCGTTACGACCTTCCGTTCCAGATCCTCCCAGGTTCCCAAGATCCATGGAAGCGCACCTGGAACGCGGCACTTCTCACGCGTCTTCCCGCTGCTGCTGCTGCTGCTGCTGCTGCTAAACGGTTGCCAAGGGGACAGTCAGAACAATGCCGAACCGTTTTGACGACGAAACCTAAGGAGCGCAGATGAGGCTCAGGGAGCAGAGCTTCTGAACTTAACCTTCAGGCCTTTGACGCCCCCACACCTGACAACAACTTGGACTGTGCCTCCGCTGACCGCGAAAGTTCGCGCCGCGGAGGGGAAAGTCACGGGTTGAGTGATCGCGTCGAGAAGACCCTTCGGTGGAGGAGGCCCTTCGCCCCTTCTTCGCTAAAAGATTCCCTACTGGTAAAGGCCGTCGTTTTGGTGAGGAGAGGTGGGCGCTCAAGAAGAGGCGGGCGGGGGGCATACGGTCCCTCCTCGTACGCAGGCGCGTGGCGTCTCTCACAGCCCTCGGGGAAAATTCCGCGCGTGCGCGACTCGCTGCTTCGCGATTTTCCACCAAGTGGTCAGGTGCCGACGAGTGGATCCCATTGGCTGCTGCTTCTTGCTGGTCCTTTTCAGGGGCGGCGGCTACGGAAGGCGAGTACCCTTCTGGATGATGCTCATCTGTTGGCTGCCGCTGCAACCGAGATGCTGTGCAATTGATTTTCGAATCTGCGGCCAGGAATCCATTCCATCCGTGTGTGTTCGGGGAACGCTCGCCTGCTGAAGTCCACGCTTGGCGGCGGCGACGGGCTCTTTTTTTCTTTTTTTTTTTTTCCTCCTTCGCGGCCCGCCCTCCCCGAGCCGCTTCCTCCCCCCCCCCCCCAGCTTCCCGGAGCTCTTGGGAGCTCGGGGGGGGGGGGGGAATACAGGTGCGATGAATCAGCGAAATCGACAGGCGATCAAATCCCCGACGACGACTTCCACGTCACGCTCGAATCACCGAATGCGAAACGCGCGCGCGGAAAAAGAAAAAAAGAGAGATCGCAACTGGGAGGAAAAAAAATCTGTCATCTTTGTGTGTCAGCAGCAGCACATGCCTGCGTTCGTCTCGTAGCTCTGGACGGTGTCCACCGTGCTTCCTGTACTCTGCCTGCCTGCTGCGTTCTCGTTTCTCTCTCTCCCCCCTCCACCAAGATCCGGTTTTGGTGATCTCACCCCCATGGACCACTGGCCCCGCGGTCTTGCACTGCTGTGTGCGTGTGTGTGTGGCGCGCGCGCGCTCACGGATTTGCCGCCGCAACACGCGGTAATGCGCGCGCTGATTTGCTCATTGCGTGCCACCAGCGCACGATCGGTCCATTGGGCTGCTCGCTCGCTCACCGGAATGGTGCGCGCGGAGTAGCGCGTTTCCTCGGGGAAGAAACGCTCCTGCCACAGATAAGCAGCAGGCATTCCGGTCCAGAATTCGGGGTCACCGGTGGCGGTCCGCGATCATTTCCCGCCCCGCTCCTCTTGATGCCCTGGGATGAAAACGCGCTTCTACGACATGGCAGCGCTGGCGCGGCAGGCGATTGGCAAGTGCTCGGGTGGCTCCCGCGAGCGGCGCGCCATCTGCCGGCCGAGGCTGAAATCGCCGCCGCCGTTCCCCGTCGGCAGCATGGAGATCCCCAGTGCCGGGAGCCCGGAAAACGGGACTGACACGCCCCACGCCAGCACTTTGTCGCGGCGGCTCTGCTGAGACACGGTAGGTAGGTTCCAAAGCTTTGCCCCCCATTCCGCATCGGCCTCCAGCCCGGGAGAGAAACAGGCCGTGTCGGAACGAGCCGAGCGGCGCTGCACCTGGCCACAGGGAGAGGAGGGGGGGGGAACATTCCAGGACGCTCGGCGCAGACTTCGCAAGATGGCGAGCAACGCCCACGCTTTGCTGCCCCCGGCCGTTTGGCTGCTGCGACGTGGTGGCGCAGGCTGTCCGCCGCCGCTGCCATCAGACGGAAACGAGTCGCAGCTCCACTTCTGCCACAGGGCTTGCCCCGGAAGCGGTGTGATGAGCGCGCGCACCTCCCTCCGAACGTGTGCTTTGTCGGGCGCATGCAGGTGGCGGCAGTCACGGATGCCTCTCCCGTGTGGATCAGCGGCGGAGGAGGGGGCCGGCCGGCCGCCCACCACAAATCGCCGCGGCGGCCACCCCGGAAAGAGCGGATCCGCGCAGCAGCCGGGTGCAAGCGGTGGTGGCTGAGAAACGCGTTCGAGCTCGGGACGCCTGGAAACCTCATAGAGCACCGTCGCGAGCGGCGGCGAATCACGTGACCGCACAATTGGTGCGAAACAACGAGGTTGGCTTCCCCTGCGCTTTGAATATTCAGGAGTCCCGCGTCTGGCATTTCTCGTTTGTACCGGCAGCAGCATTCGAAATGTCTTCCCTCACGACTTGACCTCGCGCGTTCGAGGTCTTTGGTGGTGGCCATTCGTCTGCTTCCGCTTCCATTCCCGTTGGTTTGACACGCGCTTCGGGGGAAGCTGGCGCGCCTCCCGAGCGGCGCCGCCCTTCTTCTCGGAGCGCACGAAACGGCGCGCCTTTCCGTCCGAAAATTTCCCGGCATTCCCCGCAAGGAACGACGGGAGATGCGCGTGCGCCCCCGCCGCCGCCACCACCGCTCGGCTCTCGCGGAGGAAGGATGCGAATTTTCGGAAGAGGCCCCACGCCCACCCCGTGCGTCCTTCGCTCGGGAGACGGTGAAATCCACGGCGAAAAGCGCAAAAGGCAAAAAAGCACGCACGTCCGGCCGGTGGCCTGAACGCCCGCGTTCCCTTTGCCGGGAGGAGGCGCGCGTGCCACGGGCGGTTTGTGGGATGCCCGTCAGCGGAATTCCTAATGCGGCAGGCGATAATTACTACACGCTCACCCGAGAAGGGGGTTGCAGACTCTTTA
This sequence comes from Raillietiella orientalis, assembly GCA_036172245.1. Classification (NCBI taxonomy): domain Eukaryota; kingdom Metazoa; phylum Arthropoda; class Ichthyostraca; order Raillietiellida; family Raillietiellidae; genus Raillietiella; species Raillietiella orientalis. Next base: position 526,392 of record JAYWIR010000060.1, on the reverse strand, counting down.
TCTCTTGCGCTCCGCATGCGAGAAGTGAAATGCATTCATCCCGCGGGGTTATACGTACGCACAGATAAGGGAAAACTGACGGTTGCATGCGGGTCGTTCCGTTTTGGGGAGGAATGGGGAGGAGGGGGTTTATGGGATCCGCGCGGCTCGGCTTTACAGCATCAGCAGCCATTAAAGGCACTTCGCTTTCGAGCGGGCAGGGCCGTGCGCGACGGCAGGTGAGAATCGGCGCGCGCGGAGTGCACTCCGCCGCGCGAGAGATTTATGCGGCAGTCACGTGGGGCGCGGAATTTTATGGCCTTTGGGAGCGCGCGCGCTCGTTGCGAGGCGCCTACGATGCCCCGCCGCATCCGGACGGATCCCCGCGCGCTTCCAGGAAGGCGCCGCCGACGTCCTTTCAACCGTCGGAGCGAACGGGAGGGAGGGGGCAGGGTCGAGCGGCGCAGCCGACGCGGCCCTCGCGGGAGAGGCCGGGGGCAAGCCCGCGCGCGGCGGCGCCTCCCGTGGTGCGGTCGCGGCCAGGATCCGACGACACCCCTTCCCCCCTCCCAACCGGCGGTGCGGAGCGCGCCTCGTCCCTCGATGGCGACTTCTGACCCCCCCCCCCCAGCCTCGCGCTGCAGGCAGCAGCGGCAGCCTCCTTCTCCGGCTGGAGGACTGACTCTGCCTCCCGCCCGAGGTCCCCCGGCCAGTCTGGTGGTGGATTCTTAAGAAAAAAAAAGCCACCACCCCCGCGCTGAGGAAAGGGCTCGGCGGAAGAGACGTTTCTCCTCTTCCGGGTCGGGAGGTCGTGCATCGTGCGTTTGCGGACCGTTCCTGGGGTCCCGGAAGGTGCAGTACGCGGACCGTTTCGGCGCCGGGAACTCGAGACCCGCTGAACGACTCTTCGTAAGGGACGGGTGGGGTGATGATAGACCTTCGCCCTTGCGCCTGGTGCCCGCACCCCTCCCGGAGCCGCCGCCGCCGCCGCCATTTGCTGGGCGCCTGCCTTTCGACCAGCGTTCCTCGGGCCCGGACGCGCGGGGACCGCTGGGCGGCGGCAGAGGAGACTTCGGGGCCGCAATCGCCCGTCTCCCGGTCTCGGGTTGAGCTCGCGCGCATATCCCCCTCCGTTCGGATGACGCGGGCAACGCGCGGTGGTCACGCGGGTGCTCTCCGTGCTCGGCCCGTTCGGATCAGAAGCGTCACGGAAACGTCTCGAGCGCGGGAAGGTGCGCGCGCATCATTTTAGGCGGCAGTTCTCCTCCGAGCGCGCGTGTTGCTCGCGCGCCATCGCGTTCGAAGGAAGCTGCGCGTTTCCTCTTGGGCGTGGATGGATGTCCGGGAAGCTGTGAAATCCGCTCGATCGGCGCGCCTCCCCGCGTCGGTTCCGAGCGGGAAGCGCGGGGGAAGACGAAATGCAGACGCAGGGACGGGGCTGCCCCGCGAGGGCGCCACCCTCGGAACGACAGCGCGCTCCCGGTAGAGATCTTTCACTTCCTTCGCTCCACCCCACGGTTGCCAGGCCACCCGCCGCCCCTCTTCCTTCACACCCTCTCTTTCGCGCACCGTCGCGTCTCGTACCGGGGGCGGCGTCGAGATGCGTCGTGAGCCGCTGCGGAGGAGAGATCAGCGCGGCGGCAGTCGAAAAGGCGAAAAAGACGACGGCGGCACGCAACTACACGCAGCCCGCTGCAGCCTTGAAGCGCGTGTTCGCCTTCCGGCTTTTTTTGGTGTCACGAAAGAGGACCGCTCGAAGCTGCGACCGAACAGGTACGGCCGAGTAGTGCCATCGCGGAGGAGCCCTTCATCACACCGGCTACTTCGCATCAGCTGTCGAGTGGAGCAGCTCCAAGTGATCTTCCTTGCAGACTGGAAAGCGGAGAGGCTTCCTGCACGGCTGAGGAATTCGCAACATCCGCCCGCCGTTCGGCCGCGTTGCTGAGTCAACTACTCGGATTGCGTCTACGACACGAAGGCAGCAAGCAGACAGATCTCCCCATCCCCAGCAGCTCTCCCACTCTCGCCTCCGCCCCGGATCACTGCTGAATCACACGCTTTGCCGTTGCCTGGGAACGGAGAACGAAATGGCTTCCCCCATCTGATTGATCAATGTTTCCCTCGGGCGGGGAGGGAAATAAGAATCGTGTGTTGCCGAAGTCTCCCACAGATGGCACCACGGAGTCCGTTCGGCGCTGCTGGAGCTGCGCGCTTGGAAGAACGACCGAGGGGCAAACTCCAAAACGTTCTTTCTTACTTGTGTGTGCGTGTACGTGTTTTTTTTGTGTGTGTATGTTTGTTTGTTTTTTTTTTTTTAAAAAAAATCGTGACAGGATGCTGAAGATGCAGTGAACACTGTGCATTTGTACGTGTCGACCAATTGCATTCACGGGGAACTGTTGCAAGTTTTCCCCGCTTCGCCGCGCCACCAAACCGTTCACATGGCGGAGAAGGAGATGGCGACCAGGAAGACGGACCGCACTGTTCCCGGGGTGCGTGACTTGGGTGCGGACCGAAAAGCTCGCTCGCCCTGCACGCGCGCGCAGCAGCTAAGGTCACCGCCGGCGCCCGGAGAGTTTCCGCGTCCGAACGCACCCCCCGCGGAGCCCCGGTCCTCCCCCGGACTTCTCCTTTCCCTTCGCCAGCCTCGTTCCCCGCGCCTCCGTGCACGCCCGCCCTCGCCGCTCTGCTTCGCCCCGACGCTGCTGCTGCTGCGGTGGGGCGAGCCGAAGCTCACGAATGCCTGCGGAGGCGGGGTGCTCCCCGGACACGTCGACGGAGGTGGGGAACGATCGCCGCCGCGCCACTCCTCTCCCCCCCTCCGGAGCGCGCGCGTCCATGCCGCTCTGAGCCCCCCTGGCTAGTGTGCCGCCGCCGAGAGGGGTGGGGCCGACTCCTCTCCCACCGGGCTGGGCGGGAGAGGAGAAGGCGCCTGCGGTCGCCCGGCCTCGCTCCACCTCCCCTGCAGAGGGAGTAGGCCGGCGCGAGGCACGCGGGGGCGAAGGGCTCGTGGGGTCGTCGTTGTCGGAGGACGCCAGCAGTTGCGACTCGTTCCAGGGTCGTTCCCGGGACTGGCGGATCTGCTTCCGCAGCGCCACACCCACCCACCCACTTGTGCCCCTGGGGCGTCCGTCGGTGACCACGGAACCTCGCTCGCATCGAAGCCGGAACCCCCGCGCGTGCGCAAGCACACGCCACCGTCCTCTTCGCATGGTGGTGGTGGTGGTCCTCGTCGCTACACGAGTCCGCAACTCATCATTCCCCCCCCCCTTTTTCGCGCGCGCTCGTCACGGTCAGTTCTCTCGCGGCGCCTCCGCCCGAAGAAAGGCGCGAACGGAAAGTGCGTCACGGCGCTGCCGGTGGAGCGCGGGGTGGGCGCGGAAATGACCGAGCCGAGGAGAGGGGTCGCTCTGGCGACGAAGGCAGGCGGCGCGTGACGTTCGTCGCGGAGGCGCCACATCCCGGCCGGTAATTGCGAGCCCCCTGGGCAGCCGCTCCTCGAAATGAAATCCTCTGCGCCACGCGCGCAGATGCGGCGGCGCCCGAGGCACCTCTCACAACCGCGCCGAGGGAGGCCAAAAGGAAAAATCCGCTAGCGTGCGCGCCGTTGGGATTCTCTGCTAGTCGTCATTCGTTTTTTTTTTCGGGACCCGCTCTCCGGGGGCGGGAGGGCACGGGAAGCACACCGACGTGGGTACGCGCGAGGAATGCCTGCGTGTACATAGTACGCGCGCTCTGCCGTACACCATCCGGGCGCCTTACCCGAATACACGGTGGATCCGAGGCGGATGTAGCGCGTCGCGCAAAGATGTCAGACGTCACGTCACGGTCCGTTTGTACTACCGGTTTCCGCATCCGCTGCGAGCGTGTCGCAGAAACGCACGTTCCTGGCGTCTTCCGCGCCAGTTCACGCAGCTCAGGGCGTCGCGTTCCTGCAGCCCACTCAAGTCCCCATTTCCCTGCTGCGTAGGGTGGATTTTTCCACGGAAGGCAAACGCACCCTGGAAGCAAGTTTGGTCACCGGCTCGCAGTTTCTGACCGGGACGACACGGCTTCCCGTGGTCCTTGGAGAGCACGTGGCACGGCATGCCCGGTGGACAACACCGGGCATGCCGTGCCACGTGCTCGCCAGCGGTGTTGTCCACCGCTGGCGGCACGGCCGGTGCACAGAAGCCGCTCTGGCCCCGACGCAGCTGATCGTGGCCCGGGTTCGCGCGCCGTACGCCGGGCGGCGCGCGCGAGCCATGCGGGCATCCGGATGTGACGCACAGGAAGATGCCGCCGCAAGCAGCTCGCGACAGCTGCGCGCGCGAGGAACCGCGGGAAGTGTGGGAGGGACCACGGGCATTCCCGGTCCGCAACGCAGCCCGGAAAAGGACTCGCGCGCTTGGGCGCTGCCTCCTGCGGAACCGAAGGGGATCCTGACCGTATCCCACCTGACCCCCGACAGCAGCGGGCAAAACTGTCCGACAGCTTCGCGTATTATGGGCCACCGTTTCGTCTCGTGTTTGCTCCGAGCACATTCCTCGTCCATCCAGACGTGCAGATGCACCCCCGTGTGTGTTCCTGGCGCAGTGCACGATGCCGTCAACGCAACACTGCTGTGACCGTGGACCCGGCTTGGACTTCGTGGGCCCCGCGCCCTCTTGCGCCTTACGAATTCTCGTTTCGTACCGCGAACAGGCACGCGCTTCTGAAGGGCCCGTTGCACAAGTGCAAGACCCACGCCGGATGGGTTGGGTGATGCTGCCAACCCATCCGCTCAGCTGCTGGTGCTCCTGGGTACCACGCATCTACCTCCCACGCCTTCGGCACACAGCGTGTTCTGTGTTCGCCGGGAAGGTCTCGGCCTGCCCGTTGTCCGTTGCGCGTAAACTTTCAGTGTCCCTAACGCGCACGCATCCCCAAAAGTGCGAATCGAAGGAGCGAGGACTCTGCCAAGGTTTGTCGAGTGTCCGCCCAAACCGCCCGTCCCTCGACATCCCCAGGGACGGACGCTCTGTGGATTCCCTCCTCCTTACTGCGCCCTTACGATTCGAAACGCGGCTGTCGGGTCTTCCTCGCCGCAGCTGCGCGTGGTGCGCTACGCCTTGGCACGCGACGCACTTGGCGCTGAAACCCCTCCTCGTCCTCAGGAATGTCGTATTCTGTTTCGACACAACGGCATTCCTCAAGGGAGAAGGTGAGAAAGAAGTCGGCCGGGAAGCTGCCTCACCCTCAGGAAGTGATCCACGTGACCGGCTAATAAGCGCTTACTGCGCAGTTGAAGTACGGCGCAGGCCGGTGCGGGCGGCTTTCTTGCGACGTCGGCAGCAGCAGCAGTACCCTCCCTGTCTTCCATCCGATGTTTCAACAGCAGCACCCTCCCCGGCTGGTCGTCGACCCGCCTTTCTTTCGCAAACCACAGCGACCGCGCTCAGCCCGTCCCCCTTCTGTTTTTTGCTGCTGCAACCCGACCCGCGCTTCCCTCCGGCGCGCAAAAACGATGAAGAGAGACGTCTCCCGGACCTCTGCGGTGTCGAATCTCCTCGACGTGCTGGCGCCGTGCGTCATTGTCGGAAGCCGAGGAGGTGCGTCGCGGAAGCGCTCCGCCGTCCCGCGGAAGAGCGGCCTTGCCGTCGTCCGTTCGGATACGCCACCGCCGTGCGGAGAAGCGCATCCGCTGCGACGGACAGCAGGCGGAAGAAAATCGCCGCGTGCGTACAGCGTCACACCGTCCATCCGCACGGGAGAACTCCGTGGAAGGCCCACGGGCAGCGGGTGCGAAGGAGCGCACCTTGCGTGTCGGGCACGACACACGCGAAGCAGGCGGATCGGTCGTGCAGGCAGGCGACACGCGCCCACCTGCGGGGGAGCCCCGAGGTGCCGCCGCCGCCCTCGGGAAGAATGAAGGAGGCGAGCGGAGACGTTGCGGGTTTCCTGGATCCCGGATCGGGATGGCTGGAGATCGATCTTCCACACTCCCGGACAGCCGGAAGGCTCGGATACGCGCCGACGGAGCCACGTGCTGCAGCGGATCTGCGGAGGTAGACGCCAGCAGGCGTCTGCGCCCGCGGCTCCGGGGGCATCCGTGCCTCTTCGCTTTTCCCCGTGACCCCCCGTTTCTCTGCGGACGGGAGTGGCTGTCGTTTCTCCCCAGCAGCTCACAGTTTCCCGCGTTCCCTTCTGCACCTTCCCGTTTGGATAGAAGGAAGCAGGTCTTCTCTGCAGCTCCAGAATCCCGCCGAAAGGCGCGCTCTTGCTTCCGAGCTCTTTCTCCGTCTATTTTCTCCCGTGTGTATGTGGCGCTTTCCTGGTTTGTCGGGACTTTTCCTTTCGTTCGGGTCATTTCGGGTTCGACACTTTCCGTCTGCGCTGGCGGCTGACCAAGCGCACGAAACGGTCGCTGTCCCGACGGGTCTTTCCTTTCGACCTGGCCCCCGCAGCGGTCCCGCGACGCGCTCTGCGACCCATTGTGCGCCGGATGTCCTCTAGGGGAAACATCCGGGAAAGGTAAGGACGCCACGGCACTGGTCCTCCAGCCAACCCTTTTCCAAGCTCCACTGTTCTCGTCGGGACTGCGTCGGGTCACCTCCGTTCACCTCCGAGCAGGTTTTGCCTTCCTCCCTGTCCAGCGTCTCCTCAGCGTGATGGTCGGAGCCCCTCCCGCACTTCCGACGGTCTCAAGTTCTCGCTCCCCTGGTCTCCACCGGAACGTCACGAATTGGAAGGCGTGTTCGGCCTCTGTCCTGTCCCTCGAAGAGAGGCGCTGGGAAGCAAAGGGCAGGTCCTGCGCTGCAAAGCTCTTGCGCAACGAGCAGAGTTCGGTCCGGCCGGCGTGCCAGAGATCGCTCGGGTCCCCGTCCAAAGTTTGCGCACCTTGTCATTCGGCAGGTCTCTCTGGCAGCAAGCCGGATGACCCGACCAAGAGCACGGCCACGGTTGCACGCAAATGCCTCCCCCTCCTCTGACGATGCAGCTCTCCGACGCTGCGCAACTGAGATGAAGCCTCCGGAGGGAGGTGGCCGCAGGTTTCGCGGCGACGCACGTTGACGTCGGCAAGGGAGGAGCGCGAGGAGGCGACTGCGTCGTTTCTTGATGTTTCGGCTGAGGTGGCGACAGGCAGTGCGAGGCCGCTCGGGGCCCGCCGGCGGGTCAGCCCCATAACGATTTCCTTCCATTCGCTGACTCCTTCCGAGAGGGTTTCCTGAACCCAAGATGGATCGGCGTTGCTCCCCGACGCCGGGAGCGATGGCGACCGACCTAGCACGCGGAGATCACCGTTGAAGAGCGACGCCGCTACGCCAACAGCACCGACAGGGGAGCCGGGAAGCGAAGGTGGGGAATCACGTGGTATTCACGGAAGGTAGAAGGGGAGAGATAGAGAGGTCTTGCAAGACCCGGAGACTCACACACACCCCTTCCCCTCAAACAAAAAAGCGTCCCGGCCAACTCCGACAGTTCATCCCTGACCGCTTGGCCACGCCGTATAATTCTGGGAGAAGGCTCGCGGTTCCGAACGCCAGAGGGTCATACCGAGCGGTGGAACCAACGAACTCTCCGGAAGAAGCGACCCGTCGACCTCGGACTTGGCCCTCCGCGACGCTGGAGATCCCCGCACTGCCGAGGGGCGCGCACGCGAAGGCACCCCCAACCCTGCACCCACCGCAGGTGGGCAGACAAAACAACGCCTGCGAGGACCCCACGTCTGCTGGAGGAAGTGAACAACCTCCGCGTTGTTTGACAATACGGGAGAGCGGGCAGCAAGGGAAGGAGGAAGAGAAAGTTTCTCTTCCGAAGGGACCGCAATTCGTCGCCCCCATGCTTGAGGGAGTCGGTTGGGCCACGGAACCCCTCTCTCGCTGTCTCTGTCAGCCTCTCTTTCGTCACCAGCGATTTTTCTCCCTTCCGGATCCGGTCGTACGCAGGCACCGCGCTGCCAAGCTTTCTGGCTCACTTCTCACTTTATACTCCGCACGATACCGACGGTAATGGTGAGTCTTCCCGTCATCTAATTCGGGCATCTCCATCATTTCCCCCCCCCCCCCCTCCAATCGAGGATGATCGCTCCCCCCCACCCCCCCAACGGGTGCGTGCACAGTCTTCCGACTGTCACTTCGTTCAGGGGATGCTCAACTGGGAAAGGGGAAGGATGCGTGGCCATGTCTTCCTTGCAGAGAGCTCTCGCCCAGCTGCAGAATCGTTAGCAATGTCCCGGCAAAGACTCTCAAGGAACTCTGCCCGGGCTGGAAGAACACATCGACCGAAAATTCGGATCCTTGCTGGGAATCTGTAGGTGCCTCCCACAGATTCCTACAAGAAGCGTGCAGGACGCTCCAAGGCGAGTGACGATGTGGACACACGAGGCGGACGGAGTCTTGGACAGTCGCCTCCCCGTCAGATGAGGAATTCTTGCGTCGGAATGGTTCGACGCAGATCGGGGCATCCGTGTTTCAATCCAATGTACTCCGCAAGTCAACGATCGGAAGTGTCAACAACACAGGAAGAGTATCAAGCAAAAATGTCTTTCAGTGAATGAGGAAAGCGTTAAAAGAAGTGAGGCAGACCGTTCCAAGGAACCTGAAGGAGTACCTGCTCGTTTCCCCCCCCCCCTCTCTTTTTTCTACATCATTTATTGTTCTTATTCTTATTCTTGCCCTTTTTGGGTGGAACAGCACTGAACTTGTCGAGGAAGTTCCCACGGAAATGTTCCTCTCCCTGCAAGGTGAGAAGAGGCGCAGAGTACCAACTTTTTGCAGATCTCAGGGGACGCCCGAACTCCCGGCTTTACGGTCGCCGCGAATGCCCGATGTTTCCCATTTGGCCGCTCCCTCCCGGTGTGTATTCGAAACTTGGAATCATAAGAATCGTGCTACTGGCGAGGTCATCCATCCCATCAACGGCCCGATGATGCTCTCTGCAGTCGTTTCCCATCCACACCCTGGCTGCTGAAAGAGCTCGCGAGCGAGTCGGGCAAACGCGGCACATTTCCGCTGTGTTTACGAAAGTGTACGAATCGTAGGCAGAATGAATATCCACGACATGAATTCAGATCTGCGTGGCGATTGGTCTTCGGGCGAGTGGTAAGGTCAAGGGCAGATAAATGTTAAGTCACGAACTCGAGTGCAGTCTTTGCGAGCAGGAATAAGCGGGGAAGAAAATGAAATAAAATGAAAGAAACTCGTTCTTGTGACGTTTGCTTCTCTCTATTTTCGAGCATGTTGTAAAGGGTGACGAGGGGCACAAACGTGTCCAACCTCTGACGTGCAAACTGGCGACACGAGACGGTCGATTCGGTGACTGCCACAGCTTTCTGCACCCTAGCTTGAGGCCGGAGTAAAAGGTGAACTGCTTTCTCGCATTGGGTCTTGTGCCATCTCTGTCACACTGCTGAATATAAAAGCAATGGAAGAAGAAGAAGAAAAAGGAAAAAAAAAAAAAAAAAACATCATTAAAATAGATCGTAAAAGAAAAAAAAAAAAAAAAAACTGCATGTTTCTAAATACAAAAAAATGGGAGCACCACACAAAGGAACACTGAAATGGCATAGTCGAAGCTCGAAATGCACACGACAAAACACGAAAGAACCGCTTCCTTGTGGATGCATCGGAATATTGGACGCACTTATCATTTCATTCGGGTCAGCGTCCTCTGCTTCTCGCCGAATTCCACGAGCTTCTCGTCCGTAGGAAGTCCCTTCCTCCTCCGGACCATGTTCATGTATTTCCTGGCGCGATTCACGCTGTCCGCCTTCGCTCCGTAGTGCTCGTATTCTTCCTCGGTGGACGGCACCCAGAAAGGATCTTCGGGGATGACCTGGTCGAAGAGAACAACACACGTTAACAGCGAACCCGGGCCGCGGCGGGAACATTCAGCCACAAGCAGCACCTCCGTGCCCTCCTGACCAGCGGTTTCCACATACGAACGAAATAGCAGTCACCGGGCACCGCTGCCTCGAAAATCACCGTTCCCCGTGGCGGCGGCATTTCCCGGGGAGGAAACGCCAGCGATGCTTCGCAAAGGATCGCCTTTTGAATGGACGATTTTTGCCGATGACCGAATGCCGACAACCTCTCGGCAGAGTTCTGCACGGGCAAGGGGAACTCACTTCCTGGCCAGGAACGCGCGGGCAGCCGCGAACCTGATGCCCTGGGGGGTCTCGCCCACCGCAACCACGCACCAAGCTGGCCAGACATGCGAATTTTCGCATGGGAAATCCTTCGCGAACGTTAAACTACCAGGGTCAACTGCCAGGATGACTTGGCCACGAGCACTTTCCAGCCTTCTTGGACTGCTGGGTTTGACCCGAAAGCGCAGAAAGAATCGCTCCGCCGTTTTCCAGCCCGGAAGCATCCGAGCGTGCAAACACGCGATCCATTCCAGCAGCACGGGATTCACGTGGCACGCCGATCTCCCCTAAATCAAAAGGCAGGGAGGGGGAAAAAAAAAAAAAAAAAAAAATCGCTCGTACTTCTCATTCCTGTGATACGGCACCTTAACGAGCGCCACCGCTTTCACCGCAAGTGTTTTTTTTTACAGCAGGTCATTCTCTTTCCTCTAACGAATGCCGGCGTTTATATGGGTTTTCCATCGCAGAAAAATTCGCAACCGCGTATCCACATCGTCCACACTTTGCGGCCGCTTTCTTTTTCCTCGAGGTGTGAGAAACGCCGTGCTGCCGTCGAAAACAGCGCTTCGGCTTTTTCCCGACTTTCGGCTCCCAATTGGGGGAGGGGAGGGGAGGGGGGGACGAATGACCGAACGGTCTCGCGGCGCTTATCTTCCGTGCACCACGGCTTCGCTGCAACCCCCACTTTCAAACGTCTGCACCGAAGTTCTTCCGAGGAGCGCTGCCCTGGAAATCGGACCGATCAGTTAGACGGATGAGACGCTCACGCACGGACAGATCGAGTCCTCTCTTCCACGCGTGGAACATGGGGGACTCCCGCAGGTCAATTAGTCACAGGGACGAGGCCCCGCATCAAAGCAGGGGGAACGCAGGAGACGTTCGGAACCGCCGGACTCGGGGTGGGAAACGGAAGTGCACGACCAGAAGTTTCAATCGAAAGAAAACCGCATCTGGCAACCCTGTGATGAAGGAAACTTCGCGAAGATTCCGGACACATTTAGGACATGGGACTAATTACAGAGGGGAGCGAGAAGATGCTAAAAACTCGAAGGAGAGCCGTCAATTCTGCTTTGGAATGCAACTCGGACCGGAGCGCAGCTTTCTGGGTGTTTCGTGCTGTTGACAAGAAAAGCGCCAAGAAGGGTTGCACCGCTGCCGTCATTAAAAAACACGTCGTCATCGCTCCTCAGGACCTTGAAAATTCGAGAACGGATTCTGGCCGCATCTCTTCGGCTTTTGTGGGCGCAGCAGCCCCCGGAAGGGCAGCTGGGTCCCTGCTGCGGGCCACGGCGAGGGCGCTCGCGGCGCCGAACGCGAAAGGTACTCGCTGGCGGCTAAACAAAATGACCTCGCCTTTGTACAGAAAAAGGTCCCGCCATCGTACACCGGATGTTCGCGTCGCGGGAGCAGAAAAGCGTGTCTCGGCTCCGTCTTTCAGCGTGCCGAATCGCGGTCTCCGACCCACCCGCATCCGACCACATACCACGCTTTCCACGGGGAAACGAGGAAGAGCGCCGTCCCCCGACAGTCCTGATGGAATCGCTGGCGATCCCAATTAACGCCACACGTGAAATCGAATTCTTCGCCGAAGCCGTAGGGCGCTGTCTGCAGCGTTCTGGCTTCGTCGAAGTCAGCAGGAAGTTCCGGCGGCCGGACCCACCTCCGCCTCCGCATCGACAAACACACAAGCAGCATCGGATGATTGGACTGCAATGCCTTCATGCTTCGGCGGACATGTGCCCCTCCAGCGCTCCGACCGCGTAACGCGCAATGTGTGGCAGCAAAGGGGGATGCAACTCGGCACCCCTTAGGCATCCGGCTGACTCCGGACAAGACGACCTTCGCTGCCGTCCCGACCGTCTTCTTCCAGCTTCCGATGAGCCAAACTGCTCCGCAAGAGGCCGCTGCACAACTCAATCCTGCGTTCGCACGGAGCGCCTCGGTGTCTGCCTGCGGGGTCTTACTGACCCATGTCAACCACGGGCTGGCTTCTCAAATCCTTCCACGCCGACACCTGAAACTGGATCGGATCGGGACTCCTTGCCTCTTTTCGCAAACTCCGTCGGGAGAAAAGTTCGGTTCACTCTCCTTCTTCCATGGTCGACCTGCGGCTACAGCGACTCGCAACACCACGCAGGCCTTCCCTGAGGAGACCGGCAAACAGCGTCCTGTGCTCGGCCAGCACTACGGTGTTCTTGCCGCGGAAAAGAAGGCCTGCCTCTTCGGGACAAGGTGGGCCGTGGATATGCAAAACGGGGAGCCAACAGCCTAAGCTGGCGCTCGCGAAAAGTTCACTTTGCTGCTGTCAGTCGAGCCACGGTAATTCCCATCTACCACTTTGATGAGCGGAGAGAAATTTCAGCGGATGACCCTTCGTGCAGAACTCCTCGCACAAAAAGTCCGGGCAGCTGACATGAAGGAAGGCTTTCCTACGTCATCACTACGCAATCAACCAGAAAGCAACCCGAAAGAACGCTGGGAATCAAAAGAGACGATTGCGCCCACGGCCACCAATTTTTTCCTAGCTTTTTTTTTTTTTCTTTCCTTTCGGGGGGGGGGAGGAGGGAGGGCAATTTCCCCATCGCGTTCCAGCGCCGCTCTCCGCTCCCGATGTCCCGCGCGCTTCTTTCTCCGAAGAGCAACAGAGACGCAAATCAAAACGGTTGCTGATGAGAGACCCGATGGCAGCACACCGTGACCTCTTTTTTCGTTTCCTCGTACTCGACACTAAATTCTAATTATCGAGCCTCGCATCCGGCCGCAACCTCGTGCACCTCTGCCTCCGCGAACCTGCTCTTCTGAAGGGGCAAGAATTTCGCTCCACTGCGAAGAATGGAGAAGCCGAATCGGCTTGAAACGGCGGGCGCAGGAGGAGGCGTACCACGGAACGGGTGCTGACGGGAAGCTGCGAGCCATCTCCCACAGCCTCCGGTGGCTTTCAAAGACCAGCCGTGCAAACACACACATTCGGTGTGCGCTCCCCGGAAAAGGGTGGCAACAGCTACGCGCAGGGGCACCAGGGCCAGAACAACGAACTGCTCGACTCCCTGGCCGTATCCCTGGCCATTTCGCGAAAAAATGGTCCGTGGTCGCTTCGAAACCGCGGCGACGGATGCGCGGCAACCGCACCACCAATGAAGGAGTCGCCAGCAAAAATCTTCGACGAAATTCCGCAACGTTTTTTCAGACCTCGGGAGGCGAACGAATCCACAGTATTTAGCGTACAGTATTTAGCGTACAATCCACGCGAGTTTCCTCTTGTGCGCCTCGTGGTTCCCTCCACAAAAAACAGCAAAACGGAATCTGCAAATCGTCGGAGCGCCCCAGCAGCACTTTGACGGGCAGGCAGCTCGGAAGCGATCTTCAAAGTGTAACAGTGACCTTCGAAAGTGTAACAGCGGTGAAGAAGAACTCACACAAATTCCGGATGCCCCCCTGCTGCCGCCAAAAAGTACAAGGCAGAAAGTCGCGCGCGTCGTCCCCCAAGGGGGAAACAAAACAGAATATGCTGCTGAAACCGAAGGCGCACGCCATCACGCGAAAACTTTCAACGGATATACTTCGCGGCAGCGTTGCGCAACTCGCGCATCTTCTCGTACCATGACGACGGAAAGTCGATCTTTCGCGACGCGAGCCTCCTTGCGAAGGTTGCCACGCATCCGCAACGCGAACTTTGCCTTTCTTCCTATTCTTCTTCCCTTCGATTCCGATGGCCATCCAGAGTTCTTGAGGGAGGGAAAGCACCACGCGAACACGCGAGCGGAACACGTGCTTTCTCCAAGTCTGGATGCCCACCCAGTCCGTTGGTACCTGCTCTGGGCAGCGCACCCCTTCTTCCGTCAGCGTTCGGAGACTGCGCCGGATCAATGCAGAGGGCGTGCCCTCCGAGACTTCCTCCTCTCGGGAGTTGCGCCGGAGAGGCGCCCATTCCTTCCCTGCCCCTCGGCCACGAAGTCCACTAGTGGACGAGCGGAAACGACATTCGAACGCAGTACGATCAGTCGTCGGTGGCGACTGATCGTAATGCCGAAGCGGACCGCGGATCCGTCGCCCGGGTGCCTGGCGACACCGGGGAATCCTTCCCAAGGTCCGAAAAACCCCGGTCGCGCGGGCAACAAGGACCCCGCTCCGAGAGACGGCATCAGGTCGTGAAGTGCCGCCGGTTGCTGAGAATCTCCGTCTCGAAATTCCTTTCTTCGCGCTCCCTCCCTTCCTTCTTTCTGCTCCCTGCGCATTCGGAGAAGCAAAGCGCCTCCTCCGTTTCTTCCAGTGCACCTTTTCATCCGTGCCGTCTCGCACTTTCGCTGCGCGACCTCGGAGAGGGGCGCAGCGGGCGAGCCCCGTTCGCGTGAACCGGACGAGGCAGACATCCGAGACGAGGGACACACCCGGCTGCTCGCCGCCCCCGGGTCCGAACGGCAGCGGAGACGCTCGCAAAGCCGGTAGTGGGCGAGAAGGGCGGATGCAATGCATTCTGGAAACTCTCTTCCGCAGAGGCAGAAGAATTGCCGCGCGGATGGCTTCGGCACAGGCTAGGAGGAATCGGCGACTTCCTACGTGCTCAGCAAGAACGACGAGCGAGAGGTCGTCACGGAAACGGGTTGGCCCCCCCAACGTTTTAGGAAGGAAGAGCGAATGTTCGCCCAAGGGGAAAGCGCAAGACGGGGTAAACCGGGAGCGAGAAACCAAACGTGGCAGGAAGCTCCGAGAACGTGGAAGCCCACGGAAGATGGCGAAATCAGGTAACGCCGCCCGGTTGCCTGGCGACGAATGGAACACATGCCAGCGAACCCAACCCGGACTGAGAAGGCCAGAACGCGCAAACACCGAACACTTCGCGGATGCTCCGGGAAACGATTCGAAGTCACTGAGAAAGGTGGGGGAGGGAAGCGACCCTTTCCCCCTGGTTGCAAGAAAGGAGTTCCGGTTGGTGCGTTCTTCTGGTTGCACTCTGGCTTTAAAAAGGGTGAAAAGAAACAGACAGGTGCTGGCCTGGGAAGGCAAGCAGACGACACCCTTGCTTCTCCGTTCCAAGAGTCCTTCGGGGCTGGCTTTCTTAAATCAGCGAGAGGGGCCGAACGAGGGTAGAGAGTCAGAGGTTCACTGGAAAAGGAAGTGGGGGACAGACACAGGAGCAGGGACGGATTTCGCCGAAAACGCCAAGCTTCCCCGATGTAGCGAAGACGTACACCGCGAGCGAGCGCAGCGTCAAAAAGATAGGCGAGCACCGCGCGTCTCACTGACGGGCTTTACGGACGGCTCCGTGGGGCGTGAAAGCGCTGGGGAGGCGCGGGGACGCGAAGTGCCCCCGGAATCTCGGACGAGGGTTTTGCAATGGAGTCTCCGGCAACAGAAACGCCACGGGAAGAGATGCAGAGATAGACGAAGAGGCAAGGGAGAACGAAGCCATCGATCACATGCGGAGGAAAAGTGGCGACTCTGCCGAAACTCATGACGCAGCTGCTACCGAGACGCCCTTCTCGGAAATCCTGAATCTCTCTCGCTTTTCAGATGCCCATCCGTTTGCTCGCGAGACGGTTCGTGTCCACCTCCTCGCAAAATTCAAAATCTCAGTACGGTCCGTGAGAAAGACAGATCGCTTCATACAGACGAGGCCTCTTCCATCGCACGTTAACTCGGACGGCTTCGACTTGGGTGGGGGCGCCCGAAAGCCAGAGTCCCCTCCCACCAAAGCAAAGCCGATGACGACGAACGCGGCTCCCCATCGGTCGTGTTCCCTGTGAACGAAGGGAGAAAGGAGATCCGGTGGTGCGTCCCGCTGGTACGGGACGCTGTCCAGCCGACGCACCAGAGGCCGAACATTGAAGAGCACCCGGGGAACGGCAGCAGTCCACGTGAGAAAGATGAAATCATCCCTCAACGTAGTAGCTGATTTGGTGCTCTTCGCCCGCCCATGAATCTCTCAACCACTGGCGGAAAAATTTTTTCATCCAGTTCCCTCTTTCTCCAGGAAGAATGACATGAACACTTCGTTAGTGTCCGATTCCCCCACCGTCGACGGCGGCGCCACGCGGGAAAAGATGGCGGAGATGGCCTGTCGCACAGATTTCCTTCGATTTGCCACAATTTTCCAAGTCATCAAATGCAATGACGCGGAAGATGCCCGAAGATGAGTGTTTATAAATTGGCGGTCCGGCGCAAGCAGCCAACTTTTGCGGGAACCACAAGACACGAGGGAAATTTCGGACGGCCCCCTTCCAGGCGACAACATTCCGTGTGCCGTGTTTGACGCAAGAGCGGCGACCGACCCACGATGCCGACCGAAACGAGTGGTATGGATGGTGGACGCATCACGGCGGCGGGCTTCGGTTTTGGGAGGCGCTCGTCGTGGGGGAAGCGCCGAAGCAATGGGAACACTTCCTAAGAGGAAAGCGGCAAGATAGGAGGGTTATGCTCGACCGACGAAGAAGCAAATGACAAATCCCTGCTTCTAATGATCCCAGCGAGATGCAAGCAAGGTGAGTTCCGCCGGATGTCGCCTCGTCCATCACCCTTCAACCGCCGTCCCCTTCAAAACGCGATCGGACTGCAGCACATCGAAGAAGGGAGAAAAAGATTTCGAACGCGCGCGCGTAGATCTGCACGGATCGCGCAGCCTGCGAGCAACAGCGTGCCACCACCAACAGAATTCATTTTTCGGCCGCTTCAGCTGCTTAGCGGTTGTTGTTGCCACGGATACGTGGGGCGCACAAGAGGCAGCCGGACCGCTTGCTCGCGGCGCGGAGGGTCCGGCAAAGACACGAGGCGACGACGAGTGCACCACGAATCGCCCGCTTCACCCCACAAGACCGGGGGGCATCGCCTTCCCTCGGATCTCGCAAGAGGCGAAAAAGACGAGCGCCCCAAGCCGCTTGGCGCGAGAACTGGCGCAACGCTGTTTCCCTTTCGTGCGACGTCGAAGCGTCTCGCGAATTCAGGAGCGCGTGGACACTGGCCCAAATTTTCCTTGGCCCTTTACGTATATTCACACGCATGTATGTGCGTACGTATGTAAATAGGTTCGTGATCCGGCTGGGCGCGCGCGCATGGTCGGCGTTCCCAGCTGCACTCACGCGCTCTTCGCTAGGAGGAAAACCTGGAAACAGTCATCGTCATGTGAACATTTCAAAGTGCTTCCCATTTCGCCAAGAGGCAAAAGCACCACTCGTGGGTGCCTCGTCGTTTTTCTGATCACCGCACTCGGAACGAAAATACGCGCCACACGTCAAGCAGATCCGGGTGTGCGTTTGACAAGGGATCACACGTAAATCACCTGCAGGGAAAAGGACGCGCCGGAGAAGAGCGGGTCTGCAGAGACCACGACTCGACGACCGCATGCATCCTCCGCGCGGGATTTCCTTTTCGAATCTCTCTGACGCTTGTGGCTCGCGTTTCGAACCCCCGGGCAGAGAGAGAGAGAAAAACAAAACAAAAGGCAAGGATAGAAGAGGGTCTTTCCACGCCGGGCTGAAATCGCTTCAAGAGCCACCGCGCACGGCCTGCATCCGCAGCTTCCCACGAACCATCCTTTGGTGACGTCACCAGCGACCTGATCCCGCATGCCGCTACCTACGTGTACCCGACACGAGCCTCTTCCCTCCTCGGACTCCCGAACATGGAAAAACCGCGCTCGACTTTCAGAGAAAGAATTTCCCGCTGCTCCATTCTCCTGCCAACCTCTGTTTCCTACGAAATGATCGCAAGAATGGCACCCCTGTCGAATTCTTCGAGCCCCTCTCCTTCGGATGGGTCTTCGACCTTCCGAAGTTCTCCGCAAGGAATGCCAAGGCATGCTCCCGCAGAAAAATCCTTTGCAAAGAGCGATGCATCCGCGGAAAAAGCCAGCGACACCCCACCCCACCCCTCCCTCCACGCTTTGTCCTCCCCCTGCACGGCACACGCGCGATGGCGCCGGCGACAAAACGGTGCCGCGTGGTGGGGGAGAAGAACGTGGGCCGGCGCCGCCGCCAGCATTACGCCGACTGCTTCGAGCGAGAGGGGTCAGAACTCCTTGCCGAAACCCTGGACCACGATGCGCTCTCCCCCACCTCGCTATCTGCTTCGGCCACAATGGTCACTGATGAATCTGCGCGTCGGAACGGACGCTCCCTGGGCATCCCCTTCCGCGCTGGAGGGCAATCAATCACTTATTGTGAGATCGCGGCAAAAGCAGCGGGAACAAAAACCGGTTCGGTGATTCCAGAGCAAACACTCGGCGTTGCCTGGGAAACCTGGCGAGCCGCATGCCGACCGAGCGCTGTAACGAACCTGCCGCGCAGAGGCAAAAGGAATCTCTGGATCGCAAACAAAAGCGAAAAAGAGGGAAGTCCTCCTCGGTCGGGCAGAAAACACGGTCCCAGGCCCAACTGGACGGAAGGGAAAGTGAGTTCCGGGGGGGTCAACGATGGCTTGGAGGACGCTGCACTGCCGAGACGGGAGCAAAGCGGCACGGAAGTAAAAGGAAGCATCCAGAAGGGAAGGCAAAATCCGACACACCGCCAACAAAATACAACCGCAGTGGGCGTGTACCGGGAAACCCCGGCCCTTCGAAGGAATGACTTCAGGAGTAAGGAATGCAAGCGGGAGACCCCGTGGGTGGGGAGTTTCGAATTATCTACTTCCATGCCGCACGGATCCGTTTGGCCGGGAGGTCACCGCGCTACCTCGGAGTGGAGAGAAACCCACGTGACTCCGCAACCTCGTGGCGAACGGAAGGCGAGGAAGAACACAAGGAAGGACGAGGGATGGCAAAGCAGTACAGCCCGGGGACCTATTGGCGCGAAGCCGTGACTCGTTTTGAAAATGACCCCCGGACGGTAATCAAGAATCACCAGCGTCCGTAGGTACCGTGGAATTTTCCGCACCCCCCTCCCCGGGAGGGGGGGGGGGCACACAGAGTGGTGTAGCAGGGGAGGAAGGGGGTGGAGAGTGTGCGCACGGTCCGGCCCGCGAAGAGAGACTTGCCGGAGTCCCGCATACGCACGCACCACGGAGAGAGAGAGAGAGACGACAGGAGTCTTAGCAGCTAAGCGAAGCGCGCGTTCGCACGCAGGCGGGAAGCTGCCGCCGCCCGCGAAGCCGTTGTTCCTTGACGCCACCTCCGGAGGGAAGAACAACGTCTGGCTGGGACGCGTTCACAGGCTTCGCAGACACATGGGCACCCTCCCCCTACCCCCTTCCCGCCACACAGATCGGCGGCTTCCTGCAAAGTATTCCCCAGGACACATGAAACACAGGGAGAGCCGCGGAACGGATCCCGCCGCAGAACCATCGAACAAGCCGACGGAACACCTGGAGAGTTCCCTGGAGCGGGGAAAAAAGAAAAAAAAAAAAAAAGAAGGAAAACCGCGGCCCGACCGCACGCGAGTGGACCCGTAGAGATCACACGCAGCACTGGTGGCCGACGTTCCGCCGCTCGGAAGGCTGCTGAAACGGGCGATCCTCCCGACGGACGTGGCGAGCGAACCACGAGAGCCGCTTGGGCCCACGCGCACTGCACCGAAAGTGAACCCGAAACGACGACACTTCTCCAGGTCGCAAGCGAGGCCTCACGAGATCGGTGAAGAGGGAGTGCGGAACAACACCTTCAAGTCACCTCCTTCCTTGGACAAAACGACCTCTCCAGGATCCACTTCCGTTCGTTATGGGCTGGAACGCCTATTCCGCACCGCTGCAAGACTGGACATCGCATACGAAGCGCGACGTGATGACCGCTGCAGATCGGTCACTTTTCGGAATGATCCGTTCCTGAACGCACCGGAAGAACCAAGGAGAGTTCTTCCAGAACAGCTGGAGAGGAAGGCAGCAAACGTGTTGGCAACAACAGTGGAATGAAGAATTGACCCGAGGGTAAGAAAAAGGGGTGGTCGCCACCAACGTGCGGCAGCAACGGCAACCAGGCACTCGGATCTGCTCGACGTGCGCTGGAACGCAGTGGAAACCAACCGAACAACAACAGCACGACTTGGAACGAAGGCCGAAATTGACCAGAAGGCAGGCAATTCCTTCGAAACGGCGGGATCATTCGCCCCGACATGACCTGATATTGTCCGACCGAAAGCATTCCGCGGCGCCCGATGATACGCCCACGCAACAACGGGCGCGCACGGTTGCCGCATTCGGCGCAGAGGCAGACCGGACGCCGAAAAGATGAACCTGGAGACGGCAGTGGAGATCATGAGAAATGGCGACCTGCGTCCACGAAATTCAGGAACTTCTCGTCCGCAGGGATCCACAGGGGGGAACGCGCGGGTCGGGACGCTTCAGGACTGCAAGAGACAACACCGACATCACTTTCCGATCACGTCTTTAGGAACGCGAAGAAACTGGAAGAGGGGGAAAGAATGGAGCAGCAGCGCAACTTGCGAGGATTCCCACATCTCTTCGTGGGGTCCGGGGAGAACGGAAGATGCTTCAGACACCGAGCGGTGCCTGAAATTCCCTACAGCAACGTGTGGCTGCAGAATGAGGAACGGATGCAGGCCCCGACGAGGGGATCTACCTTACTCCTTTGGTAGAAAACACTGCTAAAGCGACTCCGGGAGATGGTTCTTTTCCTGCGACCACCGACTTCCCGGATCGCCTCCTCCCACAGTGAATCCCGAAGAAGGAACAAGTCACAGGCAACCACGCGAGGGGGAGGTGCACTGCAGACAACGTCCTCCGGCGCTCGGATGGGGTGCCGGTGGGGAAACGAGAAAGGCCGCGGGGTCCTTGGGTCTCGGTCGGCATCCCAGGATGGTCGAAATTCGCAGCATCCGCAGTCCCGAGCCGCTCGGTTTCCGAAAAGGCCAAACAGGACGTAGGGATGGAGGTCTCACGTCCGGGCCGTGCTCCCCGGAACCTGGGCCTGTCGGCGGAAGGATCCCTGTCGAATCTCACGAGAGCTGAGGCGGACGGAATGTCCGCAAAGAGCGGCTGCTCCCGCGCGGGGGACTGCGGGCGAGCGGCGCCGCGAAAAAATGGAAGCACGCGTGCAGTTCTGGTGCGCGAGGAGCTCCTCCGAGGGAATGCCTGCCCGGCGGTGCTCGCGGAAAACGATGCAAAAACGGAGAA
This sequence comes from Raillietiella orientalis, assembly GCA_036172245.1. NCBI lineage: Eukaryota > Metazoa > Arthropoda > Ichthyostraca > Raillietiellida > Raillietiellidae > Raillietiella > Raillietiella orientalis. The sequence continues at coordinate 505,250 of JAYWIR010000060.1, read as the reverse complement.
GAAGAAGGGAGAGAGGGCGGCGAGTGCTGCTGTTCGCGAGCCTTCAGCCGGTGCGCAAACAGAAACTGTCGGACGTCTTCCCCTGGGCTGGGAAGCTGAGCTTTCGGCTCTCGAGACGATCCCGCAGCGCGCGCCGGCAGAATGACTGCAAGACGCCGAAGCTCTGCATCGAATTCTTCCTTCATTGTCCATGCAATTTACAACTTCCTGAAGTGGCCCCGAGAATGAAATAGTAGTCGCTTTGACGTAGGTTGAACAGCCCAATTACATGTGGCATCGCTACCCTACTGGGCACAGATACGATCAATTTTTTCCGCGAAACTTTCCCATAACAAATTAAGACCCTCGGTGGAACGCGCGCGAGGAAAAACCTACGGCACCGTGGCGCTACGAAAGCTCGCTGGACGACGGCGGTTTGCGCCTCGACGAGCTCGCCAACAAACTGGTCGTGGTCCATCCAGCAGTAAGAACAAAACAAAAAAAAAAACACAGGAGCGACAGAAGGGGGGGGGGGGGGGAAGAGCAAAAAGAAAAGAAAAAAAAAAAAAAAGGAGGTGCTTTTGTTTTGCAGATGACCACTGCAACGAAAGTGAAGGAGCCCTGGTCGACTTGGAGCCCAAGAACGGGCATTCCAATCTGAACCACCAGCTGTATCCGTTGCAGAGACGTGCTCGGGTTATAACACGCGAACAAACAAAGACGGTCAACAAAGGCCCCGCGAAAGAGACACACAGCATCATCAGGTGACAGCATCATCTCCCGCCTCATGTGCGACTCGGCGCCTGCCAGCGGGCGCACCAGGAGATACATTGAGGGAATGACGGCAGCATCCGCATCTTGGGTGACGAGAACGGAATTGGACCCAAAAGCGCATCTTCCTTGAGCTCCCTCCATTTGTGCTTTCCATTCACCCAACTTCACCCATTTTTTTTTTTTTCTTTTTTTCGAATGTCCGTTACACCGTTCGTTCGTGCGGAAACAGGCCGAAGGAAGGACGTCCCCTGGGAAGGGGAGCGCCACCTCCAGAAGGCCGGACTGGAAGCGGAGGGCGTGGGCGCGCGGGAACCCAGAACGAGTTGGCGGAGACCTCCAGCATTCCCTCGAGCGCCTGAAGCACGTGACTACGAGATGGGGAGGAAGGGGGGGGGGGGGAGAGAAAACGGGAAGCCATCCATCCAACGCTTCTCTTTCTTTCCTTCTTTCTCTCCTCCTTCCTTTTTCCCGCTTCTCGCATCGCGGCTCGCGAATCGGAAAGCACACAAAAACAGGGAAGAGCGGGCAGCGGCGCGTTCCGCGGACGGAGACAACACGCGTTCGCCGGACTGCGCGTTCTGCGGAACAAAGGAGCCATCGCCGGCGCGTCCTCCAAGACGCGGAACACAAAGAGGTTCGTCTCTTTCGGAAGAGAAGGCGGGCAAGGAGGAGGAGGAGGAGGAGGATATCCGGATGCGATGTCCCTCATTCAAAAGGCGCGCCATTCGCACTCTTTTCTATGCGCGGCGCGCGCGTTTCCGCGATTTAGGGAGAAAGAGGAGGAGGAGGAGGGAAGAGGCTCTTCTTCCGAGCGACCACCTAAACAGAATCTCAACCCTTGCATGGGGAGTCGGTCTCATTCCGCTCTTTCATCTTCCCGACATATTCATGGCGGAAGCCGCAGGAAGCCGCACTTACTTTGACAACGGTTGATTGTTCGGCCGCTCACGAACACGGCGAAGGACACACAACGCTGAAAACCAGAAGCCATTCGAGGTGACCCGAACAGAACCCCCCAGTTTGTTCGCTTCTTCTTTCATCTTTCCGTTTTGTTGTTCTTGTCGTCGCTTTTTGTGTCTTCCTTTTCTTTCTTTCCTTTTTTTTTTTTTTTTTTTTTTTTTTTTTTTTTTTTTTTTTTTTTTTTTTCCGCCGTTGTTGCTTCGTTTTCCTTTTTGCCTTTTCGTAAGGGGGCAAAGAGATGGGACACACCCTTGCGCAACGGCGGGCTCCCACTTGTTCTCTTCCCAACTGCTCCCGCGTAGGTCGGACCGGCGCGCCATGCGTGCAGCGAGTACTTTCGTAGAGGGAGGACCATCGCAGGCGAGGATGGGGACGGCAACGTGCTGCCGGGATGTTGTGACAACTACAAGGATGAGCGTATCGAAACCGGTCGTCAACTCATCCATCATCCCTGACGGCGACGATAAATCTCGGCGCGGCAGGCGCCTCTCGCAGCATGTCTGGAGCCAATGGACGCGAAGGCGAACGAGAGTTCATTAACGACTTCATTCATCGGAGGAAAAAGCACCCGAAGATCTCGGTGGAAGAATTCGGCGAATTTTCGCATCCGCAAGCCCGTCTTCATTTATTCGTGGAGGGAGGAGGGGAGAAGGGGAGAAAGCGAGCCCTAAATCAGAGGAGAGGCCGTGGGCACGGTACGCGCCCCGGCCCCCGCGTTTCCTGCCGGCTCGACGGAAAACGAACGAACGAGCAAACATTTGCTCGCTTCTGGAACACGAAATCGACTCCCGCCGCGAGCATCCCACTTGTAACAGGGAGGCACCAAAGAGATCTTCCATTCCCGTGCCTCCTCCTCCCCTCCGACCCCCCGACACCGTCGCCGCCTCCGCACACGGCGAGGCGTTCGGAGAACTGAGGGAGCGGAGCCGAGAACACCGCCACCAGCCAGGAGCACCAGAGCGCCAACGACGACCCGAGCGCAAGACGGTCACCGCCAGCGAAAAATCCTCTCCGAAAAATCCCGCGAAAACCCGACCGCGTTCCCTGGGCATCCGGACGAAGCCCGTTCTTCTGCGGCCCGCTGCGGGGAGCGGAGGACGGGCCCTACCTCCCAGTGGCTGAAGAAGAGCTGTGGGAGAGCCATCCCGGACGTCTGCTTGCGAATCTCGTTGGCGAAGTCGAAGCTTTCGATGACGGGAAGGAACGCGGTCACATTGAAGTTCTGGGAGCCTTCCTCTTGGTCACCGTGCACGATGCGCCCGAAGCGCTTGTTGAGGACTCCGTACAGCTTCCCTGGGGAAGAAGAGACACACAATATGGCTGCCCGGCAACCCTCACGCAGCTGCATCGGTGGAACAGCAAGGGATTCACGCTGCGCGGCATCAACCAACGTGCGGACACGGCGCGGTGCGTGGTGTGTGGGCAGTGCAGGATGTTGGACACGACAAACACTTTGTTGAAATGCGACAAGAATAACCCAACGCTTGGACCTTTGCTCCGCCATGCTTGCGCAGAACCGAGGTCAACTTTTCGCAAGTGTGCCCACTGGCCTGCAGCGGAGCGACGATCGAAATGCCGAGCTCTGCGTCCTTTGAGGAACGTGGTATAAGGATGTTCGAGAATGTTCTTCGAAAAAAAAAAAAAAAAAGTTTCGGTCCGTTTCCATAACCAGTATACTCTGACGATGCAATCCTGTACACGAAAGCAAAAAAGCGTCCCTTCGAGCTGCGGGCTACCCTGGACGCAAGAGCAGTCGGTCGGTCCACCCAAGCCTTCCCCGAACTCAACAGGGGTGAGAAAGAGAGAGGGAGGAGGGAGCCGCCATCTCCGATCCCATTCAGGATGACTCGCAACTGCGCGCTAAAAGTTCAGCTCGGGCTTCCCACGGACCGGGAGAGCGGGCAAAAACCGGGCGCTAGCAAGGAATGCAATCCACGACTGGAGTCCGACCTGCTGCTGCAGGTAACTCCGACGTCCAGAAAAAGAAAGAACTCTTTACGCGCACGATCCGATTACCTTAAAGTGCTGAGGGCGCGATTTTAGGAACCACCGATGCACACACACCACGCATCGGCCTCCGAAATGAAACGCGAAGAAGGAAGTGTGTACGCAACGCATGCGGAATCGAAGAACCACCACCACCGGACCGCTTTATGCTCACAGAACAATGCACTTCTTCTGTACACCAAATGAGCACGCACGAGCCTCTTGAGATAAGCCGTTGAGAAAGCCGACGGGAGGAACACGGGGCTCGGTCGGCGGCCGCTGCTAACAAGAGCTCCCGCGTTCGTGAGGTCCGCATCTCCCCGAACCAACAACAGCCATCCCGGGTCTCAGGGGGGGCCCACCTGGCCGCTTGAACGCACCGGCCAGGTTTCAAGTGATGCGCAACCATTTATACCATTCAGAGGCAGCGTTCGTTTTACGACGAGGGTCCCCATTACAGTGGTAATTTTCCTTGTGGGCTATCAGGTCATTCCTGCGAAACAAAAACCCTTTCCTTTCGCAAAGCCTCACGACAGGTCTCCTAGGAGACGTCGCTGCGGATGGAATTTCGCTGGAATCGCTGGAATTTTAACGCATATCCGGAGTCAGCTCGGCAGCAATAGCTTTCCGAACACACGGCTCCTAAGAGAAACTGAAAGTAAATTACCTGGCGGTAATCATCGCCCAAGTGCGCCAAGCCGAATTGCTCTCGTTAAAGATTGTGCCGTGCCTTAGATACAAAGAAACCACGCTGCTCGGAAATTATCATTTATTGTGGGCTTTTATCGCAAGTACTCAGGAGGACGACGTTTCGTACTCGCCGTCACACAAAAGAAGCGGGAGAAAAGATCCTTCCCTGCATCTCTGCAGCAAGGCGACACGCCTTCGTGAGCTGCCTCAAGAGAAGTCGATTTGTTTCGATTGCAAAGAGGAAAGAGAGCGCTCCGATCTCCGCACATACGGCGGCGACCACACGGCTGCGAGTTTGCTGGGGTCTGCGTGGTGCCTGGAGAGCCCGCGGGCCCACAGGGAACGCACGCGACCGCGAATGCGTCGGCAGAGAGCGCGCCCCGACCGCTAAGCCACCGGCGGCGGTCGAAGGGCTCGCAGGTTCGTTTTCCGCCGGTGCCTGCGGTCGGGTCCTCGAGACCACTTGGCCCGCGAAAGGATGGCCGCACGCGCAGCAGAAGGGGGAAGGGAGTTCGCGGATCGGAAGAGGGGAGCCGTGGGAAGACGTGACGACTCATCCCGCGGCACGTGAACGCAGGAATGACACAATTCGTCACCGTGCACGGAGCCGAAAGCGAGGCGAAAACAAACGACAAATCCGCACGCACCGCACGCAGGAGAGGAGGGAGAAGAAACGTCCGGGGGGGGGGGGGGAGGGGGAACAGTGCGCGTTCACGCCTGTTTCGGTTGTTTGTCTTCTTCCTCGGGCATCTCCTCCGGTCTTCCGAAGTGTGAGTGATTTCGCCCAAAGCGAGCAATAACTCGCGTGACGGTGGACCCATCACCTGATTTCTGGAACATCTACGTACTGCTCACGACGGAAGGCCGCAAGGCAGCCAACCGCTTTTCTTTTCTTTTCTTTTCCTCTTTTTTTTTTTGTTTTGTTTTGTTTCCCGCAGCGTGTTGTGCGTGTGCGGGTACACACACGCGCGCCTAGAAAAGACACCCTGCGAAAATCGAGGGAAGGCGCGCAGGCATCCCTCCTCCATTCACCTCCTCACTTTTTTTGAAAAGTGGTCCCGAAGGAAGGAAAACAAAAACAAAACAAAACAAAAAAAACGTGGAGAGAGACGAATACGAGTGAACGGGCGCGATGTCGAAAGTTGGTCTCCCATCGACAAATAGTAAGGACAGCTCGCGTGCACGACACGACACACACACATACACACACACACACACACACACAGAGAGAGAGAGAGAGGGGGGGGGGAGAGAGAGAAAGCCTGCATTTTGTTTACGAACCCGGCCCACGGTGGCGGAGATGTACAAAGGTGCAACCACAGCAAGATGCACACTCAGTTTGTCGTCGCACGCGGTCAAAGGAGACGGAGAAACGCGAGCGCGAAAACATTCCGCGCGATTCGCCTTCCCGAAAATTCCGCCCTCGAAATTTCAGGACCACGTCCGAAGATTCGGGATTTTTTCAAAAGTTCGAAAGGCGAATTCGAGATTCCTTACTACTGGCTCATTAAACAGCTCCTGCGCTGAATCCGAGTTACATTCATCAGTCGCTGCCACTATGACGTCATTCATTCATCAATTTCGTTTCGAGTACCATCCAAGCATGCGATTGGTTCACCTGAAGAAGGTAAATTCTTGGTAAAAGTTGTGTGAGAAAATAAAGAGGACGACGCAAGGCGTGAAATCACTACAGGGGAAAAAAAAATATAGTGACTTCTTCGTGGATCGACCAGTGGCCAGTTCAGTGCAACCAGAGAACGTCTCATGGAATTTCCGTTCATGAGTAAATTACTGTTACTAGTGGAAATCGTCGCATCCAATGTGCTCCCGGCGTCAGTTGCGGAGCCGAGCAGCGGCTCGGCGTTTTTCCGACTCCACCGCACGGTGCGGACACGTGTCTTCTACCAGACCGGGGTGAGTACAACACGGGGAGGGGGGGGGCAACGCGCGCGCGCCCTGCCGGACCGGGGCCAGGCACGCGCGCGGGAAGGCGTTTTCGCTCGGATTTTGCGCGCACGTCGAGGGAATTCCGAGCTTTCGCGCGCGGGGGGCTCCACGAGATGGGAGCCACTTCCGCCCCGGCCGATCCCGGCGCGGGAACCAGTTTCGTTATCGGAGAATAATATATATGTCTTCTTCGCCGGACCGGCTGCGGCCGATCTGGCCGTGCTGGGGGGCACCTTTCTCGTCCGGCGGGTGCGGGAGAGTTTGTCGCCGAAAACCCACCTTCGGTGACCGCACGCTGCTGCTGCTGCTGCTGGCCATCCGTGCAAGTGCGAGTGTGTGTGCGTGCGTTTCGAGGTGTTCTTCCAGACGGCAAGCGCGGTTCCGTTCGTAACTCTGCCAACGAGGGTGCGGAGGAAAGATCCCCCTCGTCTTCCGCGTCTCGGGGAGGATCGCAGGGAATCATCTTCCACGATTTCTCCATGCTCGCCGGTGCACTGGCGCTTGAAAGCTCCATCTTCGAATGGACCAACACGACCAGGGGACGGAGCAGAGTGCGCCCGCAATCCAACGATGTCTAAGAGGAAGCGAAGTGTGCTCTCCCTGGGAGCGCACATTTTTTCCCTGTTGTGCGTTCCTTGAGAGCTCGGCGCCGTTCCTCTCCGTGATTCAAAAAAATTCCGGAGATGCACGAAACTTTACGTGCCTCGAGATTTTTTGGGTTTTTTTTTTTCCCCCTCCCCTTCCCTCGATTATCCTTTTCCGTCGCTTCTGTTTTGTCCACTAAAGATCGACGTCGAGGCTCGTCCACGTGAAATCGCATTCGCACTCTTTCACGCAGGTAAACAGCGGTCTATGCGACTGCCAACGCATTTGCGATCGGCGACTGCTCGCCATTCTCTTCGTCTGAGTGGACGGCCCCAACACTTTCGTGTGGGCGAACATTCGCGGCAGGGCTGAGACAGATGCGATTCTAAAAGGCACCTTTTTTGTGGAAAAAGGCAAACCAAAGCATCCACTGTTAGCACACGTTGCTACGGCGACGTCCAGGCCGTGGTTGCAGCAGATGTGGCTCGACGAAAGGTCGGAAAAAACTGCGACCGCCGCCGTGCGCAAGTTTTCATCCTTGCTGCATCAAAGGACAGGAAAGGAATGCGAAAAATCTGCTTCACTTTTCACGGATGAACGAGAGGCACCCTGCCTGCTGAGAGGATGGGCAGCCGTGCTCGCATCCAGTAATGGACCATTTTCCTGCGTTCTCGGCAACACTATATACCGAGTGTGCACAACACAAGGATGGGCGTTCCATGAGCCGCAATTTCTCTTCGGCTTAATAAGCAGGTTTTTACACGCATTCCCGTTCGCGCCTCTTGGTAATGACTAGAGATCTCCATGGTTATTTCAACCATCACTTGCACCGAGATGAATTCCTGAAAGCCTGGAGCTGTTGTCTTTGAAGCAAACATTCCGCTCGAGTACATCAGCGCGGCCGAGAAAGGAAAAATGCGTGATAAAATATTGTATACCTTCAACTCCACGAAACTACTGGAACCGATCCGTTCAACACAGCGCGCGAAGAGCTGGACCATTTTTCTATTCCACAGAAAGATCAACCGGCCCTTCAGGGAATGCGCGTTTCGACCTCGCAGTGGATGCAAAAGAGATGAACGCGAGAAGCATCCCACGCTGGTCCCATGTGAAATCGCTCACACCCGACAGAACCATTACGAAAACGCTTTTTCGGGAACAGGAACGCAGTCAACAGGCTGGTGATCGAACAACGAGACAGATTTATATATATATATATTTTTATTTTTTTTTAAAAAAGGTAAAACCTTGTTTCGTTAAAAAAATATTGTGAAAAGCGCAAAATTCGTGCACTCCTCCGTGCAATCTTCCCTTATGCCAAAGGCCAATCCGCCAACACCTTTCAACGCACACTTTCCACCTGGGGGAAGGGGGAGGGAAAAAAAGGGGAGGGGGGAACACCGTGGATTGAGCAATCATGCCATGCTGCCAGTGCACTGATAAAATAATGATGAGGAACGATTTCTACCCATTTCTTCAAGTAACTCCAATGATAAATAAACAGAAAAGCAGACGTGCACCCCTGCAGTCCAGTTCTCCTCTGATTTTCATAATCTCGCGCACTTTTTTGTACATTGATTGAGCGGTTTGATAATTATACCCAATACACAGCAGGCAGGCTGTTTCAAACACACACGCACGCACCCCTGCCCAAGGTTGTTTTAATGGAGGTTCCCACTGCAACCAGGCACCAAGGTTGACAGCATCACCGGTCGCTCTTCTTTTCCATTCCAGCAAACGGAAGGTGACCTTCCACTTTGCATGCCCCGCCAAGTCTGCAACAAGATCGACAACTACGACAGGCCATGGATCGAGAAGCAATGCAGATGCGACGAGAGCCGCAAGTGTTCTTCGTCCTTAGACGTTCAGGACGGCTACAGCATCCCTGACAAAACACGTATTTACAAGGTGATCCCCGGCATCCTGGTGCACGGGCGGCACCACCGCTTCTTCCTTAGGTCTGCGAGCCCGTGGATCGCCTGCCCAAATGCAGATATTTCTACGACATCACGTGGACGTACTACGCTTTCTCCGACAACACGACGACGCAGCAAACCGTGCACTGTCGGTGTCCGAAGAACTCCGTGGCTTACATCGTGAAAAGAAGTGCCATCATCACGAATGCGGGAACCATCAACGAATTCTCCTTCGCGTGCTCGCCTCAAACTGCACACGTAAGTGGAGATTGAAATGTGGGAACACGGAATGGGCACATTTCTTGAAGCAGTTCGAGATCGAAATTTTTCATTATTTATATAACGACGGCAAAAATGTGTTTGTGAGAGGAAGTTCCGCCATCGCTCGGTACATCCGGTCGGTCCATAGTCCGAAAAGCACTTGTAAAAACAATAATAATGATAATGATAATGATAATAAATTCGATTGGAATCACGAAGTCCTTGATTACGAAGCCGGGTTGCCGTTTTAATCGAACACGTTCTATTTGAGAGAAAAATGATTGGGTTTGGAACGAAACGGTTGGTTCATGGATGTTCAGCATACGATAATATAATCAAAATAAAATTCACATTAGAATGCTGACCTCCCAAACCAACACTTGAAAGCAATTCCGTGTAAAAGAAAAAAAAAGAAAGAAATTCATTCCATATTTTGCAGAAATTACGTTGCCTCCGAAAGCAACCGTGCCGCCTTTTCACTGTCAAGAAACGCCACGAGGTGGAGGAAGTGAACATGAATTCACTTTGTCAGTGTGCTCCAGGAAATCACTGCCCGAGGCACCACGCCGAAGACGGTGTCCTGCTTGCAGAAATGGGAAAGCATTACGCGGAAGAAATGATCAGGACATACAGCGGATACTGTTCGTGACCGGCGCAACGTCATTAGTTCGGAGCCAAATGCATCCATCGTCTAAGGAACGGGCAAACGTGCATCCGTGTGCCGCGGGCAAGAGAAGATGAAAACGCGGCGACACGATCCCTAGTCATGAGAGAAGTCCCAGAAACCCTCCCTCCCTTTCCCCCCTCCCCCACTCCCCACTCCTGCGTGACCCCTGCCGAGCACGTCGTAGGGAACCGCGGAACCAACTTTCCAGGCCCGGTTCTGGAGGAACCGGGCGGCTGGTTCGGCACGTTCTTCCACGGGCGGAACCAAACGAATGCCGCACGACGTTTGGAAAGGAAAGACTCAAAAGAGGGAAAACCTCACGCGAGACAGACAGACAAACGCGCGCGGTACGCGCCTCTGTACACTTTCTGTACGCAAGAGGATGAAACATTGGACAACGAAGCACTGCAAGGATGACCTTTTGTGTGTGTGTGTGTGTGTGTGTGTGTGTGCTTGTTTGTTTTTGTTTTTGTGACGAGAGAATTCTGTGGAGAACTTTCCACCTTTCCGAAAAAGAAACTGTCTGAAGTGTAAAATAATGATGTAGAAAATACAGTGTGGGGGAATGTGCGTACCTACTGCGTGTATTTGAGTCTGTACGAGAACGTGGCTCACTTCTAAACGATGGAGATCAGGCGGCCACGGCAGCAGACAATCCGCCGGAGAGCGGTATCAGGCAAGCACCACGCCTATGTTCCTCGGAAAGATGAGTATTCATCTCCAAATGCACTGCTCAAAGAAGGATACAGCGGAAAGATGCACACGCGCCTAATGAGAAAATTACAGGATGTCCTGGGGAGCTGCCATGCGAATTTCTCTCAAGGATGCTGTGCTCTGACAAAATACTCGTGGAGCACTTTTTGAATGTGAACAACCCGAATTCCGAAAGCGGCAAAAAGTGCTTCCCTATCTGTTGTTGACAAAGAAGGAAAACACCCAGTAAGTTGGGCGGACACGTAAAGACACGGAACGCGGTACAGCGGTTGCCGGGAATTTCATCCCAGCTTCCGATCGGCCTCTCGCGTGATGCGGCGGTGCGCGCTGGCGAAACGTGCTGTTGCTGCAACCTGGTCCAAGACTCGCGGAGACCCATCAGGCCGAGCTGGAATTCCAGCAAGGCTGACCCCAGAGCGCGCGGATCCACCCACGGAACTGCATCGATGAAAGGAAGGAAGGGGGAAGGGGAAAAAGAGCCGTTGGCGCTCGCACGATACGAACGGAGATGCGGTCATCTCGAAAATGTGGCAGAGAGTCGGTAAACGAAGTGACGAAAAACGGAAAGGCGTGAAAGTACCGAAGCCCCGAATCCACCCCAGCGGCTCGTCCGCTCAGCCTTGAAACCCCCCCGGCGCACGGGAACAATGCGGACGCCACCACCCAAGGGAACGCCGGAAAGGTCTCAATGGGTGCGGCGAATGGCATCGCACGGCGCCATCAATGAATGCAAGCGGGAAGCGCCACGTGAGCGGGAACGCGTGGAGCGCGTCCTTCCCTTTCGATCGCAAAACACCGCGAGTGGGAGGACGAGGAAGCCGGACACGCGCTCGGCATACATCGATTTCGCTCCGGGTGTGCGAGTGTCCTTTGGTTTGAAGCACGCCGCCACCATTCCAGGAACGGACGACGGGCGGCTCCTTCCCGGAGTCCTGCGAAAACCTGGCACCTCGGATGCGTACGGCGCTCCCGCGGAATCCACTCTCCGACACTTTCGGCAACGACACAGGAAGAAAAAGAGACCCTTCCTGCTGACCGGTTCGGCTCCGGTGCTTCGGTCCGCTTCGCTTTCCCCTCTCAAACGGAAAAACGTTACAGTCCGCACGGAGCACGCGCGCACAAACATCGCGAAGGTAAACAAAAAGAAGCAGCCTGCTGGAAGAGGAGGCAGGAAGACGCCGCTCCTACTTACGGTGCCCGAAACGCAGCCGGCGAAGACGACGGCAAGCGCCGCCGTCGCTGCACAGGCAGAGCCGCGTGCAGGTGGGAATCACGGACGGTGAACACGGACACTTTGTTCCCTCCGCGCAGGCAGACACGAAGGCAAGGCGCAGCAGTGCTTCCCTCCGCTCGTGTCGAACCCGTTCCCTCTTGGCGGAGAAACGGTCCAGAGCAAAGTGACCAGGCTCGGAGGAGGTTTCATCGCCACGATCGAAAGCTCTTTGCATCGGATAGCGGCTGCTCAGCCTCACGATTGTACTTTCTGCACTTCGGAAGTTACGTGTACAACGGCATCACTGCACGTGCCTATCAAGTGCAAACATTTTTGTTTTTTGTTTTGTTTTGTTTTTTTTTTTAAAAAAAAAAATGCAGTGGATCTGTGAGAAAAGACGACCCGGGCTTTTGTTTTCGAGTCTATGCTGCTCGTACTGTGGTCTCCGTAAAAAGACGCTTCAGTCGTTTCTGTTTTCGCAAGACGTTAAAGGAACCGTTTGACCAAAGCGGATAAATGGTGTTTGCGTTAAACGTTTGTTTTTCTGAGCGTCCGCAGCGTCTGAGCTGATCCGATATCAACAGGTCCTCCGCCTTGCACATCCAGCAAGCAAAGGAAGGTTCTCGACTTTCGTTACTTCTGCCCCCCAGCAAACACAAGACGCGCGACGAGTTACTCCTCTTCGACGAATGGTGCGATGCCGAAGAAATACGCTCACGCCTGTGGTCGCTGTTCGCATATTTGAGCTGATGCTTCTCGAATCCATCCGGGAATCGGTACAGCAGCGTCCCCGAGAAACAGCAAAAAGCGTCCACAAGTCGACGGTGTGAATCTGGAATCACGTCGTCCCATTTGTTTGCGAGCGAACCGGCACACTTGCTCTACACGTGCCTTGGCGGCATTTGGCACGCGAGTGCTTCCGCATCCATCGTTCCTCGTAACGAGGCGTTGAAGCTGCAACTCCATCCGAAGACGAACGGATGGCCAGAGGGAAGCCGAGGAGAGACGCGCACGCAGCCACTGTGCGCACCCAAAACGAGCGACGAGGAAGGAAAAACGGGCATCATCTCTATCTAGCCAAGCGATCCAGATTCCGCTGCTTCCAAACAAACAATTCCAGACGTGGTCCAGAAGGGACCGTTCCGCAGCCGAACCCGCTCGGCAGAATTTCAGGGAAACCGAAGGGACTTTCCTCGAGGGACGGTTGCCGCAAGCGGGCACCGAGGCAGCTCAACAGGAAGAGGCAATCGAACTTGTTTGTCCGCTGTTCGTCGTTTCGCGAGAGCGAAAGCACTTTGCATAGAGAAGGGCATTGCTCTGACACGGAACTATTGTAGCGAATCCCGAGGATAAACCTCGAGGAAAAGGGAGCCACATATTTTCCCACGTGAAGATAACGAGGCGTTGCCTAAGTGACGTCTATGAACTTATAGCCGGGAACCATCCACGTGACTGGCAAGCGAAACGGAAAAGGACTGCGAAATTCACAAAAATAAAAAGTGCGAAATTGTGAGGAGGGCGTCGAAAATCCTCCTCCGAAATCTCAACTTGGGACGAAACGGGTGATTGTCAATTTGCCAAAACACGGTTTCTCATCGGAACCTGAAAGAGTCCCTTGGATCTTCCTGCCTCACCATATGAGCGGGAAAGAGCGCCCTCGCAGAGAAACGAGGATTTACGTCTCCATCCCACGTCGATACGCGGAGACAAAGGGAAGCAAAAAGGGGGTAGGCACTCCGAAACCTCGGGCGAAGACAAGTCTTTGCAACCCAAAATACATCCGTGTTTTCCCGAAGCCGCAACCAACGGATTAATTTATGTGAAGCGCTGGAGGACGAGGAGTGGAGGACTCATTCCTCCGAGAAGAGCAGTCCTGACAAGCGTTCAGCTCATTACAGCGGAGCGTTCAAGAAACCGTCGAACGGCAAAAATGAGCGTTCGCAGCGGAACGCTCCATCTCGATCTGGACCCACGAAACGTCACGAACGACGCTGACCACCTAGAATCACTCTTTCGCGTCAAGGGCACGAGTTCCATTCGATTTCCGTAATTTCGAATCGGTTTCGTGGACGGGGGTCGAAATTCCCATCGGGATCGATGACGTCTCGACCCCTCCCGACGCGAGGAGCACTGCCGTGTGGCATTTGCACGGGCGTAGACCTGCAAACAGCTGACGCAAAAGAATTTCAATTGCCGCTTGCTATAAACTTTGGAGAGTGGGAAGCTCGGAAAGTCGGAAACGAAATCTCTGCTAGCCGGCAGTGGATATAACGGACGTTTACTGTTTCGCGACGGTTGCCTCAGAGAGCTCCAGAAGAGCCTGGGCCTTCATCGGAGGGCACGACGGGCAAAGGCGCTGCAGTCTGCAGTTTTGTGAGAGCTGCAAGGGACTTGCGCAATCCAACGGTTGGTTCTTTGGATCTCCCTCGAGCAGAGGAATCACTCCCAGCTTGGGAAAAGTTCTTTTCCACAAACAACAAAATGTCCACAGCAGCACTCCTGCTTGCAAATGAGCAAACCGAAAGCATTCCTGCAAATCAATGGATACACGAGGCTTCCTGGAGACAGAGATGGGGCCTTTTTTTTTTTTTCTTCTTTTTCTGTTGGACGAAACACGGGATTGCAGTAACGCGTGTGTAAGCAAAGGATTACATTTTCAATGAGAGCTGATTATGCAAACCTACATCGGAGAAGAGCACGTCCAGCATGCAGGTGTAATCGTAGGGCAGGAAGGAAAAGAGGGGGGAAAAAGGCTTAAGAGCTGAGAAGGAAAGAAGCAAAAAGATCTCGAAATTGTTTGCAGTGTGACTGAAAAGGGGGCCTGGGCGAAAAGGAAATGCAGGTTGGCTTACGAGTTCAGCATTTCATCGGGGAGACGCGAAGAGATTCAGTGGCATGTAAGCGCGAACAGGTTCATGACTACGTACAGGGACTCTGTACACGCAAGCACATCCGAACACGACCAGAAGCACGCACATCACAACTTTGTAAAACACCACGTACGAGCGTACGGAAACAGGAAGTAGTCCAGATGAAGAATGCATTTGAGACGAACCCCTTCCTACCACTAGAAGCGCAATGAAATCACGCTGGAATCAAAAGCCACATGAAATCTGAGGTCAGCTGGCCAATCCTCCCCACACACACGCACAACACGTACAAAAAAAGGAAAAGATCATTCAGTTGGAAGAGAAGGGTCGTAGGGATGGATACAAGGACACGGATTGCCAGACAGACTTTGTAAAAAAAAAAAAAAAAAAAACATGGTTTACCCTTGCCTGAGCTGCCGCTGTCCACCTGCAAGATAGCAGAGAGGCGAACCAAGAAGGAGTGCGAGCTTGTCTACCGAACAGCGATATCCAAACAAATAGCCAGGGTCAGGAAAAAATCCAGTGGCTGATCATCCGTTGGGAACCGCCTTTTGGAAGATCTGAGACTCGTGGCAGGAGACTACTCGGAACGAAAACGCTGCCACGGTAACGACGGCAGGCAAACAGCGGCTGGACGCCTGAAACCGCTTCCAGCCACTTCCGCTTTCCGTCGAAAAAGAAAAGAAAAAAAAAAACCTTCTCTTCGTTTCTTGGCAGAAGGTTGGGAAGTGACTCCTCCAAGCTTCACGGAAAAACATTTCCAACAGTCCCAGAAAGAAATCCAAACAGGGAAGAGAAAAGCACCAGCAAACGCCGCTTGCCTTACTCGGACGGTGACCTGACAAACGCAATTCGCATGAGCCTTCAGCAGGAAAAAGCGGCAACGAAACATCGCCAGAAATGACACTCGGAAAGGATTCCCCGAACCGCGGGTTCGGCTGGCAGAAACCGAAATTCTTTCCCTGAAGTTGATGGACCAAAACGAACCTGCGACGCGGGAAAATCGAGATACGTAGGAACCGCTGCGAAGATGCGCGGTGCAGCGAGCGCACGCCGCAAGGGGGAAAGACGGAGACAGCGTGTGCTGAAGATGCTGCGCCCGATCACGACCGGTTGAGAGGCATGGCAGCCTCAGTTTCCGACGTTTCGAATCCGAAACGCACACGGATCCGCCGCTTCGAGATGGCCAGCAACGGAAAGCTCCCCCCAAATGGACCTTATTTTTTCTCCCGCGCATTTGTGCCGCTTCGGATGCCGCTGCGGAACGATCCAACACCATGAGTAATCACGAACGGGAATCGTGGATGGTCATGATCATTATTTTGATAAAATTGTCACCCTGTTCAAATCGGAAAAAATTGCTGATGAGCATCAAATGCCTTATTTACTACTGGAAGTACGGTTGTTGTTCTTGGTGTCGTCGCTGTGTTTTGCTTTTCAACTTTTTCCACATGCCTGTCGTTCACCTTTTGCGGCACCCATCCTCCAAACGACAGCAGCAACATAAGAGCTCACTCCCAAACCTTCCCGGCATTCTTCGCTCGCAGACTGGGTTTCGGAAAAATAGCAGTTCGCGAAAGAGATCGTTCACCAGAGAGGCAGGAACCACTCTACTTTCTACATCTTCCATCTTTTTCGCGATAGGCGGAACAGACGGCTCTTTTTGCAAGGAGTGCCCAAAGTCCGCCTTGCTGTACGCTGAGGACGTGCTCCCTCCTCCGAAAGCAAGGGTCCGATTGCAGCGACCTCAAGTATCGACTGAGGGCTCACACCTCTTGGACCAGCCCATAGCTTTTGGATTTGCTGCACAGCGACGGCGATTCTCAGCAACCGCATCCGGAATCTCCGAAAGGACTCCCGGAGCCACGAAACGCACACACGCGGGAACGGAACAGAAAATCCGCAATCCCAGACCGAACCTGCAGGAACCATCCGCAGAAAAGCGCTGCTGATGACGAGGAAAGTGCAGCACAAGAAGAAGCGGAAAGCGAACCTGTTTGAGCACAGAGTTTCCAAGGCACGCGCTCAGGGAAACTACGAACGGAATGCAGAAACGGAGATGCGGAAGAGACAGAGCATCTGAAGCGCCGGCGGCGTTCTCTTACATCACAACGATCCGAACGGATGAAGAAAGCACACGGACGCAGGCTTCCGTTCTTGCACTTCTTCAGTGCTTTTTCCTGCACGTATGCGTGGTAGAGATGATGTGGCTCAATCTGATGACCGAGTCCACCTCGCTGTTCCCGCGCGGGAAAAGCAGCAAGGGACTCACGGGATTCGGAAACTCGGCTGAAAAGCACCCAAATTTGGGATGCGATCACCTTCGAAACCCTCCGCGTTTTCTGGATTGTACGACAATTAAATAACACCCCGGTGTCGAGGTACACTAAATGCTAACCAGCGAAGTCAGCGCTGAAGGCAGCCGACTGTGAAATGCGCTCAATTTCTCCCTCCTTCGAACACACACACACACACACAAAAGTGTTTTATTTTCAGAAAATCTTAAGCTAGCCCCATAAGGAAATCTTGGCAAATCCCAGAAAAACAGGGAAGCTACTCAAACCAAGGAGTAATTTGTCAAATTCCTCTTAAATAACCGACAGCAGCAAGTTTTAAAAAGTTTCGGACCTGAAATTCGGCGGATGGTTGCGCACGTCTGGCGTGGCATACCTCTCTACCACAGTGGCAGCGTCCACGCTGCGTGCCTGCGCACCGCGCGTCTGTCAAAACAAATCGCAAATCGGAACCTTCGAACAAAGGAAAGCGAATCGTCTCGAACCGATCCAGAAACCGACCCGTCCGAGCTGCTGCGGCGCGGGAAGGGATCTCGGGATGGACCATCAGAGCAAGCAAAACATCGGAAACCCCTCCGTCCATCTCCCCCGATGCTGGGATGTGCGGGATCGTCGTGGGAAAAAAGGTTGCTCGTTCGCAACCTATAAGGTAAAGCATCATCCTGCTTCCGGGAGCATCTCAACGCAGGCAAGATCACAAACTGCCCGGAGCCTGCAAGAGCAAACGTGAGGGATCCGGAGACGTTTACATCTAAAATCGAAGGCGTGTCATCGGCGAAGTTGCCGCCTGGAAGTTCGATGAGAGAAACCTGTTCCCTATCGGCTCCGCAAATGGTCTGTCTGAAACGCAATTCTCATGAATCAATGATCAATTATCGACCGCAAATTCAGCTCTCGGCTCAGAAACAGCACTTCGAAGTGAACCTCCGCCGATGCCTAACTACTGAGAATGAAAACGCGAATCTCGAAGCATCGGCAGTGAGTGGAAAGCAACCGGATGCTCGGCAGGCAAGCACACGGCCTTGTACAGTAAATAATAGCCATTACACCGGGATGAATCACGTGTAAGATCTCCGATACCGCTTTGTACATTTGACAGAGTACCCATCACGTCAGTGCATCGTATTTTAATTTGAGATAATACCGTGGTGAATCCATGGCAATGGAGACTCAGTCCCCTTCGTGCAATCGAAAAAGAAAAAACTATTACTCAAAACACGAAGCTTCCTATGTATGCTGAATGCTGCTAACCTTTACTTCAAATTCTTTTCTCTCTGATTATCCTTCTGCTGCCTCCCGAACTGCCATTTGCCACCGTCAAATTTCGTAACCTCAAAAGGTTTTAATTATTTCAGCCACCGCTTTTTATCCTCACCACTCGAGCTCTTTTTCTGGGATCAGACCCCATTCCAACTGTTTAGAAGTCGGAGACACGAAAAGCATCGACAGCTATACGACTTTGCCATTCGTACATCTCTGCAACGAAAGCAACCATCTGTGCACAGGCAAACACTGCCTGACTTCGGAAATCTTCCCTTCGGATGCACGGGGTAATGGCAACATATTATCTGCATGACGGCATCGGTAATCGGTGAAAGGATCCCTTGTCTGTCATCTATTACAACTTGGCATACGGATGTATAGGTCGGAAGACATGCAGTCCGTGGAGACAGACCTCGAAAACTGTGGAAGAAAAGGCTACGGCATTCCACTCTAAATCCCTGAAAAACCTTGCAATCGCGAAGGTACACACCTCGCTATTTCGTAATGGCAACCACCTGAATTTGAAAATGAAACGTCATCAAAATGAAAACAAACTCAAATGAACTCTCCTCGATCGACTGCAGAATCACGGGCACAGAGATCAAAGCAACTTCCATGGACTGCGACCGTGCGACAAACACGAGGGGGGGGGGGAGGTAGGGACAAATAAATAAATAAATAAATTCCTATATGGACAACCGATGCATCGATCTGTGTTCCCCTAACCTCCTGAATAGAAACCACATGGGATATCTTCGAATCTACCGATGTAAGCACTCGAAGGCAATACAGGGAGAACTCGCACATGGTGGCGAACGCAGATGGCGAATGAGCTTCTTCGTGATGAAAACATCAGATGCCCGTTTCATTCGCCTCAAGTAACGCCCTGTGCACTTTCAGATAAACAGCGGCAGTAACCAAAGCAACAAGTAGCATCCTATGAGAGTTAGCCATAACCGAGTTCAGTATGCCCCCCCACCCGGGCCTCGAAATAAAACCGCTTATGTTCGTTTTAAGGTGTTCGTGATTTCTGTACACAGCATTATCAAGAAGCATCTTCGAGTAACATCTTTAGTGAGATGAAAAACTTGATGAAGTGTATTCTCCACAGATCAAGACAATGGATGTCAACATAAACACGTCTTCGCACAAAACGCCCTCCCCACAGAAACCGCGTGAGCAAACCAAGAGGCACACTGAAAGTCCGATTCTCCTCCGACCGAATACCATCAGCTCGAGGAGCCCATTCGTTTGGCTTTGGCAGCCCGAGAGGTCGTCCAGGACGCAGCACGTCTCGGACGACCTCTCGGGACGCCGAGGAGGTTCCAAAGCCGGGAGTCAAGTCCGACCTCCGGATGCAAATGTCGGATCCGTGCATCTCTGCGCGAGCACGCCTCTGGCGAAGATCTGCTCCTCCGCGGATCCTGGTGCTGCCGCCGCGCATGCGGCAGCAGAAACTCTTCAACAGTTTGCTCTTCGCTCGAATTCAAACGCGTCCTCGCGGAATTCTTCCTCGGACCATCCACTGATCCACTTTTTTACGCTCCGCTGCCTACACTTCGTGCAATCTTCATTTGCTTCCTCCTTTGCTTATACGAATGATCCTGAACGATCTTAAACATAAGTACAAATGTTTATTACATACATATACACGTATCGTATTAAGGCGGCCCCTGGACGAGCTACGTAGGTCGGTAACCGGACGGAAAGAATGGAAGCCACACGAATGAGAAGGCTCCACCGGAAGAACGGCAGGACCGAGTACGGAGACACAAGCAGCTAAAACAAGCAATTACTGGAGCTGAAGATAAAACTTAAAGTGTGCTAAAAACTTTCACTCCGCGTGGTGAAAGTAAAAACCGACAGCAGACGCTTCGTCTTACTCACTATTAGGCGAAAGATGAAGACACAGAAAAGTGGAAAGCGACCGTTTGTAGGAAACTTGGAGCCCCCAAATTACACACTACGTACTGGCATAGGTACATTTTTGTTCTACATATCCAACGGAATATGTATATCACTGGGAGAATTCCGATCCAGCAGAAAAGAGAAAGTTAAGTAGGTAGCAGCAGTTCATTGAATCAAGAGAAAGTTCCGATTCGTAAGAAGAAAAAGAAGAGGAAGAAGATGGCTGAATCAATCCTGGCTACCGCATCTTCTGCATCGAAACGGGAGCTCCTCTCCGGAGCCCTACTTGCACACAGTGTCCACACCAAGTAACCAGCTGCGCCCTCCCCTCGAGAACGCGCTTGTCGGGCCGACAAAATTCACAGCCATTTCGGACCACGGCATGTCGAGTGGTTCTTCGACAGGTGACGAAATGGGTCAAAACCATGCTCGGCCACCGCGGACTGGAGGTCCACTACGCGATACTTCAGGAAAAGGCACAACGAAGACCAAGAAGAGCACCATACGACCAAGTGGGGACTGCACTCTTAGGGCGGAGGAAAGCTGCTGCCACGCCAACTCCAAAATGAATTACGCGTACGACATGGATTCGAGCTCAGGATCGTCGGCAATGCCATCCTCCACTGCTTAGCAACGTGTTATCTTTCCTCGGTAGTCACTTTCCACAGTGGAGCAAGCGGTGTGCGGCGGCACAGATGCTGAGCGGGCGAGCAAATTACAAAATTTACTGATGTGAAATTCAGTCTTACATAATGGGTAACTACTACTTTTGGTTCCCATTCTCGGTCGTGCAGCTTCACTCCAGCAACTGAACGCGAACCTGCCGTCACTTTGCAAGCAGCGGGAATTCATATCCGCTCACAGGAAAAAAAAGAAAAAAGGAAAGAAGAAAAAGGGAAACTTTCTTATGAATTTTCTTTTTTCTCTCTTTCTTTCTTTTTGGCCAGCACCACTGAGTTCTGAGCCTCGATTCACCACCACCACCACACACGCGTTCCCTCATCGAGGTGCCATTCCGCATGGAAAAACCCGGGCACAACGCTAACCCTCCCCCCCCCATGCAACTCTTCCCACCAAGTCTTTTTTTGCTCGTGTTGCGACTGAAAAGATGCGCAACACAGCACAACACGAACGAAGGAGGAAGAGGAGGAGGAAGCGTGCAGGCGGAAGATGGAACAGCCCGAGGCATCGAAAGTACTGTCGCTTCGCTGGACAGGGATGGGCTTGCATGAACGTACACTTTCCAAGTTGTGAAGGACCCCCCGGGCCGGCACTTGCTTCCACGATTTGGTAGAGGGCAGAACAACAGCCACCTTGGGTGCGCTGTTGGGAAACCGAGCTCTCCTGCGCTGAAAGAATCTGCGCGCTTTCGCCGACCATTTTCCCTCTTCGACACGTGAGTCAGCACGTTCCTCATTTTTGAGACAAAAATGCTCCAAGTATACGAGAAGGCCTTTCAGAGCTCACTGTCTGGCAATATCGAGTTATTGCCGATGGAAAAAAAAAATCAATCAACATCCGATTAGCACACTTTCCGAGTGCTCGAAAGATGGGGAAACGTTTCTCTTCACATACATCGGTTCGCCTTTGGCCAATACCATCTGGAGATGCACCCGCGTTCATAGGAACTACTCCGAACCACTCCGGACGAACTGCATGGTCCAAGTAGGTGGTATGAAATAGCACACACCTGTGGTGACGACGCGAGCCACCTCTTATCACTTTTGTTCGGAGCTGCCGTCTGGTGTCACGCGACCCGACCTGCTTCCACGCCTATCGAGAAGGCAAAGTGGGAACCCGTGGTCTGCAACCGCAGGGCTGAGAAACCTCATTCTTACTTGGCTTATTATTTACCCCCCCTACACTCCTGTCAGAAGTATCATTCTAGGTGTACCACCACCTCGGGGACTTTCGGGCGGAAACCATGCAACCGGAAGAATCCATATTTTCAGGTGCGCGTAAACTGCAGCTTTCACGAAGAAGCACCGATTTCCCTACAAGCGGCTGGTAAAGGCAAATTCGAGTTCCCTTTATACTTCTTCGAGGGAGGTTCCAAACAAAGTGGCATACTATGGTCAACTACAGCAAGGTGCACAAAGTGTACTCACGGATAGCTCGAGACAAAAGCTGGCACCTCTGTGCTCAAAGAACTGACAAACCTTGGCAGAAACACGAACGCTCGCAATCGCGGGAGTTTAAAACGCTGCCACGGTAATTTTCTGCCACCCTGATTCTGGTTGTTCCGAGGCGTAACAACAGTTTCTTCTATTCAAGGTTGAAAAAATTTCGAGTCCGCTCATGGTGAAGCGCGTTTCAAACCAGTCAAAAGAGTCCATATCAACTGTCCCCTTAGAACGTTCCCATACGACCACATGCAATTGAACCAAGGGGCAGACGGGCCAAAGTTGGAAATCGACAGGAAAAGCAACAGCGGATGTGAAAAAGCCCAGCAGATCGAGGATGCCTTGCGACTGCAAACACGTAAACAAACCTGCCCTTTAGCGAGCATCCTGCTTTCGTTCTGATGAATCCCCAGACAAGGGGTTTGGGTAACTCGAGTTCCTTTGGATCCGATTCGTGGGTGTGGCATCTTCAAAGTCACTGAACTGGAGTATCTGCTGGTGGCATATCTTTCAAAGGATCTTTCGACAGCACTTCTACCCACCAGATATTGGAAGTGTTTAGTGTACGGAACTGCAGGCTACGGAAAAGCAAACGGAATTTATGCAGCATCGCCATGCCCTTTGAACTTCGTGCTTTCGTCCCTGCGGGCCCAGCAAGTAAGCAGGAAGTCGACCCTTCCTTTCGTCTCTCGGTTTCCGATCACTCGGGCAGAAACGCTTCCGTCAAAGAGGACGACATGGAATGAAGCAGCAGGCTTGCCACACGCATTCTTCCAGATGCTGGAAAGCGTTGCAGCCCGCTGGCGGCGCGCAGGAACCGAATTTGGCGTAGGGCGTATCCGAGCACTTCGTGTCAGAGCAGACCCACTGACCAGAGCGGTGTGGACGTTCCCATGCAGACCTCACCTCAGTAACAGCGAGCTTCGAAGAGACCATTCGCGCAAGTGCGGTCTCGGACAAGATATGGACCGAGTTTTGCGTCTCACTAGACTACACGGTGTTTAAAATTATTGATTTCTATTTCTTGTTTATCCTCAATAGTTACCGCTGCTCCTTTTTTTTTTTTCTTTTTTTTTTCAACCCTTTTAAATGAATGGCAACTCATTTTTGTCAGCTTCGTATTTCATGTTAAGAAACATGAGATACATTTAGCATGAGATACATTTAGCATGGAAGTGGACTGTGAAGACACCTCCCCGCTTGAGTAATTCAGAAGCAACGAAGCAACTGATCTTCGATTCTGAATGCATCTATTCGAGGCAATCGGACCACGGGAATACTTTAAAGAACAGAAGGGAAGTTACAGTACACCACCTGACGGTCCAAAATGTGCTGGATCCTCATGAGAATAGAAAAGTCTCCCATTTTACATCCGACAAATGAGAGTGTGCTGGCAAGCCTATGAAGAAGGAGGAAAAGGAGGAGACAAAAAAAAAAAAATCCGAAAATACGAGAGGAATCTTTCGTTCTCCTTTCTCTTCTTTGAATTTAATTTTAATGATGGGACTTTTTCACATTTTCGGCATGCCTGGGATCACTTGGGAATCAACCGAATTAACGGATCAGTTTCCCACTCACTCCATCTCTTCCCTTCGAGCTTACTGCAGATTGAAAATACCGCAGGAGTCGACGTCACCCATCCCCGCTATGCGAACGAAGAAACGGGCAGGGAGCTCGCTGGTCACCAGGCGACCTCCTCTTGGGAAGTTGTGCTGGTTCTCCACGACTGAGGATTGCTCGCTTCCTCCTGCTCGCAATCCTTGCTCGTCTGCTCTGCCTTTTTTTTTTTCTTTCTCTCCCTCCCCCTCTTGGCTTTTTTAATGATTTTCCGAATGTACACGGTGCATACCGGCAGCACGTTTCTAATCGGGAACCCAGCTTTCGTCCGCTCGATTCCAATCAATCACTTTTATCGAATTCGGGATCGGACTCGCATCTTAACCATTCGCAAATTGTGCAAGAGTGCCTTGTTAGAATTCTAACGCGGAGATTCTTATGATGGTCCGATTACCATGATTACTCCGCTCCGGTGTGATTCACATAAATCGCCCGAAACACCTGAACGTAGCAGCCTGCGCCCCGCAATTCCATCCGGGAGAAGCGATCGCCGGAATCCAGGAGCAAGCTCGTGTCCCCACGGCGAGGAGGAGAACCCGGTGCTTGTCTGGACGCTGCCCCCAAGTCAACGAAAACGTCCCGAACGCTTCTCCATCTGCACCTGGGCCTTCATCTCCCTCGAGCACTCGGGATCGGTGACGGCGGCGGATCGGCCGAGCGTCCACGGCATGGAGGCAACGAGTTGGTGCGTGAGATCCTCCCACACAATCCCGCACTCGGAAATTCTTCCGCCGGGTCATCCTGCAGATTGCTCCAGAGGAAACGGAACCGGGTCTCCAGGTGCGACTCGAGCACAGAAGCGCTCCTTTTCAAGTCGCGCAATTTTCTTCAGGGAAGGCCTTTCTTCGGAAAGCGGCGGATGTACTCTGAATGTGAAAATTCTCGAGAATGGATCAAAATGGACACCAAAAGAGCAGTCTACAAAGAGCATACAAAAAAAGGAGAGACAGCTGTGGAAAAAAGGAAGCCAGTCCGAATCGAAGTAGATATTCTACTTTTGTGCCGTCCATCTCGAGCCTCGCAATCCTACATTAAGGGCCAAACGCACACACGCACGACTTTGTTACCGAATCCAACCTCGGAGGATTAGCAGCCTCGCATTACTTGATCTAATTTGTTTTCCCGTCAGATAATCCGGATATCTCTGCCAGACAAATGACGGGTTACATTTATTTATTTATTTTCCATTCACAAATCGCCTAATCGCCGTCAGCAATTAGTCGCTTCTGCCTAGTCGCTGAGCTAGAATTCGATCGGCGAGCCGAAGGCTCATCTGCACACGGCCCCATCAGAGAAGATACCGATAG
Organism: Raillietiella orientalis; assembly: GCA_036172245.1. Classification (NCBI taxonomy): domain Eukaryota; kingdom Metazoa; phylum Arthropoda; class Ichthyostraca; order Raillietiellida; family Raillietiellidae; genus Raillietiella; species Raillietiella orientalis. Next base: position 480,176 of record JAYWIR010000060.1, on the reverse strand, counting down.
AAGGCACTTCAAAGCGCAAGTGGCATTAAGTCAGCACATAAAAAAAAAAAAAAAAATGGAAAAAGGAAGAAAAATAATCAGCATTTTCCCAGAGCATCATTTCGTTCTCATCGGATAATTTTGGCTGCTCGGAAACCCGAAGGATTCCCGATTGCCACAGCGAAAGCGTGGCATAAGGATAAAAGTCAGGAAACTGACTTTCCACTTTTTGCTCACACCTTTCCAAGTGCTTGCGCTGCGTGTCCAAAGTCTGGAAAGCAAACCAAGGAAAATCCTCAAGGGTTTGGCAGCGACCTCGGACTGCTGGTTGCAGCTGCTCCCAGCTGCTCGCAAAGCAACACGCGACGCCGCAATGGGAACGCGAATTTGGAAACCCGAAATCGCAATGATGGGAGGATCCCTATTCCTCTACAGTTTCCCATAACATTTCCCCACGCTGCATTGGGCGAAAGTCGGGATGGCACTCTCTCAGGGATGACCACAGTCAAGAGTTACCGAAACCAAACCAACAAAAAGGATGACGAGCTGTAATTTTTGGTCTTGGTGGATTCGGAACAAACGAGGGGAATAATAAACACAAAGGTCGTCTGCTTGGAGCAATTTTTTGCAAATTTACTGCTAAACCACACTGTAGGTGTGCGGGCCAAAAATAAATCCAAGGACGCGTGCATTAGATGATTGCCTTCTTGGATTCGGATTCTTCCCAAGTTGGCCAGCAAACGGAAGACGCAAAAGCCCAAACGAGGATCTCCAGATCACTCCACTTCGACGTCACATTCTGCATGCGATCATTTCCGTACGGATAATGTCTCTCCACATTCCTCGGACAACGTGAAAATTGTGCGCCACAAAGGCGATCTGTTGAACCATTTGCCAAACGCATTCAAAGACGCGGTCGAAAGCGCTGCAAAGAGCTGCAGAACATTCCAGCACCTCTGGGAATCGGAATCCATGTTCAATCAATTACGATTCGCCAATTACGATTCCCGTGCAGCACTTTGAACACCTTCCGAAGCCTGACTTTTGCACCATTTTTTTTTTTTTTTTTTTTCCCTTCAAAGTTTTTCGAACAACAAGTCATCGCCAAGCAGAGCGACTACCAAAAAGCTGAATTGAATTCCATGGAGCGCTCCATGGGATTCTATACTTCTCTTCAGATGAACGGCAGTCGCGCACATTGGCAAACTGTACGACCTACATTGCGGAAAAGCACTCGAAACCTCAACCGTGTACCGTGAATCCTGAATAGGCACACGTAGTGTTCTTATCACAGGCCTGACTGCGATGTGACCAGCTGCAGAGCTGCACACAAACAACGGGCACCCGGAAGTCCCGACGCTCACACTGAAAACACGCAATTTCTAAGAAGCCAACAACATCGACGAGGATCCTAAAATCCCGACCCAGCTGGGAAAACAGTTCAGGAGAAGATCATGGCCAGCGTTTGCAAATCAAACTGACCATGTCGCGACTACGGCTAAGCCGAAAAAAGGTAAAGAAATCGAAATGTGGTGTGCTCTCTGGTGTTTCCATACCACAAAAAAGATTTCCTAAATTTGCTTCTCAACTCCATGGACCTTCCTTCGCTCCTTCATTCCCCAATAAACCACATTTTATTAGAACATTCTTTATTATTAGCACTGCTCTGTCAATAATCTCTTTTATACATGGCGACAAAATTTATGGGTTTCAACACACTGGCAGTTGTTTCTGAAATGCACCTTTCATAAAGAACCAACGCGGCCTCATTACGAAACTATATATATATATAACTATATATATATATATGTATAACCTCTGCTCTTAATCTAGAACTCTTCTCTGAAAAGAGATTACAATCAGAGAACAACAGGAAGCACACAACTCCAAATCCAAGATTTCCGTACAAAAGGGAAACGAGAAATTGGCCTTATTTTTTTTTTTTTTTTTTTTTTCAATTGCACATTACAAGCATCGCGTTGTTTTGCCACCAGGTTCATCTCAATTTCTCTTTCTTTTTTGGAAGGGACACGAAAAGGAATACAATTCGGCAATCATTCGGTTATTTTCCCCGTACAAGAAAATAGACAGTCAAACTTTCTACACCGTGGACACTTTCATTATGTCTATATTGCATGCTACTTAAACAAGACGTGCTCTACATCCCACAGCAAATGAATTCCACAGTTGTAACATATCAGTTCTTCAGAATCAAATCTTCTTCATCAGCATGGAATTTTTTACTTTCATTCTATTTGTGGTCTGCGCCCACAGAGTTCAATCAGATCTGTCGAAGGCGATGTCAAATAAAAACGTTCACAGCTTAGTTGACTGGCTATCGGCGTTTGAAGAAAACCAGGTAAGACGAATTTTGTCACAGGATGTGTACAATACTACGTGAACGGGATGTTTTTGACCACAGTGTTAAAACGGTATGGCGAATTCATCGTACGAGTTCGGTGTAGACTGTAAACGAAGAACCCGGTAGTGAGTGGCATTTTGTTTTCTAAATTCGGGGGCCCTTGGGGAAGGGGGGGAGACGCGGCGGTGTACGAAAAAATGAGACACACGCACGTTCCGACTACAATCTACACGGGTGGTGTACACGCGAGGAAGCACGCATGCGACTGGAGCCATAACTTGCGATTTCGAGCAGTGTTTGTAAGACAAGGCGCTGCTGTCTGAGGCAGCTTGTCAAAAGGAAAAAAAAACCGAGCAGCAACAACCTTCCTGTGGTCACAAGAAACGGTCGGACGACCCCCGCTGCCTTTCGGGCAAAAATGCAATGAGCCCGCTGCTGCTGCCCCGCCAATGCATGGGGGTAACACCAAAGGGCACCCACTCGGAAGATCATACCACGCACCCGACGACTCGTTGTATTGCGCGCGAACGCCTACGGTGGTCGGCCATGCACCCTACACACTGTGTTCTCTCCCATTCCAGGATAAGCAACCCAAAACGGCGAAAGAGGCCAGTCTCCCGTTCTGCTCGAGTTATGAAGTGAGTACTTCTTCACAGTAAAGTCATTGCTAAATTGCAAAAAAAAAAAAAAATACAGGTATGTGGAGTGTCATATAAGCGTTTCAATGAAAGTCAACAATTCTGCGAATGCGAGACCAAGTTTTCCAAACCGTGTTTCGCAGGATCGTTTGCTAAACCGACACTTGAGATTCGTACAAAGTACAATCAACAAGTAAGTGATGCGACTACCTGTACGATATTGCGCTGCATTCCCTCAAAAGGCTTTAACGCACATCATGACATGCGAACAATATCCTGAAATTCCTGCCTGCAAGTATCCCAAAGACTGGACCATATTATCCATGCAAAACAAACAAACGGGCAAGTCACGCAGCCTAATAACTTGTAAATGCCCTGGATACAAGCTGATTGGTAACGTATCACCATTAGTATCCAGAAGTCTCAAGGCATAGTAGAAGGTCCAATCCAGCATGAACCGCCCTTATACGCACAGCTAGAGAACGTGCTCGTGTATGGAATGCTTTGTAATCAAAGAAAGAAGCATTCTCGCCACCAGGGAACAGAAGTTATTCCAAACGTTGAGTGGGAGAGGTTGCAATCACTCATAAGCCAGTTTACTCACCCAGAGTAGCAGACGTGGCTGTGATGTTGCAGCTGTACATAGCAGCCACCAGACGTTGCGGATGCATCTGGAAGGCTCTTCTACAGCATTCCTTAACCAAAGAAATAATTTGTCCTGAAATTAACCCACTACGGGATGCACACTTTCTATATGAGGAGGTGGCTAATTACTTGCCTTTCTACAGATGGATCCACTTCCCAGTCCTCTACAATAAAGGCCACGGAGGTCATTGGTTCCTCACAAAGTGGACCAGATAAAGTGGCTAATTGGAAACCTGCAACAATGCTGCTGTCAAAGACAAATGGTATTGAGTCAGTTTTGTTCCAGATAGAAGGACGCTTGTAATCAGTCTTCCCATTAAATAAGATATTGGAAGGATTCTTTTTGGGGCCCCAACTCCAAATATGATCCACCAAGCAAGCCCATGGAAGGCCCTCATTATGCAATACTTGTTCAAAAGTATTGCGCAATGATTGCAATTCTAATGTCTGGCCAGCATCCAGAAGACGCAAAGCGCCAGCTGACTGCTCAAGAAACTGACAAACTGAATGTGGAAGTGGTACAGCCTTGATGCAAACCCGCAACATCCCACCAGGGGCTATCATTTCTACTGCTGTCTCTGTCAACTCTGAGGACACAATGGTCTCTCGAAATGGGACCAAGGGCTCGGAAACATGAAGGGGCACGAGAGCAAATCGCTGTTCCAAGTCATCCAAACAGCGTTGCAGATGCACCTCGCCTGCTGTAATGAGCACATGCTCCCCACTGTCCTGCACCATCATCTCAACGCCAGGGTCAGCATGGCACAGCAGATGAAGTCCATCCACCAAGGCACTTAGATGGGCAGGATTAACAGGTTCCACTGCAACACGGAGTATTGGGGCTGCTTGATTCATGCATTCAGTGAATGCTGGACAGACAGACAGACTAGTTAGCGTACCACAACGAAGCAGCACATTTTCTAAACCAGATAAACCTGCAAGACAGCATGATCAGTTCACCTACACCAACAGACACTCAGATACCAAGCACATTGCCTGCTGGCACACAGGGGAGTTGCTCAAGTTCTCTTCCCATCCACAAATACAATTTATCAACAGTCCACTGAGTAGCACATGGCTCCAACAATGAATCATTATCTTCCTTTTCATCCTAAATCACAGCACTCACGATAAAATAATAATAAAATGTTATTACTTGGTAGACTAAACTATCCATCTGTGGACCAAACACATAGAGTTGCTGACCAGGTTTCACAGTGCCACTGAAGACACGTCCAAATGCAATGAAAGTTGGTTTTGGACTCTTGTCACCTTGAAGAGCAGTGCTTCCTTGTTGGTCTGACTGTGGTGCCAAAGAATCCACACCTTCCAACTTTCTTCTCCTAATATCTTCTCGTCTTTTCACCAGTTCTTCTGATGTAGGTAGAATAGAGCGCTTCGGAGCCAAGGCTCCAGCTTCAACCTTTGGCCACAATGGCATCAACACTCTCTAGTCTAATACTTACCGCCACCATTTTGGAAATGAATATGATAATAGGAGCATCAGGGGCATTGCTGCATTCTTGCAGCGCACTCCTCAACTTTTGCACCTCTTCAGCTGACATTATGCTATCAGAAACAGATGATTGGAGGAGTCTGTCAATCCGCTCTGGTGAAAGCTGCTTTGGACTTGGCAAATTACGTATGGCCATCTCTACAGATACAATTAAACACACAACCGAGAAGATATATCTACCTAAAACACAACTGGACAGAGGAAGCCACTGAGACATAACAGCTCGAACTGTGACATGCGGATCATTATGGCGCAAATCTCTAGGTGGCACAGAGAGTTGCAAATTGTTAATCATTTTTTCCACTTTGCTCAAATTTTTGGTGATCAGTAACACATCATATGCCTGCCACAGTCTTTCTAGTACCAACTGAACAAAAAGGGGGCGACGAGCTGCTTCTTGAGCACCTTGCTTTATGCAATGATCTTTCGAACTGTAATAAAAATCTCCCCACAGAGCATTCTGCAAATCCATGGGAGGGACATTGAGGAGGCTACATGAATCCTGCGCAATTTTGGGAAGACTACAGACAATTACTTTGAATCAATTTTTCACAGTTGCACTTACTTGAACCCCCAGCCATCCTGAGCACTGCAAAAAATGACATTGCCTTTCTCGGGACAGAAGTAAATGGAAGAATCATCTAAGTCATCCAAGACAGAACTCCAATAGAATGTGCTAACATGCTTATCAACAGATGCTGACATTTTTGGAAGAATCTCATTATCCTTCATTGCTTTGCTGGCAAACAGCTCTGCCATAAATGCATTGATCTGCGTACAATCTCACAAAGTCCAGCAGTGACAAAGAATATGAAAGTCTTACTTTTTCTACCAATTGCTGTAAATGAATGTAAGCATCATATGGTGCCATCTTAAGCTCTACAATCAATCGATCTATTTTGTTAAGGACTAGAATCACTTGAATTCCTTCCAACCAGGCTTTCCGTAACACAATTTTGGTTTGAGGGCACACGCCTTCTACTACATCTACAACTAGTATTGCACCATCACATACATGCACAGCTGTAGATATCTCAGCACTGAAGTCCACATGGCCAGGTGAATCGATTAAATTGATTAAGAAATCGGAATCATCTAAATATAAAAGCTATTATAGATATTAATCTCTTGGAATTATAGCTATCAAACAAGTAGGAATAAGAAAATTGTAATTCTTGCCAATTTTGTGATGCAAAGTAATTGAGCTGCTCTTCATAGTTATCCCCCTTTCCTGCTCATCTCTTCGACTATCCAAGTATCTAAAAATTCAATTTTAATCGGGTGGAAACAGGATAATGAAAAAAATAAACACAAAGTTAATATGAAAGGTCACTAATTTATTTCATATTCAAAATTTAATCATTCCAAGGTCATCAGCACCAATGCTGCATACAGGATCAATCACGTACAAGAAGGAAAAATATTTCACAGTACTAACTTTAATTTGCCTGCCATACGGTATGATATGATGTCATTGCCAGCCACGAGCATGTCGGCAAGAGTTGTTTTCCCATGGTCTACATGGGCTATGATGCATAGATTTCTTATGGAATGGGCATCCAGTTGCATAAGCTTCACTTGCTCGACTGAAAACTTTTGCATTTTTTGTCATTTCTTCTTACATGTGACAAAATCTACCATAAAAGAAATACGTGTAACCAAAGCACACTTAGCAACCTGAACAAAGCATACCAACTAATTTTTCATGACATTTGAACATTTGATATTTTATTCACTAAAGTGACTGAGTAAACAAATCTTTCAATTGTTACTTAACTCTATTTCTGTATGTACCGGCAATATTTAAAGTTTTGAAATATCCTTAATATAGAGAGATAAGTACTGAGAACCTATTTTCACTTGGCAATAATATGCCGTTTGTTAGCACTTCCTACCTTCCCTTATTTTGTCCCTAAGCTCTCGAAAAGCTCTTCTTCAAACAATGACAGTAATAGCTACCAGTGATAATGATAGCTGTAGCAGCCAATTCGATGTCAAAATTCGTCCTCTCTGTGCTTCGGATCGCTTTGTAGATTTTGATGGTACTTAACTCTTCCAGTAAACTAAAATTTCACTAAATTCAAGTAGGCTGAAACGATGTTTGTCTATTTTTTCGCTCATTTATTCTTATCATACAAGTCTTATTTTCAACACGTAGGTGTAAAATTATTACATTTGTGGTTAGTATTAAACAGTTTTTCACTACCTGAAAATCTCAAGTCATCTAAGATAATTGAAATTTTAACTTTATCGGAAATCCTGAAAGCTTAAATACTCTAGTGGTGCATCGATAAGAGTATGACCACCAATACCACTGCACTCCTTCGATGTCTTGAATTTACATTTTTCTCTAAGCAAGATAGTCGTATCGAAACATTTTCTGAAATCTTCCAGAGACGATGGGATGAGTAATCGTTGAGTTTTTAAAATGTTCTGATCACTTGCTACGAATGAACTGCACTGTCTTTGTATGAAGAGTGCTCCTCATCTTCCTCTTATGCCTTCTTGAAATTTTGAGGTTTAAGTTCAATGTTTGGAAAAAGTCAAAGCAGTCGCCTTCAGCTGTAATTCACTGCAAATGACAAAAATCCAGCAACACTGCTACTTTGTCTTCATTTTTCCCCAACGTTGGTTTTTTTGTTTTTCTTTTTTGCAGAAGACTATACAGCTGTAAAGCTTTGCTAACATTAATGATTTTCAAGCATGTTCTGAAACATTGTAAAGCAATGCATTTGCTTGATTGTGTGTTATGTGTTGAAACTTCAAAGCTTTGTATGATTCCTTTTTTTTCTCTTTGACCTTCATTCTGCAGTAACCATAGGAGTTTGCAGTATTTCAAAAGTTCACAAGCGAACGACGTATTGTGGCTTTCACATGGATATGTGTTTTCGTTTCTGCTTTAGTATTTGTTTTCTGAAATCCGAGGCTCTCTTCTGAAAAGCTTCTCAGGTATGGGCAGATTTTTCAACTGTATCGAAAAATTGAGGGTAGCATGTCCCCAAACTGAAGTTTTGAGTATTTTTTTTGGAATGCATGATCGTTCCAGAGTTCTTGGGTTTCAAACCGTGAAGAATGTATGGATATTCGAAAACCTTCACAAACAAAAAGTGCTCCTTCCTGCACGTGTTTTCTAAATTAATGATTATAGTGACTAAAGGAAACTGCATGAGATGGAAATGCGGATAATCAGTTCCACTGCTTTTTTTCGAAATGAACTCTCGAATGGCAGTGCATTGATTCACTCCTTCCTTATCAGTGCATCCATTGAGGCACATGGATTCCTTTGAATTATCCTTTCGTTCTGTTGGACCATTTCTCAAGACTGAATCAACTTCGAGTTGAATCAAGAATCAACTCGAAGTTGGAGTCACTCTGTTGAAAAACACATTTTCAAGCTTGTTGTATTGAGAACGGTGGGCGATGCCATCCTCTGTGGGCCTCTGAAAGAAATTGGCGTCAGAAATGCTCTCTGGCTCTGCAGAATAGGTTACGTTTTCGATTATGACTCTGTAATCTCTCGATGCTGGTGAAACATCGGGAATAATGATAAAATCAATCTGCCATCACGGGACACTCCTTGCTCTGGCTTTCTCGACTCACGTTTTCGGTTCAGTTCAGGAATGCCAGACTGACTTTTGGATGTGTCGAAGTCTCCAAGAACGTGCTGAAGACGTCGTCGTCAAAGTCCTTGCTTCCCCCTCTGAATCTGATGTCCTTGAGGCACGGGTGGCTTCTTTGAGCCGGGGGACTGGTGGTGATCTGCAATCCCTTCTAGGAGAGTGCTGCTTATCGGAGGCTGAGCGACACTCTTCTCCGCGAGTTTAAGGACTTTCAGCTTTCGCCGCAGTTCACGGTGCCCCCAGGGTCCCTCAGCTTCCCACATGGGGCCAGGTGCTTATGCCAGGTCTGTTTCAAAATCAGAAACGCCGACATCCCTTGCGTTCAAAATTCCCAAAGATCATCAAAGATAAAGACTCCGACTTAATGTACACAATTAATAGGTACACACATTAACGATCATAAAAAGTACATGCATTTTCTTGTTATAGACATCAATATTTATAGATAATGTGAATATATAAATATGAATACAAATATGCACATGAATATATGTATAAACATAATTATGTGCACGAAAATATATAGGTGTAAGTATAAGTATGCACATATACATATATGAATGTATGAAGAGAAATATGCGTAAAAATATATAGAGAGAAATGCTCATACAAGCATATATATAGAGAGAAATATGCGTGTGTATATTAGTATTTATATTGATATGTTTACGCATATTTAATGAATACATGAATTTTTTTTTTTGATTATTTGATCTGTTTGCATTTTTTTTTTTTTGCTGTGTTCTCCACAGTTTATTTATTTAGTTTTAAAAATTCGATATTTACATCGTGACGTAATATACATAAATATACATATGAATCCATATATAATCTTTCATTACATACGTCAATAATATATAATCAACAACTTATTAATTTTGTCAATAAAGCCTGTGCTAGTAAATACATGTAAATGTTGATAAACACATGCGTTCGAGTAATATAGCGGTGAATAATAATATGTACGTTCATAAATATGAATAACTAAATGCACGTTAAAATAAATTGGAACAGTAATGTGTTCAGAACAGATCTATGAGTGTTCTTTCGCGATCGCGCGAGGTTTCTATGGAGACCGCTTGACGCTCCCGTGAATGCCATGTCTCGTAGCCGACGACGGGCGGGGTCGCCAGCTGCTCCAGGGCCCTGGCACTGGTCTGACCCTCGTCCGGCTCCCCTTCGTTTGGGGTTGCCTCCCGCTTACCTCGCACTTCCGCACAACCATCCGCGCTCGATGGGCGAAGCGTACTGATCGCCCTGGTAGGCGAGGGAAAAGGGAATACCCCGCGGGCATCGCCGGGAAGGGGCTCGCTGCCAAGGCGACAAGCTACGGAAACCTTCGCTCCCCCCGCCTGGTCACCGACCCCGGTTGCCCCAGCCGACGGCAGAACGGCTCTCCTAACCGGAAGGAACGCGCTCTCTCCGGGACGCGTTCCCTCGACAGGTGCATCGCCTCACGCGGGAGAGCAGTGGACCCCTCTGCCTCTTCGGCCAAGCTGCTCGGCCCATGCGTCCCGCCGCTGCTCCCAGGAATCTCCCAGATCACCCTCCAGACGCCCCGGGGGGTATCTCTCCTTCTCTGCTTCCCGCCGCCGGCGGGGATCGACTCCTCCGGCCTCCCCGAGCGTCGCCCGCTGCTCGGTCGGCCCGCCTCTCCTCTGCGCAGGCTCAGGGCGAGGAGGAATGACGCGTCCCATCGCGAACTTCCGCACCGCCCGTGACCTCTCGCCGGAAGGAGACCCCCCCGCCCAAGTGGCGTGCCGTTGCGTCACCAGGCCACCGGAAACGGAAGCGGGGAGAGGTCTGGTCGGTTTATCTCCGCAGCTCATCGTCGCCCGCGGGTGAATCGGACCAGCTCGACCCCCAGGCGGGCTCCGCAGGCGGCAGCAGTTCCGCCCCTGTCCCTCCACTTCCCCCCTACCGCACGCTGGGGATGGGCTGTCGGAAGCGCCGGCCGCCCTTTCTACACCGCGCTGGCTGCGCGCCCAGGAGATACCGCCCCTGGGAATCTCGGGATCACCAGGACGCGGGAGAGGGGGAAGAGGAGGACCGAGCCGTTGGGTTCGTGGGATGGATGCCCGCTCCAAGTGGCGCCTGCTAGAAACTCATAGGGGCTCAGCCCCCACCCCTTCCGTCTCTCCGCGTGGTCAGTCGGCTTCGCCCCGGGGCTCGAATTGCCTCAATACCGCCAGATCCACTCGTCCTTCCGGAGCAGAGGAGCGCGCCCCTCTGGCGGCGTGGCGTCGTGGAACCCTGCGCGCTCCCAGAGGAGGGTCGGTGAGCCCTTGGGGCTTGCTCCTCGCCTCATTCCAAGGAAACCTGAAGGCAGAGGTCGCGTTCCCAGGTCGAGTACCGGAGGTTCCTGCATCTTCCCGTCTTAGCCTCGAAGGACACCTCATCTATGCCCCGGCGCTTCCTTACTTCGTGCGCCAAGAGGTTCCTCGCTCCGCATGGACGCCGGCGAAGAGCGGAACCCTTTGGCCGGCGGAGGGGGAATCGCCGGGGTCTTGGAGAGGAGTTCTCCCCCCGTCGAATCCAAGCCCCATCCGGTAGGGAAAACGGTTGGGAGGGAGGACGAGCCCGAAGTGACGTGCTGCCGAACGCCAGCCTGGGAGGGACTTCCGGCTTTCCCGGGTGGCTTCGGAGCTTCCGGTTGTCGCGGGCGGCGGCAAGAGTCAACGGCAGTCACGGTGGTTCCTGTCCCGCACCGACCCAGAGGGATCACCCCACTTTCGCTCGGACCAACCCATCAGTGGAGGGCCTTCCTGGCCGACGGACCAGGCCGTCAGGTTCCTCGATGGTTTCCGGTGAGGGACGCGCGGAAGGACCGGGCCGTCCCCTTCGAGCCCTCCAACAATGCGGCGGGCGCTCCAGAGAGGTCTGTCGTGAAGAAGAGGTCCACGAGCTCAGCCTCCAAGCGTGGGGCGACCGATCCAGCGTCCACAGCGGAGGGAACCCGACCTGGAACCCGACCTTCCCAGAGTTTTCGAGGCGGCTTCCCGTGCCATCTCTCGGGGCACTAGGAAGCTTCCGTTCGGAGGTACCCGGGATGGAAAGCGTGGGAGGTGGCGCACCTCGCTCGCCACTCACCGCTCTCGGAAGGGCTCTGTGGACGCGCCCCCGGGCGCCTCCCTCAGAGGAGGGCGCTGCCCCTTGGAAAGGCGCATCCTACAGAGCGACGCCCCTCATGGCTCTCGGGAGGTTTGGCAAGGGGCCAGCAAGGGTGGTGGCAGCCAACCAGGCCAGTCGTGCTTTCAGGCAGGTGGGAGCGAACATCTGCGGTCTGCCGCCTCTTCCCCATCCCCCGCGTCTACTACCCATCCACTGACCTACGCCCGCATGTCTCCTCGGGCCGAAGAGAGGCACCCCCCCCCCCCCGAGACGGCCTGCATGTCCTCCCACCGGCTGCCCACTGCGTCCGCGCTGCAGGCGCGGCCCGGAGAGGAGCGAAGCGGACGCCGGGCAGCTCGCCCGCAGAGCGAAGAGCTCGCGACCCCGCCCACAGCCGGTCACACAACGGGGTCGGCCCCATTTCCAGAGTCCTCGAGGTGGGGGCTCGTGACCGGGCTCCGCCCTCCTGGATGCGACCTGCAGGACTGACCTCCGAGCCCCCGCTTCCGGTTCCATCCCCTCCGCCCCTTCCCCGCTTGCTGGTGTCTTCCCGCCAGCGAGGAGGCACCCGCGGGAGCAGACCCTCCGTCGGTCATGTCTTACGCCGGTCCTCGACCACCCGCACGCTCTGCGCAGACCCGGGGTTCTCCCACCAGGCCTGCCCTCCCTGTTTCCAGGATCGTTGGTCCCGTCCCTCCTTCCGCATTTCCGCCATTTTTCCTCCCGAGCGGGCGCGCCCGCTCGGTAGCATTCGGGCTCGAAGTTTCCGCCGTAGTGACCACGTGACCCCGAGTCTCCACTCCTCTGACCGGCTGGCAACTCCGAATGCGACCGCCGGAAGGTGACGCGCGACACCATGGTGCCGCTCTTTCCTGCCCGCGCGCCGGGGACTGCCCGTCCCGAGGAAGCGCCCTTGTGGAAGGGACGGTTGCATCTCCCGACGAGAGGGAGGAACCACTCAATTCCGCCCAGGCAGCGCGGCCCGTGGGGCACGCAGCTCCGGAGGCGCCGCACCAGCAGGGAGCATACCCCTGTCTCCCTCGGGGAAACGTAGACCAGCCGCCTCCGGCCCAGAATTCAGGGGAGTGAACAGCTTCCTCCTTTCCAGCTGGGTGACCTCGAAGTCTCTCCAAATCGCCCGCCCTGCCCTACGGACCCGAGGGACCACCGCCACCACCCCCTCCCTCGCTCGCGTTTCCATGACGGCGACTAGCAGCCTGGACCTCCCTTTCCTTCCTTCCCGAGCCAGGGACGCCCCGCCGCCCTCCCGAGCGCACTCGACCCAGCCCGAGCGCGCTCGTGCACCCGGGAGGAGGGGGCGATCCCCGTTAACCCTTGTCTGCGGCGCCGGAGGGAGAGAGATGGGCCGCCGCTCCCAGCAGCATTCCTGCGCTTGGAGTCTCCCGCCTGCGGTGGCGGCGCCGGAAGGATACACGGTGGCGCCCCCCAGGCGGCGCTGGGAGTCTCTCTGGTTTCTCCGCTGCCCCCTAGACTTCGGCTCGCTCTGTTCTTCCCTGGAGACCGACCAGAGAGCCGAGGGCACTCTCCGCGGCCCGCATGTCGCCTCCCTTCGCTTACGGCATGCGAGCGTCGCGGGCGCGCACCAACTTTCCGGCGCCCCTCGCCGCTTCGGCCCCGGCGAAGCTCCTTCCCCTGGAGGGCCTTGTGCGTGCGGAGGAGGTGGGGGTGCTGGATACTGGCTGGCTCCTTCGCACCCTCTGCGAGCGCCGGGTCGCGAGGAGATCCATCGCTAAGGAAGCACCCGTGGCCCGGTCCTGCCCAGGGGCGGCTGTGACTCCCGGAGGAGACCGCCACGCGGAGGCGGCGGCCGGACCTCGAGGTCGGTGAGGTGGAGTTGGCGGGGCTCCCCACAGGCCGTGGCGAGGGTGGGCGAGGCGAGCAGCGACGTCGCCCCGAGCCATCGCGGCACAAGGTCGTCGTCTCCCGCCCGGAAAAGCGCGCGCGCGACGCGCCTCCCATAATGGCGACAGCGGCGGTCACTTCCGCCCGGAAGCGAAAGGACTTCCAGACCTGCCGAAGGCGGGTTCTCGGGAGGAAAAGCCCTGAGGACGATCCCACAGGAGGACGGTGGGTCAGGGAGAGATTCGATCCCACGCTGCCCCGGTCGGGTCTTCCTAGGGGGTCGCAGGTCGGATCCCGTCTCCGCATCGCTGCTGCTGTCCCCGGAGGCAGGAAGTCGTCAGCTGGCCTCCAGGCTGCTCGCCCATGGGTGCAGCTCGATCGTCCCTCTAGCAAGGAACCCTCCTGAGACACCCCCCGGGGAGGAGAAGGGAAGCCGCTCCTTGGCGGCATCCGACGCGGGTGCACGGGAAAGGGCGGACGGGACAGGGGATGCGCATGCACGGCTCTTCTTCGAAGGGGGTCTCTGCCCGGCGCGGACCGAGTGATGCTCCTGTCACGAGCGGGGAGGTAGGGGAGGGCGGCCCAGGGAGCGACGGCGGATCGAGGTCAGCGCGGGGAAGGACTCCACGCCGGCAGGTGTCGCCCTCTTCCTTTCCGTTGGTCGCAAGGGGCCAATGGGCGAAGTGGCAGCCAAAGGCGTCCAGCTTCCGCGCGCGACCGCCCGCATTGCTGACGATGAGGTCACCAGTGAGAAGAGTCACGTTGCGAGGCGAGCGCCAGGAACGCCTGAGGCAATCCGGGTTAACCCCCGCGAATAGGGGGGGGGGGACGCTCACGCGCGAACGCACCGGAGCGGAACCTTGCTCCGCCCGAACGCCGCCCCCGCATCCAGAATGCGGAAGTGTGGGTGTGGGTGTGGGGGGAGGGAAGGAGGGGGCAGCACCAGCCTCTTCCTTTTCCTCCGCCGCCTTTTCGCATCGCTACCCTCCCCTCGAGACGGCCGAGACGGCCCGTTGCCTAGCGACCGGCCTCTGCCGCCGACGGCGCGGAACGGAAGCAGCCGTTCCGCTGAAACGCGAAAGGCGGGCGGGTGGCTGGAGCGAGCGGTTGGGTAGGCGGACAGCGGCTGGAGCGGGGGAGGGAGGGGGGGGGGAGCAAAGTGAGCTCCCGCCCGCCTACGTGCCGCACGCACCAGGGCGAGCGAGCGTGCGCGCGCGGGTGCGACTCTAGGGGGAGGCGGAGGAGGAAGGGGGGAGGAAATGGGCAGTGGACGCGCGCAGCAGCCGACCGCGACGCCGCCGGGATCGCACGCGCGCGGCGGGGGTTTCCGGTCTTCGGGCGTGCTGGGCAGAGCGAAACGTTGAATTCGCCATCTCACGGGTCTGCTGCAGGTTTTCCGCGAACGCTGGCTGGGATGCGACGAGCGGAGGAGTCGCCTGGCAACGCGTGTTGCGTGCGCAGCCCCCGCCAGTCGGGTGCGTTCGTGCTTGTGGTGTACGTGTGCGTGTGTGTGCGCGTGCGCGCACGCCTGGGCGTTGGCGAGCGAGCGAGAGAGCATGGGGTTGGGTGGAATGGCCGACGGAGGTCTTCGCCTGGTCTTTCCGCCTCCTAGTTCCTCTTCCTCTCCTCCCTTCCCACTCGCATTGGCAACAGCCAGATGTACGCTCGGTCTCCGGAGCGCGCACATCCAAGTGTTGCCACGTTGCCCGTCCGTGCGAGGATGCAGAAGACCCGCTGGGAGCCGGCGAAGGGGCGGGGAGTCGGCCCAGGTCTGACCACCAGCTCTCTCCCGCAGGTTCGCCCCACCTCCGCGGCGGTCCGGATCGGCAGTTTCCTGAAGTGATCGCCCCGGGAGACTCGCGCTGCTCCGGGGTGCACACGCCTCCCTTCCCCTCCGCCGCCGCCACGAGCGCTCGGTTCTTCTCCGTGCGCCTGCCTCCGCCGGTATCCTTGTGAGCGCCTTAGCTGCTGCCCGGGAATTTTCTCCTGCATCCGATTGGCTCCGGAGGACGCATCTTCGGCGCGCGGTACGTCTCTTCCTTTTTTTCGTTCCTCTGTTGCGGTCCACGCCCGCGCCGATCCCGCACTACCGCGTCTGCAATTGCGGAGGTCCTGAAGAACTGCCCCCCGTTTGTTTAGTTTGCCGCCGAGGCGAACGATTCCGCCAGCGTCCGCGATATAGCGTTGCAGCTGCGACCTTCTGTCGGTGGGGTGGGAGGGAAGGGAGGGAGGCAGGTCCTGCCTTTGGGATCACCCATGCAGAAAGCAGACGGCGCTTCCCCGCTGGCCAGCAGCGCATGCGCACCGGGTGGGGCATATCCGATCCGTTCCCGTGGTGATCTCCGAGTCAAAAGCTTCGCTCGCAACTCGCTCCGACCTCGAACCTCCCGCCGCCCCCCTTTCGGGAGGTGTGAGGGCTCTTCAGCGTGCTGGAGTTCCCTACCAAACGCTTCCCGCCCCTTGGGGAGGAGGGGGGCGTGGCACTCATTCCCTCCTTCTCCCTAGAGGAAAGGGGCATTTCTTTTCACTTGGGAGCCTGGACAGCGGAGAAAGGGACAAGGGAAGGGCGAAGCCTCTCCCCTTTTCTACCGTCGACGAACCTACGAGGTGGCGCCGGGGTGCCGGCAGCCCGCGCGGAGGCACGCCCCAAAGACCTTGGCAAGGGAAGGCGAGGCGAGCGAGGTCGTCGCCTCCCGAAGCAGCGGCGACGGTCACTTCCACTTCCGCCCCAGAGGGAAGGGGCCTTCCGGATCTGATAAAGGCCCCCTCCGCCGCCACCTTCACTCCCGAGTGAGCGTCCCGGATATCAGCACGCCGGGATGGGTCTAGGAAGGATCAGAACGGGAAGGACGCTCTCCCTTCCGACGGGGTCGTGGAGAGGCGGCGGCTCGCCCACCACACGTCTTCCGCAGGAACGCGCGCGAGCGTGCGGCGCACACCCCGTTCCCCTTGGCAACCGGGGGAGTGGCTCCCTCTCTGCAACCGTGGGCGGGTCGGCCTCGCTAGCCTGGACCGCCCGCAGCGTTCCGACACGCCTCAGAAGACGGCGCGGTCCCTCCGCGACCCCTCCGGGTGGCACCAGACGGCAGCGGCAGCGGGATGTTCATTCCGGAAGAAGGGAGGGACCCCGCCTGCTGGGGAGAACCTGCGTGGAGGGGAAGGGGGGGCTTCGACTGGTCGGACGCTGACCTCATCTGCAGCCCGTCCTATGACGCGCACGCGCGCCGCTGCCTTTCGTTTCCTCACCTGCGTGCCCTCGTTGGTGTCGGTGGCTCAGAGCCCCCGATTGAAGGAAAGTCTCCTCTTTGGCTTCCTGCCCCTGATACTGTCTCCCCTCACCTCTCCTTTCCGCAACTACGGCGGCCATCGAACTGTTCCGTCCTCCAGAGGGCGAAGGTGCGACAGATCGGGCGCGCGTTCGCGGCTGCGCGCGAGGGGGAGGGGAAAGGAAGAGCTTAGACGGGGTGATCCGGTTGCTGCATCAGGGAGACCTTCGCTGCGTCGAGGGGGACTGGGAGGAGAGCTACTTCCTTAAAAACGCTCTCCTGACACGGGAGAGAGGGTGCCATCCGAGGCAGCGACCGCCCCTTTCTCGGGACAAAGCGGGCAGGTCAGGACACGATCCGAATGGGCGCCTTCACCCCCTCGTTCTGTCGCCCCCGAACACCTCCGTTCGCCTTGAAAACGGCCGCGAACATTGCCGTGGAACGCCGCCGAGGACGCCTGCCGTTTCCCGATCACAGCTCCCGACCGCACCCACGCCCGCACCACGCCCCTGCAGCCGGCCGACGCACTGCGGGGGCGTGAGCGCGGACCTCCCTTCCCGTTGTTTCCCGGACGCGCACCCCTCCCCTCCGCAACTCGGGGGATGGAGGGAGGAAGGGAGGCGCAGGGACCTCTCGGGAAGTCCCTCGAGCGCGGGCGCGTGGCGGAGAGCGGCCCGAGGTCGTCACGGCTACGCGCTCCTCCGGCAGAAACGCGTCGGTGGGCATCCACCGCGTGTTCTTGGAGACGGTCTAGACTCCCACGCTGGCGTGCGCTCGAGACTGGGTCGAAGGGGGCAGCTGCCCCTGGAAGGGCTCAGGGAGCGGCTCCATGCCGAGCCCGGAAGTAGTCCGGACCGTCTCGTGGACTCTGCCGGCGTTGCAGGGGACTCCGCCTCCACCCTTTCTGGGAGAAAGGGAGCTCAGCGCCTGCAGCCCCGAGAAAGTGAAGGAAGTGCTCCGGTGACAATGGCGGCGGTGACCATAGGAAATCGTCCCTCCGGCCGATCGCTGCCGCCGAAGAGTGCGAGATCGACCCCCTCCTCCTTCTCGGTCGCGACCGCGGAGTCTGAGCAACGCCCTCAGCCGTCGGCCGGGAAGTTCCTGGCACAGACGGTGTGGATCCCGCACGCGGACGAAGGATTCGTGCGCGGCGAGGTGGTGGACCTGGGCAGCGACCGCATCACCGTCCAGCCGGTCGACCGGACGCTGCCGGAGGCGTCCTTCCCGTATGCCGAGGTCCACGTGGCGGAGGAGGAAGGAAGCGACGTGGATGACAACTGTGAGTCTTCCCGCCCGCATCCAGGAGGGGTGGACGTCCCCCGTTCGCCCCTCACTCACCCGCAACCCCAGGTTCCCTGATGTTCTTGAACGAGGCGAACCTGCTGCAGAACATCAGAGTCCGATACTCCAAGAGCAAGATTTACGTGCGTTGCCCCGGGATACGGACCGAGGAGGACTTCTCCCCCGCTTTCTCCCTTGCAGACCTACGTCGCCAACATCCTGATAGCCGTCAACCCCTACGCGCAGATCCCCGGGCTGTACTCGAAGGCGGTCATACGCGAATACCAGGGAAAGTCTATGGGCACCCTGCCGCCTCACATCTTCGCCATCGGTCAGCACTCGCCCCCCCTTCCCCCTCCCCAGGAAAGAGGACAGGTCCCGCCTTTCACGCAGCGTGGCAGCGGACAAAGCCTTCCGGGACATGAAGGTCACCAGGGCCTCTCAGTCCATCATCGTGTCCGGGGAGTCCGGCGCCGGAAAGACCGAGTCCACCAAGCTGATCCTGCGCTACCTGTGCGAGTGCTGGGGGTCTGCCGCCGGCTCCGTGGAGCAGCGCATCCTCGAAGGTCGGTGCTTCTCGTAGGTCGGACCGAGCCCGGGGGGAGTGACCCTCGCTCGCCCGACAACCCACCCTCCCTCCTCCTCCTCCCCGCAGCCAATCCCATCCTGGAGGCCTTCGGCAACGCCAAGACGGCGCGCAACAACAACAGCAGCAGGTTCGGCAAGTTCGTGGAGGTCCACTTCGACGCATCCTGCGCCGTGGTCGGCGGCCACGTGTCCCACTACCTGCTGGAAAAGTCCCGCGCGGTGGGGGCGCTGGGCGAGGAAAGGAGCCACCACATCTTCTACCAGCTGTGCGCAGGCACTCCACCGTCCCTCGCCGAGGCCCTGCGCCTGAGTAGTCCCGACCAGTTCGAGGTATCCCGTCCCGAAAACACCCCCCTCCGCTTCTTCTCCTCCCTCCCTCCCGTTGTTCGCCGTCCTTGCCTTCCGGGGACCCGACTAGTGATTCTGTACCCGGTCGGGATCACGCGGCCGCACATCTCCTCCAGGAACCGCCGACCCAGCAAGGGGGCAGCGGAAAAGAGGGGTATGGAGGGCGTTTCCGCAGGCGACGCCAGCGGCACGCTGGACCCAAAAATATGGGGCTCTCTCCTCCATTGTTCGTCCTCTTTTATTCCTCCCTTCCTTCTCCTCCCTTCCTTTCCTCTTCTTCCTCTTCTTTTTCTTCATGTTTTCCTTCTTCTCTCCTTCCTCCTCCTCTTCCCTCCCTTCCTTTCCTCTTCTTTCTGCCTTCCTCTTCCTATTCTTCCTCGTCTTATTCCTTCTCTTCCTCTTCTGTTTTTCCTCCTCTTCCCTTCTTCCTTTTCTTCTTTTCTTCCTTTTTTCCTCTCCTCCTCATTTGGCTTCCTCAGTGCCTGAGGCACGGGTCTTTCTTTCCTTGCTACTGCTGTAGCTTTTTTTTTTTTTCTTGCGATCGCCGTTTCTGCTCCCCTTCTCCCTCTTCTTCCGGGCTCGCGCTTCCAGCCTCCTTGCTTCGAGCTCGGCGTTGGGTGTCTCGTCGCTCCCGGCGTGGTGGAGACGCCCGAGGCCATCCCGCGTCGGGGCCCCAGCGCTTGCGCCCCTCCTCCTCCTCTTCATTTGCTTCTTCAGTATCTGCGGCACGGGTGCACCCGGTACTTCGTCCGCCAAGGTCAGCCAGCGGGCGCACCGCCCGCGCGGACGTCTCCCGAGCACATGCGCAGGGGTCCCGTCCCAGACTCGCTCCTCGACGATGCTGGGGACTTCGGGAAAGTGGACCATGCTCTGGGTCACATCGGCATACCCGAGCAGGAGCGGGTGGAGGTGTACGCCCTGGTGGCCGCGGTGCTGCACCTGGGCAACGTCGCGTTCGAGGAGAACCACGAGGACAGGGGAGGTGAGCAGGGGAAGGGGGGGCGCCCTGACACGCTCATCCGCCGCCATCCCCTTGCGGTGGACAGACGGCTGCGCGGTGAGAGCGGAGTCCGAGACCTCCTTAAGCGCAAGTGCGTCGCTGCTGGGCCTGGATCCTGGGGAGCTGCGGTCGTCGCTGCTGACCCGTGTGCTGCAGACTAGCAAGGGAGGCGCCAAAGGGACCGTTATCCTGTGAGTGGGCGGCGGGAGAGATAGAACTCGCGGGTGACACCTGCAGCCAGCGTGCCGCTGAAGGTTCGCGAGGCGCGAGGCGCCCGGGACGCCCTCGCCAAGGCCGTGTACGGGAGGCTGTTCGATCACATCGTTGGACGCATCAACGCCAGCATCCCGTTCTCTAGCTCGTCGACCTACATCGGCGTCCTGGACATCGCCGGATTCGGTAAGCTCTCCCCTCCCCCTTTAGCCCTATGAGAGCACGCGCCAGTGGCCCCTCCCTCCCTTCCTACCGCGGGACAGAGAGGCTGCCCCGGAACGGCTTCGAGCAGTTCTGCATCAACTACTGCAACGAGAAGCTGCAGCGCTTCTTCAATGAAAGGATCCTCCGGGATGAGCAGGTCCTGTACGAGAAGGAAGGCCTGGGGGTCGGCAGGATTGGCTACGAGGACAACCAGGACTGCATCGGTGAGGCCAGGGTAGTGCGCGCTCCCCGCGATCTCGGGCGTCCGTCTCCCTCGCAGAGCTCATCGAGGGCAAGGACGCCGGCCTTGTGGAGCTGCTGAACGAGGAGGCCAAGCTGCCACGCCCGGACGCGCAGCGCTTCACCCTCGCTGCTCACTCCAGGCACCGCGACCACCCTCGGATCGCACTGCCCCGGGCGTCCAAGGTCAGGGAGCACCGCGAGATGCGCGACGCGGAGGGGTTCGTCGTCCGCCACTTCGCTGGAGACGTCTGCTACGAGACAGTGAGCAGAGGAGCAGGACGCGGTTACCCCCTTTTACCCCGCCGCCTCCATCCAGAGGCACTTCCTGGAGAAGAACGGCGACGCCCTGCACGCGTCCCTGGAGGCCCTCGTCCGGGAGACGTCCCGGAAGTCGTTCGTGCGTGGAATCTTCGAGAGCAGCCGCCTGGAGACCCCGGCGACGTCCCCGGGGAAGCTAAGCTTCGTGAGCGTCATTTCCCAGTTCCGGGGTCAGCTGGAAGACCTCCTAACTAGGCTACGGGGCACCGTAAGGGCTCTTCCTCCCATCCCTCCGACCTCACTCCCCGTCGCCCCATTTTCAGGGCACGAGCTTCGTGCGGTGCATCAAACCCAACGCCGCCATGTCCGCTGGCGACTTCCACGCGGTCGGCATCCTCTCTCAGCTGCGCTGCTTCGGGATGAACAGCGTCATGGAGCTGATGAACGAAGGGTACCCCTCCCGGACCCCCTTCCGGGACCTGCACGAGCGGTACCGGCACCTGCGGCTCCCGGACTCCCTAGCAAGCCTGGATGCGCGCTCCTTCTGCAAGGTGCGTGTCTCGCCCCTGCGCTCCGACGCCGACACTACGCCACTCCACGTCCCTCTTCCAGGTCCTCTTCCACGCTCTGGGCCTGCGCAGCGGGGACTTCCGGTTCGGCACCAGCAGGGCCTTCTTCCGCGCCGGCAAGTTTGCCGAGTTTGACCAGATGTTGCGCGATGACCCGGAGCACCTGCGAGGGCTGGTGGCGCGCGCCCGGAGGTGGTTGCTGCGCTCGCGCTGGCGCAGGTGCCAGTGGTGCGTCCTGGCGGCCATCAAGCGTGAGTTTCCTCCTGCTCCTCTTACGTGGGTGGGTAGGAGGGGTGGGGGGGCGGGAGATCCGGAGGAGAGCTCGGTCCTGGTTGTCCTGGACGGCGCCTTCCAGTGCGCAACAAGATCGCCTACCGGCGCAGCAACCTCGTGCTGCTCCAGAGAAACGTAAGAAGGCTTTTGGCGCAGAGGAGGTTCCGGCCCCGCTACCTCGGCATCCTGCGGCTGAAGGCCCTGCGGGTAGGTAGACCGCCTTCCTGGAGGTCCCTGCCTTACCCTTACCCTTCCGCCCAGGACAACCTTGCCTGCCTCGAGTCTGGCGCCTCGGAGCTGCCGCCCGGGGAGGCAGCCCGCCACCTGAACCGGGTGAGGGCGCTGACCGACGCGGTCCACCGCGAAATCTACCGCCTACGGGTGAGTGGGCGGGGAGGAGGAGGAGGAGGAGGGACGTCCCTCTGCCGTGCCAGGACGCCGAGCTCGTGCGCGCCGACGACGCGGATCGGGAGGTCTCCGCGCTCGTCCGGGAAGCGGGCGACGTCCTCCAGGAGCTGAACGTCTCCCTGGACCGGCAGAGGGCAGTCGAGGAGCGGGTGCGTCTCGAGAAGATCCAGGAGGAGCTGGAGCGCGGGAAGGAGAGGATGGAGGAGGAGGAAGCGCGGAAGAAGAGGGAAGCGGCGGAGCGTCTGCAGTGAGACGGGGTCAGCGAGGGCGACGGAGGAGTCAACGAGCGTTCCTCAGGAGGATGGATATGGAAGCCAGGAGGAGGAGGCTGGAAGAGGAGAAGCAGCGCGGAGACCGCAGCAGCGCCGTAGCCTCGTCCGAGGCGGAGGGCGGCGGCGAGACGGTGAGGCGGCGGTCACGGTCGAGGACCGCGGCGCCACCGCTCCTCTTCCAGAGTGAAGGCGACCGCCGCGGCGGTGACTGGGTGACGGCGGACAGACGAGGTCCGCGCGCCGCGGACGGGGGCGTCTTCGAGCCTCCGCCTGAGGGAGGGCGGCTCCAGCGCAGGCCGTTCGACCTCTCCACCTGGAAGTACGCCGAGCTGCGGGATACCATCAACACATCGTGCGACCTGGACCTGCTAGAGGTCTGTGCGCTAAAGAGTAGGGCCGTGCCCACTCTCCGCTCCCAAAAGGCTTGCCGGGAAGAGTTCCACCGCCGCCTAAAGGCGTACCACGAGTGGAAAGCCGAGAACAAGTCCCGGAAGGACGGGTGGGACGCCGACCGTGCCCCGCAGGCGGTCCTCGACTCCGGTGAGCATCCCTGCAGCCTCCACCCTGACCGCGGCCCCGTCTCAGCCAGGAACGCCGCCGGGCAACTCTGCGACCCCGGATCCTCCATCGGGCAGCAGCGGTACTTCCGCATCCCCTTCGTCCGCCATGCGGACAGGGGCGCGACGGCCCCCAGGGGATGGTGGTACTCCCACTTCGACGGCCCCTGGATCGCGAGGCAGATGGAGCTGCATCCAGACCGCGCGCCCGTGCTGCTGGTCGCGGGTGAGCGCCTCGCTCCTTTCCCTCCTCCCTGTGTCGCCCCTCAGCAGAGAGGAGGCTGTAGGAAGGGACGACATTCAGATGTGCGAGCTGAGCCTGGAGGAGACGGGCCTAGCCCGCAAGCGGGGAGCCGAGATCCTGGAGCGGGAATTCATCCAGGAGTGGAAGAAGCACGGAGGCGGGGAATACACGACCCCCACGCGCGGTCGCCGGGCGCCTCCAGGAGGCGCGAATTGCGCCTGAACGGACCACCCCCACTCCCGCGCGGCGAGACCCAGACAGTCCACCGAAATAGAAGCAAGGCAAAGGAAATCGCGCGCCACCCCCTGCCGGGATCCCGCGACCGCACATCTCCTCCAGGAGCCGCCGATCCAGCAAGGGGGCCGAGGAAGAGAGCGGGGTGGAGGGTTTTTCCACTGGCGATGCCGGCGGCCGCTAGAGCCGAAATTTAGGGGCTCTCACACACATTGTTCTTCCTCTCCTATTTCTTCCTTCCTCCTCCCTTCTTTTTCTCCCTGCCTTGCTCTCCTTCCCCTTCCTCTCCTCCAAGTTTCTTCCCTCTCTTCCTTTCTTCCACCTCCTTCTCCTTCTCCACCCCTTCTCTTTTTCGAAAGCTCTCCCTCGCCAGACGCACAGCAAGTGGTTGAGGATAGGATGGAACCGCTTGCGCGCGACCTTTCGGGCAGAGACGCAGCAGGGGAGGAGGGGTGAAATGGGGGAAGAGAGAGAGGCGGAGGCGCCTCCTCTAAGATGGAAGCCTCCGAAGTGGCGCCGGCAAATGGGAATACCCGCCCGTCGGCGCCTTGCTCTACTTTTCCTCCCTCGTTCCAGAACCCTCTCAGGAATGCTCCTCCCGCCACTGGGAAGGGGGGAAACCTGCAGTCAAAGAGCATCCCCAGGGATCCCAAGACAGGATGGCCCGCAAGACCTCTCTTTGGCAGGGGTGTCTCTTGCTCCTTTCCCGAGACAGGGGGGCGACCACGGGTGGGGCGCACCCCACTCTGGTCGCCTTGCCAGAGGTGAGGCTTTCTCCGGAGGCTCCGCCGGGAATCGATGCGAGTGCTTCGCCTGGAACCGGCGCAGCTGACTCTGGAGGAAGGGAGAGGGGGGAGTCAAGCTCAGCCCTCCGCCCAGCTTGGGAACCGCGCATGCGTTCTGCGTGCTTCCCTCTTCGGATCCGGACGACGCGCCGGTCCTCCGCTTTCGATTCGCATGCTCTCTCTGCTCCCTCTTTCCTGAGGCTCGGGGATCTCTTCTGCTGTTCCTTCCCACTTACCCCATCCCATTCGGGGTAAGACCGGGGTCCAGCGGAGCATCCGAAAGAGCCCTCCGAGCTTGGACCGTCCTTTTCAGGGATTCCGAAAAGCAATGATGCTGGAAGAGCTCCTCCTCCCGCCGATGCCAGGTTCTTCCGCAGAAGGGATCCCAGGGTTTCCTCCCCCCCCCCCCTCCCCTTCCCCATGAGAGGTTCGAGACTGCATCCAGGGCTTTCCGGAAATCGGACGGCAAGAAACCGGATGCACATGATCCTTGCTTGCAGATTGCAAGTGGCATAAAAAGGAAAAGTCAGCTTTCTCGTTCCCCCCTCTCTTCTCATCGTTTCGTTCCCCTGAGCTTCCGTGAAGCAAACTGCAGTTCCTCCTTCCCTCCCCCCCCCTTTCTGTCCGCGGCTCTTTCTACAATGGACTTCCCTCCTTCGCTAACGCACCTGTTTTTTGATTGCTTAGAGGGGCAGCAAGGGACTCGCGCCAGGTGAAAAATCCCGGCATCCACACATCTTCTCGGCTTGCTCCCACCCGCCTCAGTCTTCTTCACTGGGGATGCGGAAGGAGGCTCAGTTTTCAGCCAAACCATCATTCTCGTCCCTGTCCATCTCAATCTGAAATCTACAGCATTTAGAATACTAATTTCCTAATATTTGATCCCCTTGTATATCCATAATCATGACGAGAGTCTCCCCATACGAATCCCTTAATGATAGCTCTTCCACTCTCCACTACCTCCGTATCTAACACTGTCCTGACGAACTCCTTTTCCATGACATCATCGTGTCTATTATTCTTTATCTTCTATCTTCTTCTGTTTACCTTGGAGGCATTCTTATTGTCCTCTCCTATGTAACATCTCTTTACTTGCAGCGAACTATCCACATGCAGTTTTAAAGCCGGTGGATTTTTCCTTTCGCATTTTTTCCAGCATTTTTTTTTTTTTCCGCCTGAAAATGGACGACAATGGGCGCGTGTGACTCAGCATTGCCAAGTGCTGTTGAATTCTCTCGAAGTTTAAGTGAAGTTATGTCATTATGTCATTTGCACTTTATGCAGAGGAATGGCAACGACGCTTTCGTCTTCGACTCCAGTTTAACGTTAAGCAACACATCGATGCAGGCGCTAGTGGCTTCTCTTCCTCGCCCACAGACGTGTCTGAAAGTGCCAGTAAGATGTGCATCTCTTTTTGAATGGACCATCTTGCTTTCTGGAGATGATCTCATTTCTCTTTCAGACCTGAGAGCACTGTATTCGTGAAATACCTGCTCGACCAACTTAACTGATAGTTAGGAACAGTTTGAGTGCTGTTCTCGGCTCTTTTCCTAGTCTCTGTACCTATGCAGTACATCGCTGTACAATGAGCACGCAAAATCTATTAAGAGTACGTCTAATTTTGCTGACTATTCGTAGTTCATGATTCAGGGTGTCTATCTTGAATGAACACTTCTGCAAGCAATGTGTATACAAGCTGGGGAACATATTCGGCTCACGCATTCTAAAAATTGCATTAAGATCAGGTGTCCCGCATGTTTTGGAAAAGCTCAAAAATTCGTTTCTCTACTTCGGACATCCATTGTATAAAGAGCAAACATCTTTGGCATTGGACTTCTGCCTGAGCTGTGGAAGGCTTGAATGTTAAAAAACCACCCTTCTTGGAGAATAAACTAAATCAGTACCTCTCGCATTATGCTTTGTGCACTCGTATGCTTATCAACATTTCACGTTTCTTGTTACTCTTCATGGAGATATTCATTTGTTTCGCAAATTTACTGCTAAATAATCTGCATTTCATTTCCAAGAAAATCTTGGTATCCCTGCTGACGGTTTCTGAAATGGCACATAGTGGCGAAGTCAAAAGACTAAAAGATCCACATGAATGAAGAAGAAAGAAAGGGTGAGCAAGAAAAATCAGCCTGTAATAGTTCTCCATCTCAAAGCTTCTGGATAAAAAGCGTGTCAGTGTCGAGACCTTTCCAAAATTGGGTGAAAATGTGTAAAAATAACTCCAAAAAAACAAAAAAAAAGAGATCTCAAAAGCATCTTATGTTTATCTGTTATTTTTAATGTGAATCGCAGAGTCTCACTTACTTTTGTTTTCACTTGTAAATCTGAATCTCTAGGTACACTGTATTTCATCAAAAAGTGTCCCGATAGGAGGTTGGCACTTTGTGCTTCGTGTATACTTTCACCGGATTGTATGCAACCTTGGCGTCTGCCTTCTTCCAGTATTTAGGATACAAATTGCTTGGAAAAACTTCTTAGGTGTCTACTTTGATTGGGAAAACAGTGATTGCCATCAGCAAAAGAATATTTTGTAATTTGTGTCTCCTCTACACCAAAAATCATCGTGAACTTGAATGTGACAAGGTCGGTACTATGTTTGTTGGGAAAATACAGTTTGTATTCTTTGACAATGCTCCAAGTACACACATGTTGGAGCTGGTTTAGAAGAAAACTGTCGATAATTTTGTAAAGCAGGGGTTGGAATTTTCTGTTTTGTCATTCATCCTTTCTCAACGATAGCGAGCCATTCAAACCCCATTCTTATTGGAAATTCTCAAACACTTTAGTTGAGAATGCAAAATTCTTACGATAAGGTATATGGCACTCTAGGTAAACTGGAAACCCTGGACTGAGTTCTAGTTCCTATTTCACTTTGAGCGCTTACTACGTAGCTGCTGCATGCTTTCTTAAACTCGTTAAACATAAGAGTGGAGCCTACACGTATCTTCAGTGGGAAAATTTGGAATCTATAAAGTAATTACAAAAACAAACTATGCAGTATCTGATTGAAACTTTGTATCTGATTCTACTAATAGAATCAGATACTCTCTCTTACGCAAGAGATGGGGAAAAGGACTTAATTGATTCTATGGCCGCAAGGTAAATGGGAGATCATGTTAATTGGGTAGTTTTGTCAAACCTCAGACTACATCTAATAAGCCCTTACCTTATGATGACATGGTAGCACAGATTGGCACAGATTTTTTTTCCCTCGATCTTCTAGTGTTTTGTTTACAATGCTTTCTTCTTCGAAAGCTGTTCCTGATTTATCTTTTCTCCATTATCTGCATCCATACATTTATGGGAAGAAGCTCTCCTGAAAGTTCATTTGCCAAATCCTTAGATACATTCCACTTTTAAAAGCAGTAAATGAATCTAGTCCTTTTCTATTGATGCACCCTGGATCGTTTCGGATCTTTGTATTTCTCTAGATTTTTGGATCTTAACATTATCTCCTGTAGACTATATTATAACGTGCAGTCACTAAAGTTCCGTTGCATTTTAAACGCTGACTCCTGTTTTGGAAGCATATTTTATTGACCCTTCATCTCCATCTTGAATGTGTCTTGAAATCTCTTTCAGTTGAAGAGAATTACCGTTTAAAATTTATTTGCGGAACGCATTCTCGTATGTCATGCAGTATTCTAAAGCCCTTGGAATGGAAAAAAAAAAAAAAAAAAAAAAGAACATCATAGTGAATCACTTAATCGATTTACGTAAGAAATTCGGCGAAAAGGAATTGATTAAAGTTTCGGCGACCCCCAGAATTCCGACTGCAATCCACTGAAGAGTCGCAGCCAACACTTTTTCTTTTTGGAAAATATTTGCAATGCTGCTCTGTTGCTCAGTGTCACTCATTTAGAACTAGTCGCCGCTGTGTATCCCTTCCTCAGAATTTTCGTACAATTCACCTTTCTTCCGCTTTTATTTTTACTCCCTTCTGACAAATAATTCTAAATTGTAAACTTTCCGCGTTTTCTTCTAAATAATCTTCATTCTCGTTACCGGAAGTGGATGTTTTCCGGGGATATCTTTCAGTGAATGCCTGAGAAGTCCGAACACCTAGGAAAGTACCAAATTTGCGGGGTTTCTTTGTTTTCATAGTCTAAAAATGAAAAGGATTGTTGTTGATCCTCTCTTCTTTCTCCCTCGTTATTATCAGGACGTCATTTTTTAGATGTGTGTACGCGAATTATAGACTGATGTTTCCGTTGGCTTCGTACACACTCATAGACTCACACAAATCCCGAATGCAGGAAAAAAGAAAGAGGAATCTTCTCTGGGGACTGGACGTAAAAGAGTCGAAGTAGAAGTATCTTCCGTCGAGGTAACCTAGGAGACGAAGGTGGAGCCATTTTTTCTCGAAAATATACTGAGAAGAAAGAATTCAAGAACATAGAAGAAGACATAGAGAAGTGTCTTCGATTGAGCTTCGGGGGTTCAAGAAGGATTTCACCAGCTCATCGGATCCCGGAGGCCAGCAGTCCCTACGTCCCCCCGGCGGCGACGAGACCCCACAAAGTGCCTGCGGGCACGTCCGCCCGCCTATCGGCTGCGTGGGCGGACCGCGGAAGGCCGCAGCATCCGCAGCCGCTTGCGGATCAATGGAGCGACCCGCAGTACCATGGGGAAAATTTTCACCTAAAAGATAAACACCACAGCAAGCCCATCCTTGGACTTATGCACGCCTGATTGATGGACTTCTTTTTTTTTTTGTGTAGTTCGATTAGCTGTCCGCTTCGGCAGGAAAGTCGGGTCGTATGCTGTACATGCTGTACAGAGAGAATTGCAAAGCATGTAAAATACTAACGAGAACTGATGTAATGCTGAGGAACGCATACGCCTGCAAGTTATGTCAGTTGCAGTCATGATTTTTCGTACTTTAAACAATTTAGAGGCCGAATTCGATAAAATTTATTTCAGTTTAGAAACTGTGATAAGTAAGTATGCCAAAGTTACTAATGAGTAGTGAAGCTGTTTGAAGGATTGCATGCAATTTTTGAAAATTGAATGCGTTTTACCATTGGATGTAAGGAAATGCTAAATTCGATCACAAAGTTCTGTAATTGATGAAAATCATCCAAAACTTTAAAGCTTTGCTTCTCGTCGCGGTTGTATGCCATTTATTTAGCATTAGACAATCATTTAACTGCCTGCACCAAAGAAAGCATTACCAGGTATTTTTGTTACAAAACATTAAGAGAAAATTTGAGAAAGAAAGCATCTCGTTGTTATGTCTGTTGCGGAGAGATCAGTAAATTGCATTCTTCGTTTCTATCTTTGGAACTGCTTCCTCCAGATTGAAGCAAGATTTATCACCAATTTTGAACCCAAGAAAACGGCCACAACAACAATAAGAATGTTTTTAAGATATGGAAAATAACAACATTAGTTTTCACCGAATTTGTATCAGGCAAACCGAAATATATCAGCTAAATATTTGTAAATCAAGTGTTCCAATGCCACCTGTAGCCCAAATCACAAGTATACCTTGATTATTAAAATAAGTATATTCAAATAGCTGTTTGTGTTCCAAATGGCCACCAGAGTTTGCAGTGGTTGCCAAAAGTTTATGCTTGCTTGGCATTTGCAATGCATGTTTTCTTGTGGAGATGGTTGTTTTGAAATGCTTCATTTTAGATGAAAGTATCGAAGAGGAACAACTGTTTGAATGTATTCAACAAAAGATCACTGGTCTGAGCTCCTGTTTTGCTCAGTTACTCCACAAAGCAGAAACGCTTGTTCAAAAGAATGCAAAACTAGAGGTATATTCTTTCTGAATAGCATTAAGGTTAATGTTTCAGAGTGACCTTCAGATAATGTCTAGATTTGTAATAAATATAATCCATTTTAAGATCTATACAAGCAGCATTTATTACTGCTGAAAACACTTAAATTAATTAGGATAGCAACACTAGCTAATGTCCATATCACTTTGGGTTATTGCCCCTATGCATATAAATTAGTTGTAAATTTAATACATTCAGTATTCAGGGTACAAAGTTACTTTTTTATGTGAACAACCAAGACTTGCAAAAAAAAAGTTCATCAAATAATGATTCATATTAAAATCATTGTAATTAAATAGCATAGGTATGTAGTGTATAATTTGAGTGGCTTGTTTTGATTTCTCAGGCTGAGCTAGTAGGTCAAAGACATGATCTTGTGAAGGCTTTATCATCCAAGAAGGCAGTGGAAAAAGAGCTCAACCAGCTCTTAGTAGAGCTTCAGTCTTGTCAATTGCAAGCACGAGTTGGACTAAATGTTGGTGCAGAAAGCATACTTGCAAAACTGGTAATGCTCCTCGCTTCCATCCCTTTGTGCTTTGTAATCATCTTAGCTGATTGTGTTTGTGTGAGTCAATTGTTCTTTCTCAGGTGTTTTCATGAATTCTTCTTGATGTGAAAATTGAAATTCTCTATTGCCTGATATGCTCATGTTGATACCTTGTTTGTTTCTCTTCTGTTGCTTTTGTATGGTCTTTCTATATGTTTCTTAGAAAGAAGAAACACAGGTGCAGTGTGATGCTCCTGCTGTTGATTATGAGTTACTAGAAGAAGTAAAGATCTTGGAAAAGGAAAATTTCAACCTTCGCAAACAACTCTTACTGCTTCAAAGTGAAGTCCAGAGTGTCCGTTTAGTCCATAAATATTTGGATCGGGAGCTAGTTGGCAGGTGAATTTGTCTACTCAAAGCTAGGGATGCAGTTCCTGCAATTAGGATTCAGCAGATCCAGCTAATTGATCAGAATCTCAATACTGAAGAGCATCAAAGACTATGGCATCAACTTGAATCAGAGATTGCACTTCATCGTCAGAAAGTTATGATTCATGCTCTTCAGGCTTTCATCTCTTATTCTGGAAATGAAGTATCCTCAAAAAATCAAGCAGAACGAACTGTGTGCATAAAGCGTACAGATAATCAGTGTTTAGGTATTTCAATTATGGTGAGATAAATGATGAAGCCTTTTGAAAACTATCAAAGTTCTTTGCTTTCAGGGTGGTAAGGAATATGGTCTTCCTATTCTGGTTTCAGAAATAGTTCCTGGAGGTTTGATAGCTAATGCTGCAAATCAGGTATTCGTAAATGATATTATTCTTAGTATCAATGGAACATCATTGAAAGATGTAAGTTGCAGACATGACGATTTGCAGTTACTATCTTTTAGATAAGGTTTCTTCTGATGAAGCAGTCAAGATTTTATCTTGTTCACAAGGTGACATAAGTCTTCAGTTGTGTCATTTTTCCCTGGACGTGAAAGATCTGGAAAGCTTCTTGGATGTAAGCACAAGTAGTTTCAGGTATGATTTCTCTTCAAATTCGAATTTATGCTTTTGCTTTAGCTCTCAAAAGAATCCCCTAATTAATTCATCAATCAGAGTAGACTGATTGCTCGTATTTAATGAGGAAGATACGCTTGCACCTAAAAGAAATTTTGCAGCTTCACTTCTTCGAAATAACTGAAGTTCCTCATTATCCAACAGTGGTTCCCAATCTTATAAAGTGTGACTAAGAATAAAGCTATGAGAAAAATATGATAGCTTGCAAATAAAAATTCGTATAGCATTTTTATTAATGGATTGTCCAAACTTGAATTCTTACGGTTACAGAATGTATTGCATTTGTACTACATTTTAGGGGCGATGATTTTTTTCTTGCTTGCAAAGTTTTGGCTTATAAGTTGATTGGACGATATTCTTATTAGGAGTGGTGCAGCATTACCAGAATACCTATAGTGTGTAACTTCTAAATGGAACATTTCATGGCATATCTAAATAATAAATGAGCAGATGGTGAATAATGGAATTATTTTGCATTTTTGAGATGCAAGAATTTTTGAGGGAAGATCCTTATTTTATGTAAGGATGCCTCGGATAGTGCTACAAAATAGCTCTTGAAGATTAAATCGAAAATCTGTATCAGTCAAGAATGGCATTTGTGCATTCTATGTAACAATTATTTCGAAAATACGCATCTTAAATTTGTGTGTTCCGATTTATTAATATGAAACAAATCAGTTTTAAATGCAAGCTAATTTAACGTATCTCATGATTCATTAAGAATAAAATAACTACTCAGTTATTATCCCTGAAAAGGTTGACAGTAAATTCAATGGATTCTTCTCCCATTCTCATAAAAATGTGTGTGCTTTGGAACCAGGCATACAAAAAGATTTGAAAGCAAGATCTAGTATTTAATTTCCTCATGATTTAGCAGCAAGACCATGTATCAGCTAATTAGAGGTGGCAACTGCTACTCCATGAAGAAATATCTTATGGATAATGCTTATGTAGTCTTCATTCCATATATAAGTTCCAGTATGCATCCTCAATGATGATAAAAGAGTGGTGGTCCGAAAGCATTTGTGAAAAATAAATAAAGTTCATCAGCTTTCAGAGAAATGTTGATGTTATGCAGTTCGTAATCTATAATGCGAGCCAATGAATGAAAGAATAGAATTATCTTATTAAAGAAAAATACAAGATGCATTCCAATGCGACTTTTTATACGTCAGGAATCATTCCAAAATAATTAAAGTGCATGCATCCGCTAGTAACATGCAATTTGGAAAACACTGAACAGAGGATGAAACTAAATTCCATTTTTTCTTTGATGCGTTAGATAATGAAAGTAGCCTATATTCATTCACCATAATATCGATGAGATTCCCAAGTGTGACAAAAGAATATTGTTTATTTGTCGAAAACAGTAAAACTAAAAAAATGCAGTGCATGCTGCAATGAGAAAATTTATACAAATTATAAACACTAACTACTGGATTTCATTTCCTCATTTGAGATTGTGATGCGCCCGTTTTTAGTTTAACCTTGTTTAGTTATCAAGAAAGTTATTTGGCAGTGAACGTTCCGATGGGATAGTTCAGTGATACAAAAATTATGCGATACATACATCACTAATTCTTGATTTTATACTATTTTCGTATGGTTATTTCAGTGGAAGGAAGAATGATTTTCAAGAACCAAAAAAAAATACCTGAATTTGATTTCATGCTTATAGTCATGCCAAAAAAATTATTTTAGAAATTTGTAGGAGCATAATATAATCAGAATTATTATCATGAAACTGAATGATTATAGGAGGAAAAAGCATTTCGTAAATTTTATTTAAGAGAGTAAATCTTATTGACTTCATAAAAAGCTTGTCTCGATTGATCTCTGAGAATGCTCTCAGTATCGATACTGCTATATGTTTTAACGTTTTTTCACATCAGCTTTTGACAAGATAATATGCAAGAAAATAATAAAATCACTTAACCTGAAAAATGGTATGAAAAGACGTCCATGATTATTTGCACACTAGTAACCATTATTAGTTCTTGTTTTTCTTTCTTCATGCGTATCAGCTGCAGTGTGTCGATGTGAATACAGACACAGCAACAATAAAGTAACTGAATTATCTTCCATTTGGATTATCATTCCTACTTTTTACGTCTGCCTCATTAGTTATCGGCATTCATGTTACTTAACGTATCTCAGCTATTTAGAAAGCCTTATTTTAATTGCCTATGTTTGTACGTTCAAAAATAGATAGAAAAATTCAAATTTTTAGTAATAACTCTGCTGAGTACATTAATATGTATGTAATACTTTTCCTGAAATCTACATCTATGAGGTTTTTCTGGTAATCGACACAGAAATCACTCTGTGGCTGCTAAGAAGTGTGGTAATTCTATTTCCTTTAATGCGTATGATACTTCGGTTACTGGCGTGTGAAGTGCCCTGAATGTGGTAGACTTGTTTAATAATGAAGGTAATTTGAATGTGCAATATAATGTAAATTATATTACAAATTTTGTTTTGTTACACATTGTATATTTACCCTAATACATATTTTTGATTTTGAAAAATTGCAAAAGTTTTAAGTGATGTGTATTGACAGGTTGTTGAATGTGTACTATGATGTTTTTCTCTGCAAAGAAGAATTGTGTTATTTATCATTTTGTTAGTAAACGAAACCCAAGCTTAGACCTATAGTGTATGAATTCAGTTTGCATTTCTGTGCATGTTTTTCCATTAGGGCAAAGATGGGAAGCATCGTTAGCAAGCATTCGGGAGGATCATTGCTTTTCATTCCGTGAAAAATATGTTTAGTGGTTTCCTCAAGTTAGTGAGGAAATTGTATATTCGGAGAGAATCACAAACTTGCATTGTTCGGAATAGGATTACATCGAAATGTGAATTCGTCGGTGCACAGGTTCAGATTTACTGAATGCCTTTTTTGTAAACAGAGTTGTTTCCGGTGTGATGTGTCACCCAATTTAGCGTAGTTTTCTGTGCATCAGTGGAATTAGTGCCTAATCCCAGCCCAATAGGATGTTCAGGTTGCATGAATTGCAAAGATAACTTCCGAAGCAATTGACATTTCACGATTTGCTCACTCTTGCGAAGTTGAACCTCATCACGTTTCGGATTCCATGAATTAAAAAGGTGTAAGCAAGGAATGAACTATACTTTCCTTAACACAACATTGTAGAAATACTGTTCCTTCATTTATCTGTGATACCATGCATGATTTTTCCAAGGATTGTTTGATTTTAATTGGGTTTGTTTTGTTTATATGAAAAAAATACATCTGAAATACAGGTGACATGCATTTTCTGATTTGGAGTTGAAGCATGACACAAAGGCTTGCTCAAATGCGTGAACCAGAAACAGTTGTGAACAGGTTTTTACACAGCAAAGATTATTGCAATTGAATGGAATTTTTGCATTAATAGCATTGGATCATTTGAATTTTTTTCAAGCAGAAAAGCAACAGGATGAACTAGAAAATGATTTTTGCTTGTTCACGATGTTCTTGATAGTATGCTTGGAGAAATCCGAAAATAGCATGTATTTTGTCATTACTGCATAGGATTCACACAGAAAATTAAAGTGCCAC
The DNA here is from genome assembly GCA_036172245.1 of Raillietiella orientalis. NCBI lineage: Eukaryota > Metazoa > Arthropoda > Ichthyostraca > Raillietiellida > Raillietiellidae > Raillietiella > Raillietiella orientalis. Next base: position 444,785 of record JAYWIR010000060.1, on the reverse strand, counting down.
ATCTGAATGCACAATGTAGATGTATGCAATCCATGGCATCTGCAAGTATTTTATGCAGACCAGGTTTATAGTGTAAAAACAGTCTTAGTGTATGATAATTAATTAGAGGCTTTTGAGCCTTTCAAACTTATTCATTCCTTCAACTAGTAGCAAGTAGTAGCTCTTGTGAATAAAATGCCTACATTTGGTGTTTTTGAAACATTCTGAAAACATTCATTTGAGTTGATCATTTAAAACTTCCAACAAGCATTCTCATTTTAGTTGAACGTATCATATCCTGTTACTGGTTGTCAAAAATTAATTGACATAGATGATGAAAAAAAACTACGTGGGTTCTATGAGAAGAGAATGGGTCAAGAAGTGGAAGCAGATAGTCTTGGAGATGAATGGAAAGGTTATGTGGTCCGCATTTCTGGTGGAAATGACAAGCAAGGCTTTCCAATGAAACAAGGAGTACTGACAGCACAAAGAGTACGCCTGTTGCTTTCAAAAAGTCATTCTTGCTACAGGCCAAGAAGAACTGGAGAGCGAAGGAGAAAAAGTGTTCGTGGTTGTATTGTAGACTCCAATCTCAGTGTTCTTGCATTGGTGATTGTTCGTAAAGGAGAAAAGGTATGTGTGAACTGTGAAATGCAACTTTTATGAGTGGATTTCTAATTTAGGAGATTCCTGGGCTGACAGATAGAACCATTCCTCGGCGTCTTGGCCCCAAGAGAGCAAACAAAATCCGGAAATTATTCAATTTGTCAAAGGAAGATGATGTGCGTCGTTATGTTGTCAAGAGACCACTTCCCAAAAAGGAAGGAAAACCAGAAAGATTTCGAGCACCTAAAATTCAGAGACTCATAACTCCTGTGGTTTTACAGGTAATTGTCGATGAAGTACAAATTTTGTTTTTTACGCCTCTTAATAGCGAAAACGCCATCGATTCGCCTTGAAAAAGAGACGCACACAGAAGAGACGTCAGGAGGCAGCAGAATATGCAAAATTGTTAGCCCAGCGACAAAAACAAGCTAAGCAGCGGCAAGAGGAAATTAAGAAACGGCGCTCTGCATCAAAGTCTTCTATTTCGAAATCATCAATGTCAAGCAAATAATATGCATTGCATAGTTTGAAGTCTTTGCAATATTTTTTTATGTGCAAAAATATGAAAGGTTGATAGTGGGAGACAGTACATATACATCCTTTCTGGTAATTTTATAACTAGCCACCGTATTTTGGATCTAATCATTTTTTCAACAGAAAAATTGCAATAATAACTAGATGATAATAAACAGTAGTTGCATGATGTTTCCATACATTTAGTTAACAAACAGAAAAGTAGTTCCATTTGCAAGACATTGTGTGCATTTAACCAAGAGATGAAACAGTAGTTCCGTTTCTTGATTAAATGTACAGAAACCTCTTGCAAAACTCGATGCCTGAGGGGTACTATTAGACTCTAATAGTACCCGTTTTTGTAGTAACAAAGCGGAGTTACGACTCACTGATTAGTGTCAGCCACTACTTTCCCTTTTTAATTTTACAGACCCTTTTCAATATCGTGTTTCCACACGCAAACGTTGATAGAAAAGTTCTGATGCCAAGGCACATGTCCATTTATCTGCATTGGATTTTTCTACATGGTATTCAAAAACTTACAGAGGTTTGGAGGTTCAGAGTTGGTTTTGAGGCTGCATTACTGTCCCCCTAAGGCATTGAAGCCGTCACGTTCGAATCCAAATCTTAAATTTGGTTCACATTTTCATGGGTAGCAATGTAGCTGCGGCAGGTATATGTTTCCATCAGTTTTCGATTTCCTATTCTCTGCTTTATTTGTGCTATTCCTACGTTTGGGAAATCCGAAATATTTGTTAATGCCAGCCAATTTGATTTTGCAGCTGTTATTTGCCCGTGAGAATGAATGCATAACCTGCAGGTCTAGGCAAGTCAGTACAGTCGCACTTTATGTCAAATCTTTGAAATTTGTCAAAGCATTTCCGGCATGAACATATTCTGGCTTTATGCTTTTAACCTGGATTTCGTCCTATTTAAGTAAACCATCATCCATAGTTTATTGTGGACTATAGTTTCCCTTTTATGGAATTGTACAGTCCGTTTTTATGGACTGTGCAATTCCTTTGAAGGTAGTAAGTAGCGAATTATCATAGTACAACCTTGCATTTTTTTAAGGCGACTTTTGAATTTCCTTGCCGGTTCCTTGTTGTGTTTGGAAATGAAGTGTATGAAAGATGAAACATCGCCCGTTATGCTTATCTTCGGTGCAGTTATTTCTGGTAACTCTGCCGGTACGATTCATTTAGCATCATCCTGTGACGCAGGACAAGTCATTTTTTGCAACTTGCAGAGAGTTTCGGGATCTCTGTTATGTTTAAATAACCTCTTTGTGCTTGGAAGTTAGGAACAATCTTTTTTGAACGTACTTCGATGAATGCTTCGGGTTTCGAGACAGGGCGTTTACGTCCACTGCACTCAAGTTGAACATTATGGAACGTGCCTCATGAAACCTGTGCAGCATTTTGTACATCGATATTCCCATTTCCTTGGATGATTCCCTTTTATTCGACTTGTGTCAAATGCCCTAAACTCTTTATTTGCAGAAACTTTTCTCTTGTTCCCTACAATATTCCTCACTTTTATGAAAAAACGATACATTTCTGAAGACTATCCTAGTACAAGATATCGAAATCCATTTCTTGCCCTTATTAAAAAATCTACGTAAGAAACCGCAAACCGTTATTACAGAAACCAACTTTAGCTGCCATCTGATCTTCATTAATAGCATTTTAAACAATATGCAATGTAAATTATAACATGTATCTTGAACAGTATGCACTTGAAAGTTTCGGTGATGCATGCTCGTTTTTGAGGTGATTTGCACATCTTTTCTAATTTCATGATAGTCATTTACTTCACCTTAATTTCATTCCAGTAACCGAAAGCTGAAAGTTGAAGTCAAAAACTTTTAACACGGACAACAATTATTTATGAAGGAATTGAAATGTAATGATGCAAATAATGTTATAAATGATTTCATTGACCATTTCGTTAACTGGAAGCTTCAGTAAATGAAATGAATGAGAAATGTAATAGTGGTGGCAAAGAGAAAAAAAGTCAAGCAATCACAGAACAATATGAGTCCACTAATAATACAATGTTTATGAAAATTTCTAGCTCAGTTTGTAATCAACCTACAGGAAAGTTGTAGGGTACTCTTTTTTTTTTTTTCTGATAAGTCACGTGAAATCGCCTCCGTAGTGAAAACTGAAAGTACAGTCAGCTCATGTGATTTGTTCACACACGATGCTCTGTGAGATTCCTTGTGATTGAATACGAACTCGGGTTCTGATGATTCTTTTATCGATCATTCGGAATATTCGTGATGTTCTCTCTGTAGGAAGTGCTGTTCACTTTAAGATTTGCATTGAAAAATGAGACCTCGAGTAATCAGAAGGCAGCGAATCCCCATTTTATACAAGGATTTTTGTTTGTTGGTTAAGGGTGCAACTATTTTATAGCTACTCCTCAGTCCTTTCTTATATTATACTTTTTTGTTAGTCATATCCACAGGGAGGAACCCTGATAAACAGTAGCATCCCGAAATCCATTCAGTCCCCAATCTAATGGGTTCCCTCAGGATAGAAGTGTATTTGGTGCTTCGAGGCTGCTGCAGGAGTCTCGCACCACAGAATGGTTTCCCGTGCCTTCCCGCCAGTGTGAAACCGAAGCATTTCAAGTGTCCATGCAGCACTGTGGAACTTTGCTAGTCTGCTGTTTTATTTACGCCCTTGGCTTTGCAGTCTCGTGGATGGTGTTTGTGTTGGCATGTATTTGATTTTCCGGATTCCCTCGCCTGCTGATAAGGATGAAGAGTTACGTATCCGTACGAGCTGATACCTGCATGAAACGATGGTTATCAAGTGGGCTCTCGGATCGTGGGCGAAGGCTTCCGGAGCTTTTGCGAGTAGCTGAAGAAGCCCCCCCAAAAGTAGGTTTTCTCCAGGAGACCACCCGGCGCGGGCGGCTCCCGTGCGGGCCTGGGCGGATGGCGTGTCGCTGCGCCAAGTGTGCTCGGCGCTTCCCACGAGTCTGCAGGCCCTGCGCCCGTGTGATCCCGACGATGCAGCGTACGTTGGGTGAAAAGGGAAATTCCATTCACCGTCCTTTTATTCTCGTTTCCCGGATTTCTTCTCCTGCATGTGCCCTTCCTTTGGGAGCGTATCCTTGGGTTTCCGAGAAATAAACTCAGGAGAGATTTCAAGTTTTGCAATGGAGAACGATCATGACCAATGTGACTTGTCCTGTGTGCCTTTTATTGAAGTTCCAGTTGTGCTTGACGTTGTTGCCATTGTGTAAATTTTTCCACGGATGCAGCAGCCGTGTTTCGTTTTTTTTTTTTTTTTTTCTTTTAGCAGTGTTTTTCTAGTGCACCACATTGCAATCCTTTTCGAAATATTGCAGTATGTGTTGTAGTGAGGTGAATATTTATGGGTGAAACCAGTGAGTGAACCATTAAGGTAATTAAACTGTAGACATTGATGATGACAGTTGATTCTTATTATAAAAATAAGTGTGAAGTTTACCATGTGCTTCACGCACTTGAGTATTATTGCATTGAATTTTGTATGCAGCTCTGTCTCCCAAATGGGGGTAGCATTTTGATCAAATTTGAATGCAAAAGTATGCAGATGAGAGGCAGTAGTGTAATTCGTAGTAGAACTCACTTTTTAAAAAAGAATGCATTTCCAAAGAAGTTCTTAGCAGAGGTTTTCTGTCTGATAATTCCAGTGTTGTGGGGGATTCCATCTTCAGCCTGCCAGATATGATCTTAAAAACATTCTTGGTTATGTTGTGGAGATGTGGTTCTCAGGAGCACAGTTTTACATTTATTCAGTTTTGTGATGATTCTGTATATTTGAAACTAAGAACCATCATATGTGAGAAATTAAAATGTGGGAGTCTATCATATACAGTTGACTAGCCCTGTTTATCTGATCGTTTTTTCTGAGTATTTTGCATAATTACTTAAGCGTGCAGGATATTGTGGAGTAGTTTGTAGCTTCACTGTGATTTAAGATGGTGCAGTATGATGGAATGATCGGAAATGCATTAAGTTGATGTTCAAAATTCATTGCTTGTTGGCCTACAGAGGAACGGTTACAGCCAGCAGATTCTTTGCTGTGTAATCACTGATTTGTGATTACAGTTGTTGTCCTCTCATGAGCTCCAAAAGTTCGGTGTGGATTGCCCAGAATGTGTGCGATCATTATTCTTCAAAGCCACCTTTTTTTCTTTTCCTTTTTTTTCCGGCATGAGTGCCATCAGATTTGATGGAAATTGTAGCAAACAAGTGGAGCACCATTTAGTAGAAGGAATGCGTTGTGTTAATGTGCATGCTCACTTTCAGGCGTTGTTTTCACCTTGGACCACTGTCGATTTCCTATGCAAGGAATTCGAATGAAAATCATGCCTGTGGCCAGAGGGTGCATGTGACCCACGCCGAGCATCAGCATGCGGAAACGACAGTGGTCGACTATCTGTTGACGTCGATTGCAGTGGGCAACGGTAGATAATCTCATCCACGAGGTTTGCCATTCAGGGAGGCGGTTGCCGTGTTTCAAGTCGACGGTGATTATCGTCGTCACGGCATTGTGAGAACGTTGGCCGCCGTCCGTACGTACGCATTTCATCGTACGTGCACGGAAGCGGTTGTGTGGTTCGTTCCCGGCCGCTGCGTACGGGCCCGGTGAAATCTTCGGCATGGGCCGCCGGTGTACACTTCGAGGTGGGAGTGCACACAGCTTTCGTGTTTCCCATTCGACCCCGGACGCCCGTCCACCGGGCAGGAAGGCATCGGTGCGTGTGGGGTGGGGTGGGGTGGGTACGGGGGAGAAGCATCCCAGCAAGGCATGCGGCCGGTTTCGCCCCCGCCGCGACCTTTCGATAAAGAGGCGACCAGCTGACGAAAGAAGCGCGAGAAGACGTCGTGCTTGGCACGTAGCGTTTTGTTTGCCGAAGGCTGCGCGTCCGATGGGTTAGCTGTTGACTTATTTTTCTGCCGCGTATTTATTCTACGCGCAGTGGGCCTACCCGAGAGGGAATCTGCCAATGCAGCTACGATAAAACACACTTTGACGTTATCTCCTGCGTGTGAATCTTCTTATGAGATAATGGATTTTTAAACGCCTCCACAGTGTTTTTGCGGCGCCCGGGCTCCGTGTGCGGGGTGCGTGCCTTTTCGATTTTCGTTCGTTTGCCTGTTTGTTTCTGATTTGGAAAATAGCCAAGGTCCCGCGATGCGGTCCCCCGGCGTCCCAACCGCGCACGCCGCCATGGAAACGGGAGAAAAGGCAGCACCACCATCTCCCGAGGGAGCTCCGGGCACTCCCGCCGGAGCCCTCCCCCTGCAGCCCGCCCTCGGGACCTCACGTGCTCGCACGCGGCGGCTTCGCACAAAACCGTTCTGATCCACTGCTTCTCCTTTTTATCTCCCGTGCTCCTTTCCTCCCGTCACGCTGGCAACTGCCGAGCTTTGTATTCGTTCAGCCTTTCCCATTCGCAAACGTTGGTGCGCGATCTTTGCGGAGTGAGCGTTCCGAAGTTCAGAGAGGGTTTTTCTTTTCCCCCCGTCGCCTTCGTCTTCTTCTTTTTCTCCTCCTCCCTGTGTGCTGCCCGTGGTGCCACGGCGCAGAAAAATGTGTGCAGTGCGAAGATATGGCACGGCACGTCCGCTTTCGAGTTTGTTCCCAGCAGCCGTGAACTCGGATTCGCCGTGGACTAACACCGTGCAACGCAGTGCCTTTCTTCTTCTTCTTCTTCTTCTTCCTCCCACCTTCTTGTAAGGAATGATGGTCCTGTGAAAACTCCTCCCTCCTAACCAATGCCCTGCTGTGTGTGATATGTACATGTGTGCATATATCTCTGATATGTGTCTGTATGCCTCTTTTTTTTTTTTTTTTTTTTTCTAGGTGGAATCGTATCAGATATCATGGAAGATATTTGTCGGAACGATTACAGTTTAGTAAAGTGTTACAGTTCCTAATTTGTCAGAGCTAAATATGGGCTTCTGTCCTTCCCATGAGATTAGTCATGCCATTATTCAGAAATAAGGCAAAGCTGAAATCGAAAGATGCCTGCGCAGATGAGTGCAACATCGAGAGCCCGCCCTCAGGTATTGTACCATTTTTTTTTTGGTACGGCGCTTTTGCCCGTCGCGGCACACGTAAGCTCGCGCGGTAAAATTGCCAATTAGAACGACGCCAACACGCACACACATATGTATATGTAAACGCAATGAGTGCGCACGACGAAGACTTTGAATGTACAGTGTACGCGACTTGTTCGTGCGAAACTTTTATTTGAGGTCAGTACTGATTTAGCGAAAAAATTTTCAACAGAAAAATCGAAAAAAAGGACACTCCTTTGTACACTGAAAGATTTTTTCTTTCATCGCATTGAAAGAAAGCCAAAGAACCTCGCGAGAAGCTCCAGCTTCGATGTGTTGCAGAAGAGGTAATGTAAAGAGAGGACTCTGAGTACATTAATCAGGTGATGTTAGCGACGACAACCAGGCCATCCTCCGGAGACGCGATCCGTTCCCGGATCGCTGCGTCACCGAAATTTTGGCACCCCTGCCCGAGCCCCAGGCGTCGTTTCCGGCGTACGGGAAGGATGTTCTGGTACGGTATTTTCACAAGAATTCCCTCCTCTTCCTCTGGTTTTGAATTGGGAAGCCTTCCTTTCCATGTGCATGCGTACCTCTTGATATGCGTACACCGAGATGACCGGTGCTTGCGTCTGCATCATCCTAGTACACGATTTGGTGATGATGATGATGATGGCTGTGTCGGGGGGCTTTTTTTTTTAAAACGGCACCTTGAATCACCTTGATTGCCCGCGTCGTGTCAGTGTTTGCACAAGTATTGTAATTGACGGTGTTCGAGCTCCAGGAATGTACGCTATATGAGCCGTTTGGCGAAGCGGAAGTCCACGAATCCTTAAGACTGTCTGTCAGAAAGATACGGCTAAGTCTCCGTTTTCTGTACAAGCGTAGGGAAAAGAGGAAAAAACGGTTCCCATCCTCCGCCGGTGTATCTAGAGTGCACGCGTTTCGTGTACGGCGGACACGTTTCTGTACACTGTTTTCGTGCTCACCGTGGCAGTTCTCTGAGGTTCCACATCTTCAACACATGTGATCAGTCCATGTCCACATATGTAGAATTCTTGCAATGTGTTCCCCTTGGTAGCCTTCCTATTTCCGGTTGTGCTCCGACCTTTTTCGTCGAAACTGCCCAACAGTCTTCGCAGAAGGAAGGGCTGAGGGCGAAGCCCTCCGCTCTTCCAGAGGGATGTTTTCGACCAGTTTAGCCCAACGAGTTACCTTCATGACCGGCCCCCTGGCATGTGACAACCCATGGTAAGAGCCGGCAGCCCAGGACGTGTGGTACAATGGTTCCGTCTTTCGGTTTGGAAGCAGAGGGGGGTCCTTCCTCGGCTGGAAAGTTGTTTTGCATTGATCCGGGAACCTTCCATCTCCGGATTGTAGGCCTTTTTTCATCCTGCACTCCAAAAACGAGTACGTTAGTAATGGGAAACTGGCCAGGATTCTTTTATTCTGGGATGGTAGTGTACACGACACTGATTTTCAGAATATCATTACGATGCCAACTGTGAAGGAATAGAGTGGGGGGCGCGCTGCGTGATTTCGTGACTTTTGGATGGGATTGTTTTTTCGCCTTCCTTTTGGGGGGGGGGGGTCCAAATGTTCCAACGACTTTGTCAGCGGAACATTGGGAACTTTTTCTTCCCGAATAGTTTTATAATAACCTCCGAGAACTGCAAGATGGCCGTAACTCGACTCATGTTTTTGCGCCATGCCCAATTAACGCGCCGATTTGCTTCCGCACAGGTTTCTCCTGCTTTCGGTTTCCTTGGTTTCACCGTCTGTACCATGGGTGACGTGATCTGCCCTTCCGTACGTACGCGTTGGCGCCTGCGCAGTTGGGCACTGCATTCCCTTTTCTACCTTCGGCAGGTGCATGCTTTTTGCCCCCACTTTCCTTTTGCCTATTCGCCTTCGGCGTGTCTTCTCGGTCGTAGGAGCAGAGTAGGGCCTTTGCCATTCGAAAAATTCCCCCAAACTCTTTGCGCTTCCGCATCGGATCCGTTCTGTCGTAACTTCCGCAATTCGGTGCATCCGATTGCACTTCTCTTCTGGCCGAGTGGGCCCGCCGTTGCGTTGCTCCACTGATGGGTGGACCCTCCCGAGTCGAGCTGCAGCACCCCCGCCCGGCAACCGTTTCTGCATGTCTTCCTTGGCGACTTTTCCGGTTGCTTGCGCCGTCGAAAAACACGCATAACCCATTAAAGACTTTGCAGTTTGTGTACTCACCGTCCTTCGAGGGAATCGGATGACGGTTGCTATAGGAACATCGTGGGGAATATGGATGGTGATGCGACGTTTCCATGGCAGCGTTTTTTGTGCAGAGCACTGTGATCAAGAGAAATTGCTTTCCTCGCCAAATTGCTTTTATTTTCATGCAGGCGCTCGTCGTAAATTTGTTTCTTTTTCTCTCTTTTTTTTTTTTTTTCTTTTTAAGAAAAAAAAAAAAAGAAAGGAAAGGAAGGAAGGAAGGAAGGAACATTGATTCGAATCACATCAAATAATTTGACCGTGGATTTAATTGCACGTTGATGTGACCACGGGCAAGCACAAAGAGCGAGCGCGTACGGAAAGTGAAAGCAAACGAGCGTGTAGAAAGTGTGGAAAAACGAAGTAGATTTTAATTAGAATCTGCAAATCCGGGAAACGACGGGTTCAAAGTAAACAAAGTGGTACTCTTCAGCAGCACAGTTTCCGAGCAAATTAAGACCTCTATCCCCCCCCCCCTTTTTTTTTTTATCTTTCCCCGTTGGCAGTTCTGCGATCGCAAAGTAGTAGTAGAACTGTATACGTGACGTCAGCAGCAAGGACTTGCAAGAGTCCAGTTTCCGAAATCGGGAAATGGAAGGTGAAAATAATTCAATGCATGTTAACTACATTAAAATGAAATTTGCTTTCATTTCGTCATTTTTTCATGTTTTTTTTTTTTTTTTTGTTTCAGGAAAAGCCGAACGCTAACATAGTTGATACAGTGACTGTAGCGGATTATGATTATAAAAGTAAAACAAACATTGGAAATTTTAGACTTATACGTTACTTATACGTTTTTTTTTTTTTTTTTTTTTTTTTTCCCGTTTTGTTTTGCTTGAAGTTTTCTCAACATGCCAATGAAATTTGTATTTGTGTGGCATATTTTCCGATATGTCGTCTCAGCTTTTAGTAAGTCGTAGACACAATTCTCTCTTCTCACCCTTCTATATGTTTGTTGTTGTTGGTGGTCCTTTCGCTTCTTTTGTGCCCTTTGGTCCCCTTTTACTTCTTCTCTCAAAAACTGAAGTACTTATGCGTGCATGCAATGCCTAAGGAAATGAATGTTCCGTTATGTAATTGTGCATTAAATGAGTGTGCACAACTCATCTGGAATGTGTTTTTTTTTTTTTTTTTTTGTTGTTGTTCCTTTTTTTCTTTCTCGCAGGCAGAATTGTCTCAGAAGTTGGCCCAGAGCAGATATGTAGACAATGGCTTGGAATTGCCATTCGTCCAGTCCCCGAGTACATCATGTACACTTCATGACTACACTCCTCAGAAGGTATACTTGACTGCCCACTGTCCGTCATTGCAGTCTTTTCTTACAGACGTCGAGGCTGCGGACCAGCTACAACAGCATCAGCGATTCCTTGAAAAGCATGTGCAGCTCTTTGGACAACGATGAGGTGAGCAGCCACTTCTTCAGCATCCCGAAAGTCCTGGCGAAACGGGACGGATGCTTTGCGCTCGATCATAGCAACGAGGCTTCACCTTGTCCGTGGCGAAAGACGTGCCTCTGTCGGTAATCGATGTTTGCAACATGAAAATAGGTTTTTTTGTACCCCTGTGTGATGAAATCTAAGAAGACCGCTTGCCTTGAAAGCGGTAGGTCTGTCGGTTTGGGCAGTCGAACCTCTACACAGGTGTTGGCTGTTGGTGAAAGCATTTTATTGGTGTGTGTGTGTGTAAGAAAGAAAGAAAGAAAGAAGGAATCGAAAACACACGTCATCGTGCTCTTGGCAGGGGAAAAAAAAAAAAAAAAACCCTATCCGAAGCATCTGTTAGCTAAGACGTCAGCGGCCCCCCATGCAGGATTGATGGCGTCGGGGCTGCTGCTGGAAGCCGGACGGGCGCAGTTGACACGTGTCGAGGCAAACACGAGCATGAAGGGAAATAAGGAGCTGCACGGAGTGCAAGATTCTTCCTGCATTGCTTAACAAGTGGCCAAAGTTGCCACACGGCGGAGGGCGGAAGAGAGGCTTAGATGGTACCATTGCGGGTGAAAGTGGTTTTAGAAAACGAAACTTTCTCGCTGCGCACTGAGAGTTGCGGCTCGCTGGGTGTGTGCGCCTCCCCGGGCAGGATCCACTTGAGAGATTCCGTCTTCTTCTTTCCGTGCCTCTCCCCTCTCACCACGTCCGTACGGCCACGTCTGCATGGGTTCTCCGTTGCGCTTCAATAAAGTTGCGCGTTCCATTTCGGAAAAAGTCTCTCTTAATTTCTAGCCGAAAGTGCTCGGCTCCACCGAGTGCTCATCCGTCTTCGCGGCTCTGACAGACCGCCGCAAGTTTTCCTCTGCATTTCGAAATTTTTTTCATCTTTCTTGTTTTTTTTTTTTTTCTTTTTGGTCTCATTCCATTTGGGCTATTCATCTGCTGCTTGTGAGAACTTTTTAACTTGTGTTACAACTTTTCCTGTTGATGATAGCTTTATTGATTTGTGGGTCTGCGTACTTTCTTTAATTTCCGATGCCGCACTCCTCGGTACATCTCGGGCATCAGGTCGACCACTTTCGTCTTCAAAGCCCAATGGGCAACTCTCGGTGCATTTCAAGATCATGATTATCCGACGTTTCCACGCAAGTGTCGTCGTGCTTCTAGTCAGGAACAACTTTCGTGTGACCTCTTCGGAACAGTCGGCCACCGAGTACTCTGACGTGGTTCCCTCCCTCCCCCCCCCCTTCGTACTTCTTCTTCTTCCGAGTGTGAAAAACATGGTCGACTGGCAACTTGGTTTTCTGCCGATTTTTCCTCGTCTGTCGACACATCATTCGTTCCGTTTCCGAAGGGATGACCTCCTCGGAGGAATCCTCCATCTTCCTTTCCGACTCCTCCGTAAGTCGCGGGCACATGGGTGAACGTACCCTTCCAAACGTCGTCGTTTCGTCTTCTGAGGACTCTGTGGAGGATGCAATGCGTGGTTTTTTGTATCGTCACGGCGCGACGTTTTCTGGAAGACGCGTGGGGAGCGCCCATTCCCTCCTCCTCCACGGAGCATGTCTCCCCGGTGGGTACAGATTTCGGTTGTACATGACAAAGTATGCAACCAGGAGCGATGGGGATCATCATCTTACTGGACCTACTATGCACACACATGTGCATGTTTGTACTTGTGTGTGTGTGGAATAATGCGTATGATAAAAATTGGAGGTTTGTTCAAGTGAAATGATTCCTTCAGATGCCTCAAAGCGATTTGCATTCTTATTTATCACCGTAAGGCGACACGAAATTTTGTCACGGTAAACGACACGTCTGTTTATGTGTCAACGAGACCAAAGGCGATTTCGTTTCCGTGGTGGACGTACGGACACTTCGTGGACAGATACGTAAAGAAGGATTGCGGCTTTCCCCTTCGCTGCGCGCATTCCAGGCCGCATTTTGCGATGCCCCGACTTGCGTGACCCCGTTGAACCGCCAGGAGGATACAAAAAAGCGTTGCTCCCGTGCGTTTCCTTTTGGGTGGTCACGGGATGCGTCGTCGACTCTCGAGTCGTCCTTTACTGCAGTGGATTTTCCAAGAAGAAACGGTGCTTACCCTTCCTCCGGGATGAATTGGCAATCGACTGTGTAATCGGCGTGGTGTAAACTTCCATGCGCGTTGATCGTCCGTTTTGCCTCCGGATTGGTTTGTGTGTTTCCTCGGTTCAGAGCTCCGAAGGCTCCTCGCCGCTCCAGAAAAAAATCCTCTCCAGCATGCAAGCATCCGTCGCATCACTTTGCATTTCGAAATTCCGAAATTCGGTTTGAAAGTTGACTGAAATTCCGGAAGCGGAACGTTCCTTCCTCTCGATGTTTGACGCCGAAGAATCGTTGGTGACTGCGGTTCAGTCGCTGGAACAGAATCGTCAAACACCGCGGTGTCTCTTCGATCTGAACGAAAACACGGTCCACCGCAATGTGTATCGGCTTATCTGGGATCAGAAGCATTCGGATCATTGGAACACGAACACGTGACTCGGGTCCTCGGGGCTGTTTCCCGCGGACTCTGCGGTTTCCTTGTGCCTTGGTATTTCTTGGTTGAAAGAATATCGGGCACTTTGCGCGCCGATGACCGTGTTTTCGTGTTGCGGTGTTGCTTGGTACGCGAACGTCGTGGCGGAGCACACCGACTTTGCCTCCTCTTCGTTCCTTAAACATCTTTGAAACTTTCGCACCATTGGGTGATTCGGGCGGTGCGTTCTTCCGTGTCCATCAGTGAGTTGCGAACTAAAATCTCAACTTCCCTCCTTCCTCCTTTTGCACCTGTGGAAGCTCTCCGTGGTTTGCCGCGTGACCCTGGTGACCTGTGGCGGTCGAATTGGACGTCAAGTCTGCGGAACACGGAGCGGGTGACTTTGGATTGCCTCGAAGGATCCGAGAACATTCGGTTCGTCCGTGTTGTTTGACCTTGAGGGCAACACTGTTTTCGCAGCATGTTGCCCCCTTGCGAATGCATATGTAGAAGTGCTGTGTCCCTTCGATCACTGTAAACACGAAAGTTCTGCTCGTTCGCACTTTGCGGGTTGCTCTTTTGCCGTGGATCTTCGACGGGCAGCTCCGTTTCGCGCAACCGCGGGATGTTTTTTTCGATGCAGTCGAGCCGCACGTTCGCGAGCCGAGAGCTGTTTCCGAGTCCGCAGCACGCTGGAGAAATTCACAGCATCACCTGAATCATCAGCACTTTCGTGTAATCAGATAGCGGCGTCTCTGCACGGAGAGCTGGACGTCGGCTTGGTACGGAGGTTCCTGCGGTTTCGGATTACACCTGCGCGTATTCCTTCTCGGATTCTTCATGGCTCGCCTGCTGCAAGCCTTGCCAGCACTTGTTTGCCGTTTGGCATTCGCATCGAATCAGCAGCAGCATACTCTTACCGCCTTCTTTCCCTACTCTTTTGCCCTCCGTACAGTGCTCGCCCGAAATCGAACCCATTCCACCCGACCGGGAAGCTCGCTGTTGCGGTTGGGTCCGCCGCTGGCTGCGTGGTGGACTGGGAGGAGACGCGATGGACAGCGTCTTCTCGGCTCCCCCCCCCCCTTTCCCACCCCCCTTTTTTGATTCGATTTACCTCCCGAGTACGTTGCAGATTGATTCAGGTTGCTGCATGCTTCTAAAAAGGAGCGTTAACGTATCCAAAGTTGCAGGAAGCTTTCAAGTGGAGCCGTGCTTAACCACCTTGTGGCTCATAATGACCTGAACGAATAGGCATTCTCCTGTTGCATTCACCTTGTGCTCATCATCATCTCCTTTTTTTTTTCCCCTTTCTTCCGAAGCAGCTATTCTTCGCAAAAGCCAGGCATTTTGCCTGTCCATCGATGGTGGCTACTTTGAGTGTCGAACTGTTCTTTCATCCAGAACATGCAAGGGGGGAGGTGGGTTTCGTCCTCGTTGCGGCCCTACGGCGAAGGTTATGGCGCCAATGTGTCATTGCGAGTGTGTCATGTGTCAGCGCAATTCGGAACAGTCGTTGCCTCCGTAAAATGATTTCGAACTCCTCCCAGCTTGCACTTTGGAAAGAGGTCCGATTTGGAATTATTTTTAGGTGATACCCTCAATCACGGTCCTCCCGGGGAGAAGTTTCAGCATCCCTTTCTGAAACTCGAAATCAGTCAGAAATGATCGGCATACGCGGAAGAAAAATGGTTGCAGCTACCTTGGGAACACCTTCGGCTTCTTAAAATAAATCCCACTTGTGTGTTTTCGTACCTTTTTTTCTTTTCTTTTTTCTCCTTTGCGATTGGGTTGTGTAATATCTCTGGCGCGCACGTTGTTTGGATTAGAAGAAGAAGGGAGAGAAGGCAAAAAAAAGAAAAGAAAAAAAAAAAAAAAGCTCAAATTTTACGGAAGCCGTTTTCAATGATGGTTGCGTTTTCGCAATTTTCCAGCCTTCTGATTTGAAGATCCATTTCAAAATGATGTTTTATCACCTCTCTGGAAGCCGTTTCCTTGGTGTCGATTATCTCGGTAAGCCTTAGAGGGAAAGGCAGCCACGCGTGTCGTCAGAAACGGATCGTAACAGAATGTGGTGCTGATGGTGGCGGCGGCGATCACCATTTGCTTCCGGAACCACCGCCGAGTGGCATTTCGCATTTTCTCTCCTTCCGCGGGCGGGCGGCTGCTCGGACTCCGATCAGCGTTTGATGGCAGTGATGTTTCGAGCGAAATTTCCTCCGACCTCGTCGAGTTCGCTCGCTCTGCCGGCGCCCTCCTCGGGGCAGTCGCCCGTGCGTGCGTGCAGCAGCAGCAGCAGCGACCACAGCAGCCCCTCTTTCATCTCCTCGCCTGCTCGCGGGCGAACCGTCCAAGCCGCACGCACGCGGCCTCAACCCCACGCCCGAAATATTTCACCGGGGCCCCACGCAGTGGGCGCCGTTCCTTGTCGTCAGCATTTTACACTCCATCGTTCACTCTTCCGCAGCGCTCCGCTCGTCGGATCGTCGTTTCCGGTTGCTTTTCTCGCCCAGCTTCCAGGAACCAGTGAGCGGCGTTCCCGTGTTCGTGTTCCCATGGTTGCATAAGTGTTCGAGCCGATGGCGTGCTCACCGAAATTGCACCTTCTCCTCGCCGTGGCGACTCCGCGGTCTTCCCGATGGAATCGCAATTTCGCCAAAACGGCACGAATGGGCTCGTGGAGCCGCGATTGAAAACGCTGTGATAAATGACGGCTCCGTCGCAGTCTCCCGGAGTTTCTTCTTTTGGCAGCACCGCAAGGGACTCGGATGACTGGGGAGGGGAGGGTGGAGGGGGGAACGGCATTGCCCATTTATACTTCCTCCAAAGTATTAGTTCCAATAGCTGAAAGCAACGCCTCATTAATAAGATTAACCTGAGACTGACGTTGACACGATTCCCATTCAGAATGGGTCCCTTTCGTTTTCTTTAGCGTGTAAAGCACAAATCGGAAACGATGCACAGACGCACGCGTGTTTGGCGATGGGACGGAAGAAGAAACGATTCCGCTCCGTTCTCTCGGGTTACGGTTGTGTCTGCGGGTGGAGATGCAGTGAAGAAAAGCAGACCCTCGATTTCCTTTCTTCTCTCTTTTTTTTTTTTTTTTTGGGGGGGGGGGGGGGGGGGGGTCCTCCCAAATCGTTAAATCTCATAGTAAGTATCAAAACAAGTCTTGCGTGAATTTGTAAGAAAATGGGAATAGCGTTTCGCGGAGTACAGGCAGAGTCCGCTGGCCGAAATGCTGTGGGCGAAGCCGATCCGTTTGCAATGGCCCCGTTTTCCGAAAGTCGAGTGTCTCAATACCATAAATAACGTAATCCGTTCAGCGTGACCTTTCTTGTGTTGGGACATCCCCACTGCACCTACCATTGATGTCCGGCCTCCTTTGTGCCGTATGAAAAAAAAAAAAAAAAAACCACAGTCGACTGCGCTGAGCTCCGCGACACTCCCGAGTTGACCAATGGTGGCCAGCATAGGCGCCAGTAGTCATTTTCAGCTGCGCATCTCCTCTCGTTAAGTCTCCTCGCTAGGTCAGTTGATTCATCTTCGTTGACACCTACTTGGGTTTCTCTGCCAAGCACGGGTAGGTCATCTCCGGATTCCAGGTCGTCGCTGTCCGCCCTTGGATCGCGGGGACCTTTGCTCCCGGGCTTGATGGGCCTCGCCCACCAAAAATGCTCGAAGCGCGGGATTTGGGACGCACGCGCCCCAGGACCGGGGATCGACTTCTGGACACCGACTCTCTGGACAGCAAAGTGGCTCGTCGTGATTTCCTTGCACAAGAACGTGATAAGCCGCTTCCATCGTCGCTTTCTTGCTAATTTATGCATCCCGAATTCCCTTCGCTAATTGTATAATCCCTGCGAGGATTTCGGTGCCTCCGAGATCTTCGTTCCGTCTGTCTGCCTGCGCTTGAAAAAACAAAACCAAAAGGAAAAGAAAAAGAAAAACGCTGTGCGTCCAAATGGTTGCGCGTTCTTCTGCAAGGGAGGGGAGAAACGACCTCGTGGCAATCCTGCGTTTCCGTTTTATTCGGCGCTGAAATTTTTCTGCCCCCATCCCAGAAAGGTTCCTTCCAGTTCATCGGAAGCTGCTTTCCTTCTCGGAACATTTTTAACCTGATATTTTGAGCTTTTTGCAGTCCTGCCATCCGTGCCCAGCTAATCTCCTTGGCAACCGCGTGTTTTTCGCTGGATCTCTCCCGCAAGTCCTCTTGCAACTCATCCTTCCAGCGCAATTTACGAGCTACCACTTCCGTAATTACAAAGCTCGCATTAACGATCACGGGCTGCATCTTTTCCCTTTCAAAGGTTTTTCAGGGAACCGTGTCAAAATCGCGTGTGTGATTTCGTGTTTGCTGTCGAGTCGTACGAAACGTTTTCTGCGGTACTGATGCTGGGACTCCCATCCCGAATGCGCTCTTCCCGTCGCGGTGTTGCCACTCGTCCGTGGATGCTTTTCCTTCCCCACATTACAAAACAGCACGCGTACTTTTTCCTTCAACGACGATCGCTCCAAAGTCGGAAGCATCCATCATCTCCTTGGCCGGAAAACAGCAGCGGCCTGTTCGCCTTCTGGCGGTTTTCCATGCCAGTGGTCACAGCACATGGTCGCTCGTTCCATTCTTGGAGACCTTGCCGGGAACGTGGTGAAGGCCCTGTGACAGAACAAGGAGTGCGCCACAGTTGAGCCGGCAGCCTGCTTCCCACGGGAACTGCTCCCGAACTGGAAAACTGCAGCCGTCAATTTATTCCTTCGTGTGTTTGCATTCTTTCGTGTTTCGTTTGCCACCGAGAGGGCCGCATGCGGGAGCGTTGGTGTTGGTTATTTGTTTTCGATTACGTTGCCCGCGAGCAGCGAACCATTTAGGCACGACTTTTCGTGCTCGACACGGACATCGGAACATTCTGAAGTTTGCATCGCAGTGTCCCCAGGCAGGCCTCGTGCTGCAGGTCATTGCAGGCGTCTGTTTAGCAGAAGCCCTCGAAGAGTTCCCTGATTCTGCCTCGGGCTTCCTCCGATGAGAAACGATCTTTCTCTTCTTCCATGCTTCCAGTTTGTACCTACTCTTCTTCTTCTTCTTCTTCAAAAGGGAAAACACCCGCCCCGGTAACGCAGACAGTAGGTCCAACGACCATTCTGGTGGCTTTAGCCTTCCCGTCGACGGTTCTCGTCGAGTCGTCGTTGAGCTGCGCCGGCCCGGCTCGGGGCGACGTGGTGGTGGTTCGGATCCGAATTTGAAAACGTAGGTGCGATCCTTTGGCGAGGTCGGTAGCGCACTCGAGTGCACCTTCTGAGTGCTCCGTCATCGTCGGCAGAGCCGTTGCGTAGGGTGAGGAGGATGGGTCTCCCGTGCCCCATCTCCATCGGGCACGCTGGGTGATCTCGTGACTTTTGTGTTCCGACACTCTCGCACTTCGCCCGTTCCTCTCCTCGCAGCCATCCTGCTCGAATTAACGAATGATCAATTTACTCTGTCCGTCCGCGTGGTGCATGCGATAAATGCATTCCGATGCAAAATTAATGAATCCCGTATTAATGATTAGGATTCGGGGTTCGCGCAGACGTCGCGACACTCTTCCAGGTGCTCGCTGCTGCAAGACAGACGAAGTAATGACAGTGGTGAGTATGGAAACTAATCTTTGCGGCACTCTGCGGGCTTTCGAAGCGGAGTTGCTGGAAATGGACGTGCTGCAGCCCCTGTCGCACCAAGCGGCGCTGCACAAGATGTCCGTGCGGCCGAAGAAGAATCACGGCGCACCCAAGCGCACCAAGGTAGGCTGCGCGCAGAAGGCTCGCTCCCCATCCGGATGTGATTCTCGCAGGTGACCTCCGCCTCACCTGCGTCTCATCTGGAAGCCATACCGGAAAGCCAGCATGCCTGTCCCACGGATCATTCCGGTAGGTCCTCTTCGCCCGTCCTTCCCAGAGTGCCCCAATTTTTTCTTTCCTTTTTTCATGCAGCTGGGATGTCCCGATGTGATTGCTCTGGGAGGGTAAAGGGGGTGCTTGTGCGGTGTGCAACAGCAATCTGCAAGTTGTTGTTTTCTTCTTATCCTTCTTCTTCTTTTCTTCGTTGTTTCAGAAGTGCCTAATGAAAACGATGTGTTGCCAAAAAGGCCTCCAAGGGAGTTGAGCAGGAGTCAGTCTTCTTCCGAAAAGAAGGCCCTAGCTTCTCCAGAACCCGGTGTTTTGCGTCCACCTCGATCTCAGAAAAGACGATCGACGGAACCGCTGTGGAACCAGTGCAGTTCGGTGAACGAGCACGTCGACTGCTTCTTCAAATCGCTAAGCAGCAAAGTGAAGCCCGCGAGCACCCCGAAGCGCACAAACCTCAGATCTTCGGATGAAAGATTGCCCCAGGATTTTGTTCGCACGGTACATTCCAGGAAGCAGGCTGCCGGCTTCCGACCCAGCTCCTACTGCGAAGTGGCCTACCACGACGAGTCCAGCTCGTCCCCCGTCAACCCGGCACGGGTCAAGAGATGCCACAGCCTGGAAGACACGACCGAAAGCCCCCCTGACCAGTTCCCCTCCTGCCTGCACGCTTCCGCGCAAGCTGCTCTGTCCAAACCCTCTCGCCAGCACCACCACCACCACCACCACCACCACCACGCGGCGGATGCTCCCGAGTCGAGGGTGATGGCTTTGATAAGCGGTTTCCAGCAACTCGGCCACTGACCAGCCCGCCCCACCGGTTCACTTCCGGGTGCCGGCGGTTTTGAGTGTTCCTGCAAAGAACTGGTCGAGTCCCGTCGAGGAAGACGTCGGCGCTGCGAAGCCCTTGGTGCTCTCTTCGGGCGGTGGCCCGCCCTGCTTCCTGCGTGTGGTTTTCCTTTTTCACCTCTCGCCCCGGAGGCACACGGTTCCTCCCCTCCGTGCTGGGGACTCCGTGCCGCGGGCGGTACTCCGGAAAACATCAGAGATGTTTCCCCCTGTGATATAAAGTTTCTGAAGCACCACCGCCGTCACGTTGGCGTCTCTGTGCGCCTGCGCTCGGCTCGGCGGCCAGCGGCGCGGATGGCACTCTCGTGCTTCCTGCAACGGCGTCTGCGCTGCACGAGTTCGGAGGATCGAGTGGTCGCACGCACAGTGGCAATAATAAAGAACCTGCTTTACTTTTGTACATCCGGAAGCTCCACCCCGACTTTCTTGGTTTTCCTTCTTTTCCTTGGTCCGTTTTTGTTTCCGAAGCAAGGAGCGTCCGAGATGAACCGGCAGACGTGGCTCCGGCTCCTGAAGGCTCCTGCGTCCGTCGCCTGCGTGGTTCCGTGCGCTTCTGCTTTCGGGAGCCCCGTGGCTAGGGAAAGGGGTGAATTCGAGGACGGGAAACCCATCCCCTCCAAGGCCTCTTCGGAGCCGCCTCCCGGCCCATCCCGGGTCCAGGTTCGGCGTGTTCCCGCGAATCCCGCCCGGGATATTCCGCTCCGCGGACGCGCGACCCGATCCTGCGGTCGTGGGAAGTCCTTCGTCCGCCCACCCATCGTCGTCTTCCCCTCCAACGAGCGGGGGCAACCGGCTGCCGCCGCCTTCACGGGCGGCGGCAACGCCGCAAGTTCAGCCGGCGCGACGGACGCGACCTTCATTTTCTTCGTGCGTGCGAGGTACGCGAGCAGCAGCAGTCTGACGCTGTCTTTGCGGGTGTTTTTTGTGGCCGGTGATTTGGGAGACTGGGCCCAGGAGGGTCTCCGCCCTTCTGCACCGGGGGACAGGCGCGGTCGCGAGGAACGAACTGTGAAAGTGGTGCGGGGCCGATCCGTCTCAGGGAGCCTCCTCCTATCCTCGCTTCCCGTCGTCGTCGTCATCATCATCATCATCATCATTGCTTTTCTCCTCCCACTTTTTCGGCAGCCGTCAAATCCGTTCTTGCGGGACGCACCCACCACCTCTTTCTTGCACGAAAAGCCTCCGCACGGTCTCTTGCGCAAGAGCATCGCGCATCCGCCTCGGCCGGCTTTCGTCACCTAGGAAACGGCCCGCGGACTCCTTTCTCTTCCTCCCCACCCTTCCGTGCCGTCCGTTGGTGCTTCCTCAGCGCCTCCCGGGCGGGGACGGTAGCAGCCCCCTCGCACCGCTCCTGCAGGAGCTCGTCCATCGGAAAAGGTCAATCATCGGGGAGCATTTCCGGCGTTTTTTTCCCACGCGGCGACCCCTGCCATCACACTCAGGTAAGCGGGGCCGACGAGCCAAAAGTAGAGGCGTCGCGCCCGCGGTTCGTTCGTCCTCTTCGGTCCGTGTTTGCCCTCCGGCAGTTGTCCGCAGCAGCTCTCGCCCGCCTCGGAGTCTGCTCCTTCCCGCGGCCGTCGGCGCCTCGGGTTGAGCTGCCCGCTCCTCCCTGATGGAAGTCCGGCCCCGCTCACCTCCGTTCGAAGCGACCGGGAGATCTCCTTCCTGGTTTCCTCCCCACCACCCCAGTCCTCCCTTCCCTCGCAACGACGCACGGAACGAAGAGCCCGGCACGCCGCCGGCGCAGCCTCGAGGATTCCTACGGTCGGGCTGCGCCGCCACCGCCGCCGTCCCTCCTTGACCTCCTCTTCGTGGTGCCTGGCAGGCCGCTTCCTCCAGCGCTTCGCCGCCCCCCGGCCTCGAGCCCGGTCGGGGCCAGCGCGGCGGCGGCCTCCGAGCGGAACGAGACCGGCACCGCCCTGGTGTTGCCCGGCAACCGTCCCCAGCAATCTCTGCCGCCCGGAGAGTCGGTCCGCAGTTTCCCTCCGGCGTTGGAGTGGGGGGAGGAGGGGTTGGCTCGGCCCTTTGCCTCTCGTCTCCTCCTCAATGGCGGGAGGGGCCGGGGGCAACGGGCAACCGCACCTGCGCGCAGCTGGTGTGACTTCCCCCCCTTTCCGAGAGAGGGCCTTACCCAGATGGGACGACGACCCAGGGAGGAAGAGGGGTAGTAGGTTTGCGGGGAGTTATGCGTTCCTTGTACCCCCCTCTCTCTCCGTCTCCTCCCCCGCGGCGGCGCCAGAAGCAGAGCGCACGTGATCGATGGTCGTGCAGGCGCGGCGCCTGCGCGCTCCCCCTCTCCCCTCCGAGGACCCCTCCCGAAGGATGCGCGCGCGCTCCTCGCTGGCCCCCAGGGACTGCTGGCTGCAGGCTGCCCAGACGGTGTATCGGCGGAGGGGCAACCGGCAGCAGCGCTCCTGCCCCCTCAATCCCTCGTCCGTCCCGTGGAGCCGTCGCTGCGGAAGGCGGTGGTGAGTTCAAATGCGCGCTGCAGCGGCGGGGGCTAGGGGGCGGACAGGCGGGTAAATAGGGAAAGCTGGAGCGGAGGGGGGGAGCTGGCAACAGCTCGCCTCTTCCTGCTGCCCCGCCCCAACACCGGCTCCTTCCTGCCCTTTCTCCCCGCCCTAGGGGCGAACCCCTCTGGGATACCCGCCGTTCCGTCAGACGGCCGCGGCCGCGGCGCGGGATCGATCCGCGCGAGCCGGCGGGCTCCTCGTTCGTTCGGCGCCGACGAGACGGCGGCGCCTCTCTTCCTGGCGCGGACAGACGCCTGGGACGCCAGGAGTGTGGAGCGGGAGCGGGAAGGGGGAGAAAAGAGAACGCTGACTCACTCGTGATCTCCTCCTCCAGGGCCCCGAGACTCCCCGACATGGACGTCGCGAGAGACCCGCAGCGGTGGATGGAGGTGGGCCTCCGGAGAAAAGGTGGGTGGTGCCAGCGCTGCTGCCCCACAGCGCCCGCCCCTCTTCGGGAAGACGACCGTTCGGGGGGAAGGGGGTGGTTGCCAGGAAGGGACCCCTTGACGCGTCGAGTCACCTGCGTAGCGAGGGTCTACCCCAACTGCTCTACCCTCCCCCCCCCCCCTTCCCCCTTTTCGCTTTTCCCTCCCATCCTGTTCACTTCGCAGCACCGCGGTTCGAACCGAGCTGCACTCCTCCTCCCACCCGCACCTCAAGCCTAGAGCCCGAGGAGGTCTCTGGACGGAACCGCAAAGGTACAACCCTTCCTCGCCGTCCTCACAGCGTCGCCTTGCCCACACCACGGCAGCCGATAAGGGGGGGAGGAGGTGAAACAGCTCTTGTCTTTTTCTCTCTTTTCCCTTTTTGCCGGTTCCCGCTCATGCTGCTGCCCGAAGCGGCCGCAAAGACTTCTCAAGAAGCGTTGCGCCATCCCCCTCTTACGGTGCATGCCGCAACTCCTGTTGGTTCGTCGCTCTGCGGAGAGATGTCCCGCCGTCCTCGGCAAAGGCAGGCACGTCTCTAGGTTCACGCGTGCGCTGATCCCGCTGAAAGTTTCGTTTCGGCTTGGCCCTAGGATACCGTTCCGGCGACCTGGGGCTCGTGAGGCGGTGGAGGAACAGTGGAGAGGAAGGCGAACATCCTGCCGAATGTCCTCTCAAAGGAAGAGCCTAAACTCCGAGCCATCCTTCGGGTATTCTGATTGCAAGAATACTCGAATTAGCCTTTGGAGACAGACATCCCGACCCGCAGTCGCTCGGGACTCTCTCTTTGAACTGGAGGTGTGTGTGTCATAAATATACATGTATATATATATATATACATGTATATTTACATGTATATATATATATATGTATATATATATATATGTATATATGTATATATATATATATGTATATATATATACATGTATATATATGTATATATGTATATATATATATATATATATATATCTGTGTGTGTGTGTGTGTGTGTGTGTCCCGATGGATGGTGGAAATGATGATGTAAATCCTTCTTTTCTGTCTTCGCTGTTTTCGCAGCTCTTTGACACTGTTCCACGCCACTCGAGGGTGCGTGCAATTCTTCAAGATGAGGGCACCCCGGGAGAGGTCCGGTCTATGAATCCAGGAAGGGCTCGGAGTCCGTTCCTCTCACGCCTGGGGAGAAATCCTCGGAATGGAGACCACCTCCACCCAGGTTGTCTCCGAAGGGAACCATTTCTTCCTTATTCTCTCCGGAGGCACCCCCAGGGGGATCCGCTCCATTTTTTCTTATCCGAAGGGAACCAGAAAACGATCCATTATCAGGAATTTCTTCTCCGGGGGGAACCCGCAAGGGAACCAACCTCTTCTGTTTGCTCCTACTCTGAACAGAACCCTGAAGGGACGCTTCTGAAATTCGGAAGGGCGCTGCTTCCCTGAAGGGAGCGACAAGCTTCTCTGAACTCTTTGGAGAGGTGGCGACACACCTACTCCATGGTACGAGATGGAGGGTCCCCTCGGAAGGGGGGTGCGCAGGGACGGCGCTTCGGATGGGGTACGGCGGTCTTTCTCCTCCCTCTGGAGACCGGATCCCGCGAGGATGGGGCCGGGAGCAGGTGAGCTCCACGGCCATGCTCAAGCTGCTTGCCCTTCTCTTTCAGGGGAGCGCGAAGTCTGCTACACCCGCCTGAACCACAGCGCGGAGAAGAAGGACACCCCGTTCTTCTTGAGTTTCGATCGCTTCTCCTCCGTGGAAAATCTGTACGAAGAGCTGAACAAGATCCTCGTGCTGGAGAGATGTGCGCCCACTTTCTGCGGACTGAGGGGTTCCAACCGTGAGGAAATCCCGGAACCTTTCATCTCATTGGAGTAAGCGGTTTGTCTGGAACCTGATGTTGCTTCTTTTTTTTTCCTTAAAAAAAAAAAAAAGGTGGAAAACGGAAAATTCCCTATGTACCTGAAAGCGAAAGAGGCATTTATGGGTGCCGACACGAGTGCTGGTAATCACCTCGGTCGGAGCTGCGTTTCCCACTCATGTTGCCAAAAGAGAAGGCCGGCCGAGTTTTTTTCTGTTCTCAAATGGCTACAGAAGCGGCGCTGCCGTGAGAACCAATAATTCTCAAAAATCAGGAACCATGCTGTTCCCTTGCGTGGGATTAGCCGCGAATTCACTTTCGGTTCGCGGAAGAGGGTCGGAACAGGAAGAACGGGATGACGGACTCCTGATGAAAGCTTCCGGCATGGTGCAAAGAACATTGTGCCTCTGTGCATCCTCCCGTTGCTCGTTTCTTCTCACATATAAAGTGTGGATTAAAATTTTAATTTTTCTCTCTCGCTTCCCAAGTGGAAGATCGTAGATCCCTCCTGCAAATTTCAAAATTTTCTTCCTTTGACGCAGGGATTCGAATAGGTTTGATTGCATTTTTAACATCCTCCGCTTTTCCCTGCCTTGTATCCAGGAGTACTTTTCGCATACGAGTTTCATCTCCCGTATGGCTGGCAGTCCCAATGACTATTGGGATATATTCTTCCTGGAAAAAGAAGAAGGAAAGTTCGCACGAATGAAGTTTGACGCAGCATGGGATGCAGCTTAAGTTGGACTAAAGCTCAGCACCCTGTCACGTCACCTCTGTTTCGCGAAATTTGTTTCAAACTCACGAGGAAAAAAAATCCATTAGATAACGCCTATCAGTTTCTTAGTGTCTGCTTGACTTTTTGTGATCCATTTTTTTCCGACATCTGTCGAGGTAGTCACATATGTACTAAAAGCAAAATATGCATCTCGTAAGCTGAGGATGGTTACGACAGCGGTCGATTGGGTTCGCAGCAAGGAATGTAATGTACGACTGATCCATGGCAGGACTGGTTAAAGTAAACGGCATCCTATAGATCGATATGAATCCACTGCAAATTAATTACGCGAAACCTTATCTTGATGATTTCAAATGTGCATTTTCTTAAGGGTTCGAAATTGCAGATACTTGGAATGGAACGCTAGAGCTTAGACAAATCTTTCATTCCAGTTTCCCCCGGTTTACGATATGATTGCAAATTCCTGAACGATAGTCTTCCTTGGTTGCTTCAGTTGAGGGATTTCGTATTCTTACACGTGGCTTGTCTATCTGTGGGAAATTGTCCTTCCAAACACATCGTGTAAATTGAGTCAACTTGGAGAATGGCATCCGTCTCGAAACTTGTCTACATGTTTTCCCATGACCTTTGTGAATGTTTTTCAAAAAAGTGATGTCTTAGGAAGCAGTAATTTGTTTGCTGTTTCACAATTATCAGTACGAAACTACCTCTACTTATATTAGGAAAGCACTTCTTTTCCTCCGGAATTTTACATTTCTTCTGAATCTAAAATTGGGGCGTGACTTGTGTTCTATTACCTTGTAAGAATAGACGTCAGACGCGTTGGAGAAATGAAATCATTTCACATATGAACACAAATTGATGTCTGAACGGAAACCATCCGACAATAAAACTCCAAGCGAAAGGTGAAATGTTTGAAGCAACTGATAATGGAGATGCGAGGGTCCTCCTTAGAAACAGTCCTTGTCTAGGATATCGTAGAACATCGCTGTAAAGGATCGAATTATGTGTTGGTGTTTGTTAATGGATACCATGGTTTATTGTCGCTATCGTTAGACTATTTTATCGGAAGATGCAATCCACAAAGGCTACTGGTTTGCAATCAGCTTAGGATATCAGATTCATACAATGCTATTCCATTGTAACCAATTAGTTTGTTTTTTAAAAAAGCAACCAAAAAAACTTAAAACATGGTATACAGCACATGAGTATTTTACGTAAACTGTTATGCCAGGAGACAAACGGCACGGTATACTGCTGCAGTACTTTCAGATTCACGTTTTTCATTTTAACACACCGTTGGGGTGTCGTCAGAATCAAAGCCATGCCCAGACACTCACTGTGTTGTGTGTGTCGAAATCAAAATTGTCATTCCTACACGTGGAAACAAGTCGGCGCAGAATGAGAGAAACGGTAAGTGAAGGTGTGTGCAGATGAGCGGTATAGCCCCGAAGCAAGCACTGGAGCAAAATAAATAAACAGATAAATCTCATATTGACTTGGCATTTCGGTGTCTCGAAACGCCGCTACAAAACAAACCATGGCGTCCACAGCCCTCTCTGTGAACGAAAACCTATCTGCAGAGTTCTGCACACTTTCGTGATTTAATCGAATTCAGAATTTCCTAAATGATCGATCATCGAGTGGAAAATCGATAACGGAGTCGTGGAAGGCATGCTTTTTCCCTTGACGGTGCTGAAGAGTGGGCACGTGAACCCTACTCCACAGCACATTTTTCCCCCGGTGGTCACGTATTTGTGGAAAAGAAACAACTTGCTCGTCACCCAGTGGGGCCAGGACTAGGGACCCTCTTTCGCGTCGATGTCCCAAGTTCGGCTGGTGGTTCCCTGGACCGAGTGAAGGAAAACCGTCGGCACAAAACTTGACAGAACAAAATGGAAACACCGCCTTCTCATGCAGAAACATCCTCTCGGTGATGTGAAAGGAAAGTTTCTGCTCCTCTCAAGCAAGCGTTTGGAAAGTGTTCAGCAAGTCCGGTCATGTCTCTGAAGATGTAGATTGTTTGTTTTGGGGTTTACTGTGTTCTGTAGGTTTGGGCATCCACCAAGATTGTCAGAAATTTTTAACGAAACCATTTTTTTTTACCTAGTGAGCCGTTGTTAATGAATATGCTTGTGGGAATAAACGGTAGTGTGTGCTTGGTTGTGCCAAATTTGTATTTGTTTCATGATGGAGGACGCTGTACATTCATAACATGAAGGTAAATTTGCAAAAATGTGAGTCGTTAAATGAATACTGAATAATTAAAACTGTTTCCCCCCACGCAGTCGTGAGAGGATGCAATGGAGTTATACAGATTAACTTGTTTGATAGACTGTCTTTAAAAATAAGCACTCTTAAATTGCCTAGTCACAGTCTGATAACTGTTCTTTAAATTCTAGAAAACCCAAAGCAGAAATGACCAAAGAGGATAATGAACAAGAAACATTGTGTTTATTGAAAGATACTGAAAGCACTGATTATCAGGAAACAGGTTATCTTGATTTAAGTTCAAAAGATCCAGAGAAAAAAGATAGGTAAGCAGGATATAACGATATGCAGTGTTAGAGCAGTTGAGGAGTTAAATGTATGCAGTCAGAACATTTTGCTTCACACATAAAGATTGCAGTTTAAGGAATAATACCTGTTTACGTATGTTTGATATGATAATTATTGGAATTCACTATGTTCTGTAATTGACACATTTGTAAACAGGTGTTTTCCCCTATGGAATATACTCCATCCCTGACAATTCTTTCAAATGGCATGAATGACCAAATTTGAGTTATCATTTCTTCTTCTGTTTGGTACTTAAAATGCTGAATTTATCCAACACAAAATTGATCTTTATTTTTGTTGTTCGCTGCATGTGTTTCAATAGCATATTTTTTATCTGTCTAAATGTGATTTGCAGGAATTGTAAATGCTTAGGAACAAATGCTCAAAGGTGCTGCCAGAGTAAAAATTTTGCAGAAGATCGTAGGGTGGATAATATTCACTCTCAAGCTGGTTGTCCTTGCTCTGATCAGGATACCGGATTACCTAAAGGATGGAAAAGAGAAGAAGGTTGTAATTTTTTTAATCGATGCACAATAATCTAATTTAAGGGGTTAGATGCAGAGGGAGAATATTACTGGCATATCAAGAGTGGAACAGTACAGAGGGAGCGACCAACTGCTGAACTGCAAGTGTCTTGGAGGAATTCTGTACCTGTAAGTAAGCCAAATACCATAGTCTGTATCTTTTGGGGAAATCCAGGTGGAGTCTGGGTGGAGTCTGTCTCATAGTTTCACCAGTTCTGGTCTCGCTGATCTGGTGCACTCAAAGCAAGAATTAAACAAGTAAAAGCAAAATGCGATTTGCTCATTTTTTTTACAAGGATCTAATTTAGACGATGGAGCACTGGTCATTTTGAAGCTGAAAACTGGTCCCATGCAAGTGGTCCACCTAATAATAAAATGCGGCACATGGTGACTTCTCTAGGGTGGATAGCCATTTCTGAAGAAGATCTCACTCCAGAGCATGGCAGTAAAGCAGTCAATCATTGTATAACCAATTTGTACAACTTCCCTGTGGATGATGGAGATCGATGGGGCAATGTGAATATAATTTCAATCTCAATAGCATATCAGCATTTGTCTGCTAGGGTAAAAAGCTGCTGCTTGACTTAGATGGTACTCATCTAACTCTGACTGATGCAAGTACACTGATTGTTCTCAACATGCAGCCTATTCATGCCATCAGAGTATGGGGAGTGGGAAGAGAAAATAGCAAGTATGGAGAGCTGGGTGGAATTCTAATCTGCATGTTTTTGCACCTAGAGATTTTGCTTATGTGGCTAAACAGCCCAAATCTTCAAAGTATTTTTGTCATGTGTTCCACTGTGAGGGGCCAGCTTGTCTAATTGCCAATCAGTTGCGTGATATGTGCCACCAGATTATGAGAGAGCGCACTTATGCTCGAGGCAAACTCACAAGGTCAGCATCTAGTGGATTGACTTTTCATTCTCTGCCTTCAAATCATTTGTGGACAACTAAGTCAATTTGTGGTGAGTTTAGAGTTAATCCTTCAGATAAAAGTGTTTATGGATGAACAGGTGAACTTTCCTTTCCAATGCCAATGGAAGAATCTAGGAAGATCTTGAAAGTGCAATATGTAGGAAACACTGTAGTGACGCAACCTACAGGAATGCACATATTGAATGATGCTATTGATACTCTTGTTGCCAATATTCCGAAAAAGGAATGGCAGAATGGTAGCATTTCAGTGGCGCCTTCCACAATTAGCATTGTCGTAAGTTGTGTTGGTGAGGATCCTAATACCAGTTCTTGTTTAGTGTGATCAACATGTAGTGGTGGAATGTCGTGTTCGTTATCTTTCCTTCCTTGGAATTGGCCATGACCCAGCTTTCTGTGCTTTCATTATTCACACAGCGCAAGATTTGTATGTAGCACATGTGTTCTACTGCCAGCCCTCTTCAGCTGTCCTGTGTGCTACTATTGAGGCAGCCTGCAAAGTAAATTGTATTGTTGCACTTTGGCATATTTCATCTGTCTCCTCAGCTACGCTATCAGAAATGCCTTGATGCTCATGGCCCACATCCTACTTGGCATGCACACTCAGGAAGACAAACGTTTTCAGGCACTTTGCGTTCCATCTTCAGTTCCTGGTCCAGTCGCCACTTCAAACATTCACCAGGCACGAAATCCAGAGATCCTTCATTACTATCCTTATGATGAATTTAGCATCAGGGATTCAGTGCAGATGCTAAGTATCACTTAAGAAAAAGACTGAAGTTGCAATCTGAAAAGTACTTCCCATGACTTCAGTCGCACTACTTATGAAACAATCCATAGAATTAAGCTAGCTTGTTTCTAGTCCAATACTTGAACACTGTAAGCATGCAAATATGCCACGCAATTAGCCTCTTGTGCAAGCAGAGTCCGTATGAACCTTTAAGTGCCGTAGTAGGACCTCGAGTTTTTATACGTATGCCATTTACACAGCCCCGATATTGATCTCATTTGCGCCCAGCAATACATAAATTGCCAGTTTTTTCAATTGCTCAAAAATTATTTTAAAGCACTTGGTGCTCTGTGCATGGAAATTCCGCATTGTGACTTGTGAAATGTGCAATTTAATACGAAAACTCTAACCGACAAGAGGCAAAAATAATCCCAAACATCGCTTCATTGAGAAAGAAGCATCCAAAGATTAGGTCCCAGAGATTGAGATAATGCCACTCCTATGAATCTAAGATCTAAAACTAGTCGTAATTTTTTTTTTTTCCGTAAGTCGCCCTTAAGTGCTTGTGCCACCAAAATCAAAGCGTTCAAAGTAACAGGTATAATGCGACAGGAATACCAAGTTCTCTTCATTGTTTAATAATTGTAAACGTAAACCAAACTTTGTTTCTTCTCTCTCCTCGTCTCGCACCGCATATTGCAATAAGCAAGTAACAGAACAGACTTCTTATCAACTGGGAACTCACTGCATGGTCATCGTTCACATGTACATTCACCTGTTTTGAGTATCTAAAGCCGAGAGTCCAAGAAATCAAATTATATCAATATCAAGAATTCAAACTGCTATGCATGGGCTTGAAGCATAATTTAAAATGGAAAGGCACTCAAATGATTGAAAGTGATTTTTCGTAAGTAGACAACTTCCGAAATCTGAAAAATCAAAAATTGTAATAAAAATTAAACCTTGCTTATTTATGAGTATTTCAAATTAAATGAGCCAGTCAATTTTTTTTTTTTCATGTTCAAGATAGTTCTTAATTGAAGGAAATTAGATTCCTTTGATATAAAAAGAAATTCTGCTCTACTCCTCTTTTTCCTATCTCTGTTTAATCCATAGGTTACTAGTAAAGTGACAACAGAGATCCCTTGATTCAGCTAAAAAAAAAAGATGGTCTTCATAACTACGAGTTAATATTTCAGCTTCCTTATCAACTTTATAGCAACTGTTGTTGTCAGTTCAGATGCATGGAGGAAATAAAGGAAAAACCACGTTTTCAAAAAATACTTTTGCAGTTTTGAACGACGATGGATCAGGAGAATCTATGCTATTTGGAAAAACAGTGCTGATGGAACTGCATGTTTTATATGACGTTATCAGCAAAGAATGAGTCTCAAACTCTCGGAAATCGCCAAAGGGCAAGTCTCGAAGCAAGGCGAAGGTTAAAATCTTATTATGTGTGAATGATTTCCAATATAGGCTTGTAGCAATTGCAAAACAAAATACCCGTAACTCTTCCTCACCTCAGTTATTCAACACATTGAAATTTCTAGATAACCCCTATAATCGACCCTATAACTTAGTGTAAGTCACCAAGAATAATTAGCATTGCAAAGTTCAAGATTTATTTTCATTTTGATAAGTCTTTATTTTTACGCGGCCTGTTTCCATAATGTAGACATTATACAAAGGACCAATCACAAATGAGTGATTCTAATCCATAACTATAATTCCAAACATATTCTTTTATCATTCATTATTAAGTAATTTTCTAACTCGTCATCAGAGATGAAGTACTTTAAACAGAAAATTACTCTTCTATCAGTACCACAGATCTGTGATGCCAAAAACAGCATGTAGAAGAGGACAACTGAATTTCAAATGAGAAAAATGTCACTATACTTGGAAGAAAGATGGATGGATGTGAATAGCAAACTAGAGAATTGGCTTTCATGACAATCACAAATGCAATGAGATTTCGAGTTCGTTGTCCAAAATTGATGCAATGGCAAGGTGTCAGCGTATGCATGCCATTCGATGAAAACCGTCATCAAAAATTACGCTGACGTGTTGCAACACCGACGAGCCTCAAAACTTTTTCCTGATTAGTGAACTTATGGATGAGACAAAGCAAAGAACAATGACCAGTGGGAGGTGGATTCTGATGGGAGAGGAAAGTCATCGTGCTCCTTGTCCAACCACTTCCTTTCAATGAATAAATCGATTGATTTTTATCTACACCCATAGTCGAGGGTGGGTCTTATGGAAACCTTCCGTGCTCTGATTTCCATATTACATAGGGCACAGAATCAGGTATTCAATAATGGATGCAGGCAAATGAGAAAAAAGAAGTTCTGGTACAGTGTTGGAAACTAAAGTGATATTAATCCTTTCAGGTTTTCTCTCAAGAGCAAGTGAGCGAAGATCTGTTCGTATACAGCCAATAGAAAATTTCAACCAACGTTGGAGAAATCCACTGAGAATCAACGGAATCATCATATAAATTTCTTTATACAGCAGTACTTCTTCTAAGTTCATCTTGCTTATTCGCCCAGATTTTTCTTTCTAGTGGCATCAATTGTTTCATCGAGTCGTTCTACTCTTTCTTCTTCCATCACTCATTCTTCCTTGGGTGTGGTTCAAGTTTCGAGCTACCTCCGAGGCTCAGCATCCTTCATCCAGAAAATTACTCTTGTTTCCATCCTTGAAACCGGAAGTGAACCAAACATTCCTATACTTTTCCTTCGTGCCTCTGATTACTTATCCATTTAAAACTAATCATATCACAATAAGTATTTAATCATATAAATAACAGCATGAAGAATATTCTTTACCTGCAACTGACTGAGATTACCATTCAGAAAAATCAGTGTTTTATATAGAGGGATGTGGGACTTTTTTTTTTTCCAAACGGATCTAAAAATACTCTCAAAGGAAAACAGGGTGGGACTTTTGAATGGTTTTTTTTTCCCTGCAGAAGAGTGGAGTAATAAGGACAACTTGCATTGGAGAGGAGAGAATTTCCAATTTTCTACAACTGAACATTCAAGAAATACGGATGCTGTGGATGTGTTTCTTGGATGCTCTCTTGAGAGCTCAGATGGTTTGCTTTGTTTTTTTTATCATAGAGGAACCACATGGAATGACACGTGGAAGCTAAGCAACGATTGCTTCAACATGAATTCTCCAGAGGGTTAGCAGTGGGTAAAAATTCTTCCTCGTTGGAACGTGGAAGATTGGAGAGCAAAAGTACAGAGAAGCGGAACAAACGCTATTGCACAGGATCGCCAATTCACCGGATCACCAAAAATCCAAATAACGAGTGCTTTGAGGCTCCGGAAAGACGGAGGGAATGCTGCTTGATCCTCAATTATCAAAATGAGACATCAGCCTTGCAGAGTTCAAGTTGAGGAAATCGGAAGAAATATTTCCAAGTCCGAAATGTTTGCATGGCATCTCAAAAACGACTAGCTTCTTTCCAGTAAACATTTCCCATTTCGTTATGCAATGAACGCTCCTATGAATATGAACGCTCCTATGGAATGCCTATTTGCACCGAGATTCTGCTTTTTTGTATGTGTGTGTTTGTTTGTCATACTTTGAGAAAGAGTGAAATCTTGATTTAGCACTTGATGAGAATATGTGCATTCGAGTCGATCAAATCTTCACTCGCTTGTTTCGTTTTACTCCACGTTTGGAATGTTTTTTCGGTTTCAGTAACCAGCAAAGACGAAATTATCTCAAGATAATTGAGGGATAATTGAAGTTGGATATTCTGACAACAGTCTGTTCGAATTATCTCTGAAACTAAACCCTGAAAATGGTGCATTAACCATTTCAAAATGGTTAATGCACCTCGTTTCTTTGAAAATCATTAGAATTAATAACAGGTCCTCTTTCTTTTCCGAGCAGTCCCCCCAGTCTGTTTGAGAGAAATAAATTCGAACCACTGTACGAATGCCGTTCTGAAATTAGAACATACCTGTTTTACTTTTTCGGATTCTCACTTTAGGGTTCTGCCAACAGTTCTATCAGCGAAAGTTCACCTTCTTTCGACTCTACAGTGATACAAGCGTGCTAAAAAAACTGCAGAAGGGACTTTTCCATACTGTCCTCGTTTGCCTACGAAACAAATGTCTCTTTTTAAAAGAAACATGGCGATTCTTGTCATATCTTGAAGGAGGAAAATCCTCTCAGTCCATCCTTATCTTTCGGGTTCGCTGCGTTGGAAGCAAAACTTCGAAAAAGTCCTTACAACAACCGACGAGCCTCAAAACTTTTTTCTGATTAGTAACAAATCGATTGATTTCGGTTTCAATTACCAGTGGGAGATAACAACCCTCCTTTTTGTCTTTAGCAGTTCTGAGGCATGTTGGAAATCTACTGTTTCATAAGATGTTCTCAATTTACGTTTTTGATCAACTTTCTTATTAGGCTTTCCATTCTGTTGAAATATTGTGCAAAACGGAAAGAATTTAACAAGCAGCCCACCTGAGTTTCTAAAGGAGTGCAAAATAATTGAATTGCCGATTTCCTTTTTGATCCCGAGAAAAATTTTAAAAGAAAGATTACCGACTTGGAGTAACCCAAAGAGTGACGGAAGTAGGACAGACGTTTACTTCGTCTGTGGCACACTTGATTCAACAGTTTTAGCAAGGAAGACCGTTGAGTCAATCAATCAGTCAATTGGAATTCCTTAGATTTCAGCTGTTTCCCTGTGTGGAACCGAATTCCCATCTTCCCTTCATAGAACTGACGCAATTTTTGCGCTGTTTTTTTTTTTAAAGGAGTCTCGCGAAAATTTCAACCACACTTTCAAGTTCAATAAACCTTTTCTCGCATCTTCCTGAATTGCTAAATAAGCTAAAGTCATTGAAATCTACATGAAGGAACTTTAAAGTTTGACATTTTCCATTATAAGACTTTTAGCTTACAAATTGCGACAGAACTTGGCTTACTTACAACAGTAGAAATGTCAGATCATTAGCACTGCCATTTCAAGATTGTGACTCACGAGTTCATTTGATTTCCACTAGTTCAATCCACCATTGTTTTTGTAAATATTCTTCATAAGTGTATCTAGTTTTTCAACGTTTTTCAGTTTTCTTCCGTTTTATCATGAGAAATCATGTAGCATTTGACAACTTTTTTTTTTTCTGAAAAAAAACGGATTTTTATTTAGCAGGAAACATTAGGTTTTTACTTTTGCGCCATTTGCACTGATGTTTTTGGACCGTTTCACTTTTCTAATTGGCAGCATTTGAAAATTTTTTGCTTTTTAGATCCTCCTAACTTGTGAAATGATTTACGAAAATGCAAAGCATCTCACTGAAATAAGACAATCCCTTTAGGAAGGCATCCAAACTTCTGCAAGTGTGTATATGTCCTGTGACATTTCCTCGATCACTCTCTCTTGGTGATGCTTCTCTTTTCCCCCTTCACTCCTTCAGTCTTGCAAGCGTTTCCCATAACGTCAACCCCAATACAATGCAAGCCTTTTAAATAACAAATGCCAGCGTATGTATTGGAACACGATTTTTCGGAGTAATTTTCGCGTCTCTCTAGAAAATTGGGCGCGTTTTTCAACCCCAACATGGCATTGAATTCCAATAAATAGGTAACGAATGAGCGCCATGTCGTTCCACATGGGATGGGACTGTGGAGGAACGATCAGGAAATTATCATTTCTTGGTATTATTGCATTTTCACTCGTCAAAGGTCCATGATTTTCCTTCCCTCTCTCCCGTCAGCACCATGGTTCGAAGACAGTTTCTGGAGTTCATGCACACGAAGCACATTTTGGTTTCTTTTCACCATCGTTCATGGCTGTGGAATTTGTACAGCGTTCCTGTGAGTTCCTAAACCTATACTTTTTTTTTTTTTTTCCCTGCTACGCAATTGCTTCCCATGCCGTGGTTAGCACAAGTGATTTTTTGGAGCTGCAAATAAGATGGAAAGTTGCCCAAGGGTTTCGAACGGGCAGGCCCGCGAGTGTTTCATCGAGGGCAATGGGCAACGTCGCGTTCCGTGCAGTGGCAGTACTGCTCGGTCGGCAGCGTACGCCGAGCATCTCGCGTTGGGGCCGTGCTGACCTCAGTGGGAAGTAAGTTGCTCGTTTGGGGGAGAACTTGGAAGCCGATTTCATGTCCTGTAATAGAATTACAGCATATATAACAACGTATGGTATTGCGTGGGTTTTTGCTTCACAGTTAGGTAGCTGAATTGTGGGTACCCTTTGGTTGCCCTTTGTTCGTATTGGTGATGTGCAAATTGCGTAGGACAGTTCAGGTGTGTTTCTTGGAATATCCAAATGTTTATTGGTGATTGGTACCTCACGAGAACGAAACTTTCGTTCGTACTCACAAACAGGGGACGTAAAGCGCTGGAAAAACGATGTTTATATTTCTCCCTCTCCTATATGAACGTTATTTTTAGAGTGTTTGTTGTTTATGTGTGCAGCATTCAAGTTTTGTGATTTTGCTATGCAGTGCATTTTTCTTTTTTGTGTTTTTTAATTGAAGATATCCATAATTTATTTATTAGTTATGTTGGTGTTTTTAATGTAGTAGTTATATTGACTCATTAGGAGGTTTCTTTGCCTCCATTACAAGTTGTTGGATGTTGGTGGATTTGAACGTAGAGCTTGCTGCTGTGAGAAATCTTGTTGAATAATTTTCACACAGAAGTATGGTACTTTTGTGTCTAGTAATATGATAATGCGAGGTTTTGCTGCCGAATCGGACCATTTTTATATTTTGTCAATTCTAGAGAAAAAGATTACATTCTTGACATCA
The DNA here is from genome assembly GCA_036172245.1 of Raillietiella orientalis. Lineage (NCBI taxonomy): Eukaryota > Metazoa > Arthropoda > Ichthyostraca > Raillietiellida > Raillietiellidae > Raillietiella > Raillietiella orientalis. The sequence goes on along the minus strand of JAYWIR010000060.1, from coordinate 407,659 downwards.
ATTTCAGCATTGTTTCTTTGCATTTTTCTTTGGACATAGTATTTTCCTGACCATAATCAACACGTGTTATTCTTAATATTTTCATGAGACGTTGCCATACCTTGATGGAAATCAGAAATCCATAGTTTTTCTTTTGCCTGTTTTTTTTAATAATTACTTCTCAGCTTTTAAGAATAAGGAAATGTGAGCTCTCTTTGTGGAAATTAGTTTTCCATTCTTCACCTTTCAGAGTCTGCGTATGCCAATTTGGACATTGCAGTAATTCATCCTTAGAAATCACATACGTTGCCGATCACAGTCTTCAAAATGCCAGAAAGTAAGTATTAAGTGTGAGAGTATATCTTACGCAAGCTATAACCACTATTTTTAGAAGATTATGAGGAACCCTTTTCAAATCCTATTGCGCCTTTTGGTGCTGATCAGTTACATGCTGATGGGTATGTATCATTAATGACTTTTTAGCTCTGATACTGTGCTTATTTATAGTCCACATCATCGGTTGACCAATGATGACTTTCGAAAGCTACTGATGACTCCCAGAGCACCTGCTCCGTCGGTGCCAGTCAATCTTTCAGGTTCTCAAAGGATAGATCCCAAAAAGAAGGAAATCTTGGCAGAATCAAAAGCTGAAAAACGGAAGAAAAAGAAACTGTGAGGATTTATGTTGGTTTGTAACTGCACATGGGAGCAGTTTCTATGCCAAGTTGAAGAAAGAAGAAGAGGACCAGTTGGCTGAACTATCCAAAAAGTACAGGGATCGTGCTCAGGAACGGCGAGAAGGGATGAATCCTGATTACCAAACTGATGATCCTATGATCACAGCAGGAGGTTATCGAGCTGTGGCTCCAGATGCCAAATCGTATGCATGAAAGTGTTTTTTTTTTATTTCCCCTGACAGATAGGGTTTCAGAGGATTAGATGCAGCTGAAAGAAGGAGGCAGATGATCCAAGAATCGAAATTCTTGGGTGGGGACATGGAACATACTCATTTGGTCAAGGGATTGGATTATGCCCTCCTGCAGAAAGTGCGCAGTGAGATCCAGTGCAAGGAAAGAGAGGAGGAAGAGCAGCTTGAGCGTATAGCTAAGGAAAGCAAAAAAACAGAGGAAGAGCAAGAGGAAGAGTTGCAGTTCAAAACTCGTTTGGGAAGAAACATCTATAGGTTTGAACGAATTCCTGTTTCCTGAGGTTTATCATGTATTAGACTGCTCACACGGAACGAAGTACCGGAGAAGAATGATCTTTTCCTCCCTGGACGTATGGCATATGTTGTAGATTTGGAAGAGGAGTATGCTGAATCAGACATTCCCACCACATTAATTCGCAGCAAAGCAGACATTCCCAACGTAGAGGTGAGTGTTTATCATCTGAAGGTACCATTTGTATTATCACTTTTCTCATAGTACTTGGCAACCTTGACCACCAATGACATTGTCATCAATAAACTAACTCAGATTCTGTCGTATTTGCGCCAAGGAGCACGACACAATAAAAAAGCTCGCAGGAAGGATCGTGATCGAGGAGACGAAGAAGAGCGACAGCATCTTCCTGCGGAGGACAGCATTTATGGAGAGATTGGGGATTACGTTCCTGACTTGGTTGCTCATAGAGAAGCCTCGACTAAGGATACAGAGCGCCACCAGTACTTTGAGCAACCTTCTGTTGATCCCAAAGAAGAAGATCGACGTAAAATGGAGCGAGATTTGGCCGAGTTGGCAGCTAGCATGCCTCCTGCAAGCACGTGGGCCAGTCTGAAGGCTGAAAGGGAAGAACGCAGTAATAGACAGCAGCAGCTGCTCTCTAAGTTAGCCAGTGAGCCACAAGGATATGCAGAATGCTATCCTGGTTTTGAGGAAATGCATGATGCCATTGAGGATAGTGATGATGAAGTGGATTACAGCAAAATGGATATGGGAAATAAAAAAGGCCCTATTGGTCGTTGGGACTTTGATACGCAGGAAGAATACAGTGATTACATGAATCAGAAAGAGGCTTTGCCCAAAGCAGCCTTCCAGTATGGAGTGAAGGTGATTTGTTGACAGCACAAGTTGTTCCAAAGAGCTAACACATTTCTGATATACAGATGGCAGATGGACGTCGAACACGTCGTATACCCAAAGAAAAGAACGAAAAAACCATGCTGGATCGAGAGTGGCAGAAGATCAAAAACATTTTGGAGAAACGGAAGACCGTTGGGGTGGCAGCAGGGTAACGTACTTCCTTTTCCTGTTTCCATTTGTGTTATGGATTGTATAATTTCAGGGAGCCCGATTATAAAATGCCCAAATACTAATAATTCGGAAACGTTTGCCAAAGAGCTGTATGTGTGTACTGTTGCAGTTGAAAACTACTGAAAATCATTTCAAATCTGTTTTTCCTTTTTTTTTTTTTTCTTTTTTTTGTTAAACAATCATCGGTGGAAGGTGACACCCACCGTCCTGATCACACCACCGATTTCAGTTGCAGACAAAATGCAAACGATGACAAACCAATTCACTGAATAAACTTACCATTAATTTTCTTCAACCGCATTAATTTTCAAAAAGCTCATTAATTTACTTTGCAAATTCAGACCTTCCGTTGAATCTGGGATATCTGTTCATGCATTGTACACGATTCTGGAAAGCGTACAAACGGATGATCCAAAAGAATTTAATTTGACTGTTGGATCACACACATCTTGGCGGACCTGCGTGCCTGATAGGTATACCGTCCGTCTCACAAACTCGTGTATTGCAGCCAGAGTCACGGATTTCTGGAATGTATCCTTTACCTATGATGCTGTGGCCCTTTTCAATCGTGTGTTTCCCTTTATAGGTGCTTCGCTGCAGAGAGTAATTCCCAACATTTTTTTTCCGGAGTGCGTTCCGTGCGGGATTGACACACATCCAAAAGTGTCACACGTTGCCACCTGACCGAACCATGCCTTGATTTTTTCCCCTTCAGAAAATTTCCCTCGGCTGCTTTCAGCATGAAGCAAAAACACAGGTCCGATCTGAACGCTAGGGATGACAAGCGGTCGGATTTGCCATCGCGTCCAGCATCCCACAAGGAAGATGGTTTCGAGTACCAGAGGCCTCTCAGGTAATCCAATCCAGTTCTCATTCGTTCGGACGCGAGGGTGTGTGGCGCATCCTCGCAGATCCCCCCACCCCCATTTCGGCTTTGCGATTCGGTCCCGGAATCCGCTGGAGACAGTCTCTCGGGGGAGTTTCCGACTTTTCGATCGAACCCTCTTGCTGTATTCTTCCATCTCTCTTTGGAAAAAATGAATAAATAAATAAATAAATAAATAAGGGGAGGGGCGGGGGGGGGGGGAAGGCAAGAGCCATCGCATTCGAATTCAAGAATGGCGAGCGAGCTCCCTGACGTTGGTCCTTTTGCAAACCCAAGCAAAGTGCAAGGCAAAGTAGAATGCAATGAAGGTCAAGGACGAAGGGCATCGAGAATTCGTAACAACTTCAGGTTTAAATAGGCGTAGAGAAAGCGACACATTTAGCTGCTTTTACACGTGTGTAATTCCTGCTTTCATTCATGCAACCTACCCACTGTACGTGGGTCCCTGAGAAGCTCCCCACCTGGCGTGCCAGTGTACAGTGTTCTCCGTGCGGTGATCTCGCTGAAAGGTTCCTCCTCCTTGGCCTGATATCGTATGATGTAAGATGTGAGTTTATGCCCAGTGCTGCTGCTGCTGCTGCTGATAGGAGGTGCAGTCGCCCATGTGAGGTCTGCTCCTTGTGTTCTTTGGCATCGCCGGATCGAAAGATAAAACTTTCGAATGTTTCCATCGTTTGATGGGGTTTGACGGAAAATGCGTCGATTACGGTCAGTATGCACGTTTGTACGTTTTCGAACACGGTTTCTGTGTACGGAAAAGGAGCTGACTGTTCGCTGGTGTACCGCGAGCGGCGAAAAGAGGTGTCCATAGGGGGGGGGGGGGTCCATTCCTTACGTTAGGAATAAATTTGCTGTCGCGTGCTGTGTAACTTCTCTCACGTTGTGATCCACGAACGAAATCCCTGTTTCGAGGTGGGAGACTTTTTTCGTTTTCGTTCTCCGTTTCCATCTCCGTGCACGTCGTGCTCCTCGCAAGCGTACACTTCCGGTGGGAAACTGCCGAAAAACTGCACAAACAGCATCCAATTTGTTTCTTTTGTTTCCATCAATCGAATTGCCCGATCGAGTTTTCGCGAAAGAGGCGCGTGGGATGCTGCGAACGGTGGGATGGTTCCGAAGAGGATGTTTCTCCTTGCTCGGGTTTCTATACGCACCCGGGGGCTCTGACGTGTTTGCTTCCAGTGTGCCCCAGCGTGAGCACATCCTGCTGAGTTTACGTGTTGCAGAGCCGTTTCGGGGTTCCGGATGTAAGCACGTCTTCGGGACGAGGTGCTCCTCCTTGACGGTGTTTCACAGGAGACCGCCCGTTACCGACCCGGCCCAGTTGTTAGGTTGGTTTCCCTTTCCGGGACTCGGAGCACGACGAGTCGTCCCGTGAAGGGCACGCGTCCATTAATCCTTCCAGAAGTAATCAATTGCAGCCCCCCCGTTTCGCGGAGCGGTTCGGCAGTGTTCCTGCGTGTCCGTGGACGCGGCTCTAAAACGGAAGACTCTCAGGCGTGTGCATCGTAGCCGTCGGTCTTATTTATGGGAAGCAAACGACACTTCCGACTAGGCGCGCTCGATGCCCACAGGGCTGAATACGGTGCGTTCAGGAACCAGGAACCGAGCGCCGTTCGGAAATACCGAAGGTCGAAGCCCGCCGAATTCGCGACGTGCTGTCTGAGCGGACACACTCTGAACCCCTTGATTCCCAGTTTAAGGAGAAATGCGAAATGAAGGCGGGAAACAGAAATACCCCAAAAGGGATACCTCCATTGTGTGTGTGTGCGTGTGCGAGAGAGAGAGAGAGAGAGAGAGAGAGAGAGAGAGAGAGAGAGAAAATCAGAATCACATGCAAAGCGGCATCACTTTTCCAGTGCTTCACCCGCGTCCTTCCGCCCGCGAATGCGACCGCCGTCCATCGGATGTCAGTGCCGTGCAGTTGTTTTTCTCGCCGCGAGCCATTTAAGAGACACCAGCGTACTCTGCTGCTCCTTGAGATCTCATTCGTTCTTTCTCCCATGTCATCTTTCCGCTCGCGATTGCAGCTTCGCCTGCGTCCGTTTATCGGACTTCGGATCTCGAGCGTCGCTCCCGTGAGCCTCGTCCCATATCCGGATGGGGCAAAAGAGCGTTCGCTCCGCTGGAACTTGGGTCACCCGCCCTTGTTCCGCGGCGCGCTTTCCCTGCTTTCGGCGGCGCAACAGGGCGCTGCTGGTTGCCGCCGCAACGCCCTCTCTTCCCATCGTAACCACCAGAAGCTGACCACATTCTACCACTCGCTGGACTCCGCTCGTTCGGTCCTCGCGCTTTCGTGGGACACCCCCCGCCTTCCCTGCGTGTGTTTGTTCGGAAAGGCGTAGCAGCAGCGGAAAGAATCCTTGCAGCGAATTGCGGGTGCAAAAATCTTTCGAGGGCTTCCCCAGTGAGGCCCTGGGCGCCCTCTTGCCCGAATAATAGGTGATTGCATCCCAAGTGGAAAGAATTAGAAAGCTTTTTCTGCCGCGAAGATGATTTGTCCACGGACGCTTGCGACAGCCGATGACAAAGTTCGAGCCGCTTTCGTTTCTGCACACCGTTCGTCCGGCCTCGTCGATTCCAGGAATAGTGGTGGTATGTTCTCCCTCCAGGAGGATGGGATGTGACCCCTCAATCCTTCCCGGTTCACGGTTCCGTGCTTTCGGTGCCTCCTCCTGTCTGTCGGGACTCGCAGGAAAGAAACTGTTCCTGGGGGATGCCCATCGGAAGGTCTAGCCGGGATCCGAGTGCATGGATGTCTTCCTGTACATCCCATTGCTTGTTGTGGTCCACACTTTAGAGCACTCGGCAATGCAACGCGAGAAATCATCACCAGAATTAGATAAAATAAGGCAAACGGAAATGCAGCCGAAGGGGAGGGGGGATTTTTTTTTTTTCTTTTTTCTTCCCGTTTTGTAGGCACAGACGGTTGCGTGCTGAGGTTCTCTCCCTCCCCCCTTCCTTTCATCAGATCCGTACAACGGTGGTGGTGAGGTTTTCCCCTTTCCTTTCATCAGACAGTTTGCTTTCGCGAATGATCTTCGTAAGCTTTCGTTGTTCCGGAAAAGAAGCTTCTAGAAGTCCAGAAGCTTGCTTAGTGTGATGAGCCGGGCAGAAAGAAAGAAAATTCCCCCAAAGATGCGTTCGGAGATACAGTCCACGGCTCCGTAAAAGCACAGCATCTTTTAAGGTCACTAGGTTATGCACCTGAAACGGAACTCGATGGCTGTTCCATTTCCGCGAGAGAGCACGCGGACACGCCAGAAAGGCACACGTGGGTCCTCCACGCGATTTCCATCTGCGGACACTGCCGGCTTTTCCGGATTCAGCGGCAACCAGCAGCAGATGCTCACTTTTCGACGGTTACTTAGCAAATGTGCGACCGCGGCTTCCATCCGTGCAGCACACGAGCGGACAGCAACGGTGGAAACGGAAGCTGTGCTCTCTTGGCAGCGGCGTGGCAGTCATTCAGCAGAATGTCCGTGTTTTTGCAACGCTTGCTGTTTGCATAATCTTCTGACTTTGAGGAGCGGTCATTTTACTTTTACTACGAGTTGTGAAACGGAAGGGGAGGCGGAGGCGGGGGGGGGGGGGAGAATTCCGTGAAATGATCAGAAGAGAAACTCCCAACGAAGGTAAAAAGAAAAAGGCAAGGAAGGTACAGTAGCAAGTGGTTGATGGATGTTTCCGTTCGAAAACATCCTCTCAGTCGCCATTTTCCTGCAGGGGTCACGCGTGCTGCACCCGCTCGCGTACGTGTATCTGCTGCACCCGTCTGACGTGTGCAGTGGCGTTCATAACATCGTTGCACGCAGGTCTCACTTTGTGTGACCTTTCCCGGAACGAGGTCTCGAGCACCTGCTGAGCATCCGCGAGCCACGCTCCTTCCGGAGACCTTTCTCCCCGGTGCGGCGGCATTTTCAGATCGATCGTCGGCCCCATCCTTGCACCCCGGCCCAACTCTCGTCCCCACCCCACCCCACACACACAGGCACGCACACACCCACGCACACATAAAAAAAAAAAAGAAGGAAAAACATTTTTTACGATCTGTGTGCACGTGGTAGGATCATGACTACACTAACCAAAGAGGGTGTAGGAGCAACCGAACACCTTTCAAGTAGCGGCTACGACTCGTCCTCGTGCACCGTCTGATGAACCCCCCCGTAAGAACAAGTGGGCAACACCACCCTAACGTTGTTGCTGTTGCGCACTTTCGAAGAAAAAAAATGAGCCGAGTATGTCCCACGTGTGTGTAAACTTTGCAGTGCTCGGGAATTCAGCGTGTGTGTGTGTGTGTGTGTGTGTGTGTTTTTCCTGTGCAGTGGGATTCTTTGTGGATTCCGGCGATGGTGAGCAGTTTGCTATCTCGGCGCTCCGCCGTTCGTGGCGACATTTGTCGCAGAGTTGCGTTTCCTCACACAAAGGGCGTTACGCTCAAGAACCGCTATCGCTGCCACCGTCTTTGCCCTCGCGTGCCCAAGTGCTCCCGGTCCCCAGACTGCCCTTGCTCGAGTGCAGAGCCGTAGTTCTCATAGCACCGGAAGTCATTGGGATGCTGCTCCCGAAAGCAGAGCCGTGCTGGCCGTGTGGCAAAAGCAAGCGGAAGTTTGTCGGACGACATAGGCAAGAAGAACGCCTCTGTCCGACCGGCCGCACCGTTGCATCCTAACCTTTCCGTTCTTTCAGACCTACGATGTCTCAAGGTATCATCAATCACTCCGGGAACATGGCAGAGATCTATCGGGATTACTGCGTCGCGACCCCTGAGGAATTTGTTTGCAGAAACGAAGGGAAGGTGGTCATCACAAAGGTATTTTCATCCGCAAAAAGTTTTGAAACCACTTGAAACGTTCCCTGGAACTCGTGCGTCGTGCCCGCTCGCGTCTTCCCGTCATCCCGGTCCCGAGTCCATGAGAAACCTCTCGTGCAACGTTCGTCTTTCGGGGAAGCTGCGTCGGCCGTCGCCACTCTTGAAGATGGGAAGCCGCAGAGGCTCCCACGACTGCTCCGAGCACGGACGGACTGCCGGATGCTGGTCGTTCCGTCTAGCGAGCCGACCGCGCCGAGCGGATAGGGAGGGAACTGCGAACTGTGAGCGTACAGCTCACGTACGCTCGTCGTAGGGAGGGAGGGGGCCTGCGGTATGATGTAGGTGCGTACTACACAGTGAGGGAGTGCATCCTGTAATCGGTATTTTGTGTTTGAATCGTTTGCTGTGTGCGATTTTCGTGCAGCTTTCCAACACGTACGACGTGCGCCAAGGTGGTGTTCATGTAAGCCGTGGCTTCTGTACGGTACAGAGCGGCTTTTCGAAGGCGGAAGGATCCAGAGTCGTTTCGATTCGACCTCCCCGGAAATTTACGCGTTTTGTCCTTCCAAGATTTTCCAGTCCATGCAAGAGTTTCAAAGAGCCAGGAGCTGCTCCGTGACAACCGAGCGGACGTCAGAGATGCGTGGTGGTCATTCGATTCGGAGGCAGACGTCGGTCAAGTGGGAATCGAACGCCGGTGTTGCGCGCCAGAGAACAGCATTGCTGCCTCCGCAGTCTTGAGCGCTTCCGAGACCGTAGCGGTGGGTGCGAAGTGACCGCGCACGGGTCCAGCAACGAACGATCGACCAAGATGTTTTTGGCCCGCGTTGGGGTTGTCTTTCCAGAGTGCAAGAAGCGCACTGCTGACTCTTCTCTTCAGAGGAGGGAACCGGGAGCGGCTCCCTTGTCGGGAGAGTCGGGGAGTCCCTCCGGAAAAGAAATGCCGGGAGAGGATCTCTTCTGGGTTCTCTTCGGAGAAGAAACGAGGAGCGACCTTTCTGGGGGATCTCTCCGTAGGGAATAAGGAGGAGGGTCCTTTCCGTGTTCCTCCCATTTCTCCCCCCAAGCGTGAGAGGAACGGATTCCTTCCTTCCTCCGGGACCCTTCCTGGATTCATAGGGTGGTCCCTCTGCTGTGAACGGAGTCGAGGAGCTTTGCGACCCCATCCCTCCCCCCCCCCTCAAGAAGGCGAACGGTTCTTCAGCACTCCTCAAGAACCAAAAAAAGAGGCGTTTTCGGCAGGGCACATCGGGTGTGCCTGCGCGTTCCAGTTTGAGGTGGAAGCGCAGCGTTTGGATCCTTCGCGCTTCATCTCGGGCTGGAAGGGCCTCCCTGCTTCAGCAAAAGGACACCCTGTCGCTGATCTGAAGGTCGGCTGCAGCCGATAGCGCGCACGTCTGTGCTTGTTTTTATCATGGTGTGCATGAACCGCGCGCATGACCGCTTGAGCTTGTTCACGTGCTTTGTGGAGGGCCACTCGCGTGTTCCTGGGTGGCACCTGCGTGCACTTGTGCTCTCCTCCCGCGGCGACCCGGTGCTGCTTCGGTGTACGGTGTGGCGCGCTTCCTCGCCAGAAGCGCTGCTGGAAGCGGCCACCTGATCGCGGGCAGATCTCGTTTCCGAAAGGGGGGGGGGGGGGTCGGGATCGTAAGGGAGCGTCCAAGGGAGTCTGCTCGTTCAGGATGAGGTTCCGTTAGTCAGTTGCGTGGCCGAGTTCCGTCCGCAGCCAGGCGACATGTGCGATGCGCGTGGATCGGAATTCGCAACGACGGAACCCACTCGTTGCTTGCGGTCGGAAGCGCACTTCTGCGGCCCCCCCCCTCACACACACACCTTTTTTCTCGCAGGCGCTTCGCCCGCCGTTTCCTTTATCGCGCGTGCTGTCGTCTGCAGCAGCCTTCTCTTGTCGCTTGCAGAAAGCACTGGTCGTCCCTGTTCGATCTTCTTCCCGTTTGCGGGCACGGGCGGAAAGAATCTCCGGAGCAGAGCAGAATCGGAAAGAAAAAAAAAAACACAGGACCCTAGTGGCCGATCCCGCCAGACCGTGCGGAACAACCCGTCCCGTCGGTTACGACCCAGTCCGTGGTCCAAAATGCGAGTGCCCGGCCACCCGCCACCCCCTCCAGACGTTCGCCCGACGGAGGGGTGCGATGCGTCTTCGCCGCTTCGGGCAGCATCACCGTGCCAGCGGCGCCAGCTGCAAGCGTCGGGCGCGCGTAGATGGCGTGCGAGGATGGACTTCTGCAAGCGCGCTACGAACCCCCGCTGGTGTGCAGGGGTGAGAACGGGGGGGGTCCAACAGACGAATGGGGTCCGAAGGGACTGGCAACACCGCTCGAAGGCGTCTTGACACATTCCTGTGTAGCAGCACTGCACATAAATTCGACGTAACTTTGCGGAGCAGTGGGGGTCGACGAACGTCGGTCGCATAAACTCCCGGCATTTCCACGAGTGGAATTGTAGAATTTTCGGGAAGGAATCCACGACGTGCGTGGATGCCATAAGCACGCGGAACAGGGTGGTGCGGGTCGTGGTTACAACCTCAGGACGTGAAGTTAGCGCTCCGCGATTCGGCGGTCGTCGGTAAGGACGCGTGTGAAATGCATTTTACAATAGTGGTCGTCAAAAGGGAACGAAAGGGTGAGCGGGGGGTGCGCAGGAACAGGGAGCTTCCGCGGCGCGACGCGAAAATTTCGGAGAAAGAGACCACGTCTCCAAATAACGTGGCTCCAGGAAACTGCGGTTCCGCCAGGCTTTGGTGGGGGTCACGTCAGCTCTCGTTCGGTTTCTGTGCGAGAAGGAGGCATCTTCTTGCGGAAGCTCGCAGCTTGCTGAGCAGCAGCTGTTGCTCTGGAGGGCCGGGCCGCATTCTTCGATCCCGGGCGTTGCTGGATGTTGCTGCTTGCACTCCTGGCTTCCACGGTTCCGCAAACGTCCCCCGTGCCGTGCATCTCCGTGTTGTGTTTTTTCGGTTTGGTTCTTCTCCATTTTCCTCTCGCCACTCTCCCCGTTTCCGGGTTACCAGGCAGAGATGCTGCCCAAGAAAACCCATCCAGCTCCCACGAGCCGAACCCGATGCCAGTCCCCGTGCATGCGGCCTTCCAGCAGCCAGCTCCCTCCCCGGACGGACGCGACCGAAAAGTCTCCCCCCGAGGGGGGGTCCGCTCCGTGCGTTCGAAGTCGGAACTTTCTCCCGGAAAGCCTCCCGAACCCTCTTGCGGGCGAGCGAACGTCAGGTGCAGGTGCAGCCTGACCTCACGGTGGTCCAGGAGATTCCGGTAGTGCGGGAGAGGGAAGAAGCGGGGGAGGAGAAAGAGGTGGAGGACGCAGGCGCCTTCGAGGGGTGGAGCCTCATCGCCGGGACCCTTTCCGTCTTCTTGGCTCGAGGTGCTGTTCGTTGGGCTCTTTCGGCAGAGATGATTGGGCGCAGTTTTTTTTTTTTTTCCTTTCTCTCTTTGTGCAGCGCACAGCTCCTGAGGCAGTCGCGAGAACGCAGTTTCTAACGCGCCTTTTGCGGTATCCAGGGATGTCCTTGGTTCTCACGGAAGCGTCCGTTCTAGGGCAGAGGGTGAACCTCGCTGATTTTTCTCTACTCGGCCACAGGGCGCAGCTCTCGGAAGCGGGGCCGAGGGAGTTTCGGTCGGCCGTGGCTTTCCTCCTCCGTCGTTCCTCGCCGGGGGTCCCAGCTCTCGCCGGAAGCGAATCTCGGAGGAATTTCCAGGTGTGCGTGGCTTCCGAACCGGCGAGTTTTGCGAATCTCGGAGGCAGGGGGGCACGGAAATCGCTCCGCGCCCGTCGTGACGAACGCAGCACAGAGAAAATCTAGAACGGAAATGCTGCGACGCCGCGCATGCGCGGAGGGGGAGGCGCGAAGGGAAAGGGCTGCCCCGTCGAGGCTGCGGAGGCAGCGGGAGCGCGAGAGAATTCAGCGTTCCCGTGAGGTCCGTCCTCTTCTCCTTGACCGCAGGTTCGCTCTGCGGACTCGTTTTCCCCGAGGAACGCCCATCGCTTTGCTGTTGGTCAACCGCAGCGGGAGAACGAAGAGACTGCGCTATCCGTGGTGCTCCGTCCTCGGTGTTTGTCCATAGGCGCTCGCTGCGCCGCCTTTCCCCGTGACAAGAGGGAATGCTGGAAGGGGAGCGCCACAGACCAAGTGCCACAGGGAGAAGAAGAACTGGTTCGGATGCCGCAGTGAAGGCCAGCTGGATTAGCGGAGCTCCTGACCTTGTCGAAAGGCGGGGGGGGAGGGCAGCATAGCACGTGGATGCTGCAGAAGTTGTATGCGAGTCTCTGGCACAGATGGTGGGACTCGATGCCGGCTGTGGGGGCCACTTGCAAGGGAAACTCGTTTTCCCGGCCTTCGAGCTCCCCAAGGACCCGGGCACTCCGATGGGCAACGGGGGAGTTTCCAAGAACGGCTTCTTTCCCTCTCGCATCGGTGTCTTCCAACTCCGCGCCCGTTCGTCCTCATGTGGCCCCTTGCACACGGTCTTCCCTGCGGGAACGCGGTCGGTTTTCCGTCCTGGTCGGGGATCCCCCCTTCAATTGAACCACGGCCGGTGGTCGAATAGAATTTCGAGAAAATCCTCCGAACGTGGGGGGGGGGGGGGAGGAGGGAGGATCAGAAACAGGATGCGACCTTGAACTGAGGCTGCCTTGGAACCACAGCGAGTGAGGGAAGTTTGAGGTGAAGGGATCGTCCGAGGATCTCATCTTCCCCTAAGCACACCGTGGCTCCCATCCCCGTGCGTCACTTAGCCATCCGACGCCTTCGGTTTCCCCGCATCGGCAGTTGATCTGCATGGTCACAGCCTTCCAGGATCTTTTCCGAAGAAGGCGTTTCCCCCCACTCGATCGCCCGGCAACGCTGCAGTCTCCACTAGGAGGGGACCCTTCGGTTCGCTTCGAACATCTCAAGGCCATCTTTCAAATTGCGCTTTCATGCGGAGTGTGACTTTGGTGGGGCGGCACGAGGAATTTTCCTCGCGATCCGGGAGGGCACCGAGCGTCGCGGGTTCGAATCCCGCCCGGGGAAGGATGGGCGCCAGAGAAATGGGCGCGCCGTGGTGGGTTCCAACTCCCTCCCCGCAGGTTGGCACTGGTCGCCCTATTTGGGTGCAGTTGCACTGGTGGAAGCCGGAAATTCCCGGATGCCCCCGTTGAACGACCGGAATTGGAATTTGACCCTTCGGGTAGCGCCCCCCCCCCCCAGAGAAATTGACGAGCGTTCCTTCGGGGCTCTCTTCAGTGGAGGAGGAGTAAAGAAGGGGCGGATCCTTTGGGGGGGGAGCCTGAGGAGAAGAAAATGAGGAGCGGCCCCCCCACAGACCAGGGGTCCCTCCGGAGAGAAGAAAGAAGAGGTCCTCTTCGGGGCTCCCTCCCAAGCGTGTGAGAGGAACGGACTCCTTCCTCCTTCAGAACCCTTCCTGGATGCATAGGGTACCCCCCTCCCGAGGTGCCCCCTAGCTTGAAGAGTTTCGAATCCGCTGCTCGTGCCGGATTTTGCACGGCTGCGCAGCGTGCCCGGCGACGAAGCAGCCGAGGAAGGACGTCCCGTCTTGCCGGAGACTGGTGCAGAAGCTGAGGCCTCCCTCGTCTTCCGCGTCAGTTCGCGTGTGGAGGCTGCAGGTGGACGGCTTGACCGAGCGTTCGGCGGCGCCAGGTGCGCAGTAACGCCTGTAAGGAAGGCTGCGAGCTTTTGCTGCCGGGCACCTTCGTCCCTTTCGAAGCGGAGCATTCAAAGGGCTCGTGCCCAACGGTCATCGCAACCACTCAGCTCGCAGGAAGGAAAATTTCTTTGTTTTCACTTTCGGGCGTCAAGGTGTCCACCAGTTTGCAGCCATCGCCCATCGGACAAGTCGGGTCGCACGCGTTCGCCGCACCGGAAGCCTACTGGCCTCGAAGAGACGCCCTTGCTTGCGCGTCCACGGCGTTGCACCTTCCGTTCCTTGCGAGTGCCGATGCCTCTCGTCGAAGACGCCTCTCCGCTTACGTTCCTTCCGTTTGCTTGCCATCCGTGGGGTGGGGAATGCTCCTCCCTGCCCCTCGCTTCCTTTAGCTGGCCCCTTTGCTTCGTTATCTATCCGGTGGTGTTCGCGGTCCCTTCAAAGTCCCTTCAATTTCCAAATTCAAAGCGTTCTGAATCAGTAAGCGCGAAAGCTCTTGCGCGTGGACGTCTTAGTGGATCCGAACCGACTTGCAGGGAACGAGCGGTCTGTAACTTGGGGACGGGAGAAATCGCAAAGCGCGGGACCACTCCGGAAATGGCGAGCAAAGTGGCGCGGGCGTTCGGGCTTTCGTGTCAGTCATAAAAGGGCCGGGCCCGTGTTGCTGATTCAGAAGAGAAGGAGCGCTCGGTAGGGGGGCATCTGCAACAGGGTGTTCTCCCCCTTGATTCCCATCTTCCTTGTGTCCTTTGCAAGAGTGCATCTTGAGTTCTGCGCGCTCGCGTCCCGTCCGCGTACGTTGCGCAAGGTCGGGTCATTTCACTTCACCGTCAGGGAGAGAGGGAAGGTGCCCGCGAAGGAATTCCGAGCAAGAAGGATGATTTCAGGTTCGAATCGGAGCTTCGTCATCTGGTGATGTGTGACCTCGTATCAAACGTGGGGCGCTCTCCGCTCCAGCAGAACGCTCTTTGCAAACTTTTACTTTCGTTTTTTGCCGCTGCGTCCGAGGTGCACTTTGACACTGCCTCTTTTCTACTGAAGGTTGCTTGACCGGGGAGGAGGGGGGAGAAATCCCCAGGCTTTTCGCCCAAGGGTGCTACCAAGACGCTCTACGTCTCTTTCGTTCCACCTGATGGTCGTTTAGTCGATCCAGGGCCTCCGGGGTTTCGCGTCAAGAGCGAGGTCTCCGCATGCTTCGCTGCTCCCGTCGTTCTCGAATCGGTGCGCTCGCACCTGTTGCTCTGACCCGCGGGTCCGTCCCGCCGAGAGGCACTTGTGCAGGGGATGCTGAAGGCGTGGCAGGAAGTGGTCCTGATCCATCTGGACCGAATCCAAACTCGGAATGATCCCTCGTCTCGCAGCGAAGGGCGCGAGTTCCACCAGCAGCGGATTTCTTGGAGGTCCTAGCGACGTCTCCTGGGAAACCGTTTCGGGAAACGAGACAAAGGATGAGCGGGGGGCTCCGGGAACTGAAGGCCGGAGGCTGTTTCGAAGATCCTTGCGGGACGCTGACCTTCGAAAAGCTCCGGAATTCGAAAAGACAAGTCGTCGAGTTTCGCCCTCCCCCGCGGGCCTGAAGCACCGCCACTCATCCGAACTCAAGATGCAGAACGCCGGTATTGCCGTCCGTCTTCCTCTCGCGCCCTTCCCGAGGAGGACCTGAATCTCGAAAGAGCACAGCGACGGTGTGCAACATAGCGCCAAGCTGGTCTCGTCCTCAGGCCCCGTCGATCCTTCAGTCTGAACTTCCGTCTGCCCTCTTTGCGTTTCCGTCCCCGCGCCCCATGGTTCGGCGTCGGTGACGACTCGACCGCCGCATCCGCAGGTGTTCCCCCGTCCCCCCACGACTTCTGACCAACCTCGCAACGGCCTCGCTCGGCGGCGTCCGCTTTTCTTTTCCGAACAAACTGGGCAGGCCTCGGACGGGGTCGTAGCGAGGCCAAAGGTCGCCGCCCGTTCACTTTCCCGCGCGCTGCTCGTCGCCTCGCGTTCCTCGCGTTTGCACGCCTTTGCACCTGCTCGACCCATTGGTCGCCGGCATCCTGCTGCTGCAGAAGAGGGCTGCTGCCTGCTGCTTCTTACCTCCTGGTCATATTATCGGAACGCACCTACGCATTCAGACTCGGTCACATTTTATTGATTAAAAAGTAACAATTTGTCGATTGTATCGTGGACATGTGAAGGATTATAAAAAATAAATATACAGTGGTACCTCGGTACTCGTCGGTAATTCGTTCGGGAACTCGTGACGAATGCCGAAACCGACGAGTACCGAACGAGTTCTTTTCTAGACTTGGTGGTATCATTTTTAAACCATTTCAGGACCCACGATTGACGCTTAAAGTGCACAGAAAGCACAAAAAAGTTGCGCTTTCTGCTCGTTTCCTGCACGTTTCCCACAGAGGGCGTCTGCGATGTGCGGAGGCTTTCGGAGTGGTCTCTGTCAGTCCGAATCGGTCCGCTCGGCTCGCGTGGCCCTGCCTTGCGGGCGCGGTCTTCCTCAGCCACGAAGATGAAGACTTTTCAGGGGCACCCGGTAAACAGGGGTGCCGGTCGGCGGACCGGGGGTCGGAACGGGAGAGCGGCAAGAGCTGCCTGCATCTGCGGGATGAACGACGCCTCTTGTTTTCGGCGCAGAAGGGCCGTTGGCATTCCGACGTCCGCGGTTCTTCTCTGATGGGGGCGTCCCCCCGTGGTGCGGCGGGAACCGCAACACGGAGAAAGCCGGGGTGCGTTTCGGAGGAACTCTGGCGGTTCGGAGAGCGGTGGCTTGCCTTTGACCGACGGCCACCTTGCGATGGTCCCGGGTCACACTGAGCCGGGACACGCGGACGCCATTGCCGGTGCCCGCTCGGCTCCTCGAACGTCCGAAACTCCCACTTTCCGGTCTAACTCGCGCGCGACGCTCGGAGGTCACCCGAACGGCGGTGGTCATTGTAACTGGGGCTGTTTGGTAGAGGAGCCTCGCCATGCTTTTATGAGACTTAGGGTGTTTTTGTCCCTTTTATTGAGATCCTTATTTCCAACAATGGCATCGCTGCCGTCAAATGCATGCGCTCCATCCGAAGGTGGTCGTACGAAACATTCCGAAACGAAAGGGCAATTCGTTTCGTTGTCATGGTTACTCCTGAAGACCTGAACGGTAACGGCGCGGTCTGGAATGTGGCGGTCATTAGTGTTTTCGCGCTTGCAGCGAACGCCGAGTACATCAAGACGGCCGACCACTACGTGCAGGTCCCGGGAGGACCCAACAACAACAACTACGCCAACTGCGAGCTGATCCTGGAGATCGCCAAGAGGCTCAACTGCCAAGTAAAGATGGCGCCTCAAGAGGGGGTCGGGACGGGGATGGCTGTTTCAGGCCGTGTGGGCGGGCTGGGGCCACGCGTCGGAGAACCCTAAGCTTCCCGAACTGCTCAACAAGAATGGCATCATCTTTATGGGGCCTCCAGAGAAGGCGATGTGGGCCCTGGGGGACAAGATCGCTTCCAGCATCGTGGCGCAGACGGCCGACGTCCCCACTCTGCCTTGGTCAGGATCCGGTGAAGGAAACCCCCGGGTGCAGCCTTCCCGTGACCAAGCACGTCCTCTTCAGGCCTGAAGGCGCAGATCGACGACGCGAAGCTGGTCAAGATCCCCTCCGAAACCTACTGCAAGGGGTGCGTGAAGACGGTGGAAGAAGGACTGAAGTCCGCGAAGACGATCGGCTTCCCCCTGATGATCAAGGCGAGCGAGGGCGGCGGCGGGAAGGGGATCCGGAAGGTGGACAACGAGGATGACTTCCCGACGCTGTTTCGTCAGGTAGGGGAGAGGGAACCACCTATTTTCGCGCCGTCAGGGGGAGGGAGGGAACCTGAGAGGGCGGTGCGCCGGGCCGGACGACTTCAAGCCGTTTCGCCTTACGCTCCTGCCCTCGCCCTACCCCGATGCCTGGAGGCGTCTCCAGATGCAGAGGGGGGAAGTCCGGGAAAGGCGCGGAACGGGGGGAGAAAGGAACCGCAACCCTCTCGGCATCTTGTTGGACACATAGGTGCAAGCGGAAGTGCCCGGCTCGCCCATTTTCATCATGAGGCTGGCACGGTCCGCCCGCCACTTGGAGGTGCAGATCCTGGCAGACCAGTACGGAAACGCCATTTCCCTGTTCGGGAGGGACTGCTCCATCCAGAGGAGGCACCAGAAGATCATCGAGGAGGCCCCCTACGTCGTCGCGAACCCGGAGATCCTTGAGAAGATGGAGAAAGTGAGCACGCACGCGTGGGGTGTTGGAAGCGACGGTGGTGGGTTTTTTTTTTTTTTCCACTCCCGGACAGGCTGCCGTTCGCCTGGCCAGGATGGTCGGTTACGTCAGCGCCGGCACGGTGGAGTACCTGTACGAGATGGATACGCAGATGTTCTACTTCCTGGAGCTGAACCCCCGGCTCCAGGTAGAGCACCCGTGCACCGAGATGGTGGCGGACGTGAACCTCCCCGCCGCCCAGCTGCAGGTACGCGCGCTCCTCGCACCGGAAAGGGCGCTCCCGAGCTACAGGTGGGCGCCAGATCGCCATGGGCATACCGCTGTATTGCATCAAGACGATCCGCATCCTGTATGGCATGTCCCCCTGGGACAACTCGCCCATCGACTTCGACAACCCGCTGTACACGCCCCAGCCTTGCGGCCACGTGATCTCTGCCAGGATCACTAGCGAGAACCCGGACGAAGGTAAGGGGCGAAGGACCGTTCCTCCTCTTCCCCTTGTTTTCCTCCTCCGCAGGGTTCAAGCCCAGTTCCGGGACGGTGCAGGAGCTCAACTTCCGGTCGTCCAAAAACGTGTGGGGGTACTTCAGCGTCGCCGCGTCCGGTGGTCTGCACGAATTCGCCGACAGCCAGTTCGGCCACTGCTTCTCGTGGGGGGAGAACAGGGAGGAGGCGCGAGAGTGAGTTGCGGGTGGTCGTGGGGGCGGAACGGGGCGTTTCCTTCGACCTCGTCCCTCGTCTCAGGAACCTCATCTTCGCGCTGAAGGAGCTGTCCATTCGCGGGGACTTCCGCACCACGGTCGAGTACCTCGTGACTCTCCTGGAAACGGAGCGCTTCCAGAACAACCAGTTCGACACTGCGTGGCTGGACGAGCTGATCAGCGAGAGGATCCAGGCGGGCAAGCTGGACATCATGATCTCCATCGTCTGCGGCTCCCTCTTGGTCGCCGACCAGCAGATCACCAACTCGTTCCAGAGCTTCAGGACGGTCCTGGAAAAGTAAGGGAGGGGGAGGGGAAGGGGTAGGAGAAAGAAGAAGACCCTCCTCTCTCTCTTCCCAGGGGACAAGTCACTCCCGCCAAGGGCTTGGGGAACTCGGTCAACGTGGAGCTGATCTACGAGGGCACCAAGTACATCGTCCAGGTGACGAAGACGGGACCGTGCAGCTACTTCCTCGTGATGAACGGCAGCAGCAAGGAGGCTGAGTCCCACCGTTTGAAAGACGGAGGCCTCCTGCTGTCTGTGGACGGGGCCAGCTACACCGCCTACCTCAAGGAGGACGTGGACAAGTTCCGCGTCATGATCGGCAACAGGACGTGCGTCTTCGAGAAATACATCGACCACTCCGTACTGAGGTCTCCGTCGCCCGGCAAGCTCGTCAACTACCTGGTGCCCGACGGGACCCCTGTCGTCCAAGGACAGGTGTACTGCGAGATCGAGGTACGGAGGAGCGACCAGGCACCCCGGTCATCATTGAAAAGGGGCGGGGGGGAAAAGGTCATGAAGATGATCATGCCGCTAGTAGTGTCCACGGACGGCATCATAAGGTACCACAAGCTCCCAGGAAACATCCTGGAGGCGGGGACCGTGATCTCCAAGCTGGATCTGGACGACAAGAAGAAGATACAGGAGATTCAGGTCTTTCAGGGAAAGTTCCCTGACAGTGACACGACGCTTCTCCCGGGAGCGGTGAAGCTCCATCACCAGTTTCGCCAGATCAAGGACTTCCTGGATAACACCCTGGACGGTAACCGGCTCCCGGGATTCCCTGTCCTCCTCTCATCTCAGTTTCCCCCAAGGGTACTGCCTGCCGGACCCCTATTTCGCACCCCGGATCGAGCAGAGCATCCAGAAGCTCTTCTCCATCCTCCACGATCCGAACCTTCCTCTGCTGGAGTTGAAGGTGAGGAAGATACCAGCCGCATCTCCTCCTCCTCCTCTCCCTTCCCCCTTCTCCTGCTCCCCTGGGTCCCATGACCGCACTTCTCCCTTAGGAGGCACTGTCAACGGTTTCCGGGAGAGTGCCGAGGTCGGTGGAGCGTTCCATACGCAAGTTGATGGCGCAGTACGCGAGCAACCTCACGTCCATGCTGGTGCAGTTCCCGAGCCAGCAGATCGCCGGGATCATCGACAGGTTCGTGACGAGGGGGTGGCGCGGCAGCCCATGCCTTCCGGTGGTGCTCGCCGCTCATTTCTTCCATCGTGTGACCTCCTCCTCCCGTGCTTTTCGCCCCCCCCCCCCTCCTCAACTCTTGCCCTTGCAGCTACGCGGCGCTCCTGCAGAAGCGAAGCGACCGAGACCTCTTCTTCATGACGACGCAGAGCATCGTGCAGTTCCTCGAGCGCTACCGCAACGGCGTCAAGGGCCGCTTCAAGGCAGTGGTCCAGGAACTCATAGGGAAGTACCAGGAGGTGGAGGAAAAGTTCCAGAGTGGCCACTACGACCACTGCGTGGGCCAGCTGAGAGATCAGTACAAGGACAACGTGGACATAGTGCTGAAGTACATCTTTTCGCATTCGCAAGTAAGAGAAGGGACATGATCCGGAGATGGAGCCCCGCAGGGGAAGCGTCCTCCCTCCTCTCTCCTGCCCAGGTCCACAAGAAGAACCAGCTGCTCATCCGGCTGATCGACGAGCACTGCCTGCACGAGTCCGTGCTCAGCGCCGAAGTGCACCACTACCTGGAGAAGCTCACCCTGCTGACCAGCTCCAACAACTCGAAGGTGGTCCTGCGGGCGAGGAAGGTAAGAAAGGAAGGGGGTGGGGTGGGGTGGAGACCCGCTTCCCGGAACTTCTTCTTTCCCCACGCCCAATAACAACAACAGGTGCTGATCGCCGCCCACCTGCCTCCCTATGAGCTCCGCCACAACCAGATGGAGTCCATCTTCCTGTCCGCGATCAACACCTTCGGAGACGCGTACCGCCCTGACAACCTGGAGCGCCTCATCATGTCCGAGACCTCCATCTTCGACGTGCTGCACGACTTCTTTTACCACAGCAATCCGCTGGTGCGGAGGGCGGCCTTGGAGGTTGGAGTGAGACGGGAACCCCCTCTTCCACCCTCGCGCGCCTCCAGGTTTACGTCCGTCGGTCGTACATCTCATACGAGATGATCTGCCTCCAGAACTTGGAGCTGGCCAAGGACGGATGCGCAGTGCTCTTCCATTTTTACTTGCCTCCGAACCACCCGACCAGGTGCGGCCCCCCTCGGGGGGGATGCGTGGGTGCACGCGCGCGCTTCCCTGCCTCCCCTTTTCGCAGGCTGTCCCAGAAGGATTCCTTCAAAGACAGGAGCCAGTGGCTGCGCAGCGGCGTCATGGCCGCCTTCGTCAGCTTCGAGGAGTTCGAACTCTACTTCATGGACCTGGTGAACACCGTGGACGGGAGCTGGTCCGGGGTGGACAACACGCACATCTTTGACTCCGAGGGGAGCCCCTACGGGTCGCTGCAGAACTCGTTCTCGCTGAGCACGTTTGGGGAGCGCCTCTTCGAGAAAGAGGCAAGGGCGGCCGCTCCTCCCGCCCCTCCCCTGGCGACGGCCTCGCCCCTTCCAGATGAAGGAGCCCTGCAACATCATCAACGTGGGCATCCGGCTCACCGAGGGCGAAAAGGACGAGACGGTTTCGGAGAGGTGCGCCCAGTTCTGCCAGATGTACCGGAAGCTCTTCAAAGATCGGGAGATACGGCGCATAACGTTCATCCTTTTCTACAACCGAGGTCACCCGAAGTTCTTCACCTTCCGGGAACGGGACGACTACCACGAGGACCGGATCTACCGACACCTGGAGCCGGGACTCGCTTTCCAGCTGGAGATCGGGAGGATGTCCCATTACGACCTGGAAGCGCTCCCGACGTCCAACCAGAATATGCACCTTTACTTGGGAAAGGCCAAGGTGGGGTCGATTCTTCCTGCCACGTGGTAGCAGCCTGTCCCCCCCCCCCTTCTCCTCCCCACGATTAGAGCCCATCGGATTCCAGCAAACCAGAGAACCTCTGCGATTACCGGTTCTTTGTGCGATCCATCATTCGGCATGCCGACCTGGTGTCGAAGGAGGCGTCGTTCGACTACCTCAAGATCGAAGGGGAGAGGCTGCTCCTGGAAGCCATGGACCAGCTGGAGCTCGCCTTCCTGCATCCGCTGGCCAGGCACACGGACGGCAACCACATCTTCTTCAACTTCATCCCCGCTGTGATAATGGACCAGAACAAGCTCGTGGAAAGCGTTCACTCGATGGTCCAGCGCTACGGACTGCGGCTTTGGAAGCTGCGCATCCTGCAGGCCGAGCTGAAGATGACGGTCCGGCAGACGGTGTCGTGCAGCGGCATGCCCATCCGCCTGTGCCTGTCAAACGAAAGCGGGTACCACCTCAGCGTGCACCTGTACAAGGAGGTGGAGGACGCCAAGACGCACACGCTGCGCTTCGAGGCGACCGGGGAGACGATCGGACCGCTCCACGACATGCCCATATCGACCCCTTACGTCACGAAGGGTTACCTGCAGCACAAGCGCTTCCAGGCCCAGTCCAGCGGCACCACGTACGTGTACGACCTGCCTGACATGTTCAAGCAGAGCATCGAGAGGTCCTGGAAGGAGTGGGAGCATCTTCCGCGCTTCAAAGGTACGTGCCCGTGTTCACTCCCTCCCCTCCCCTCCCTTCTCCTCTCCCCCCTTCTTCCCTTCCCCGTGATTACTGACGTGTGTATCCACTTCTTCCTTCGGCAGAGGCCAGGCAGAAGCTCACGAGGGTCATGGAATGCAAGGAGCTGTGGCTCGACCACAACGACTTTCTCATCGAAGAGAAGAGGCTGCCCGGAGAAAATGACGTGAGGAACAGCTTCCTCTCTCCCCTCCCCCCCCCCCCCTCACATCGCCCTTGGCAACGCCCAGATTTCTGCCTTTTTTTTTTTTCTTCCTTCGCAGATAGGGATGGTGGCGTGGAAGATGAGCATGTTTACTCCGGAGTATCCTGACGGTCGTGACATCATCGTCATCGCGAACGACCTCACATTCCAGATAGGATCCTTCGGCCCCAGGGAAGACAACCTGTTCCTTCAAGCCTCCCAGCTGGCCCGCAAGCTGAAGATCCCGCGTGTCTACATAGCAGCCAACAGCGGCGCGCGCATCGGGCTCGCGGATGAGATAAAGAACACGTATAGGGTGGCCTGGATCGACCCCGCCGAGCCCCAGAAGGTGAGTCGAGCTGCATCCCCCTTGTGACCCTCCCCGCCACCTGCGCCCGTCCCGGCACACTAAGGGGTTCGAGTATCTGTACCTGACCGCCGAGGACTACAAGAGGTGCTCGGCCTACAACTCCGTCAAGGCAGAGCTCATCGACGCCGACGGCGAGACCCGCTACAAGATAACGGACATCTTCGGTGAGCAGGTGGGGGGGGAGGGAGGGATGCCGCAGTGGATGAGGGGAGGGGAAGGAAGGGGCCGTGCGGAGGGCTTACACCGCGACTCTCTCTCTCCCGCCCAGGCAAAGACGGAGGGATGGGAGTGGAGAACCTGCGCTGGTCCGGAGCCATCGCCGGGGAGTCCTCCCAGGCGTACAACGAGATTGTGACCATCTCCATGGTGTCGTGCCGGGCCATCGGCATCGGAGCCTACCTGGTGCGGCTCGGCCAGCGCGTCATCCAAGTGGAGAACTCGCACCTCATCCTTACCGGATTCTCGGCCCTCAACAAGGTTGGTCCCGTAGGGGCGCAGGGGCAGGCAGGGAGGTGGAGGTGGAGCAAAGGGCGTGAATGGCGGCGGCGGGGGGGGGGGGGGGAGGTGTTCCCACGCCGTCCTCCTCGCGTAGGAGCTAGAGGAGACGGAGGGAGGCGGATTTCCGGGTGGGCCCGAGGTCCCTCGCCCTCCCCGACGTCCTTTCTGCCTTCCAGCTCCTCGGCCGCGAGGTGTACTCGTCCAACAACCAGCTCGGAGGGCTGCAGATCATGTACAACAATGGGGTGTCCCACGCCGTCGCCAGCAACGACCTGGAGGGCGTCTGCATGATCGTCAAGTGGCTGTCGTACATGCCCAAGGTAAGGAGCTGCCGCTGCTGCGAACGTCTGACCCCTCTCCTCCTTCTCCCCTCCCCCTCTTTAGCATCGGGGAGCCAAGCTGCCCTTACTGTACAACGATGACCCGACGGAACGGCCCGTTGACTTCGTGCCCACCAGGGTGCCCTACAACCCCCGCTGGATGCTGAGCGGCCGCTTCGACGGTTCCGAGTGCCTCGGCTTCTTCGACGTGGGGTCGTGGATGGAGATCCTGCAACCGTGGGCCAAGTCGGTGATATGCGGCAGGGCGCGACTGGGGGGCATCCCTGTCGGGGTCATCTCCGTGGAAACCCGCACCATGGAAGTGGAGCTTCCCGCCGACCCGGCCAACCTGGATTCGGAGGCGAAGGTACACGCGGGAGGAGGGGAAGGAAGGGGCGACGATCCGACCCGGTGTCGCCGCAGGTCGTGACCCAAGCCGGACAGGTGTGGTTTCCGGATTCCGCCTACAAGACGTCGCAGGCCATCAAGGACTTCAACCGGGAGGAGCTGCCCCTCTTCATCTTCGCCAACTGGAGGGGATTTTCCGGCGGGATGAAAGGTCGGGCAGGGAGGGGGCTGGGACAGCAGGTCTCCTCACGCGCCGTCTTCGTCCCCCTCCCCCCTTTCCCCCCCCCCAAGACATGTACGACCAGGTCCTCAAGTTCGGCTCCTACATCGTGGATGCGCTCCGGGAGTACCGCCAGCCCGTCCTCGTGTACCTTCCCCCCCACGCGGAGCTGCGAGGGGGAGCGTGGGTGGTCGTCGACCCTACCATCAACGAAAACTGCATGGAGATGTACGCCGACCCGCTGTCCCGCGGCGGCGTCCTGGAGCCGGAGGGCACGGTGGAGATCAAGTACAAGGCCAAGGACTTGCTGAAGGCCATGCATCGGCTCGACCCGCGGTTCCAAGGGCTGGACGCCGCGTCCGCGCGGTCCCTGGAGCAGGAGCTGCTGCCCGCGTACCACGCGGTGGCGGTGCACTTCGCCGACCTGCACGACACGCCGGCTAGGATGCTGGAAAAGGGGACCATCCAGGACATCGTCCCGTGGCGCCAGGCCCGCGGTTATTTTTACTGGCGCCTGCGTCGCCTGCTCCTCGAACACGAGGTGTACAGGCGCGTGGTCGAGGTCCGTCCCAACGAGACCTTGGCCAAGGTCAGGCACTCCATGCTGCGGTGGTTCTCGGCCGAGCAGCAGGTCGGCAGTCTTTACCTCTGGGAGGAAAACAAAGAGGTCGTGAGGTGGCTGGAGCCCCAGCTCACGCCCGAGGGATGGCAACATTCCGTGGTCTGGGAGAACATTCAGTCCTTGAAAAGAGAGAACTCTCTGAGCCTGGTCAGGAACGTGACGCGGGAATTCCCCGAGGTCACCGTCGAGTCAGCGATCATACTCTTCAAGAGCTTGGATCCGAGCGACCAGGAGGACCTGCTACGCACGCTGACCACCCTCTCCACGGAGAACTCCTCGGAGTAGGCGACGGTCCTCCTCCGGAGAGAAACTTCCGAAGGGGCGGGAAGCGTCGGGCGCCCTGGAAGTGCGGGCCCTACCCCGACTTCGGGAGCGCGCCGCAGGCCCCTCCCTCCGGTGCGATGGGTGATCCACACCAGTGCGCGGTCACGGTGCGGCGGCGTCCCGGGTGCGGCTGTGAGCTCGCGCTCGTTCATTTCCGGTATCTAAGCAACGATCTCGAGTCCCCAGCGGAAGGTTCCTCTTCCTTTCCCCTCGTTCCTTTCCAGTTCGCGGAGGAGACCAAAGTCTGCGCTCGGAAATGTACGTTTCTTGGGTATACCTCATGTATTTTATGTAATATACGCACCTCGTGCGTGCGTACACTCAATAATATCCGTTTTTCTTTAAGGCCGTACCATATTTAATCGAATGTATTTGATACTGAATGCATTTGTCCTTGATTTTTTCCGGATTTTCGTATCGGATGGAGCGGGAGAGGGTAGGGCGACCTACGGTTTCCCCACAGCGGCTGGAGCGTCAGCGTGCGCCGGCAGTGGGGCTCCAGCAGAGGTCGAGCAGCACCTCCCTCGCTGGCGGGCGGACGGGCGAGTCTCGCGACCTAGCAGGTCCCACGTGGGGTAACGAAACCTGCCCTTCCCTTGGACGCCGCGCCAGAGGCTCTGGCACCGAGCCTTCGCGTGAACGGCGGCGAGAGGCGTCGGCCGCAGTGCTTCCTGTCCCGAAGCGGAAAATGCCGACTAGTTCCCTTGGCGCTGTTACTGCTTCGGTGGAGGCTGGTCCGGCACACCCCGTTCCAGGAATGCGCATCGCCCCAGCCGAAGGATCCCTTGCTGGCGCCTGCCTGTGCGAGACTTCGGCAGCTGCGCAGACGCGAGCGACTCGGAAGGAGAGAATCGTCGGGAAGGCGCCCTCTGCCCTGCGGCAGAGGGCGCCTTCCCGACGTCGTGAGCGCACCGCAGCGGCCGACTGCAAGTCTCCCCGCACCACCAACCACCCAATTCCGACGGCACTGCAGGGCACGCCTTGCTGGTGCCCGCCCAGCGGCAGCGGCGGCCTACCTTCCTGGTCCGTGGTACATGGATTCCTCACGGAAGGAATAAGCGGTGCACATACATGTACACGTACGTGTATATTAGATCCAAGGCGGGCCATTTCGTCGCGGTTCAGGACGTCGGTCACCCTGGATCCCGTCTCTGGCACGGGAAGGGTGCCCCTAGCACGGTTAGGGGACCGGATCTTTCCCTTCGTGACTGGAGGAGGCTGTCTCCATGAATGCAGGGACGGCCGGGAGGATTCGGGACCACTCACCCACCCGCCAACGATCGGGTTCTCATCCGGGAAGATCCGTTCGGTTCGCACGGGAGGCGGCGAAAAGAAGGACGACTGCCTGCCCCGGTGGCCGCCGTTTCCCGCTCGGCGAGGACGGCCAGCATTCGTAGAAAGTCAAGACGCAGTCCACCTTGGAACCTTGCTCGACCTTGGTCAGGCAAACGACGCAACTCTCGCGACACCTCAGGGTCAACCGGAAGGTGTACTTCCAACCCGGGATGATCCCGTTCGGGATCTTCTCCGCGGCCAGCTGGTCGACTCGGCGGAGGGAACAGGATTGAAAACGGCGTGGCCTGCACTTGGACGCCGCCTCCTGAGCCACCTTCTTCCGCAGGACCGCCTGTGACACCTGGAACGGGAAACGAAGCGCCGGCCGACGTCAGGAGGCACGAGAGGGTGGGGTCAGCCCGCGGATCGCTTTCGCGACCGCGCACCTGCGGGAGATTCTCCTCGGGGCGGCACGGAAGACGCCCCGATAGGCTGCCTTTCTCGGCCGTTGCACCTCCTCCCCTCCCGCAACCCCCTGCCTGCCTTCTCTCGCCTTCTGCTCGGTCCCACGGCGGCTCGACGTTCGCCACTGCGCCACCCTGGCCGAGACTCTCCTAACGCACCTCCTCTGCCCCCCCCCGCAAAGACGGCACACCCGCGCGCGCGCATGCCTCGGCCATCTCCTCTCTCCCTCCTTCCCGGCCTCCTGCGCAAAGTCCTCCGCATTCGCAGACCGTGACTCATCTCCCGCGAGCGTTGCGCGGGTCTCTTGCTCGGCTTACACTCGCAGCCCTCCTGTCCTCCGGAAGGGTTCGCGTGGCTTTTCCGATCCGCGTGCGCTCGACAGGCGCCACCTACGTCCCGGCAGCGTCCCTTCCGCCCCTACCCGTTCCGCCTGAAGCACGCAGGCTCGCGGCGCGCAGCAGCGCCCCCCTCTGCGGAGGTGTCCGGTCAAAGGGCTGTCGCCACGTCGCCAGAGAGCGCACGCATCGCCGCCTGCAAACCCGCGTGGTCGGCACTGCCCCCCTTCCCCCCACGACGACGACGACCCCGGCTGGCAGGGTGCCCCGCCTCGCTCGGGGTGCACGTCGGGGTGAGCGCTGCTTCCAAAACCGCACGGGAAACCGCTCGGGGGCGCTTCCTTCCGCGGACACCGCCCTCGGAGTGTCCGGGGAAGGGGGGGCGCCGCGAGCGGAGGAGAGGGAAGGGATTTTCCCCAAACGCCCTCTCTCGAGCTCGCCCGCGCGAGGAGGCTGCGGTTTCTTAATGGCTCTTTTGCCACCGCGGACCGTGACCCCCCTCTCATCATCATCCTCAGAAGGGTGTTCAGGGAATTCCGGGCATCAGGGCACACCTCCCCCTACCTCCTGTCCCTTCGGGACCTCTGGTTCCCATCCGCCACAGTACAAGCGATCAATTCGAGGAGGGATGGTCGCTGACGCCAGGAGCGAAGTCGGAAAGGGAAGCGCCCATCGGGATAACCTGTTGTTTGGGGATCCCTTAGGGGTGAACAGCGGTGGGACCGCCACCCCACAGGTGGGCCGATGTTTTCTGCTGACCTCGGGCCCGCGCGGACATGCGGTCACCTTTGGTCCTCCCGCACGTCGAACCACGGCGTAGGGCCGGTGCCGTCGTTGGAGAATCGAAACCGCGGGGTGTGTCTGTGACCCCGGGCTGAGGTCGGCAGCACGGCTCCCGTCGTCGCGGACGGCCGTCCTCCCCACCGAGATCCGCCTCTTCCTCCCTGGGGACTCTCGTCGGGCTGCCCCGAGTCCCCTACCGATGTCCCCCGAAGGAACACCCCGGTCGGCGAGAGCGACGCAGAACTTCCGCTTCTCCAGCGGAGCGCTCCTGGGAGGGGTCAGAGGGGAGCCGATCTGCGGGACGCAAGGCTTCGGCCTCCGCGTTCTCCTTCACGGGGTAAAAGGGGGGCCACCCGAGCCGGTTCAGTTGCCGGCGGTGCTGCCACTTACGGGAGGGTGCAGGTAGCCCCGTGGCGGGGCACTCCCGCGCAAGCGCGTCCCGCCTCGGCAAGCGGAGGGGAGCACCAAGGAGTTCCCTCTGCCGGCGCGTACAAACGCCCGGAGAGGGGGAAGGGAGTTCCCTCTCCCCTTGCAAGAAAAAAAAAGAAAAACAAGGGAAGGGGGGGTGGGATTTTTTTACGACTCACGTTTTTCCGCTTCCCGTCCCGAGGAGCCGCCGCTGAATCAGTCCCGTAGCAGATCCAGAGCGCAGCCAGGACCGCCACGGCCGCGCCCTCCCGCAGCAGCGTCATTTCGCTGCGCCAGCGTTGCAGGGCCGCGCGCGGTTCGCTCGCTGGTGTGGTGGTGCTCTCGACACCGATAAGCCGTGCGCTCCCGGGTGCCCAGGCTGCAGAGGGGGGGAGAGGGGGGGCGCAGCGACGCCCACCTCCTCCTCCTCCATCCACCACCCGTCCGCTTCCGTGGAGGCGGAGGACGCGGATCGTCTTTCCTCCGTCACCCGCGGGAAGCGTCATTGCCTGCGGCGTGTCCGGTTCGAAGTCCCGCGCGGCCGACACGCAGAAGGACCGCCCGAGAAGGAACCCACCCGGGTGGGGGCCCATTCCACCAATCCCTCTCCCCCCTGACCACCCGGTCACCCGTCCGCATCTAGGAGGAGCCTACGCGTCGTTACAAGCAGCAATTTCATGGGATGTGTTTATTAAGATGCGGTGGCATTCACTCCACGAACGACGTGAATTCATAAGCCTTTGATCACACCGTTGATGTGCGCATTAAAGATTACGGAAAATAAATGCGTGTGTTCTTTCCACATATTCACACATGCATTGATATAAAGATCACTATGCAGATCCACACACATATATGTATTGAAGATTGTATATAATAGATATATACGCTCATTGTATACATCAGTATTTACAGATACTGTAAAAATACATACATGAATATAAATAAGCACATATATTTTCATATAAAAATAAAAAAATGTGTATAAATGCATATATGCAAATGATAAGCACATGTATTTGTTCTTTAATATTCATACCAGTATTACAGTCAACAACACATGAATTATGTTAACACAACGTGTCAATAAATGTGAATAAGCATATCCATTCTAATAAGATTGCTATTAATAATATGCACGTTAATAAATATGAATAACCAAATGCATATTAAGGTAAATTTCATATTAAGACGCGTCTTCCAACACCTCAATATGTGAATCGGCCCACGCGCGCGTTTACTTCCCGTAATCGCCGCCCGGGGCACGCACGCGGGAGGGCTGGACACCGTTCCCAGCGCGCCCCTCCCCCTCCTCCTCGGAGGTCGGGCCTCTCGGCCCCGGCGGCGTGTCGGTGGGAGGCGGGGGAGACCCCCAGTCCTGAGGTCCCCGCCCCTCCGGGAACGGGTGGGAGCGAGGAAGCCTCCGGGAAGAACGGGAGTTCCCGCCTCCCTCCCGCATCCGCGAACGGAGGCACCCGACTCGGAGAGCAGAGGGGTTGCCACCCGAGTACGCCCGGGGAGTCGGAGAGCAGAGGGAGGGAGGGCTCGGTCTGCGGGCCACCGCCCCCTCCATCACCCTCCGGGCGGAATGCGGACGGGGCGAAGGGCTGCTCCCGCGGCCCCTCTCGCACGTCACGTAGCCGCCGCATGGAGTCGCCGCTGCCCGGATCCGCCGCCGCCGCCCACGAGAGGTGAGGGGTAGGGAAGGAAGAGTGGTGCGGATCCCAGGGAAAAGGGAAGGCAGCTCCCCCAAAGGGTCATCTTTTCCCCTCCCTTCCCGTTCCCAGAAGCCGGCGACCTGCCCCGGGAGCGCGCCTCCCTGCTGCTTCCCTGCTTGCCCAGGGGAGGAGAATTGATGGCGCTGCGTCCCGGCTGTCTGCTGCCCCATCTCCCTTCCCTCCGCGTCCCTCCTTGCCTCCTGCCCACCCCGGACCGTGGCGCGGGCTCATCTCGGGCGGTTTGACCATCTTTATTGGACATGCGCGGACGACGACGTCGACGCGGCTTCACGCGGGCGCCCGGCTGCGCAGGTCAGCCGTACCGCCGCCGGGTCAGCGCCTCCTTCCGAATCGCATGAAGATGTGGTCCAGGCTGTCCTGCCTCTTGATGGGCTTCAGGAGGGCGAGGTCGACGCTGCCTGCAACGGGAGAGGGCCGAGGGTGGGGTAGTTCCGCCCCGTCCCCGGGAAGGGACGGACCCTTCCCGCTCACCCCTCTCCTCCAGCATCCTCCGGAGCGCCTCGGTGAAGTCCTGCGCCCGGTACAGCACGTCGCACAGCTTCTGCATCTTCTCGGGCAGCGCCCCGTAGCGGGCGGGATCGCACTGACTGAGGGTGAAAGCTCGCAGGGGGTCTCCCGCGGACAGGAGTGCGCCGATCACCACCAGCAAGCCGAGAGCGGGTTTCATCCTGCAACGGAAGGGAGGCAGTCCACGGGGAGCTGCCGGCGGTCGTCCGGGAGACGGAAATTGGGGGCAGGAGGGATCGGAGACCGTCGCCGTCGCAGGGAGGCTCCCGGGATGCAGCCGAGAAGGATGGAGCACTCTCCACCTCGCCGGGTCGGCGACCTTCCTGGAGCAGGGAGGAGGCACCTTCGGGCGTCCTCGATCTCCTAGGTTGGTCCATGTCAGCCGCCCACCAGCGAATAGGGAGGGCGGGGAGGGAGAGACGCCATGCTCCTCCGGATCTCCTTCCCGCGCCTTGTCCAGGGCCTCCGTCTCGGAGTCGCGTCGCCTCCAGCGGGCGTGCTCGCCGCGGGTCGAGAGGGCGCCTCCGGGTCCCCCAGTCCGCACCCTTCCCCGCAGGGAGCGCACCTGCCAGTACCCCCCGGGGTGAAGGGGCGGAAGGGAATGGCGCAGGGCGATACTGTGGTCAGCACGGGGGCGTGGGTGGGTCGACAAGGGTCGGACATCGCCTTTGCCGCCAGCGGCGGTCGCGACGGGGCGTGGACGCGGGCCGCCCTTACCTGACAGCGTGTGACCAGCCGACGCGGGCGGAGCGAGATCGGCGTCCCTGGCGCTTCGTCCCCAGGAGAAGAGTGCGCGGAGGCTGCCCAGGCGCTTTATAGGGGCGGCCCACGCCCCGGCGCCTGCCCTCTCGGCGGCGCGTCCCGGCCGCCGCCGCGCGTGCGCCGCCGCCGCCCATCGATCGCTCGGAGACCGGGCCGTAGGAGACCTCCGGGAGGAAACCACGACCCCCTCTGGGCACCTCTCGCGAGAGAGTTCCCCCTCTTCCCGTCCCCAAGGGCCAGACGCCTCCCTCGGTGCCGGCCCGCAGTGGACTCCCCACTTCGGGAGGCAGGTGGAACGATGAGACCACCTACCCTTCTCGAGGCGATCTTTCCCCCCTCCCTTCGCGCTCCTGCCGCGTTCTGGTGCGGAGAAGGAGGCGGGAGCAGCTCCTTGGGCTGCAGCCGCTTCTTTGGGAGCATCGAGGAAGGGTGGGGGCCACGCGATCTCCTCTGCCTTCGGCAGGCGTACGACGTGGGTCGCCCTCTCGGCCCTCCAGCCGCGGGGAGTGGTGGAGGGCGGCGCCCCACTCGCGCGACGCCAAAGGTCCGCACCACTTGTCCGCGGTCCCCACCCGCACGAGCGAGCGACCTGGCCTGGGCTCCGCAGAGGTCATTCTACACCTCATCCCTCCCTCCCCCTCCCACACACACAGACTCAAGAGGGGGGGGTTGCCGTCGTGGCCCCTGAGGGGCAGCTGCTGACCTTCCGCTTCCTCTGCAGGTCCCCGCATCGCCCCAGGCGATCGACGGCTTCCTGGGGTTTCGACAGGTCGCTTCTCCACGGCAGCGGCGACCGGGGGACCTCCAGCGTCCCCTTGGAGACGGACTCGGGGAATGCAGCGGATTGGCGCAAGCCGGCGGGCGGACCTTCCCTCCCCGACCTCTAGGCGGCCACCGCCTTCCCTAGGGACACCTGGCGCCCGTCAAGACAGAGGGTTTGATGGCAGGGGCACTCTGGCAGCTGGAAGAAGCCTCGATGCAGGGTGCCCCCGGGTCATATGGTGGCGCACTGGTAGACTTCCTCCAAGGCGTGGAACCACGGAAACACCATGCAAGTTCGGCTGGGGGTCTGTCCCACGGAAGTGGCCCGAACACGAGAGATCAGTCGCCCGAGCGCCGCGGGCACCTTGGAAAAGGAGGCGCCGTCCGAGTGCGCGCGGATGGCCGCAGGCGGCGGACACCTCCGAGAACACCCCTGTCGCCTTGGCAGTGGCCGCGTTGGTAACTGAAGGAAACCCTTCCGCGACGGGGAACAGCCCCCGGTACTCCCTACGCCTCCCGACGGGAAGGAGACGCAGTCCCGAAGAAGGGAGGGGACCCACGACATCGCTGAACGGGGAAAGAGAGCGACCGAGGAAGTCGGGGGGGGGGGAGGCAACGGCCGGCAAATCGAAAAGCCGAGCGTCCTCGATGATGCGTCTCGAGGCCTTCGCGGTTAGCGCCCTCGCCCCTTCGTCGGTTGGGTGGAGAAGGACTGGACCCCCCCCTTCGTCGGAGCTGTGCCCTCTGCGTTCGATCCGTAGGGACGAGTGACGCCCTGCCATGGCTCTGGAGCATCCGACCCCATCGCCCTTCGGGGTGAAGCAGCAGTTGAGGGACTTCCCCTCCCCCACCACGCACCTCTTGCATGCACGGTCTTTTGTGCACCTTCCTCTCACGAGCATGGAACCAGGAAGTACGTGCGCTGCTCTTCCCGCCGAGGCGATGGCGCCGAGCACTGGCGCCATCTCGATAGGTCAGTGGTCGTCCCGAGACTCCCAGAAGGAAGACCGAACATCTCGAGGGAAGACTGGCTGTGGACGGACATACCGATGGGGAACCGCTCTACCCTTTGTCCTCTCGAAAGATGTCCCTGACCACCTCGAGAGCATCCAGGCAAGCGCACCCGGCCTCGGCGCCGCGGGCTCGAAGCAAGGTGGATACGCCACCTCTTGAACGCCCATCGCGCACACACACCCCTCCTCGCCGCTTTCCTTCCGAAAGCTCCTGCCCGCGCCTGAATAGCTGAGGCCGCTGCCCAAAGGGAACAGGAAAAGCCCCGAAGGTCACGGAGTAAGGTAGCAGGACCGAGGTGAAAAGGGGAGATGAGTCGCGCGCCAGCTGCATCCCAGAGTGCGAAGGAAAGGCGCACTCGGACGTGTCGATGCGACCTGCATGCGTCGATCGGAGGCAGAGGCCGCGCTAACCTAATACCTAAGACTAACCTAAGACCTCGCCTCCGAGGGAGAGGTCAGCGGAGTCTGCTCCTGCCGGCGGCACCACGGCGCGAGTGCAAGTTACCATCAGCCGGGAAATCGAGGCGACGGCTCTGCGCCCCCTGTCGCACAGGGAACCGACTGGGGAAATCCTTTCCTGGAAGGCGCGGCGGGAGCGGCGAGGGTGTGTGCGCCCAACGCCCTTTCCTCCCCTCCCTGACCCCCTGCGACCTAAGAGGGAGCGAACTGCAGCTCGCAGGGGTCGCTCGTACGCAACCCCCTCCATGCGTGCAACTTCCGGTATTGCTCCAAAGCGATCTTTTCCACCGCTTCCAGCATCCTTGCCGACGGAGACATTGGCTCCGCTCCAGCACCCGCTCGACCGGGGAAACCCTCCCCTTCTCCTCCACCCACCCAGCCGGACGGATCGCTCCTACTCGGGAGATCCCGTCCGTTTTTGAGCCATCCTCAG
Source organism: Raillietiella orientalis (assembly GCA_036172245.1). Classification (NCBI taxonomy): domain Eukaryota; kingdom Metazoa; phylum Arthropoda; class Ichthyostraca; order Raillietiellida; family Raillietiellidae; genus Raillietiella; species Raillietiella orientalis. The sequence goes on along the minus strand of JAYWIR010000060.1, from coordinate 373,341 downwards.
GGTCGGTTGCTGCTCGTCCCTGAGCAGGATTTCCTCTGGCATGGGGGCGGTGAGGTATTCCCTTCCTTTCCCCAGGCGAACTCGGAAGACAGCAGAACGCGGGGCGCCTCTCCTCTTCCTCCTGAAGATAAGAGGACCTGGAGCTCGCGCGCGAGGACGACACCCTCCCAACACCTCTGGTGAACAGCCAATCGACTTCGACCGGGGACGCGAGCCCAATCACTGCTCGCCGGTCGGTCCGGTCAAGAAGCCGGGAGCAGGATGCTGGAGCGGCAGCCGGGACTGTGGCTCGTGAGCGTCCGCAGAAAGCAGGACGGAAGCGCGGACGTCACTCGGGCCGGGATGGGGCGCCGTCCTCGCCACGGAGGCGCGCCTCCTCTGCAGCGACCGTCCCTCTGCCAAAGCGGTCCCCCACGGCTCAGAGCTTTGACCTGCGGGCCTTCCTGGAGCTTTGAGAGAGCGGATGGAGAATGGTCTACTGGGAAGAAGATGCGACTCTGCCGAGCCGTTGCGCTCATTGCAGGATGATCCACCACCGTCCCGCCCTCCTCCTTCCTTCGCCGCGGAGCGTGAAGCCCTTCCACGCTCCCTCACGGATTCGCACGTGACCTCCGGGATGTTTCGCTCGACGCTGCCCCACCTCTTCGGGAGCGCCCAGAACCGCCGGCAGCCCCGGAAACGAGCCGGTCGCAGTGGAGCACCCGGGAGGTAGGGAGCTGGCCTTGGCGCCGTTCCCGAGAATTGCGGGTCCCGTTGCCGGGATGCGGGAAAACTCGGTCGCGATAGGGAAGCAGCCCGCGGGGATCCTCGCCTCGCGGCCTTTTGGAGAGGCAGTCGCGAGACCCGGACGGCTCCCGCTGAAGGGCTGGTCTTGGCGTCTTTCTCTGGAAGACCCCACCCGCCTGCCCCTCCGTCCCGCTGCCGGCGGGGTTTACCTCGGCCTCTCCCCTCCTGCTCGTCCCGCAGCTCACTCGACCCATCTCTGCGCCCGGCCGCCGGGGTGAGGTCGAAGCAGGGACACCCATCGCATCTGGGCTGGCCGACGGGGTCGCTGCGGCGAGTGGGCGTCGGCCTCTCGCCTTTCGGCTGGCCTGGAAGCTTTCCCGCGGGACCTTCGTCCACGACAGCCACGCGGTTCCCGTCTTCCCCGCCCCTTGAGCGCTCAGCAGAAGCTGCGCGCCCTCGACGTCCCTCCTTTTCCCCGTTCCCGTCCTGCCGATGGTCCCGCCGACCACGTTCTCCTCGTCCTGCCTTCTGGCGCCTCTCAGGGCTGGAGGGCGCAGCGGACGCCCAGGGGACCATGCAAAGGCGCACCACAGGGAGCAGCGAGCCGACCAGCCTCCCACCCAGAGGTCCTGCGTTGCCGGCTGGGTCCACCTCCGCGCATCCGGAGCCAGCATCCACCTGCAGCTGCCTCCACTATCGTCGAACCCGGAACAACCTGACCCGGCGGCGGCTTCCACTGGTTTCGGGAGGCAGCCGGAAGCGAGCACGAGGGCCGCCTCCGATGCGCCCCGGCAGCTACCCGCCTGCCCCTTGAGAGTAGGCGGCGAGCGATTCGATTGTCTACTGATTGCGTCGGTCAAGCGTGGGCGTCCTCCCCACGGTAAACTGGTCGACAACGTGGAGCTCCCGTTCGCGTGACTGCGGCTCCCGCCAATACCACGGAGGCACGGAAGTATCCCAAAGAGGGAGCGACGGGAGATCTATGGACCCCCGCATCCGAAATCAGGTGTGGAACGGCGCGTATCCCACCCTGTGGACCCGCGAATGCTCGGCCCAGACGGCTGGCCACCGGGACGTGCGTCCCTATCGATGCGCGCTCAGAGCCTCGACTGGGGAGGCCGCAGGCGGGAGGGAAGTCGCCCTCGGCACGTCAAAGTCGGGAGTCCTGCCCTCTGCGAGAGGCACTCAACAAGCCCTGCCCTGGCCTCTCCGCAGATGACTGTCAGTCCAGACAGGGGGAGAGGCGCCCAGGGTCTTCGATGCGAGCAAACTGGGGCATGGTCGGTTACGGAGGGAGTCGCCGTGGCGACCGAAGAAAGGGGGGAAGAGGTCCTACCTTTCAGTCATTCACCTTCGTCGCAAACTCAACCTGCAAGCTCCTGCCCCTTTGGCCCCTTCCTTCCTCGCTGGCGCTCTGCGATCCAGTCGGCTGCCGCGGTGCCTCCCTGCGCGTTGGCGGCGCTTGGTTGAGCTCGGGGACGAAGGGCAGCCTGTGCATCTCCTTTGCCCAAGGCTCCCATCCTCCCGGGGACTATCTTCCGGTAGGGCCTGCGGAATGAAATAGGCAGCTGGAGGCTTTGGGGAGGCGTTTCCGTGGGCAGCCAGCACCCCCGCTGCACGTCCCGGTGGTGCTGCAAGCAAATTTTCCTCTTTCGAGGACCGTGGTAAAGCCTCTGGTCAGGAAGATTCTCACCCGGTTGCCCCGGAGCGTTTATTTTTTATTTTTTTTTATTAACAAAAAAAAAAAAGATGGATAGACGGGATTCGACGGGACTGTGCACTCCACCAAGCTTTGACTCTCTGCAAATACGCCATCTCGTGGTAGGAGGCTGTGAGCGCGTCGAGGGCGCTCCCCGTGCGCGCAGGAAGAGGCTGGCGGGACAGCGTGATGACCGGTCGGATCCGACTAACCTCTTCCGTCGAAGCGGACGCTCTCGCGACCGCTCTCCCTTGGCCTTGGGTTTCGCCGGGGCCGCCCCTCCAGCGCAGCCCTGTGTTCCCCTCGGAACCCCTTCCGCGTCCTGTCCGGAGTCCCTCCGACGAGGCGAGGATCGCAGGAAGGAGACGCCGGAGGGGAGCAGGAAGCCAGCTGCGCCGCTTGCCTTTCCTCGTCCTGCTAGCGGCGCAGCTTGTCGCGGAGACTTGGCGCGCGCTCACGAGGGCGAAGCAACACGCCTCTCGGAAAGGCAGGAGGATGGGGGTAGGGGGAACCGGCGTTGGACGCCTGGACCAATTGTCGCCACCCGGAGGCGCTTAAGGCGCGCGGCGTTCGGCTGGTCGAGAGCGACCGCCACCTCTCGGTGACTGGGCAAGGGTGGAACCCGTGTGTGCCCCCGCCGTACTCCGCAACAGAACACTGCCGCCCGGTTACCCCGGGACGTTTATTCTTTTTCTTTAAAAAAAAAAAAAAAAACAGACGAACAAACAGACAGGAGTCTCTGGGAATGTGGGTCTCACCAAGTCCGGCGCCATCCGTAGGGATCGGAAGTGGGGCGCCAAGGAAGTCCACAACATCAGGAAGTGGTTGCGGAAGGAGGAATTACATTGACAGTCTGGTTACAATGGGGGTGACAGGAAAGGGAAAAAACCGCGCCCCTAGATGTGCGGTCCCCTGCCATCCTTTGCAGGATGCGGCCCGCTCCTCTTGTTGACCGGGCGAGTGATTCCACCTCGAACCGGACGGCGAAGAGAGGGGCGACACTCTCCGTCGTGCCGTCCGCTGGGCGTCGTTCCTGCAGGCAGAGGCTCCTCCTGGACAGCACGGCGCTGTGATAGCGGCAACTGACGACCAGACATAAAAAGAGGTTCCCCAATCTGCCTTCCAGGTTGTCCCCTGGAGAAGGGAGGAACGCTCTCGCAATGAGCTCGGGGCAGGACACGTCACGAGAAGGCGGAGAGGGGACCACAAGTTCTTCGGGGGGGCACAGGATGTGTTTCAGGACCAGGACAAGTGGACTCGCCTGGCCGCCACATCCCTTGCCTCAGAGCTGTCTGCCCTAAGGGCAAGCGATGGCAGTTGCCTACCGGCGGGGAGGGAGGTAGCCTGCACGACCGCAGGAGAGACCAGACCCTTGGGCTGCTGAGACAAGCCAGCTGACAAACGCTGCCACTCCTCGTGGCTGTGCAGAGGGACAGCTTCAGTGGAGCAAACTCTTGAGTGTGTCCCCCGAAGAACTTATCGCGTCTCCCTCCAGTGCGTGGACACTTCTGTGTTTCCCGTTCCATGGAAGCAGAACGTGCTTCTGCTGGTGCATTAGGGCTCCCATTGCAGCCAGCGTGCCCAGCTCGTTTCCGAGGAAGCTACCTCCCCGAACTGGAGAAGGTGCGGAGCAGCGAAATCTCTTCCATACCTGCTTTTTGACTGTGGATCCCTCCAAGGACTGTGGCGGAGGCTGCCTTCAGCGCTCCTGTGCCAGGGGACACCGCCATCGACGTCATCCGCCGCTTCTTTATACGTGGCCTCTCTCTAGATAGGGTCACCGCAATGATCAGTTTCATTCGCGCCACCGTCACGGACCTCCACCTGTTTAATTCGCGAGCGGTCCCAAGAGCTCACCAGGATTGCATCCGCCAACACGAGGACGACTGCTGGGTGGTCTCATGTCAAAGAAGACGTGAAGGCGGAGATCTCCGGCATGCAACGCCGGTTCTGAAAGGATGGAACGGCCGATTCCGAAGACCCCTGTCCCCTAACTCCCCCTTGATACCTTTTTTTGTATTTTTTATGTATCTATTTGTGGTCCTCTCCTTTCCGTTTCGGACCTTCGCTGTGACCGACCTGCATGTCGGGAGCCTTCCCTTAGAACTTCCTTTCCATCTGTGTGGGAACTTCGTTCTTGGATGGTTCGTTCCTTTTTGGAATCAAAGTCCTGGCGCAACCAGGTGGAAAGCAGACGGGGATCTCTTCCTTCTCGCATTTGGCTCAGCTGACGCTAACGCTCCCTCTCGTCCAGTGGGAGTGATGTTGGAAGGGAGTGTCCAATACGCAGCATCCGCAGCGCCGACTGCCTCCACCTGAGGGGGAAGGATGAGCTCCTTCGAGGTCACCGGGGGTGTCTCTCCAGCTCTTCCGTTGGGATACTGAAAGAGTTCACCCAGAGAACAAGTCTTCTGACAGGAGTCAAGGTCATTGCGGCCTCAGGGAGCTGATGCGCGGTCCAGAATCACATGGAGATCCTGCTGCCCGGGATCTCGCAGGGAACTTCCCACTCCCACGGCAGGCAGGTGCCATGGATCCCGAAAGCGGAGTGCTCTGCTGCGGCAGAGGGGGTGGCTGACATGTGGACCAGCGGTTCCGACTTCGCGGTCCTTCCGGTGTTTCGCGACTCCACCCGTGGGGTTCGTCAACTCGGCCCGCGTTCGCACTGCCTCCAGCCACCAGGAGTCGGTGCTCGTGGCGCTGGTGTGATCTTGCGGTCAGGGAGACCAAAGCCACCGCAGGTCGGCTAGGGCAGAGGTCGCGGGGAGATGCGGAAATGCAGCAGCAGAGTCGTAACCTCGCAGCTTTGAGATCCGCTGCAGGGCGGCGTCCGAAGTATCGAAAGTACCTAACGATGGCGCCCGCGGACTGCAGGGGAGTCCGCAGGCGCATCGGAAGCGGAGATTCTCGTTCACGTCCTCCCGGACGGCAAGGACCAGAAGCGGGCTGCTTCGCGCGGCGAGTGGCCTTTAGCCTCTACAGCTTCCCCCGTACGGCAACCTTCGCACCGCCCTCCGTCCGGGCATCCGAGCACAGGGGCCACCGGTGGCCTTGTTGTGATTCTCAGGAAAGCAAAGCGCGTTGCTTCGGAAACCATCCGTGACAGAGGGAAAGGGGAAAAAACGGATCGCGAAAGCATAGACGAGGCGGAGGGAGTATTCGAGGAGGAACGGCGCTGCGACCTGCGGCACGACTGCTGAAGTGAACAGGCGACAGCAAACCCTGCAGGTGCTGCCGCCCACATCAGCAAGTGCCGGAAGGCAGCAGCACCCTAACCTATTCGCCACCTACCCTACATAACCTGACCTACCCACAAACTATTCTATCCAACCTATCCAATACTATCTTACCTAACCTAACCTGACTACCCACTACCTGTCCTGCTCATCCTACCCACTACCTATTCTATCCAACCAACACACGACCTGTCCTACCCATCCTTCCTAACTTACGCTAACCTAATCACTACCTATCCCACCCAATCAACCCATTACTATCTTACCTAAACTAACCTGATCATCCACTACCTATTACATCCAACCTATCCACTATCTATACTACCCAACCAACCCATTATTTATTCTACCTCACCTACCCAAACTATCCACTACCTATACTACACAATCAACCCATGACTTGTCCTACTATTCCACCCACTACCTATTGTATCCAACCCAACTTGTCCTGCCTAACCCGACCTAGCCTCACCGTGAGGTCGCCTTGCGAGAGGATCGTTTGCGAACTAGCAGCGCAGAACGAATTGGTTTCCTGGCTCAGATGTTCCGAAAGTGCCGGTTGCCGAGCCCAAGCATGGTCTTCAGAGAATCCTCTCCATCGGGGTGTCCGACCGGGCGGACCGGGGAGTAGGATGCCACGTCTCCCCCTCTGCCACTGGACTGCTTTCCTTCTGGACGATCGCCGGGATGCAGAGTTTGCAGCGCTGCGACTGATGCTGCAGGAGGTGGCAGCAGCGCTCCTTGCCCTGCTGGGCGTTGTCTTCTCCAGCAGCTCCAGAATTTCGGTTCTGCGGCTCCATCGGAGGACACCTCACCAAAGTCGAGTTGGCTCCACGCAGAAAGAGATCCTGGCCGCGGTTGAAGAGGTTCGCTTGGTCACGAACACTGTCGCCAGGTTACCTTGAGGCGTTTCTTCTTTTGCCTTTCTTTCTTTCTAGGGCAACGGCAGCACACCGCCGAGCCTTTTAGGCCGACGCCTCTCTTCGTCCGACGTTTCGCACCTCCACCATTACGAAGAACACCTTGGGATCGAATTTGGCGGCCTGGGTGGTCTTTTCCGTTCGTGTCATGCAACCGAACATTCCTCCGGGGCGTGCGGTCCCCACCTGTAGGCTCGCAGGATTCTGCGCATGTCGAGGCGGAATCTTCTCCTCGTGGGGGACGTGCCGGTCCCAGGTGTCTCTCGATGGTGGAGTAGAGGTGGGAGATCCGAAATCAGTTTGCTGACCGAGATGCACCTTGGTGCGCTCCATCTCGCACGTCCTTCCCTGTTCTCCTACCCGCTTCCACGGCCTTCCGCCTCGAATGGGCGCCCGAAACGGGTCAGCCCGTTAGTTCTATGGGGCCGACTCCGCCCACTCTTCGTCCAGCATTCCCAGTGCGTTTTGGAGTCCACCCAGGCGCTCGGAGAAGCGAGCGAGTAGCCTTCCGGACCGCGTGCCAGCATCTGCGGCGTGGACACGAGGCACTGGCGCCATCTGCGCTTGGCGCGCTCCTTCGTGGGAAGAGGAGCCCGCGTTGGCGCAGTCCCGAAGACCCGCGTGCCCGAAGCCTTGTCGATTGAGACAATCCCGCTCTTCGGGACGAGGGGTGCTGCGTCACTCATCTCCCACGGCGCAAGCCCATTCGAGAACGTCCAGCTGCTGCTGCTGCTGCCGCTGCCCCCTGCAGTGGGATGGGAACCCTCCGGGGCCGCGAGCGCTGAAGATGCTGCTAATTCCGACGGAATGCCAGCCGGAATTCCCCTCTTCTGGTCCTAAGGGGGATTGAAGAATCGCCCGCCTCCTCAGTAGAGGAGGTCTCAGGAAGCTCTCCTTGACTACTGTCCGTGCCACCTGCGGCTTTTTGTTGCTGCAGAGCCGCGAGGTCCCTGGCTCCCGGGAGGAGCCCCAGGACTATCGGGAATCGGCGATCCTGTCAGTCCCCGCTTGCCCCGAATAAACACACGGAATTCGGCGAATGAATCCCTTGAGAGCAAATGGGGTCCGCGACGAGTGCCGACTAAGGGAGGGAGGCTTCCCTTCCACCTCGCCCGGTAGCGGATCAGGGAAGGGTTGGTGTCATGAAGGATCGCCCCAGACCGTTTGTTTGTTCCGGAAACCGAAAATTTCGCGCCGTGGGAGGGAAACAAAAGGGCTGGGGGGACACAGCAAGGTAGGTAGCTGAATCAGCCTGCCCGGAGTCGTCCGAAGAACCCCCCCGCGCCTGGGACCGCTTCGCTGTCCTCCGCAAGAGGCTCCGAGGGATGGCGCGCCCTTCCTCCGTCCTAGCGGCGACTGCCTGCGGGGGAAGGGGGGGGAAGGCCCTCCAAGGGGAGCCGAAGAACCGGAGCGCCCCCTGCGGCAGGTTCCCACTTCCCCTTAGTGCGCCTCAGAAGCTCAATGGTCATTCTCGTCTCCGGAGAGGACGATCCCCCCCCCCTAGCACATCAGTGAGGTGGTCAGCTCAGTGGTCAGTGAAAACGGCCAGATCTCCAAGTTTTCCTTCCCCTTTCTCCTGGGAGCAGTCCCGCGAAGCCCCTGAGGGCCTCGACCCAGCACTGCTGCCTCTCGGAGCCTGCCGGAATGCACCCCATGCCCGGCGAACTCGGAAGTCCAGGAGCCGGGAGGGACTCTTCAGGGCCGCGCGGCAGCGCCGGAAGTCATGGGTAAAAGGCAGGTCGAGGAGGGAGGAGGTTGGACAGGTACCAACCCTGGGCATCTGCTCTGTCGACGAGCTCCCATCCACGGGGGGGGGGGGGGCAAGCAGGAGGTTCGCCAGCGAAAGGACTCATCTTCCCCCCCCCCCCACCTTCCCACTGTCTCCCCCAACAGAAGGGTATGGGGGTGATCGAGAAAGGCAGAGGGCTCGTCCTGGGGGCGGTGTGTCGCTCGGAACGGGCCCGAAGCGAAGAGAACAACCAACAACCCGCCAAGAGTCGCGCGCGGCCGGACCGTTGCCGGAGCAGCGCTGGCGTCAGCGGGCGGATGTGTCCGAATCGAAGGGCGCGTCTTCTTTTGCTTCCGGGAGTGCCGCTCCACTCTCAACGGGCTCACGCATGTGACGTCCACCCCTCTCTGACGGAGGGGATTCTAGCGTGCCGCCGGTCCAGGCTGCCTGGCAACCGCGGGAGCTTTCTCCTGGCGAACCTCCCGGAACGAGCGTGAAGGCCTGTCCACCCCGTAAGCGCCATTCCAGACGGCCAAAGAGGCTCCCCATCGTACGTTCCAGACGGGAGAAAGCGGGGAGGGAAGGCAGGGAGCTGAAGGTGGCTCCTCCTGGATGCCCTCGGCGGAAGCTGCCGGCAATGTGCTGACCCCGGCGAGGGAGCGATCCGGGAAAAACGGCCGTCTCTAACCGACTCACCCCTCAGCTACTGTGGGCATCAAAGGGAGAACAGAGAGAGGGCAGAGGGGCCAGCGGAAGGATGGATTGCTCGACCACGTATCCTCCGAGGTCGCGTTCAGTTGGACCACTCGAGGCGGACCCATCCCAGGTCACGGAAAACCCCACAAGGTCCTCGGAGCGAGGGAACTTTGGACGCGCGCAGCAGCTGTGTCGGGATGGACCATCCAGCAGCGATGGGCGGCGTCGCGCCGCGTCTCTCTGGAGACGTGTTCCCCCTTGCTGTCACCCGTTGAGTGGTGTTTTGCAAACGCATCCACGGCGAGCTGCGTAGAGTCGCTCTCGCCGAAGGGCACGGCGACGGTGGACTAGTCGTACCCCCCGAGAGCGCGGAGGAGGCTGTGCTCCCCACCACGAGGGGGGCCGTAGCTATTGTTCCCTTGGACACGGAGAGGATCACCCGATGGGGCCCAGCCTCTGGCATCCGTGTTCGGATGCTAGGAGTACCCGAAGATGGCGCCTCCCCGCGGTTCGGATGGTATCCGGCGAGAGAGACCTATGGTCGCAGGAGGGGCGCCCTCACCGACTGCCTCGGAGAGTGCAGGGGCAGCCCATTGACAGCGATGTCCTCCGAACAGGACCTCACCCTGAGTCCAGGACGCAAAGAATCGGACCGTGGGGCGTGTCTGGCCTGGCCCTCGCCGATCCTGCAGGAAGCTCCTCCGGGACGACACCACGCGAGGTGCCCTCCGTGGAATCCCGGTGGGCTCAACGCAGCCCCGGTTGGAAGCGCATGCTGCCCTGTGGGGTGACAGTTCCTCTCGGATCCGGTTCGAGCGGCGAGGAGAAAGCGGGGGGGTCGGGCGGACGGGGCCTCCATGCCTCAACACGGCCCTCCTCCCTCCGTAGGCTGGGGCAGGCAGTCCTCGGGATAGGAATCGTTCCCGGTTCGCGGCGACGACCTACTTGCCGACCTAGAATAGGGACCACGCTAGAGTCCTGGGGCGTCGCACGGTCCCCTGAGCGGCGCCTCTGGGGTAGACGTCGACCCAGGAACGTGCGCACGCGCCCTCGGAATCCGCCGCTGCCACTCCGGGAGGTGCCGGGAAATCTAGGAGGCGCCCGCATTGGTGGCCGCGGTCTTCTCCCTTCGAAGAGCGGCCCTTTGGGGGAAACTGAGAAGCGACCCTTCGGGGTTGTCTTCAGAGAGAGCAACAAGGGTGCCCTCCGGACAATAAACTCAGAGTGGCCTCCCCCGAGAGTCCCTCCGGAGAAGGTCAGGAAGGGGTCCCTTCTCAAGCGCGAGAGAGGACCCATTCCCCCTCTTCCTGGATTCCTGGGGTGCTCACCCTGCAGGGTCGCCACCTAACCTTTGAAGAGCTGACATGCACCCTTTGGGTGAAGCGTGGTCAAGAAGAACCTCGTCCTCCCGAGGAGGCTGAGTGTTCTTCAGCAACCCTTGGAAACCAAAAAAAAAAGTAAACCCGGGAGAGGAAGGCGAGCTGTTCCCTCTCTGGAATTCAAGAGGGGCACTCGGGAAAGCCAGTGGGTCTGGGCCCAGCCTATTTCCGGTGAGGTCATCTTGGCATCGACTGCTAACCAAAGCAGCACCCAGCGTTCCAGATGCGGCGTTCCCCTCTTGGCGGAGGACGGGCTCAGGGAGGACTGGACTCCTGCCGAGCGCAGCCCGCTGCCAGGCGATCCGGACGTCGAAGAAGGCAGGAGCGGGTCGGGTCATTCGTTCGCAGCGCCGGCAATCGGTCGGCACTCCGCGGAATGGCTTCCGAGCGCCGCGGGGCAGACCGCACCAGAAGGTGTCCCGATCTTTCCAATCTGCCTGACTACCCTGCAACAGGCAACTGCTGGAGCCACCGGGGTCGAGCGTTCTCGCCCCGAGGCGCCATCCGCGAGCGGTCGGGGACAGGCAACCTGCGGCGGTCCAGAAAAGTTCTTGCGGGGGCGTCGCCACCAGCGAGGTCTTCATGCCCGACGATGACGTGGGGAGTTTGCGGGAAGATAGACGGACCTCCAGCCGACCGGAAAATCAGACGCACCTCTGAGGACGCCCGCCCTCTACGGTCGCGGGAACCGACTGCTGGACAGGGGATTACAACTGCAGCGCAGGGAGGCTTGGCTCACAGAGAGCACATCCTGCGTTGGTCAGCATCTCTCTCCCGGTCCCACCCTGCACTCCCCCCCAGTCCGCCGTCTTGATGTGGCTCGTCCGACTCGACTCGCCCACTCAAGGGTGAGGGTGGGGACTGCAGGGCCAAGAAGCACCGGCCTGGCGCTGCGGAGCAGAGAGCCTTTTCCACTCAATGCCTCCCGACTGAAGGAGTCGGTCCGGCAGCACCGGGAGAAACCTGGAAATTGGGTTCCTCGGTGACCCGGGAAGCAACTTGAGATCTTCAGAGAGCTCGAGACCTAATGCAGGAGGTCAAGGGAGGACGGGCTGGCTGGAGGCAACCTCTCAAAGGAGGGACTGCGGGGAAATTCGCGAATTCCCTTCCTTCCCACCCTCCTTCCCCCTGCGGTGTTTCCGGGCCTCCGGGAGGGATGACACAGGACGGTGCTCGGAAATCCGCTCTGCATGCCGCCGCCGCGTCGATCCACGTGGACTGCGCCATCGCGGGACGGATGGCGTTCCCAGTCCGCGGTCGAGGCATCGAGCGTGTGCGTTCGGCCCGGGCGCACCTCTTGCCGACCCACAGGAAGATGAGAACACCTGGTGTTCCGCCAGCACACCTCCGCTTGAAATGCCCCGCTCGCCCGAGGGTCAGCCCCACCTAAAATGAGGTTGTGGGGATGACCTTCGATGACCAGTTGGTGAACTCCCGGCCGGGCAAAACCAACAGGGCTGGAATCCCCCACCTGCCGCGGGCAAAGAGTGCAGCCGCTCCGCGCCAGGCTGAGCGCGTTCCACACGCGAGCAAGTCTCCTTGGAAACGGCTCGAGCGTCTCAGGGGCGGAGCCGCTGCCCTCGCGAACGAGGGACCTCCAATGTCGATCGACTCTTCGGCGGTGAGCTGCCGGGCTGAGCAGAGAAGCCCCTCGAATCCAGGATGCGCGGAAAACTCACAGGAATGACCCGCGGCGACTCCAGGGGCAGCGCGCCGCCGGAAAAGTTCATCCCGTGGATGCTATGGAGACCCCATCCGGAAGACCCCGACAGATCGTTCCCGACGCACCTTCGCGCTCACAACTGCACGGGGTCCCGCGCGCCCCGCCGCCATGGCAACGATGAAGACGCGAACCCCGAGCCTGCTGACTGCCATACGGACAGGTGTAAGAGCAAGCCACAGGAAGGTGCATCTTCACCCAGGCGGATCCCTCCGTTCTTGGGGCTGCCCGAAGGGAGCAGCGCGCTGTAGACAGGCAGTACCCCTAGGGGGTATCAGCAGGTTTCCTTTTCACCACCAGAGGGGCGCCCCGAGGGCATCCCTGGAAGGACTCCAGAGTGTCAACTTCCAATCCCGGAGGCCAGTCGACGGGGGTAAGCATCCGGGGGTTCTCAGCCTCCAACGGTGCCGCACTTGAAGCCAACTGGAGTCAACCGGTGCCATCCAGCGCAGAAGAGGAGGAAAACTCGAAACCCGAGCGATGCACTCCTCTCCTGTTCTCCAGGATGCTCCCTTCCCTCGCCCGGGCAAGATTCGAACCCGCGATGCGCGAGCGCAACCGCGCGGAGCCACCGAGTCGCGAACGGCAGTTCCCCACGCAGCCTTGGTTCCCTGCCCGTGGAAGGATACGGGGGACCGTGTCGCATCCGGAAAAAAGAAGATTCCTGCCCCCCTTTGCCCCCTCTCCCTTTCCCCGTCACCCGCCCGGGAGGCATTCGCAGCTCGCCGTCACATCCCTCCCCTCCCAGTTCCGCTCGCATGCATCCAATCAGCAGGGAAGGCGCACGAGAGCAAGGCCAGCGGAGGGCGAAATCCGGGGGAGGGAGAGAGAAATTTCATCTTCTGAGGGGGGGAAGGGGGCGAGTGGAGACGGAGAGGAGGAAGCCTGGACGATAGGTAATGGACCACGTGGGGGCGCGGACGTGGGAAAGCCCTGGAGAAATCAGCGCAGGGAGGGGGCAGCAGGTCCCGCGCGCCGTGGATTGCCCCCCCTCCCTCTGCGCTCCAGGAAGCGCCGCCGGCAGGGACGAAGAACCGGCCGACTTGGAAGTCGGGCAGAACTCCGCCCGCGGGTCGCGTGGCCGTGGAAGGACCTTCAAAGGGACGCCTCGCGCGACGACGCAGGGGGGACAGGCCGGGGAGAAGGGGAAGACACGACCTCCCCCTCCACCCAGAGACCCGGTCCGCTTTCCAGCCCCCCTGACGCCCCTCTGCGGGGCGGCCCTCTCGCAGCCAGGTGGCGCCGGAAGCGTCGGCCTGTCCGGGAGACGACCGGCCCGCGCCGCCGGACTCGGGTCTGCGGAGCTGGGGGTCCCTCACGCAGCAGCCCGGAGCCTCGGGTGAGTCTCCCTGTGAACTGGCGAAGAGTGGGGTGCTCCAAGAGGAGCGCGTCCTCCGACCCGGGTGCTTTCGAGGTCAGGCGACGTCATGACGCCCTAGGGGAAGGTCCGCCTTGAGGAAGCGGAAGGAGAGGAGGGACGTAGAAGGAGACCTGCGGGCGGTGCCTCTGGGGTGGCGCCCTTTAGCTAGGGACCCCCATGGAGTGGGTGACGGAGCGTATGGCGCCGTGCCGGTGGCATGCACGAAGGGGCGGCGCGTGTAGTCCACCGGGACTTGAGAGGCCCGGACGAAGCGTCCCCAGAAGGGCCGGAAGGCAGCGCACCGCACTAGCAGGCGACATGGTCCGGGTCTGCCCCCTCTTCGCCAATGGCACGCCCGAGTAGGTTGCGTGGGAGATCCGTAGTGCGGCAATGCGGCGCCCCTGCCACCCTAGAGGAGGGGAGAGACCGCCCGACAGCACCGCGGGCGACTGGGGGTCCTCGTACGGGGAAAGGGGTGTATGTGCGAACCGCGGAGGAGCTCCGCGATAGCCGCCCACCGCTGGAAGCGGCGCCTCGATGAAGGAACCGCCAGAGATCCGCCCGCCCTCCGGCTGTGACCCACCTTGAGGGGGGGTACCTCCTGAGGTCGCTGCCGCAGGACGGGCAGGGACGCTGACCCTTCCCCCATCCGCGGCGGCCTGGCACGCGCGGAGTCAAGGATGGATATGGCAACCCTGCGGCTGGATGCTCGAGAGTCGCCCCCCTTCCCTCCCCCAAAACCATGGCGTCGCACGCAGTTCCACAGAGCCTGTGGGGGTCGCACGTCCACGCCGCTTGATACCGGGAGCTTCTGGCGACCTGAGGGGCGGGGCAGCTGGACCGCCGCCGCCCACGACCCCTGCTGCTCCCCGCTGGGTCTCCGGGCGGAGGCGAGCCTCAGACTTCCCCGAGCTAGTGAAACGCCGGAAGCGGGTGACCTCCAGGAGCATCCCGTCCGAAGAGAAGGGGATCCGGGTCGAGTGCCCCTTGGGCATCCAGGGACCGCAGGACGTAAGATGAGCGGTAGCAGCGGGCGAGGTCTCCCTGCTGACCCTGAGCAACTCCTGCGGCAACGGCGAGAGCACTCGTGGGCGCCCTGACAGCCTGAGGTCGAAGCTCTTCTGTGTGCTCCCGGACGTGCAGCACCCTCTGGACAAGGGGAGTCACGGTAGGGCGGGCCGTCGGGAAAAAAAGTTGCCCTTGCTCGGCCCCTTTTTGTCCGTCCCCGTTCAGCGGTCCATTGCGCGGCAGAGGCGCCACCGTCGAGATCGCGTCCTTCACTCGCATTCCCCCCCCGCACCTCTGCTGCAAACGAAACGCCGCCGCTGCAGGCGCCTCGCTCCAGACGTTTCCCGACCACGAACGGCGGCTGCGGGGAGGTGGTCGACCACCTCCGCGCGCCCGGGGCGGCGGCGGTGTCTTCGAGATGTTCCACCGGGAAAAGCTCGAGACCGGACGGCTTCTTCAGAGCACCCGCAGAAGCGCCAGGTCAGCCGCCCTCCGTGTGCGTCCCCTCTGGGGAGAACTCCGCTGGAGAAGTCACCCGGAGGCTCGGCTGTCCTCCGCCGGCGCTGCGGGGGTGATCGGCCACGCGAGCGCCTCTACCGGGCGGCGTGGGAAACTTGTCCAGGAGGGAAGGGAGGGGGTGGGGAGGAGGGAGAAGATCCCCTGCTCCCGTCCTTCCCTTTCTTGCGCGCTAATTGGCTCCTCCCTCCCCCTCTTCTTCCTGCTGTCATCCGTTCCCATGCCGGCGTGCGCGCCGTCGGGATGATTGGATTCCCTTCTCCTTCCCGCCTTCCCTCTCCGGGTCCCCTCCCTCACAGTCCCTAGGGAAGTCCAGCTGGCGCCCCCTCAAGGACGGTGACGCCATTTTGCTTTCTCCTGCGTCTCCGTCTCCACCCCCGGACATCCGTCTGGGGATCGCCCCTGCAGGCGCCTGGCGATGGGGAGGGAGACTCCCGCCACCAGTGTCTAGAGACCGCAGGGGTGATCCCCGGAGGTGCGGCCGCCTTTTGGCGCCCTTTCTGGGGAGCTACTCGGGGTAGCCTTCCCAGGGTCCGCAGGGGAGAATCCCGCGGAGGGTTCGGAAAGCGGTCGTGGCGACGTCCCCGGGGCAGGGTAGGGCACACAGCCCTTCGTTACTCCCCAGGCGACTCTCCCGATTCTTCCCCTGATCCCGTGCCTTCCTCCCTGCCTGCTCCAGGGATCGGCAACCTCCGCATCGCCCGGCAACAGCAGAATCCGTCACGCCGGAAGCCCTCCCGGATGATGGATCTGCCGGCGGGCGGGGCGCGATGCGCGGCTTCCCGGGAGCGCCCGGATGGAGCTCGTGGGAACCGGACAAGGGGTCAGCGGACTCCTCCGTCGCCTCCTTCCGGAGCTGACGGCCCTTCCCGACGGAAGTGGACCGGGATCACGCGCGAACACCCTCCGACCAGCAAGCCGCCGAGGAGCGGCGGCGGTGCCCTTCCCTGCCAGAGGCCCCTCGTCTGGGTGTCGCCCGCGGGCGGCGAGGGGGAGGGGCCGTGGGCACCGCGACGAGAGGTGGAAGCGCTCTTGACCGTCGCCGCTTGGCATGCCCACCGCGAGGTTGGCGCAGCCGCCCCGCCAGCGATGACCGCCGCCGCCGGCAGGTGGGGCACGCGTGCGCCGTTCGTCTGCACCTTCTTTCTTCTTTCTTCTCACCCTTTTTTCTTCCTTTGGGACCCTCCTGCGTAAGAGGGCGTTTCTTGGAAGACATCTTTCACGCGGGACACGGCATTCAAGGCGTTCCCTGCGACCGAGAACGCACGGGTGCTCCGTGGGCTAGGGGGGTCTCCCCGCATCATTTCCGCTTGCCCACTACCCTGACAGCATCCCGAGACCTCCCGAAACAGCCACAGAAACGAAGCTCGGACCCTAGCAACGCCGTCAGCCTCCCCGCTTGCGCCCCTCGCCCTCCCTTCCGCCCCTTCCGCAGGAGGACTTGCGGTGACAAGAGGACGAGCAAGAGTGGGGGTGGAAGGGAGGAGAGAATGCGGAAGGGAGTAAGAGGAAGGGGGGAGGAAGAGGTGGGGAGTGCGCTGCTTTTCTTATGAGCCCACTGGGATGGACCCGGCTGCTGGGTGGGTCCTTTCCGAGGAGCCCGAAGGGTTGGATCCACCCGTCTGCTCTTGGCGGAAGGTTGGATTCACTCCTTGGTCCGGAAGCCGCAGATGCCCTTCGGTTCTTTTCCGTCCATCCAGCAGCACCGAGTCCATTTGCCAGAGTGCCCACTTGGTGGCACCCAGGGCAGTGCAGGCGGTGGACTGCCACCGCGCTGCCAGCACGCAGGTAGCAACGGCGCCGCCACCAGTCGCGGAAGGCAGGTAGGGAGAAGTCGCACCGCCTCTGCCCCGCCGGCTGCAGCGGTGTCCTCTCCAGAGTTCCTCCACCGGATCTCCTCTGCCGCGAGCCAGCAGGGACACCCTTCGAGGGTTTCCGCGTTCCCGGTAGCGCATCACGGAGCCCCGAGGTCATGCTGGCGGCGGCTCTTCTCTTCGCGGTGAGAGGGGGGGGACCTGCCCCTTGGGAGACAGCGGGAGGAATCTCAGCAACACTGCCAAGGAAACCTCCGGTCCTGGCGTCCTCCCTCCCGGTTCTCGAATCCGAAGGCGTCGGACAATCCCTTTGCAGGCTGGTGGCGCCACGACCGCAACGCGGGCGCCGGTGACGGAGGGACCACGGTCGCGGAAGCGATGCATAGCAGAGCACGTCGCCATGGAGACCGCCTCATCGCGTGGCGCAGAGTCAGCTGGGATCGAAGCGCAAATGGAATCACAGGAATGGTAACAGCCAGTGGTGGCGCCCTCGTGGGGAGATCGTTCTCGCCAGCCAAGGGATGCTAGCAACCCTGCGGCCCTTCTGTTTGCCGCCCTCCTTCCCGCTTTCCTTCTCCTCCCTTGAGGATTCATCCTCCGGGGTTTCCTCGAAAGCGCTCCCGAGGGCACGTCGAGGGAGAGGCCCACATTGCCAGGATGCTCCCGCCGGCAGGGTCCATCGAGGATGACCTGCCGCCGTCCCGTGCGCGTCGCGGAGGGAGCTGCTCGTGGGCGGGTGGGTCATCCCAGAGAGCAGTTTCATGGTGAACAAGAAAATGGACCCCGCGGTCCCAGAATAGGGGGACGTCGGGAGAGACTGTTGGGATGGATGTACCACCACAAGAACCAGCTGCCTGTAGGAGCGCCAACGGCTGTGGCAGCTGAAGTTAAACAGGCTCGTGCGCCAATACCCGAACCTACGGTGGATGGGCCGGCCAAGGCCACGGATCTCGAAAGACCGATGGCGACCGCGTCTCAGACAGCAGCGAATGCATTTTCTCCCTGCATAGCGCACACGTGGGCGTGATCCGGGCCGGGCCGGGGGAGAAAAAGGTCCTGCACGCGCATCCGGGCGTGCCAGTCCTCATCCTCTTCGAGACAGACCGACAGGAAGGGGAAGGGGGTGCAAGGATCGGAAGGGGTGGCGCGTTGTCCGTTTTCCTGGCCTTCGCTCCTCGTCCCCAGCCTCCTGTTCGCCTGCAGGATCCGAAGAGCACCCGAGGGTAACTCGTGAGGGGTGTCTCCCTCCCGCGGGGAAGACGGCGTGCACCTCGTTCGGCGCTCTACGAAGTCCCCACCTTCTTCACCACCCATCGATACAGAATTCGATTCCGGATCTTCTTTTCCCCTTCCCGGCAGGGGCGGCCGCGAGCCGTCCGCGCTAGGGGTGGGTCGGAAGGGGACCGAACGAAAGGGATGCGAGAATCGTCGTCCCCATGTCCTGTGCTTCCCTCTTCACTCCGCGACTGAACTCGTGAAACGTGGGATGGGGGTCGTAGAAGGGGATTTCCGAAGCGAACCTCATTAGCCCACGAACTCCTCAGTTTTAGATCGATCGGGTTTTTCCTCCTCCTCCTCCTCTTCTTCTTCTCCTCAAGTGAATTAAATCTAAAAAAATTTTGCATCACATCTCGGTGCAGAAAACGCGCCTCCGCGCTTCCAACGATCCACCAGAGTTCGATGCGCGCAATTGGGGCCTCCCTTTCCGCTCTTCCCACCGTCTCCCATGGAAACCGAAGGGAACGGAAGGCCTTCTTTCATCACGTGCTTGCGCGCTGTCGCGGCCGCTCGGGGAGGTCCACCGCGGCCGAATCTGCGTGTCCGCCCTCCCACCCCACCCCATGTGTTGGCTCCTTGCAAGGGAGGCCCCTAGAAGAGGTCGTCCGCACCGACGCGGGGGTTCCAAGAAGGGCGCGAGACTTTTCCGAGGAGCCTCGTCGTGAAAGGGAAGGGAAGGTAGGACGCAGGTGGCTCCGCAGCCGTTCGAAGGTGAGTAGCGGGTTCGTTCCCAGGCGGGCCCTCGTCAGTGCGGAAACCGATCGACCCCCGCTGAGAACCGGGAGAGGTTGCGCCGAGCACGGAGCGGGAAACAGCTGCGCGCTTCCACCTCCGCTTCGCGAAACCCCAAGTGCCCGATTCCCGGTTCTTCCCCGAACCCCTCGCACTTTCCCCCGACGTTTCGCGCCCGACGACCGGATGCGCCTCTTACTGCCCAACGAAATGCGTTGGGCTGGCGCTGGGAAGTTGTTTTTTCCCACAATTTAAGTTTCCTTCGGGAGCCGGGACATCGAAGCGGAGCTAGTTGATTAACTGGATGATGGAAATCCTTTCGGGTTCTCCTCCCGTTTTCGCTGCTTTCCTTCCAGCTTTTATCTTTTATTTTTTTTGGTTCTCAAGGAGTGCCGAAGAGCCGTTCGCCTTCTCAGAGGGGGCTCGTGAAGCTCTTGAAGTCAGCGTCACCCGAGTGTACGTGTAACTCTTCAAGATAGGGGATACCCCGGGAGGGGGGACCACCACATGAACCCAGGAAGGCTCCAGAGGAAGTAGTTCCTTCCTCTGACTCGGGAGGGAAATGCCGCCCTTGGTTATCTCCGAAGGGAACCTCTTCTCATTCTCTCCTGAGGAACCCCCCGGAGAAGAGGCCACTTCTTGTTTCTTCTCTGTAGGGAACCCGCAACGGAACCGCTCCCTGTTGTTCCTCTGAAGAGAACCCTGGAGAAACTCTTCCCATTTTCTCTGAGGAACTCTCCGAAGGGAGCAGTGCGCTTTTGAAAGACAATCCCCCGAGGGTGGTATCAACCGTCTCCATGGAACGGCTCCATTTCCCCAACAGGAGGCGGAATCCAGAAAGGAACCGGCTCCCTGAATTCCTGGAAGGACACTGGAGAGTCAACTTCCAATCCTGGCCAGCCAACGGGGGCATCCACCGGTGGTTTCCGGCTTCCAACATTGCTGCCTCACCCGAAGCCTTCAGGTCAACCGGTGTCACCCTGAGGGGGAGATTCGAAATCCCCCCACGCATCCCATGTTCTCGGGGTTCGAACCTGCAATGCTCGATGAGACGTGTGGACACCGCAGCCACACGGCCGCCAACGCGGGCCTGAAGTCTGCATCCATGGAGAAGACAAGCGTTGCTCGCCACCTCAGAGGGCACTGGCGCCTCCGTGAGTTCCCGTGAATGCGGCAGCGCTGCAGAAGGTCCGGCCTGCTTGCCACTCAGCTGAAGGCCGTTCAGGTGGATGGCGGCCAAGAGCAGGACCCCCTGACGAGATACGGATGCATGGGCGATGCTGAGCCGACGGCCAAGCACCGCGCGCGAAAGGTACGGCTCGAGGACTTGTGGCCTCATTCGTGTCCACTGCCCGCTTTCAGCGAAAGGTGTGGCACCGTCGCGTCCCACTGACACCTGCAGCTACGCCCACAAGGCTCTTCCGCGCGGCACGTCCAACCCTTAAAAGCCCTCTCTCCAGCTCCGCAATACGAAATCCCTTCCCTCCGGTCGGTCCCCCGGATCGGAACGAGCTGGAGCACGTCCTCGAAGGCGTTCCTCCCGTCGTCCTCCCCCTCCACGAAAAACAAAAGCTGGCAGCCGACCCGCACTCCTGGCGCTGGCTCGCAAGCCAATCGACCCGGAAAGACGTCTGAAGGAAGAGTGGAAGCCGAAGACGTACACGTGGGAACACGCCCCCCCATCCACGCAGCCACTTGTAGTCGGGACAGGCCTTCCCTTTCCCCCTCCTTTTTTTTCCATGTCGGACACCACGCTGCCTAAATTACGTCCATATCTCTCAGCGATGGAAAAAGGAGGATTCCAAGTGTCTCCTTTCTTGTCCGTGTTGATTAGATCGTTGTCTCGGCTATCGATTTCCCTCCTCACGGCCCTGCTGTGGATCCCCCCCTCCACTCGAACTCCACTCCCCCTGCGTGGCTCACGGGAGATTGAGTTCCTCGCGCGGATTACCTCCCGGCACAAATTAACCGATCGCGTCACGTGGACTTCGGGGGAGAGCGGCTCGTGCCATCCTCCGCGATTTCGCAGGTTCGGATAGACGTAGGGCACCGCTCGAAGGTTCTCCCGGTCAGCTTCTCCCGTTGCGCGGGCCCCGAGAGCTTTCCGTGGGAGCGGCCGACCGACACCGCCCCATGTCTCACTCGGTCCCCCCTCTCCTTCCCCGATTTCTACGCGGACGGTGGCCAAGTAGGTGGCTTCGACTCTGGAAAGGCACGCAGGCAGTCTCGTGCGCTCTTATCCTTCTGCCCTCTCTCCCGTTCGAAGCCCTTCGTCGAAAAGTTCCGAACGGGAGAGAGGGCTCTCAAAGTGGATCGTCCATCTCCTCTAGACGTGCGCCTCTGCCCCTCCTGTCCCTTCCTGTGGAAGGGTGGTCACTGAGGGAAACCATCCTCACCGACGCGGGTTTCCAAGGAGAGCCCGACTCTTCCTAGGAACCTAGTAGAAAAGTGGGATGCTTCTCAACAACAACAAAAAAACTCTGCGAATGTAAACGTCTACATGTGAGAATTCCGAGCACAGTCTTTTGAAAAGGGTAAAACCTCTGCCCAAACCGAACACTTGACCAGAGCACTTCCTTCCTTCGCGAGCGGACGCCGTGCGTTAGCGGCTCCCACAACTTTTCCGACGTCCTTCTCGTCTCTTCTTTGCATCTTTGAGACACAGAGGCAGAGCTCTCCGGACTGTCGTTTCGATCGCTTCCCTTTCTTTCCCTTTCGTTTCACCACCTCTGCCTCCTTTTCCACGATGCCTCCGCTCTGTCTCTCCGAAATCCCTATGGGAACGGAGACGCACTTTCGGGAACCCGTCTGGGAATTCCAGACCACCTCGTGCACCACACGCGTGTGCATCACCTGAAGCTCTCCGGTACCACCCCTGGCTTCTTGCACGAGGTTCCCATCCATCAGAGTGCATCCTTTGCCCATCGTGCGTCCATGGAGCTGGGCTCGAACGAAGGACGGTCGGGGCCTGTGATTTCCGGGAAACAGCGCTTTCATCTGCATCTTCTCCCG
Organism: Raillietiella orientalis; assembly: GCA_036172245.1. Classification (NCBI taxonomy): domain Eukaryota; kingdom Metazoa; phylum Arthropoda; class Ichthyostraca; order Raillietiellida; family Raillietiellidae; genus Raillietiella; species Raillietiella orientalis. Next base: position 351,516 of record JAYWIR010000060.1, on the reverse strand, counting down.
TGTACCCAGCCGAATGGAAACCCGTGGAGGGCTTCCCCATTAGTTGGTAGCTTTCGCACGTCCAGTGCTTTTAAAGGGCGCCGGTCGTGTGCGGGCAGCACGTGATTCTTGCTGTAATTTGTTTGCACCGGGTCACCCCCTTCATCACTCTTACTCTGACCGCGCGTGCGGCCATTCCGAGTACCTGGACGTTTCACACTTGATGCAGGGAAGAAGGAGACTCGTGAAGTTCATCCCTCCAGAAGATGAAGGGTAATTACTTCCTCACAATCGAAAGGTGAAATATGGAAAGGAAACTGCAATAAGTTTTGCCGCTCAGGGGAAAGAGGGTGGAAGTCTACATGATTGAGCCCGGAGCGAGTTATTACTTTATTTCTCCGGAGATGATTTCATTCAGTGAATCGACTCGTCTCGTTCATCGTCTGCTCTAAGCGATTCTGCTGCCTAACAACAGCAGTTTTCCCTCTCTCTCTCTCTCTCTCTCTGTGTGTGTGTACGGTTTCGTAGATCTTTGTGACGCCTTCCGTCTCCGCCGCCCGTAACCTCTTAGGATCTCATCGTTGATGTGGTTGTTCCGCGATCATCAAGCAGTGCGCATCACTCTGCGATGGGAGCATTATAGCTGATGATTTCTAAAGACCCATCACACGGAAGCTGATTCTGTAACCCCGCGAATGGAGCTGCACTTTCACTTCGAAAATCCCTTATCACATCCTTTCACAATATGCTACAAAATATGTGCATGTGGGTGTGCATAGTTGTATGCATATATATATATATATATATATATCCTCCATTTTCTCCTGTGGCCTTCTCCTTAATTGCAGCAGCATACTCCTCTTCTTCCATTCCAGTTGGCAGCAAATAAATGTGATCAAGGCAGCGAAGAAGTTGCAGGTTTTGCATTCGCAAATCTAAAATATTTAGAAAATAAAAGCCAAAATGTTTTTCTTCCTTTGCTTCATATTTCGTGCCGATAGATTATGACGTAAGTTTCTCGTTCCTCCCCCCCTCCCCTCCCCGCTCTGCATTTCGATGTACAAAACACACGCTGCTCGCCAAACTGAAGATTTTCCTCGCTCCGTTCAGAGGCAGCGAAAGAAGATGGCGCCATCAGTCTCTGCTGAGGGACAGTCTTCGGAGGTCAGGACAACTTTGCTGCGGCACAAAGAGCATCCTTCGGGGCGTTTCGAGAGATCGAAGGCGCTTCACTTCCGGCTTCGATCGTTCCCGTCGGGACTACCGACACGCAGGTTGGCACACGGCCGCGTTTGAGTGGGCAGCTCTTGCGGCCATCGTCAGGGAACGCGGTTCCGTGTGCACTGCAGCGGATTCTCCAGTGACCTCACCGAAGAGCAGGTTCCGTGCAAGCACCACTTCAAGGACCACCAGGCCTGATTGCCATCCGGACCCCGTCCAGGCGCCTTCAGGTGTCGCCCAACGCAGCAGTGTGCGTGACCGGGTCGGAACGTTGGCCTCTGTGCAAAAACGCTGGCGGGCGTTCCCTCTTCTGGCCTGAAGCACGGACAAGTGGAAATCCCGTCTTAGATTGGGTGTGAAGAAAGGTGTAGCTCCCTAAAGCAGCGGGAACGGGTTCTCCTCCCGTTCCCGCTGCTTTCCTTCTGGCCTTTGTTTGCTTGTTTCTCGGGTTTCGTTTCTTTTTGGTACATCAAGTGGTGAAGATCCGCCCGCCTCACACTGTCGGCACCACCCGAGGGCTCACGTGGACCCTCAAAGTTAGGGAATACCCTGAAGGGATCACTATGAATCCAGGAAGGCTCTGGAGGAAGGAGTCCTCCTCCGCTTTCCCGGCTCTTCCTTATTCTCTCCGGAGGGACTCCACCAGCCCCTTCTTTTCCCCTCTGAAGAGAGGAACCCCAAAGGGAACAGCGCGCTTCTTGCACCCTGGAAAGGTGACCACCCGAGGGGGCTATCAATCAACCAACTCCATGGTACGCAATGGAGGGTCATCCTCCCTTGAAGGGGGGGGGGGAGGAACGACTCTATTTGCACAACCGCAAGGGAACCCTGAAGGAGCTCGCTCGATTCCTGGAAGGACCCCGGAGAGTTAACTTCCAAGCCCGGCCAGTCGATGGCGTGGGGGGGCGTCCGGGGGTTTCCGGCTTCCGCCAGTGTAGCCGCACCCGAACAGGCCATCCTGCAAAGCGAACCCGCCAACGCCAGGCGACGCGCGCGGCAGCTATGGCCACACGGCCGCCGACCCGGGCAATCTTCGAATCACAGATGAATAGCATCACGCATTCTTGGAGATGGACGTCGAGTTTGTCTGCTGATGGGAAACAATCTATAAACAAAAGTTCCACAATCTGGAACTCACCCGAGAATTTTTGCCGATGCTTCGGCGTTCGAAATTCCGAGTCGTCTCGGAGACGACCAAACCGAGTCAAAATTCTGCTGTAGAGCCAGGATCCTGCGGTCAGTCCCGTGTTATGCCTAAGGCACCATGTCCCCACAGAATGGAGGAAAATTAAGAAACCGGAAGCGGTGGCGATGTCATTCAGACCAACGCTGATGTACTTCCTGCCTACCGGTGTAGCACCACAGAGAGAGCAATCCAGACGTTTGCGAGGGCTCATTCCGCAGCGCGTGGGGTTCCGGAAATTCGCCCACGCGTTTGCGTAGGAACCGTGCAAAAAATCAACCAAATCGCAATGCACTCCTTTAGGCGTCTTTGTGCGTGCGTGTGACCGTTTGCACCCTGGAATGCCCTTTGAAGGAATTCCCGGATGCTCGTGGGCATCCCATTCCCATGCGCGTGTTGCCTCGGGCACTGCCTGGCTAGGACCGTGATCGCCACTGTTGGCACTCACTGACCCAAGAGGCAATGAGCCAGCAGAGGCGTTGCTTGCCTCTCGCGCACTCCACGTTCGTTCCAGCCATAACTCTTGCCCCGAGGGCTGCTCGCCCGTTTTCCCTCCACCCGGATCAGGGCTGCTCCTTTCAAGCGCTTGCTACGGATGGTTTGGTTGGCCCTTTTTATTCTTCGAAACTGGGCAACATGACCACCGACACACGCGTTGTAGCTGGCACTCCAGCATGTCGCTGTCGTCTCCGCATCCGACTTTCTCTTCCTTGCCTGCTTGGCATTTCGTTTCCCCTTTCTTGCTAATTGCAACGAGCCTGGGAATCGGAATGAGCGACTGTTCTGGTTTGAAGCTTCCAGAATGCGATCCAGATCTCCGTTGAGATGTGCCATTCGCATCAAACCACGGGCTGCTTCTTGAAATACTCAATTTCGGGAAGGCATCTTCAGTTCTTCGAATGCGTTGCGGTGAATCGTGGAAGCCTGGCAGTTGTCATTCCGTGTCTTCCGAGTCAAACACGCCCTAAGGCCGAGGGTCTCGTATGGTCGTCCTCCACTTCCGTCCTTCCGGATGGTTTCCTCCGGAGAGAATTTCCTCATCTTCGCCAAAGCTGGAAGGATGGGTCTCCCGTGAAGACAAAAGACGAGCGTGCGCTGTACAACCACAAGGAGAACCGCCGCCGTTGGATCGGTGGGGGGTGGATTTGGACACTGAGACTAGGATTCTCCAGGTGCCGTCGGCGGAGGTGAACCTGCCAACAGGAAGCAGCCTGAACGGAAGTGGTGCTTGGGACGACGCCTCGGACATCCGCCCCCCCATGCCGTTCACACGGAAACGAAACTTTGGCAGCTTTTTCCAAGCTGCCGTTTGGTTGTGACCTCGGCATGCATTTCCACGTCTCCTGTGGAAGAAAACGAAACCATGGAAACGGTTACCGTTCCCTCGATGATTAAGGTGGTATACTCAAAGAATTCGAAGAATAACTCACGGGTGACGATGAAAATGCAAGTGAGAGGAATCTTTAGGTTCCATGTCGAAAGCAGCGTTAACTTCCGGTTCCGCGAGTGAAGTGGCAAAGACCTCCGATTTCGGATGCTGTTTGAAAAGAAGAAAGCACCGGTGAAAGGATGGAGCTGCATCGCGACTCTGTTTTCCAAAGTTAGGGGACAGTTTCGCGCTGCAGCCATGTCTGAAACAGGGAGTCCCCCGCAAGTGTTCATCGGACACCACAGCGATTGGAAGCTCCGGTGCCAGACACGAGGGAGCACTCGATTTATTCCGTTGTGCTCGATGGGCTTCCGCGGAAATTGGCAAGTTCTTCTGGAAGCAGCCCAGCATCCCTATGAGCAAAGTTTGTCCGAGAGAAGCAGCCAGCGCTGGTTGTCGCATTCGAGGATGGTCCCTCCCCGTAGAGCTTCCACATGAAAGGTGCACTTTACCAGGTTGGATTCCAAAAAACCAACCCCTAACTGGTACCTGAAACGGAATCCACTCTCAGCTTCAGAGCAGCAGCTCATAAATACGTTTGTATTTTTTGGCCGCGAATGCTTTCCAGGGGATTCGGAACACCGAGTTCTGCAGCACTGCAAAAGGCACCTTACTGTGTGCCCTTCCTTGGTTATCCGTTCCCCAGTTCTTTTACCAAAGGTATCTAAGTGAAACTTAACAAGAACTGACACTGTGTCTATCTGACTGTGTCTGAGATTCTTAGGCAAGGTGCCTACGGAGCGAGAAATTCCAGCCATCAGAAGGCACCCGTTTCTACAAAAAAAAAAAAAAAAAGGAAGCAGAAACATATCTTCATTGATCCTTAGAATGGAGTACTCGTAAAACCAAGTGGAAATTGAAGTTTCAGAGGTCTTTTCCTTAACTCAGTGCCCTTTCGATGCTCCGAGCTGATTCCAATCTCTTCTTTGGACCTCAACCGTTAAAGAGCTCGAAAACGTCCGGCTCGAAGTTCCAACATCAAGTTCTGGAATGTGCAAAACCGCATTAGAACGCATTGTGCCCCCCATAGAGTAGACTGTAGGAGTAGGGATTTCTAGCTCTGTCACAGGCACGTCCCAGAAGTTGGCATCTTTATTTTCTTGCTTGCATTTTTTGTTCGTGGGGCATTTCTGAAGAGTGTTTTTTCTTTAATTTTTGTCTGTCAAAACGACAAGCGAGGTGCTGCTGCTTCCCATCCATCCTTCCATATTCCTGCAATTTGGCTAAATTTTTGCTTTACTTGAGAAAGGAAATGAAATTGTCGCGAACAGCAACATGATAGCCGAAGAGGAAAGCAGGAACGAAGCACGTTCTTAAGGACTGAGGCTCGGCGCTAAGAATATGCCAGAAGCCATGGTAACGGATGTCCGTCTATGCTCTGGGCAGCGAGAAGATGAACGCAATCTCCGGAAAACACAGCCTGCTCGGAAAATCCATAGCGCGTCTTCTGTTTTCCGAGGACTGCGGTGCTTGCAAGTGGAAGGACTCGTTTGCGCCCCAAAGGAAGCACTACCGCGTGTACATAAACACAGGCCAGGACTTGGAACCCCATAGAAAAAACTACTTTCACGAATTCCATGGCTTTCCAAAGTTCCCTTGGTACACTGAGGTTCTGGTTTCCGCGAGAGCCGACGTTGGCAAGCCGCGCGGACCGGAACGCCAGCAGGAAGAGGAGCAAGAACTTGTTGGTGAAGACGCCGAGGAGGACCTTCCTCTTCTTCGAGAGAGCACGCGACGGAAGAAGCCGAAACCCATCGGTGCCTCCAGGTTCCACGACATCACGTCGATCGTGAAGAAGACGAACCTGGATGTCAAAAGAATCGTTGACAAAATGTACGCGTCGAGAGACTCGCGGAAGAAGCCGCAGAAGGCGAACGCGACGCTCAAGACCGCTTGCTCCGCCGCTTACGGCCTTCGCTACGAAGACACGGCCAAGGAAATCTACCAGGAGTACATGCACCAGCATGGGCACCGCTTGGTGGTGAAACCTTGCGAGTTCGTCGTCTCCTCCGCTTACCCATGGCTGGGAGCCAAGCCGGACGGGAAAATCTTCGACTTTTACGAGGGACTGATCCCTTACGGGATCGTGGAGATCAAGTGTCCCTATTCTGCGAGATACTGCGATCCCTTCGTGGCGGCTTCCCAGACGCACTTCCCCATGGAAGTGAACTCGGACGGAAAGCTCCTGTCCGTGAGGAAGAAACACAGGACTTACACGCAGATCCAAGGGCAGATGGCAGTGACCGGAGCCCTCTGGTGTGATACAGTGGTCTACACGCACGTGGGAACGGCAGTGCACAGAGTTCCCTTTGATGCCAACTACTGGAAGCATCTCCTGAAAACACTCAACACTTACTACCTCCACTGCCTATTAGCTTCTAACCTATTAAAATAATACGCTGTACATAAACATTTCGGCTTTGTGCTCGGAAACCCTACCATGTGAATGCCACAATGGCCATGGAATGCATCTGACAGCTGTCCAAGACGGGACCGAACTTTGTTACCAACGGAACAAACACAATGGTTCCAAGGAAACGTTCTCATAGCAAATTTTGAATCACCCGAGGATCCCGTGTCGCCGCAATTTACTCAAAACAGGAAATGCACGCGCAAACAGCCTGGGAGGCGAGTGAGTCGTCGCAAAATTCGGTGGGAAAATCGTTTCTTCACTCGTCCACTGGCTAAGGTCTGCCCGGATTTTGTGGTCAGCGTCCCCCTCTGGAGGGCAAAGGCAGCTCATACGACGAAATCATTCCCAAGCTCACTGCTTCACTCGTACACATCCGGGTTATGCAGTGTAGGGATCACCCCTCCCATTAGGAAACACCTTTTCCCCTTGGACGAAAAATGGGCTCAGGAAATCCGATCCGCATGCCTGCAACTTTATTTTTTTTTGTTATTTTTTCGGCACCAGTACCACGTTTCCCCATCTTTTCCTGTTTTTTTTTTTTTTTTTCCTCTTCCAGGGAGCACTTCGATGTGAAGGCCGCAGGCGACGGTCACGGCGTCCGCTGCCTGAAACATCCCTGGAGAAAGAAAGGTCACTTCCTCAATAAGGAACTGGACAGAATTACTTTTCATCCCGTTGCTCGCAGCTACCGTCGCGTTGAAAATGAAACAAACGAACCCTTTGAGCGATTGAATCTGCTGAGAATCGCGGGGATCTGCATCCGTTTCGGAAATCAGGAGACAGAAATGAGCAGACTTTCGGTACCTTCCGGGAGGACGCGGAAACTACAAATGAACACTCAACAACAGCAGTGCCGCACTCTCTGGTATAAGAAATTGGAACACGATCCGCATGAAAAAGTTGCTGGCATTCAAAGTGCATAGAGCAAAAAACAAATAGAAGAAGATGGGAAAATGTGTATATATATATACACACACACAGAGTGCCAAGTAGAAACACTGTTTATGGACACAGTTCGATTAGTATAACAAGTCGACGCGGAGAACCCACACTGAAGTGCTTGTCGTGTACACGCATCAACACGCACAGGAAGAAGGGAAGGAGAGGGGGGGAAGCCCCCAACGGAGAACAAACTGTTGCTTGCTGCCGTTGCCGGGACTGGGTAATGAAAACTCGGAAATCAAATGCAAGAATCAACGGGTCCCTGTTGCCAGAAGCATCCTCGCGGCACGCAAGCAACAGCGCGACCAGCAGGCAAGAAGAGCAACCGTTCGGTCCATGGACCAGCATCCGTTCCGAGTAACAACTGGCGCCACGCGGCCGATTATTTTTTTAAAAAATCACCATCATCCTTGCAAGGAAAATCCATGTGCATTCTTCGCTCGCAACCAACGCTGGGCTTACTACACGGCTACTGCGCACTGGGGCTCTCTGCGTGGACGCCGTGCGAATGGAAAGGAGGGCTCTCTGTTTATTGCGTCTTCGATTTCGTGTGGTGAGACGCTGGCAATCGTGCCGAGCCTCTTTGCTTGGGTAGGAGATGGCCGCCCGTCTTCCTGGAAAGCGTGCTCCTCGGACACGATTCGCAGCAAAGGACGGAGCGACCCCGAAGCCAAGGCCACAGGAACGAGGTCGCGAAACCTTCGAGCCACACACGCGAGCACCACCGCCGCCCGTTCCGGCAGCCTCAACGCCCGCCGGTGGGTCCGCGAGGAACGGACGCCGGTTCTTCTGCGATGAGCCGCTGGCTAAGGACGATCCGGGGAGGTGGTGGTGGTGGTGCCAGGTCACCTATTCTTCGCCGCCACAAAGTGAAATTCCCAGCCGCCGTAAGTTTCGCGTCACGCGATCTGTAAATGAAGGCGTGCGTCACGGTCGACCTGGGACTTTGACGTTGTGTGATGCAGTGCTTCGGCCAGGATTCCCTCCAATGCGCCATTTTCACGTCGGACTTGAAAACGCGGCTCAGCCGTGGCCAACACCGGCGATCTGCGACCGGGCGGCTCACACGTGGTCGCGTGGTATGAATCGCGGCGCATCGGCCACTGGTGCCGGCGCACGGCAACCATCGAAGGGGTATGGGATGATGGAAACGCCCTTTTCCGCGCGCATCATCCGCATAACGGCGCGAAACTTCATTTTCCACACGCAAGGGGTCTCATCTGTTGCTCGATTGCAGCTGCAGGTGATGCTTTTTGACGCTGCTGCAAACTGCGGTTCAGCAGGTCGGGCTGTGCCCCAAAGTGAGCAAGGATGAGTTCTCGACCGGCAGAACCGGCAGAGGAAAAGCAAAATAATGGCGCAGGCTTGGAAAAAAAAAGAAAAAGGTACTCATTACACATGTGGCTGCCACATCGGTAGGAACGCAAAGTAGTACAATACAAAGAGATCAGCAAGTTGAGAAACACAATGGTGGAAACGGGGGAAAACTGGCATTTTGTTACAGTTACGTTTGATTGAATACCATCGGAAGGCTGTGAGGATCACACTTGGATCAATTCATGTTGCTTATAGTCCTGGATAAACCAAAAGGCAATTTAGAACACATGCACTGAATCAAAAGGCTGATGTGCACCCAACTTCCGTGTCAAACAGATGGAGAACCAGAAACTATTGGCACCTCGATTCGCCAGCAGTCTTCTACCATCCCAGTTGCTGGGTGGCAAACCCTAACTAGAAACTTGAATTGAAATGTTAGGAAAATTCAGAGCACTGACGCAATGCAAGTAACTGCAGAAATCTTTTCCACTTGGAAAGAAACGGAAGAATTAAAAAAGTGACAAAAGTAAATATTTATTCAATGCATATCCAAATGACAGTCACAGCTTTGAACTTTGAATTCCTAAAGCGCAGACTAAATTGTCACTTGGGACCTTGGCACTTAGGCGACTGGCTAGTATCACAGAGTTAATGACTGAGGTTCTTAGCTGCCTCTTTCGCAGCAAGAATGAGAGCATTAAGTGATGTAAGGGGGCTAGCTGACCTCAAAAATGAATGCTATGCTTTGGCTAGGCTACAAGTCAACCCCAAAGTACTTACTCGTAAAAGTTCTTGAGCCGAGGCACGTTTTTCAACCTCAACCTCAAGACACCGGTCCAAAAAATCCTGAAATTGAGCAGTTAACTTATTCCTCTCCTTGATTTCTGGTTTTCCATTTGTGGCAATAAGATAAAGAGCCTAATGAAATTAAAATTGCATAAACCGAAACGGAGATCGATAACTGATTTACTCTGAGAGGATTTTCATTGAGATATGGAGGTTCACCTTCCACCATCTCGATGGCCATGATTCCTAGGGACCAGACATCTACTTTGGCTCCATATTCTTTTTTGGTAACTACTTCTGGTGCCATCCAATAAGGAGTACCCACCATGGTAGTCCTTTTGCTGTGCTCTGCGGAAATCTGGGCACAAAAACCAAAGTCCGCTAAAAAAAGCAGCAGTGTTTTCATGTAGTGAAGCGTTCGACTTACTCAACTTGACACTTCCATCCATTCCCAACAAAATGTTGTCAGATTTTATATCTCTGTGAATGACATGGTGGGTATGTAGAAAATCAAGAGCTTGCAGCACTTCCCGACACACAGCAGCAATATGTCCTTCATCCATACAGGTTTCTGTCACTATATCAGTGAGAGAACCACCTGGCAGGTATTCCATAACCACCCACAACTCTTCTCCCACAAGATAGCTATCCAAGTAATTGACAACATTTGGATGCCTGTTCTCTTTCATCACCAGTATTTCATTAACAATGAGTTCTTTTTTGGGTTGTTGGGAAAGATTCATTTGCTTGATGGCTACTTCAACACCTGTGGTAGTTTCTACTGCTGTGTACACCATCCCTGAAGCCCTACACATGCAAATGAGATTGATTCAAATAAAAGAAATGCTCAATGCTACTCTTACCCTTGACCAATTTTCTCCATTCGTGTATACTTACGCACTGGATCACCTAGGCTTACAATGCCTTTCAATTTTTGCAAGATTTCCGCTTCATTCATTTTTCTTCTCCTTCTTGCATCTTGAGTCTCCATCTGATTTATGACTAGCGCTGTAATATCTTGTCTCCCACCAAGGTTTACAGGTGATCTACTTTTGTCACCAAACAAACCATCATCAATATGATTTGGAGAGAATTCCAACTGCAAGGGCTTTGTGTACTAAAAGATGAAAGCCATTTTAGCATAGCTAATCTGTGATGCATCTAAATGGTTTACAATTGATTTAGTCTTCTCAGGTCTAGATGCTATAGGAGGAGGCACTTCTTCTTCAACTAGTTCTTCAGTGTCCTCTGGAGTAGAGGGCTGACTTCTAAGATTAACTGGAAGAGGAGGGGTGTACCTATAAATGGGAGCTGGGGACACTTGGCTAACCTTAGGAACTGTTTCTAAGGTCATGTTACCTAGAAAGATGATCAGTCCCCAAATTAAATAAACATGATGCTAACCAAGTGCCTTTGCCACTGTCATGAACTTGAATGGTTGCTGCTCTTTGGTTGACAGATCATACCAATGTAGAATGTCCAGCACAGCCTGTGGATTGTTTTTCTGTTCTTGTTTACTAATGTTGGAAGTCTTCAGCAATTTCATCCATGCCTCAGGCATTCCCTGGAAATTAACAAGTTACAAAATCCAAAATACTTTGAAAGAACTCCATGCTCACACCAATGGGCAGACATATGAATACTTACACTCAATGGCTGCATGAAGAAAAGCAAAGCATAAAAAAGGTCAAAAATTTCAACATACAATGTTTACATACACAAAGAGGACAAAAAAGGAAAAACATGTCAAACTAACCATTAAAAAATACGCATAAGGATACATCACTAAATAATCAAACAGCTTGTAAAATAAATGAAACCAATACCGTGAACTCTCCAGTAACTGGATCAAATCCCACATGAACAGTGTGTTCAAAATTAGTAGGATATGAAATGTTGAGTTTTTCAGAATCTTTTGATCGGTAAGTATTTGCTTTAACTTTGACCTTGAAAGTTTTTTTCTTTTTTTCCTCATTTTCTGGTTCCTTTGGTAAAGGACGTCTATCCACGGGAATAACATGGACCATATCTCTGGGAAATTTTTAAATAAAACTTGAAGGTTTGCTTTGAGTCAGGATTTAGTCAGGAATATGCATTTAGCACATCCTGATGTACTTCTAACAACTTTGTCCATTAGTAAGCTCAGAAATAACAGAAAAACAAAAGACAAAGCAGAAAAAAACAAAAACAAAATGATGTACAGACATACAATAATTTCTTAGTTCCATAGTGCACAGAAAACAATTTGCTTTATTCTTCTTTAATAATGTTGTACCCTACTTTACAGGAACTACACCTAATTCCCAAATTCATTCACTCACAGTGAGATGGGGATGTGTAAGTCACACATACCAAACCATGTTTACATACAATGCAACACACATCCACTCAGATACATTTCAATCTGCAAATTTGTAAGGGCTAAATATTGTGAGATGCCAATGCAAATGCTAAAATCATTGAAAACCAAGAAAAATGTAATTTTTCCGAACTGTTATGCAATTTACTTCAGTTTTGCTATAACTGCCATTTTATCAATACTGCTGTCAATAATCACAATACATCTGTCACTTTATTGGCTGCAAGAAATAACCTTACACATATTTGCATTTCTCACACTTGCATAACTTATACGAAAATTTGAGATTTTCGAATGATCTCCAAAAATAAGCACAAACTAATCCTCAACACTCATGCTAATGTCAACATTGTTCAACTTATGAGCATCATCGATGGGTTTATATTTCATAACTAGCTTGATTCAAGGATGCACAAGTTAGAATCATAATGTTACTTGAATGTAAAGGATTCACAATCAGATTTTACTTAAGTATGAGATAAACACCAACTATGTTTTCAAGTTAAATGTTAATGCTATCACCCTGCCATCATTTATCCCATTCATAAATTTAAATAGTGAATCCATCCTATCAAATGATCTCTAGATCTCGAGTATAATGGTACTCTTGAATATTCTTTTCTTACCAGATCCAATTAGACATGGCTTAAGGACTTTCATACGTTCAAAGCAAGATTGATAATTAAATTGAAAACTTTCAGTATCTTGATATGAGGAAATCTTCAAAACACGCTTCTGTGGGTAATGGTACTATGTAGTAATGCTATCATACACATTAAGATACTATAAAAAGGAATACACAGTGGACTGGCTTGTTTGATTCGGATGTATACCAATCCAAATAAAACAATTTCGTTAACAAACGCTGTGCAGTACATAACATTTTAAAAAAACTGGTATTCACACATACTTTTAGCAAAATGCAAAACAGTTCAGGATTTCATTTAAAACTATTCTAAGTATTTTTAGAGCTGTACATCAAGTCCCAAATATAATCACCTATTGCTTGTTAACCTTAATGGTGGAGCAGGAGGTTTTTCATCATCAGACATTATCACATATACTTCAAGTCCTTCTTTGAATGCATATTGCCATTCATTTTTTATGGATAACAATTGAGTCTCTGTCACTTGGTTTCATTTGTTTTCAGTATGCACTGCAAGCTTTTCAATAGAAGAAAACAAGTAACATTACTTTAGTTGTAATCCAACATAAAAGAATAATTAGTCAATAAAATACAATCACGCTTTAGGAAGAGAAAAAAAATGCCAACTTCATTGGATTTCTCTCAAGATCCACTTGGGATGGAAAACAATCAAGACATACTTAACATTCGTACAATAATACTGTGAAAATTCACAATAAGTGCCAAACGCACAACTGGGAATTCAGGACGGTCTTCAGCATGCACGAGATGCAGATTTTCGATTCTACTCTGAAGAAAGGCTTCGTTTTCTGTTCACTTCCATTTCGGTTACGTTATTCAGTGATTTAACTGAACGATGGGAGGAGGAGGGGTGGGGGGAAGGAGAAGAAGAAGGAGAAAAAAAAAAACATTCGCAAAGACTTTGCTGAAGCAACGCACAACACTTTCACAACCGGTGTGGTCGACAAGAACTGAATGAACTCACACCATTCACAGCCCGGATCAAATCAAGGACAGAGCAAAAAGGATCAATTAATATGCTGCTCGTTCGTTTCCGTGCCCCTTTTTTCACACTTGTCCGATTAGGAATCCACCAGGAAGTGACGGGCACTTGGGCCTGGAACAAGATAAGATGTGGCACGGAGATGAACGAGTGGTAACGAAATTGTGAGCACAGCAGGGAACGGAATGCCGATGCGGCGTGGCAAAAAAAAAAACAAAAATCCTCAACCACCGCCGAGGAAAATTCGAAAGGGAGTGGCAAGGGGCGGTCCCAGGGTGATCCGGGATCGTCCCTTGCGGTGGGGCTCTCTGCAAGCGCCCCGAACCTCCTCCTCCTCCTCCTCCCAGGTGAATCCCTCCGGCCCTAAAGTCCCACACTCCTGCCTCCGGCCTCCTGTCGATCGTGGGTCTGCAGGTCCGTCCCGGATGACCTCGACTCCAACGGGCTCGATGGACTCCCCACTCCAGTTTTGTCTCGTTTTCCATTACAGTTTCACCCACTGCATTTCCGGGATACGGAACTTCCGATCCTCCCCCCCTCCTGCCTTTGCTCCTGCAGGTTTGGTTTGAATTGCTGTTTTGGATTTACGTGTGCACCGGTTCGTGCCATGATTTAATTTGTGTTCAGCTCCTTCTCTTTTCTGCTTTGCTCGGCCTTTGGGGGAGTCCGCGACACGTTCGACGGAATGTCAATTTAGGGATTCCCACAACTCCCAACATGCATTTTCATTCACTGCTTTTCTAATTTTTTTTTTTTTCTTCACTTGCTGCGTTTCTCATGACATCAGCTACATACCCCCTTACCCCCCTCCCAAAGGTAAACCATTTACTGAAGCAAAATATTTTTTATCATCTTCCTCCTCCTCTGCATATCAAATCCTTCTTTCAGGAATGCAGCGTACGTGCAGTTTATTTAGAGCATTTGATTAGCCATTGTAATTGTATTTAGTGACGTGCAACTCCAGATAAAAACAGACAAATTAATGAATGCAAATACATCACCTTGAAACTGAAATGTCTTGTCTAGCAAACACGGATGTTCGTGCTGCATATTTTATGTCTGCAGCGTAGGAAAAAATTATGGATCTTGTAAGTAACATGAAGCACACAACGAGCAGTGTGTACATAGAGAGCAAAGTATCCCTGAATAGTGTTTTGAACAAAACAAACAAAAGCAGTACAAGTGCAAAGCAAAAAAAAAAATAAAACCACTGACTATACAGTTGCAAAAATGAGGCGATATAATTGAGCATTTTCAGTGAGACGCTGGAAGCAACCTCCAGTCAGTTTTTTTATTTAGCAAAGTGCTGAGTTTAAAGGAGAAGCCGAGGAAAAATACATAAAAGAACTACTAAAGGTAGCACAAAAGCATGTCTTATATGCAAGCTCTTTTGTATGCTGGATCATTCATGTATGTCCACAGCCATCCAAGAAAAGCCCAATAAGTTTCCATAATGAATGTTTTGACCAAATCCGTTTTCCAGGAAATTCCTAATGCAATGAGGTTCCCTGTAGCTTCGAGGAGATGCAGTACAGTGCTTAGCGAGAACGGTTCCACCGCACCATCGTCCGAGGTGCACCTCACCCGGCTCTCAGAAGGACAAGACTCGGTCACGAGGCCATGGAGTCTCGGACCTTCAGCTGCCGGTTCTCTCGGGCAGAATATGCGTTTTTGCCGCGTTTTTCCGTGTTCTTACTCCGAGCGTTCCTACTTCGGCAAACGACAAAGTGGAAACATGCTTCCTTGCTTCTAAAATGGTGGTTTTCAGCAGCGTGCCATGAGACGCGCACTCAAGGTGCTGATGCAACCTCTGAACTTCTTGCCTGCACCCCCCCTTCGTGAAGTGCATGGGAATTGGCACCCGTGAAGGCGCCCCTGTGGATGATGAGGGAAACCGTCTGCAGTTTTCGTGGCATGCTCGGGTCGAGCCAATTTTGTGGCGTTAGGCTCGATCCGGATGCTCAAGGTCTCCCAAGCCCTGGATCCGGCTCATTGCTCAAACGGATCACACCAGTGCTTTTGTTTCACGACGTCTTGATAACGCATTATCTTCTTGCAAAATTCCTTTGGGATTGAGTGGTTGACATCTTCATACGGAGACGCAGAAATTGAGGATTCACTGCTCATGATGGCATGTGCACTTGTTGATACACTGTCGCATTTGCATCAGCTCCCACACTTACTAACTAAAATGAAATTCCAATCATTTCAAGTTTATAAAAAAGCATGCAGAACACGCTTATGACGGAGATTACTTAAAGCGCTGTCAACAGGAATGACCGTATTTTGTGAGAACCACAACACATGAAAGCATAGGCCATCTGAGGAAGCTTGTGTCCTATATCTGTGCTAAACTGATATAATGTTGGGTGTCATCCTAATGAAATTCCTTATCAGTGCAAAAAAATTGTAATGTACTTTTTTTTTCTCTGACGTTTGCCTGTTCTTCATTGAGTACATTTAAAAGAAATGAAAAAGTGATGTCATACATGTGTTACTACTCTCTACCTGGTCGTTCTTAGGATGAAATCAGTACTGCTTGTTATATAGAGTTAACGAAATAAGGTAGTATGCGCATAGAAAAAACTGTTTTCTTCTCTCCTACACAACTACATACGCAGTGCTTCAAGAAAAAATAAAATCATATTTCTGTCACATAAAATCCATTACATAAACTCACTTGTGACCTCGGTTGCAGAAATAGGAAACAATGATTAATCATTTTCTGATTCTCAAAAGGAACATCAGACCAACAAAAGTGTTTACAATGCAGGGCACATCAACGTTTTATAAATTGTGAAAATAGTAGCCCTATTTAGAGCAGTTTCAAAACTCTTCTACAAACTCCTTGGAATAATTCCAGATTCATTCTCCTGTGCAGTTTAAGCATTAAAAACAAGTATGTTATGAGGACATACATACGACGAACATACGTCGATGTTTTCTTCTTTGAAATAATCATTATTTTCATTGCTAATAACTATATTTGGCTTCATCGATGTCTCTAGCCGTTGGATGCACTCAAATTATCTCCTCAAGTGTAGGGTGCGACGAATCACTCAACAGAAAAGACTTTTCTCTTCAGAAGAAACATGCACTTCCAAACTCTGAGCTCTCTTTGAAGTAATGTAGGAGTATGCATCTATGTGTTCGAAAAGGTAGCCTAGGTATCTAACTGTGAGCATTATTGTTTACTGAAAAAGAATCCAGGCAGATAAAAAGAATGAAAATCAAAATAACAAATGATTAAAATGAATTGAAAGTAAATCACAACATTTCACATTAAATCAGGATTACTTTTTGTAGCAGCTCGCGGTAACCTTTTCCCTTCTCTATGGTATCATGTTATGTCGAATATGAAAAAAAAAGGGAGATTCGGAATCAATTGTGGTTTTGTATTGAATAACACGGATGTTCCAGAGTTGAAAAGTGATTAATCGTATTGATTTCTTTTGATGCGTGATTAAAGCATTGAGTGCTACTACTCTCTTTCTTAATTTCCGGTATGTTCCAATTAGTGACGCTCATTAAATTGCAGAATGGCATTTCCATACTAACAATTCTATCAATCAATGTCTAAAAAGCAAAACAAAACAGTTGGGAAGTAATGTATTTAATCAATTTAAAAACTATGAAGAATCCAGGAGGAGTAATCCACTTCAAGCAATGTGATGTTAAAACTTAGTAATATGAAACTTTGATTCAGAGTTCTCAACAGTTCCTTTTTATCTTTGTTTTCCGGACACTAGTCAGTTGTAGGAAAGGTACACACGAGGCATGGCAAGATAAACCCAAGATAATCCAGAACAAGACCCACAACACCATTTGATGAGAATTTGCTGAGATGCAGAACATTTCGAAGATAAATCGCAAGAGTTCTACAAATAATGACGCATATTTCGAGAGTGCTTATTTATTAACTTTTGTTTCAGAGTGTCATGTATATTCCAAGAGAAATTCAGATTTCGAAATTATGAAGGGCGTGCACGAATTGCATAAATCCCCAGATGAGCAGAGGAGGAACTGCGGAAGGATGTCCAGAACCTCCCCCCCCCCCCTGTGACCTATTATGTAACTGTAAATAAGAACAGTAAAACTGACTGTGTCGCCTATGAAGCGGTCGCGGTCCAAAGCGCGCTTCATCTCCCGGTCCTTTGGGAGCTGCAAGGAGCAGATGAATCAACGGGTTGAGTCGTGAATGAAAGTAAAAACGAAATGAAGCTGCTCCCAGGTGGATGTGTGACGTATTTTCCCATCACGGCATCACCGTTCAAAGTGAAAACCTTTTAAAAAGTTCATTCAACTCGACATGCGAATGTTAATCGGCTTTAACAAAACCAACTATATAAAATAAGAAATTTTCGTTTTTTTTATGAGACTAAGGAAGCTGTTGCACTGCACATAAATACGTGAAGCCCGAAATTTCACTTCGGGCCGTCCCCTTCCAAATCCTCAGAGCCCTGCCCGTTCTGTGGAATTTCTTGTTGCCGCGTCACCTCTCCCCCGGGGTTTCTTCCCTCGTGGAGACTTTTTCCCAACCCTCAATCGGGCGCGCTCCTTCCCGGTGTCTTCCTCTCCCGGTCGTGCATGGTTTGTCCCTTTTCTAATGCCAGTGGCCCAAGTTGACCTTGGTGTGACCATCTTTTGTGTCAAGGACGGGGTGGCACAGCAGCAGTGTTTTCGAGATAAGATAACTTCGAGATGCAGTGGCCAGCTCCCGAGTCCCCTGGGCGTGACTTTTTTGTGGGAGCCGAATGGACAGGGAGGCATTCTGATAAGTCTGGTTCGTCTGGAAGGTGCACGGTGTTGACAATCGATCGCTTCATGTTGCCGGGAATCGGACAAAATTTTCATTCCCATAAAACGGATGATACGGAGAACAAACTGGGAAGATACAGAGTGGAATAGAATAATTCGATAGCGTGCTGAAATTCCGGGGTGATGATACCACGCAAGTCTTTGCAGCTGCTTTCTGGGCGGCAAGCTGAAAAAGGTTAGGTGGGATTCAGATGTCTCTTAATTATTTGAAAAGCACTGATTTTGTGAGCATCTCTGAATTGCCGCCCATGAATTCTGCCATATTATTCCAGTAAATGTTTCATCGTACAATTTGTTAGAGCGTTTTGATTGTCACAACATGTGTTCTAGTCCGTATTCAACCTTTTGACTGGATCAGAATAACATCAAGAGCAGTTTCTTCCACCAGTTACACGAATCCGAAGCTTGTTACGGAAGTACCAGGTCCTAAGACTCGCAAGTTGTACAAAGAACTGTCATCCATACAAGTACGAAGAACCATCATCCATATTTTGATCTACTGGTAAATTGTATTTTAGGAGTGTGATGCTGTCCAGTTATTTGGAGATTATGAGAAGTCCAAAGGCAATTACTTGGTGGATGCAGATGGTAATGTTTTACTGGATGTTTTTATGCAGATCTCTTCTCTCCCCTTGGGTTACAATCATTCTGCTTTATTAACATGTGCACAAAGTCAGGAAATGATAGTAAGTTTTGTGCAAGTACTGCAAGTGTTGTTGTGCAAGTGTAGTGACTCAAGTACAACTGCAGAAGCATGTTCTGTATTTTAAGTTGTGTTGGTATGTTTGAATTAAACACTACCATATAGTTTTCACTGCATTTATTTGTTTTGCATGTTTGTTACTACTTATATTTAATGAACGTGTTTTTGGATGTATTTCTTTCTTTTGTGAATGGTTGATTTTCATTATTCATACTTCTGTAGTTCCTGCATATCTGTTGCGTCTCTGGCACACACAAGTGCCTATTTATTAATTCTGTTGTTCTAAACCCTAGGAAGCTGTAATTAATCGTCCTGCATTGGGAATGTTTCCTAGCATGAAATGGCCATTAAAACTAAAAGAAACTTTGCTGAAGGTGTGAATTCATTTGGTTGCAGTTGTTTTCAAAAAATGATACAATAATTTTAAGTAATTTGTGGTAGATTGCACCAAGAAGTATTGATCAAGTAGTAACCATGGCATGTGGAAGCTGCGCCAATGAAAATGCACTGAAACTTATTTCTATTAGTTATGCCAACAGAGAACGAGGTGACAGAGGGTGGTCGGAAGAGGAGTTGCAGAGTTGCATGGTGAACCAGTTACCTGGATCACCTAACCATGTCAGTTTCCTATCTTTTGAAGGTAAAACTAGGAGAATAAGGGATGTAAATTTGTAACATAAATTTTTCAAAGGATCTTTCCATGGGAGAACATTGGCTGCTCTCAGCTGTACCCATTCCAAACCAATTCACAAACTGGATGTGCCAGCATTTCCTTGGCCTATTGCTCGCTTCCCCCAATATCAGTATCCTCTCCAGGAACATCTGCAAGAAAATGAAAAAGAAGATCAAAATTGCCTCTCTGTAGTAGAGGAACAGATTTATGAAGGAAAAAGTCAAGGTCATCCTGTGATCGGTTTGATTGTGGAACCCATCCAGTGTGAAGGTGGTGATCGGCATGCATCTGCTTCCTTTTTTCAGAAATTGCAGGCTATATGTCGAACAGTAGGAAATCAAAGACATGTGTGCCCATTAACTTGGCTGTATCATGCAGCATAATGTGAGCTTCATTGTAGATGAAGTACAGACCGGAGGAGGACACACAGGTCGTTTTTGGTGTCATGAGCACTTTGATTTACCAGAGTCACCAGATGTTGTAACATTTGGTAAGAAACTACTGACAGGAGGATTCTATTTAAAACGTCAGCACAGGTCAGTAGACATGGTCCAAAGTTACTGAGTTTCTTGTTAAAAGAGTCACCCAACCATTCCGCATTTTCAACACATGGATGGGTGATCCTTCCAAAGTACTTTTGTTAGACTGTACACTGCAAGCAATACAGAATCATAATCTGCTGGAAGTGGTACAGGATGCTGGGAAGTGTCTGTTATCAGGGCTATATCAGCTGGAGAAACGTTTTCCACAGCATATGCATTCATCAAGAGGTCAAGGCACTTTATGTTCATTTGATTGCCCCTCCAGTGGCCATCGAGACAAGCTTTTAAGCAAACTGCGCAATAAAGGTAAACTGTGAAAGATAGTCTGTAATGTTACGTAGTTTGTAATGGTAGGTATTCTGGCTGGAGGGTGTGGTGTTTGCAGCGTACGTCTGAGGCCAGCTCTCATTTTCTGCAGCAAGCAAGCAGCCATATTCCTGGATACTTTGGAATCTATTTTCTTGGAATGGTAGACGAAATTAAAATTAAATAGATACGTAATAAATAGCGGAAGGAGAAAAAAAAAAAAAAATTTGCAGATGTATTCCTATTAATAATCCTGTCTATTGAAGGAACGATACTGCGAAGACCGGAGATTTGCCCCTTTGCCTCTGCAGCTGCTGTGGCGTGTGCTTCCTCTGCATATCTCCTGTTCTTCCAATCTTTGAGATAACAGTAATTTTTGTTGAATTGCCATGCGCAAGAGGGAATTGAGAGTTCGCTTTTCATCTTCAGCTGCTTGCAGAAGATGCTGTTGTTCATCCAGTTGCATGACATATTCCTCACACCGGGCAGCGAACATTGCACGCAGACCTATAGTTTCAATGACAAAACAAAAGTAACACAATATCTTTACTTGAGAAAGTGGCTGCATCCTCTTGAAGTGTGCGTACTTCACTTCGAAGTTTAGTCATAGTTTCGGATACCATTCTTTTTTCCTTCTCATATTTCAGCCTCAAATTATGGAGGGCCATCTCTGCTGTCTTCCTGTTTTCCTTGAGAACAGCACGGAGCATCATTATCTGTTCACGTTTCACAGATAGACTAGCCTGGGACTTCACCAGAGCACTTTGGAGTTCAGAAAGATCACTTTCACCGGTTACTATCATACCTGAAACAACACATGAATCAGTTGCCATAGACAGACTACAATATTGTACCACAATTTAAATTGCGTTCCACTGCACGTCTCAAGCAATTGATCTGATCTCTTAAGGTATCTACATGCTTCTGAAGTTGCTTTGGATCTCCTGTGGGTTCTTCTAGCTCCAACTGAGGTGCAGAATTAGAAATCTCAGCTGCCTGCTCCACACTAGTGTCAAGGAAAGCACTACTATCATTTGTTGGAACCACAGCTTTGTGATCTGCATCCACATTCTTGGCATCCTGATGACCCTCCTTGTGAAAGTGCTGCAGCACCACCCAGCTAGGTGTGACGCCATTTGCAGTGCAGACATGATGATACATTTGGGCTACTTCTTCTGTTAGATGCAGTAAATCTTTCTGCATGTTAGTGAGATCCTTATGACTGTCTTTCTCAACTTTTGTCATGAGTTCAATTCTCTTTTGCAACCGTTCTGCGTTCGTTTCACTGGCATGCAGCTATTATACGATGAAATCGTGGCTATGTTCAATCATTACATACTTGACTTTTAAGACTGACAAGATCAGTCTTCAACTGAGCCAGTAGGTCTGAATCAGAAGTGTCATCAAGCAATACATTTTTCAACAGCAGCTCCTTGAGTTCTTGACAAGCTTGCGGAAGAGCTTCAGATTTTCCACCCTACGGATGGTCTGAAGAAATGTGCTACCACTTCATTCCCACCTGACACAGATTCTGCATATATTCAACTTGTGCTGCTGCACGTATCAAACATGACTGATGCTGGGACAAAAACAGCTCCTTCTGCTCCAACTGTTCCTGGCAATCTTTCAAACAATTTGAAAGTGACATCTTGTCTTCCTCCAGCTGACCAATGCTGAATGAATGTCAGCAACCAATGATCAATCCAGCTAACCTTGGCCAGCTGCTGCTCCAGTTTCTTAATTTCATTCAAGTGGATCTCACTAAAAAGATCGCCAATCTGTGAGTATTCTGACTGAGTAGTGCTACTGGCAATATCATCTTCCAGTTGCTTTAATATTGGCAACTCCTCTGTCTCGCTATCACCTAAATCTGGAAAGCGCACATGCCAGTAAAACTTTGATGCAATGCTCACCACATATCTTTAGGTTCTTCAGAGTCAAAGAGTTGAGATTGTATAATGCCACAGAACTAACTTTCCGATCCAACTCTTTTTTCAAAGCAAATTTGGCTTCCCGTTCTAGTTGCAGGGCTTCCAGAGCCTCTGACACATGCCGTTCAGCAATTGCTTTCAAATTCTGCATATCTTGCAGTTGCTGCTGCATCACTTCTTGTTCTTCTTGTAAATATTTTAGTTCATGTTTAGAGGCTTCAAATTCCACCTGTGCAGATCTAAGAGGAATAAGTTCCTTAGAACAACAAAAACACTCACTTCAAAGCCAAAATCTGCTTCTGAAGCATAATGTTTTCTTCCTCCAGCTCAGCTATATCAGACAATAAGCAGGATTCCATGCTTTTGGTTTCTTTGAGATCTGTTCTGAGTTTCTTTTTTTCCGATTCATTGTGCTCTTTATAATTTTCTAATTCCAAAAATTCCTTCTGATACTTTTCTTTTTCTGCTGTTACCCTCTCCAATTCTTGTTTTGTCTGGAAAGTACTCCATATTGCAACGTAACTGCAAAATATAATACCTTACCCATTTGAGATCATATTCCAAATCATAAATTACTGTTGTCAAAGAACTTTCCCTTGCTTGTGATTCAGAAAGCAGAGATTCTTCTTGCTCGATTCCACTTTTCGAGCTTACTTTATGGATGGTCTGAAACTTGGCCAATGCCTAGTTGCATAACATGAAGTGTTACACCTCCCTACTATGATTTTTACCTCTCGGGTTAACTGTAGTTCATGCTTCGTATTTTCGTACATGCTTTCCAACAATTCATTTTTATGCTGCAACTGCTCCTTTTCTTCCAGCAACACCAAACCTAGCTGTGCTGACTGTATCTTTTCACTACTTGCCAAATCCAATTCACTTGTCAACCGAGCAATTTCTCTTTGTAAATCCTCCAGAGAATAGGATTCCTCCATTGCACACTATAGTTACAGCTTCCACTGCCTCAGAAACAATGCATCAAATTTTTCTATAACTCTTCCGCCTGCACTAGTTCAGGAATTTATGTCTATGCATAGAGAATTTGGGGTACTCCAAGGTAACTTGCCAACACAATAATCATTTCATGGATGGATCTACACAGCTGTCAATGAACCAAGTGCATGAATGACCATACCCAAAGCAAACAAAATTGCACACAATCTTCATGACAATGGTTACATAACAGAATTGGGGGAAAAAAAAATTTACTTGTTATGTCTACATTTAATGGATACGGTTACACTGAATTATGGTGATGGATGCTAAAATCACATGTTACTGTCAACACTTGAAGCCTGCAGTTGTGCCATGCATCCTCTTACACACAAACATTCGTTCCTCTGCATTACGATCCCTGTTGGATTTACCGAACGCGCACATCGGAATTCCAGGTATTCCAGATTAGGGAAGCTGCAATGCATTCTGCTAACGCACAGCCTTTCACGCTGATATTCAGCCACCCCGCACGCGGTTTCGGCCGGCGTGGGACAAACTGTACTGCTGAACGTGAAATGAAGATGCAAAAATTGGAAAGCACGGAGAGAGAAAGAGAGGGGGCAAAATGGGAACGGCAGCTCGAGAACTTTCCGCGACCACATCGGAACGCCGCGCCGAGTCGCGATTCTGACATCCTGGACCACCTGGCGCAGATTCCGGCCCCTGCCGACGTCCAGACTCGTTCTCGCAGGCACGGGAACCGAGGGACTTGCGAGTTCCCTTCCGAGGTGATTCTACTTGCCAAATCGTTGCTTGTCGTTACTTCGAAAATGAAGTTCCTGCGAGCAGAAGTAGCGGCAGCACCCTTCCGCCGTGCACCCAAGGGACGGCAAAAGCACACTCGAAACGTTCCGTGTCTTTCTTCCTTTCTTTTTCTTATGGAAAATCAGAGGAGGACCAAACCACCACTAAAGCTTTCCCTCTTGGGCATTCCGAAGCATATTTCTACAGACAGCGCTTCCGACTCATTCCGAAGAAGAAGAAAAAAGTCAGGTGAGGTTGGTAAGCCTGAATCGAAGGGAAGCGTTAATGGATGTGTGCCTATCCACTGGCAGTAATCCCACGAAATTTTCTCCGTTGGGACTTTTTGATTCCAAAGAAAACCGTTTTAGATGGATCTGGCAGCTGTTCCCGTGCTTTTATATCTTGAAAACGAATCTTGTGATTCCTTTGTTTATTACTTTTTATTTTTTGCCACCGTAATCACTCCAGCTGCACTCTCCTTGACAGGTGACGTACTAAAGAATGCCATTCCTGGAGATCACGACGTCAGTGTTTCCGGAAATTGGAAAAAAAAAATAAAAAATACTGCGACCGTGATTGCACGTAAAAAAAAAAAAAAAAAAAAAAATCTCCGATCAATTAACGAGGTTGGAAATTACCTCAAATGATTTCCAACTTTCCAAGGTCGGTAAGGTGGAAAATGATGCGCGCATCAAGAAGATTCGTGTTCAAGCTAATTAAACCTCAGAGAAAGAGGAGGCAAAATCTGCAATCATTTCTGCTTTATGAAAGAGGAGAAAAACACGACTCACAGTGGCTTCGAAATCTACAGTGAAAAACAACGCTTGGAAGAGACTGCATAGAAGAGCCAAGTGAGAAAAAGAAGCTGCTAGTAGATAACTTGAATAAAAATGCATCTGCAAATTGGTCAGTGGGGGGGGGAGGGGTGGAAAAATGGAAATCGATTGGATTGGAATAAGTTTTTCTGTAAATTATTTTTAATAGTTAAAATCCAAAATGACTGCATAAACAGTTTGCTTGCTACCTGGACAACTTGTCGATTACTTAAGGGAAACAGCTTTCTTCACTGTATAAGCAGTCTCCCAACGCATTCTGAATAATGGGATCAATAACCAAAGACGAAAGACGGTACTTAAGATTGAGATTGCGATTTGGAAGAGTAATGGGATTCGCAAAAGTAAAATAATAATCAAAAAAAGCATACGGAAAAGTGTTGCACCTCTTTGCTGCTACTCTTTGTTCGAGCAAACCACACTTACACTGTCGCACTAAGAGTAATGTTTCAATCACTGCACGATCACGAAATCTCCATCCGTGATGGGGGGAAAGTTTCTTCTCCATCGAATTACTGCTGGTCTCTCTTCCTTTTTCTCTTTTTCTCCTCTCCTTCTCTTGGTCCTCCTGTGCTTAGGAGTCCTTTACTGTTTGCTCCGAAAATGAGGATCGTAAGTACTCGACGGTAATAGGATTACGGATTGCGATTCGAAATTGTGATTGCAAAAAGGTAGCAAATTTGCATTCATCGATCAGGATACCTAGTTCTTAGATGATGGAAGCATCCAACATGCCTCCTTCAAAAATAGGATACTGAAGAACATGAAAAAAACAAAAACAAAGCAAGCCTTAGTGCTTACTAAAAATAACAGCGCAACTAGAAGCTAGAGAGGGGGCAGCTTGGAGATGTCCTGTTGCAACTCAGGTTGGCCTCTCCTCTTTCCACCTCCTCCTTCCATCAAACAGCAGTGAAGAGCCTCAGGGAAGTGAAACCGCAGACTTTCCCGGATACTCACATCCATGCCTTTGAACGTAACGGCTTCCAGGGTATGGCTGTCCACCTCATCCCTATGCATCATCACATCCTGGTCGTTTCCTTTTCCTCAGAGATGCCGAGGCGATAGTTCTGTCGCGTTGAGCTCACGGACACGGGTCAAACGCCATGACAGCAGACCTCCGAGCTTCCTTTCGCATCCCGCATTCAAGGATGTCTTTCCGAGACGGAAAGCGATTCTTAGGGTGTGGGAGATGAACACGGGAGAGGGGGCGGGGGAGAAGAGAAGGGAAACGCAGGGGTTCTCCGGGCCACTCCAGGCTTTATTCGGGAATCACGAAGGATCCCCAGAGGGCGTTTCCACGCACCACGGGGCAGGTGGCTTGTTCGAACGGTCACGCGATAAGAAAAATGGCTTCCTACCGCTGGAAGGATCAGGATGAACTGCTACTCCGTCGATTCGTCGATTTGCAAATCTGGCCTCTGTACCCCCCCCTTTCCCTCCCCTCCCCCCTGTGTACCCTCGCCCTTCTCCCCCTAGCACAATACTCCGCGGAAAGCTACGAGCCTCCGCAGCAGCACGGAACGCAGAAGAATCGGGAACCTGGCGAGGTTGGTGGGGCAAGTGTCGTCGGTCTCCCGTTCCTTCCGGGCTGGACTCGCGACCGATCACGTGACGCCAAGCCGCCAACGGTTTTCTCTACGGAACTCTCTCCTCCTGCTGATGTGATGTCGTCACGGGCCTGCTCTACGCCTTCGCGCGCACGCGCCGCTCCTTCGGCGCGTGCGTCGCAGCACGCGTCGAGCATGCGACACGCGGTGGGTGCGTGTAGCCTGCCTCCGAAAGGACGGCTCGCGGAAGAGACTACGCACGTAGCGGATCCGTTATCGGATAACTCCCTTTTTTTTTTCCTCTCTTTTTTATTCCTCGTGGAAGCTCTCGCTCGCGTCTCTTCTGACTGGTGAGTCGATCCGCAGCTCGGGGCTAGCCGCGGGCGACGAGGGGCGGAGGAGCCAATCGACAACAGTCGGCCGCCTGGGGGTGCGGCCCGCGGTTTCAACCGCCGCGGTACATCCTCTCAATGTCCTCCTTGTATTTTTCGATTATGTTCTTCCTCCTCAGCTTCAGCGCGGCGGTCACCAGTCCGCTCTCCGTCGTCCACTTCTCGTGGCAGATGGTGATCTTCTGAGGCATCTCGACCTTCGCCAGGAGAGCTGCAGAAGGGACTAGATGGGTGGGGGGGGGGGAGAAGGAGAGGGGCTCACCCTTTCTGCCTAGGTCCTGCAGGTCCCTCATGACCTCCGCCTTGACGTCTTCGTCGTCACACAGCTTCTCCAGGTTCGTGGTCTGCTTTCCCAGGCGCGTGGCTAGGTCCTTAAGAGCGGGCACCGCCGGCGCCACCAGCGCCACCGTGTGGTCGCTGTGCGGGAGCGCGCATACGCAGATGCCGGTCACGTAGGGTGACTTGGACAGCTCGGTCTCGATTCTGCCCAGGGATATGTACTCTCCGTGCACGAGCTTGACCAGGTCCTTCTTGCGGTCGATGATGGCCAGCTGGCCGTTGGGGCGCATCTCACCCACGTCTCCAGTGAGGAACCACTTGAGACCCCCTTCCTCCACGAAGGACTCGGCGGTCAGCTCCGGGTTGCGGAAGTAGCCGACAGTGACCGTCGGGCTGCCGATGGCAATCTCGCCCCGGGGGTTGGGCAGGTCGGACACGCGATAGTTGCCCTCCTCCCAGTTGATGAGCTTGATCCTGCAGCCCTCTACGGGGAAGCCGACGACGTTCAGCTCGGGCTCGTCTGGGGTCATGCAGGTGCCCGCTGCTGTGACCTCGGTCAGGCCGTAACCCTGGAGCACTGGGCAGAAGGCACAGCGCACGAAATCCTCCACCTCCCCGGACAGCGCTGCGCCCCCGCAGATGATGAGGTGGATCCTGCTGCCCAGGGTGGCCCTGATTTTGCTGAAGATGAGGGCGTCGAGAAGGGGCGTGCCGAAACCCATGCGCAGCCACTGGCTCTTGTAGACGAGGGCGGCGTGGAACATGGCTTCGGTCAGCGGGCCGCGTGAGCGCAGGTCCCGGGCGACATCTTTGTAGATGCGATCCAGGATGAGCGGCACGGAGGCCATCACCGTTGGATTGAGCACGTTGATATCCCCGGGCACACCCTTTTTCAGGCGGGCGGCGCCGTACATGAGCGTCTGCGCGCTCGAGTAGCCGATGGCCGTCCCCTTGAAGAAGCAGAAAAGCTCAGCGGACAGCTCGAGGATGTGCGCCAGCGGCAGGTAGCCGATGTAGACTTCACCTTCCGAGGACAGAATGTCCTGGAAGGAGGTCACCGATGCCATCAAGTTCCCATGGGTGATCTGCACCCCCTTGGGGGCGCCTGTGGACCCGCTTGTGTACATGATGATGGCCACGTCGTCGGGGGAGGCGGGAGGTGCCGGTGGCGACGCCTGCCGGGAGCCGCCGGCGCGAAGGACGTCCTCGTAGGCGAGGACGCGCAGGGACGGGTCGGGAGACTTCTCGTCTGCCGTCAGCTTGCGCAAGCTGTCTTCGAAACAGATCACCGTGGTGACCAGCGGGATCTTCGTCCGCAGCTGCAGGAGCTTCGGCAGCAGGGAGGCAGAGGTCACCACACAGCTGACCTCCGTCTCGTTGATGGCGCAGGCCACGGCGTCGCTGGCCAGGGTGGAGTACAAGGTGACTACTGCAAAAGAAAACGGGGTACCGGCGACGCGACTCCTCCTCCAACCTGTCACTCTCCCGGTGAACGCCGCAAGGGTGGTCAGCAGCCACTCTGCCCGAGTCTCCGAGAAGATGGCCATGCGGTCCCCCGGCCCCAGTCCCAGATCCCGGAGCCCCACGGTCAGGTCATCTACCTGCTTGAGGGCGTCCCGCAGTCCCAGCCAAGTGTACTCTCCGAGAACGCACTACAAGGGGCCAAGTCCGGGTCAACTCCCGCGCCGCGCCCCTCTCGCTACCTTCTTGAAGATCTTCCCATTGCTCTGTCTCTCCTCCTCCTCTGCGAGCACCAGCCGCGTGCCCAGGAGTGGCCAGTCCACGTCCCGCCTGCGGAAGTAATTCACGACCTGGAACGGGCCCCGGGGTAAGCGGGAGGAGCTGAGCAGCACGTCTGAGGGGGGGTGAAGTGGAACTGCGGCTGCCGGGGAGGGTCCGAGCGGGAGGAGGGTCCACCGGTCGAGGGGATATGACTTGCTCCCTTTGTACGGGGGACCAAGAAGGAGGGGGGACGACCCCCCTTTCCTCAGTTTCCTGGAGACCATGGACGGGTGAGGAAGGTGCTGAGAAGCCGCATATGACCGGCGAACCCTTCGCCTTGCGATGGACCCGGGGAAGGGCATGCAGGGGGAACGCGTGCGCTCTTCTGCTCACGTCATTGTATGTCTGCAGATTTTCCCGCGAGACGATCTTGCGCAGCTCCGAAGGGGAGGATTCGCACTCCCAGACGATCTCCTTGCTTCCCCTGGAGACTATGTTGATCTGGGGAAGAGGACAGATGGTTACCTACAGGCGAGCAGCGTTCTCGAGAGGATGGGAGGAAGAGTGGAGAGAGAAGATAGCATGAGGAAGGGAGGAAGACGAGGAGTGGAAGAGGAAAAGAGGAGGAAGAAGAGAAGAGAGTAGAAGAGGAACGGAGGAAGAAACAGACTAGGAGAGGACGAATAGGAAGGGAGGACGAGGAGGAGAAATGGAAGAGGAGGGGGCGGAAGTGAAATTCGCCGTAAGGGACGACCGGAGTCTTTTCCTGGTGTGCCTGGGCGACGGCCTGACAAAAGCAGGACCGGCGGGGGGGGTGCTTGAGGGAGCGGAGGCAAAAAGAGACAGTCCCAGGAGCGGATGGCCGCAGTGGGTCGGAGGTCTTCCCGGATCCGGGCGGCGGCGACCACGTGACTTCCTTGGCGAAGGGGCGGAGTGTTTCCGGCAGTCCCGGGTCTTCTCCTCCAGCGCCACGGGGGTGTATCGCAAAGGGAGGACCGGGGCGCGGGGAACCCACTCCCGAGGAGGGTGGAGGAAAGGTCATCTCCGCGAGTTCCGTCGGAGCAAGCGGTCCCGCGGTGGGGAGCTCCTGCGGACGCTCCCCCTTTCGAGACGCCCCGCGGGTCTCCTCCACTGTGGAGCGCCGCCCTGGGCCTTCCGCGGCTCGGCGGGTGCTCCCCTCCGCGTGCGCGGCTTCCCCCGTTAAGGCCGTGCCGACCGGGCTGTGCCGCAAGAGCGCGCAAGGGAAAAAAAAATGCAGTGGAGGGGGGGGATCGAAGGAACGCTCGCGAGGGTGGAAGAGGGAGGGTGGGCGATAGAAAAAAAAAGAAAAAAGAAAAAAAAAGGACACGGGCGCGCAGACGCACGAAAGCGAAAGTCACCCACGTTGCGGCCGCCGCCTCGCCTCTTCACGGTCACTTTCCGTTGCCAGAATTCCCCCTTGACTTGCCCTCTCCATGCTCCAGAAGGTCACGCGGGGCTCCGGCGCTGCCAGTGAGGCGGGAAAAAGTGGTGGTTAGTCGCCGCTCGCGCGCGAGCGCCCCCCCCCCGTCCAAGGGGGAATGGGGATGGGGGTGGGGAGGACGGCGGCGGAAGGCGGTAGCCAGGTCACGTGCCGCCACCGCGGGGAGGACGGGGTGGAAGCCCTCCGGGGACGGCGGCAGAAGGAGGTGGGTGGGATGGTGAGCACCAGGCGCGCGCCCCTAGCCGCGGCGCAGTTAACCACCCCCTCCGCGCTTACCGGCGACGAGCCACCGTCCGGAGCGACGCGCGCGTTGGTGGTGGCGAAGGGGGTCGGCGAGCTTCGCAGGCGGCGGAGCGACCGGAGGCAAAATGGAGAGTTGTGGATGGGAAGAGGCGGAGGAGCAGCAACAGGAGACTCACCTTTCTCTTGGGCAAGCGCCTCTCCTGGAGGAGGTTCTGCAGCAGAAAGTAGAGCGGGAGTGTGAGGATCCCGTACGTCCACAGCCACAGGGTGAGCAGTCCCGCCACCACGGACGCTACGACTTGCCGCGCCATCGCGAACACTCGCGAGTGCTGGAGGGAGGAAAGGGAGAAGTCAGAAAAGCAAGCAAACCAAAAAAAAGGGGGGGAGGGGGAGGAGGGCGATGGCGGGGGATCACTGGGTCATTTCCTCTTCGCTGGTCCTCACCTAAGAATCCCAAGCACAGGGCACTGTCGAAATGCGGCGATAAGCGATTGGAGAAGACGGTGAGGGGAAACGGGGGGGAAAAAAAAAAAGCGCGCGCGAGAGAGAGGGAGAGGCGAACGGGGGAAGGAGGGAGAAATTATATATATATATACATATATGTCTGTATAAAAAAAAAAGAGGCAACGGAAAAAAAATGGGGGACGGAAGGCGAGACGGTTGGAGGCGGCTGTTCCGATGCGCACTTCACTTCACTTTCGAGTCTTCGCCCGCTGCTGCGAGGGAACGACGTCACGGCGAGGTGCAGAGGATCTGCGCGCGGAGGTGACGGACTTGTGGGGTCCTCGGAGGAGACGCGCGGCACTATAAGAGTTCCCTCGCCGGGGGAACAGATGCTGGGGCGAACCGCGCGCGCGGAAGAACCGGCCCGCGGGGAAGTCACTGCGGCGAGAACCGTAGAGTGCGTGCGTGCGTACGTGCGTGCGTACGTGCGTGCGTGCGTGCCACCGCCGCCACCGCGTTCCTCCTCCTGCCCTCTCCCCCGCGAGCTCTTCTGCGTACGCCCGCGCCCCGAAGGGGCCTCGGCGGCGCCCACCTACTGCTCCTCCCGTCCCATGCACTATTTTCCCGGCACGGAAATAACCTTTGCCCCAAATAACGCGTGTCCTCGGCGAACATCTCTGCCTCGGCACTCAGAGAGGCGGCGCGCTAGTGCGCGTGGTATCGACATCCCCCCGTTGCCAAGATACGTCCGCTCGCACGCTCCGGGATGTACGCGGGTTGCAGACAGGCGCGCGCGCCGCAGACCCACTGCCACGATTGCAAGGGAACGCCTTACGCGCGCCTCCTTGAGAGAGGGAGGAAAGGGACTCCTCGAAGGGGGGAAGCGGGAAAGAGGCAGCAAAGAAAGCACCTCGCAGCGATGGAAAGTGCGCAGATCGCGCGCGATGCGTTTCGCAGCCTGCGGACCGCCATCGCGGAGCGGCGGCCGCGCTGTTCCGGGGGACGCCGCGCGAGCAGCATTGTTGCCAAGCGACCGACTGTATAATTGGAGTGTATTTACACAGCGAGCTCGTGTACGGGTAGAAACGGACACGTGGCTTCGCAAAGAAAAGGAAAAAAAGAATGAAAAAAAAAAAAACTACCAATATATACATACATTTCGTCCTTTCTATTGCAAACCGTATGTCGCTGTTGTTGTTTTTACATACATAAATGCGCACACATAGGCGTATGGAGGCGCAAGGCGATCCGAAGCGGATCGTTCGCAAGATCAGGAAAACACGAAGCGTTTCCCTGCACCCAAACCGGAGTACACGTGGTGGATTTCCTTCACTCAACGAGAATCCTCATTTTAGGGCTGCAGAACATGGAAGGTGCTCGTTACATCTGTAACGCTTCTTCATTGGATTACAATATGCTGCTGTACAAACAGCGTTTATTGCCTGCAGGGAAGAAGATGTTCCCAACGCCGTCGCTCTTCACTCATCCCTGTTTAGAACGATCGGCGGGAAATCGCGTGCGAAGAAGCGTGCACTTCGTTGTTCTCGGAGGTCACCGGAGCTCACTTGGCTGCCATTCCCGAGACCACCTTGCTTGAATGAGAAGTCTCAGGAGGCGTCTTCGTGGAGAGGGGGCCAGCTCCCAGGGGAGTGAGCGACCCGCAGGGCGATCGAGCCAACTCCAACTCGCTGACCACTCCTCTCGCTCCCTCATGAGCGACCCAGCCGACGGGTGCCTCGGAACGGACGCGATGGCAGCAGCGTGGGGGGGCCGTTTCAGGACACGGCAGTAGGAGAGCCAGGAAGCTGACTCCTGTCGTTGGTGCATCGCACTCGATCTCCGGGCTGCAAACGCCTGGAATTTTCTTTTCCAGCTGATTCGCTCTGCACTCCTAGCGCTCTCGGTTGCCCGCGCCGTGCGTGGCTTCTTGCCCAGGGGAGGCAGGCGCTCGGCAGAGCAGAGACTCTGTTTTTTTTTTTTTTTTTTTTTGTTGTTGTTGTTGTCTTTCATTCGTTTCCGGGAAACCCAGGATTTGGAAGCAAACAGGGAAGGCCGTTCCAGGCTGAACTCTGAGCTTCTCTTCGTCCCGCTGCGGACTTTGTAGCGCACATACTTTTGCGGCGATAAGCGCTGCACGTGTCGCCTCAACTTGTTGGTCCCGCAGACGCCCGATCCAGAGAGGATTCCCTCCAGGCTCCGGAATGGCGTTCGGGAGCCGCTCTCCTTCCGCTCTCGCGCCGGCTTGCAGGCCCCGGCAACGCCTCTCCGCGCCGGCTCGCCGTCTTCCCCTGAGCCCCACGCGCGCCGCGACGACGACAGGGGGAGCGAAGGGCTCAGGGACGGTGCGCGCTCTCGGGGGTCCCGCGCCCTCGGAGCGGAAGGGACGGGGAAAGCTCCCGGGGGAGAAGGCTCTTCCACCGAAGGGACGGTCCGATGTGGAGGTCTTCCGGTGCCGGCAGGAACGTCCGAAAGGGGGGAAAAAATGAGGGACGAGAAGGACGGGAAAAGGGGTGGGGAGAAACCGACCGTTCGAGAGGAATCGCGCGGCCCTTCGCCGCGGGTAGCAGAGCCGGTTCGTCGTCGCACGCACGAGCAGGTACTCCCGCGTGAGCGCGGGAACCAATGGGGCCGTGGGGCGCAACGCAGAGAGTACGCAAACGCCGCGCGCGTGCGAAAGAAATGGCGGTGGCAGCCGCCGGCAACGTGCGCCCATCTCTCCCCGCTCGCGCGAGGCGGGAAGAGGACACTCCTCTCTTCGGGCTACCGACCGCAGGGGCGGCGGACGATTACGATGGAGGGCGCGCGCGGGTGGGGTGGGGGGCAGGAGGAGGACTGCTGGGGTCTGGGCGGGAGGGGACAGGCCGGTGGCGTCACGGAAGACCGCGCAGGTGCAGTTCAGCCCTCTCCGGAGGCGCCGCAGCGGGGGCGACGGGCTTCCCACGTCAGCCCGTAGTCCTTCGGTGCTGCGGCTGCTCCCTCGCCGTCCTGCCCTCGCCCCGTCGCGTAGGCTCTCTTTGCGCAGGCGCCCGGGACCACACCCCCGCCCGGCTCCAGGTGGCGCGGCCGGCCGGGCTCGGAGCCCATCTTCCGGAGATGCCCAGAGCCCGCGATGCGAGCTCCCGCCCTTCCGACGGGTCCTCTGGCGCTGCCGTTCCCTTTCCGCCAGCCCCGCAGCGCGCAGCAGATCACCGTGGACCTTGCCACGGTAGCGATCTGCCATTGGGCGTTTCCTCTTCCCTGGTCCCCTGGGAGCCCCTCGGGCCCGCTTCTTGGGTTTCCGGCTTGCGGAGGGGCGGCTTCCTGCCGCCTTCGAGCACGAGTCAGACCGTTGCCGAGGTGACCGTCCCTGCGGAGCCAGCGGCTCCCGCCCTCGCACACTCTTGCGGCCCTCGGCACTCCCGCGGAGGCTCCATCCACCACCTTCCCTGTTGGCCGCGAGAGGCGCGGACGGTCACCCCGCCTTCTGAGGTCCTCGCGGTGGCGCCGAGACCTCCGGGATGGGGTCAGAAGTCCCCTGCACGAAGCGGACCACGCGGTGCTCAAGAGAGGGGAGCACCGGTGTCCATCGGGTCAGAGTCCCTTCCTGCACGCGGCCACGGAGCAGGGTTGCCACCCTCGACGCCGCCTGCATGGAAAGGCGCCCGGAGCTCCCTGGACGGGACCCGTGCGGTGCCGCCACTCCCCGGGAGCTCGCGGAGCCTCGCCTGACGCCAGATGCGACCCGCGGAACGCCCTCGCGAAACAGCAGCGAGTTCAAGGGCGCAAGCGCCCACCGAAATCCCGAACGAGCTGAAAAATAAATGCGTGATGCGCCTCTTATAAGACTTACATAAAGTGACATGTGGATTCATTTGAATGCCATGTCAGCGTCATGGAAAGTAAGGATATGTGCCTTTTAAGTATACCGATGTATATCTTTACGTATGCATGGGGTACATATTTATATACAAATTTGCTTTAACATGCGTATTTATTCATACTTATTAACGTACATATTATTAACAGCAGTATTATTTTACGTATGTATTTGTAGGTATTTATTACACGCTATTATAACATGCTTATTATATAGAAAATATATATTACAATGTTTATAAAAATAAGCGAATCTGTTTATTATGTGTATTAATATGCGTGCTGATATATAGATACGCCTTTTATGCATATTGACATACATATTTGCATATAGATAAGGATGCAAATCTGTTTTAACATCATTTACTGGTATAATTAATAATATGCATTAATATACATTATTACTGTAAATAGTGAAATTCATAAAAATACATCTATATGTTTATCATATATTATGTATAAATACACTTCCAACGAATACATAAATATCGAATTATAAGCATTTATATTTACGGAGCGATGGGAATCCCGAATATAGAATTCGTCCAATTCAGGGGCCGATCCCTGAAGGGATCAGGGGTGTTGTGGGAGGAGAGGGACGACGTAGCAACGAGGGTGAGGCGCCCCCCCGGTCGCCCCAGACGCCCTTCAGTGAGGCCGGGATCAGCGCGTTTCAGCGTGGTCTTCAGTGTCCCGGCCCGCGCCGGGGCGGATGAGCTCCCCTCCGGCTGTCACGGATGCCACGGCAGACCTTCAAGCGGACTCGCTCGTCTGCCAGGGTGGTCAGCACCGCGCCCTCCGGGCATCGAGGACTCCTAGAGCGACCCGCGCCGACTCCGCCAGCTGCCTCCTCGGCTGCTCTCATTCCGGGGATTTGCGTTCCCTCCAGATCCACGTTCCCTCGAGAATGATCTCCCCCCGGGCATGCCGAGGCGCCCGTTCTAAAAATAGACACGCGAGGAAGCGGCGGCACCCGAAGTCTCGCGCGGGTCCATCCCGCCGTGATCCGCGGCGCGAAGGTGTTCCGCGAAGGGGATTCCTCCCTTTGGGGGGGGGGGGGGAGATGCCCCTGCGCCACCTGGAAAAGATGGAGCCGGCATGCGCGCCGCACGGGAGCACCCGACGCAGCGGTAGCGCCGGATGCTGCCACTTGTGGAGGGGAAGAGGAAGAGCTGACCATCGCCGTCGCGGGGGACCCCTCCGTTGCAACACCGAGGAACTCGGTCCGGCGAAGAAGGGCCTTCCGAGATGATGCGCTGTCCGGCAACCTGTTTTTTTTTTTTTCCTGAGACCCGAGGTCCTGCCGGAAGAGGCTGGTCGTCGTGTGCCACGGAGACGGGGGGCATCCCTGCAGCCGCAGGGGCAAACCGGCAGGGGTCAAAGCTCGCTGCCCGTCGCCACTTCTACTGCTCCCACGCGATCCCTTCCCGTGTCGAAAGGGGAAGGGCGACCAGGGTTGCCCCTGGATCGCCTCGTCCCCGCTCCCGTGGCGGGGGCACTCCCGACTGCGGCGCCAGAGTTCGGCGGCAGAGCGGCGCTGCGGAGCAGGCGGGGGAGCACGAAGCCGGACGCAGAGCTTCGGGGGGCGTCGCTCTGATGCGAGAGGGGGGACTCACGCAGAGTTAAACGAGATGGGGAGGGTTGCCAGGGGAACAGCAGCTTCCTTTCGGATCGGCTGGATCGCGAAAAGCCTCCGGAGTTTCCTGCGACGGGATTCGCTCGAGGGCATCGATTCGCGCGGATAATTGTCAACCAGTAATTGGAAGGGGGAGGGGGACAGCGACACTGAGAGAAAATTCTGGAACGCGGCATCGCTGGAGACAAGCCGGTTGGCGCGGGGGCTGCCGCCGGCTCGCAGCTCGACCCACCCCAACCGGACTGCCGCGGCGGAATCCAACGCGGGGAAGCAGATCGGGAGCGACCCACCTCTTCGCTTCCGGCCTTCGTTCCGGAGGGGGAGGAGAAGCGTCGCCCCGGGCGCCGAAGCCTTCCGTCCTCCTCGCCACCTCCTCTCCTCGCTCCACCGCATCCTTCCTCGTCACCTCGGCGAGGCGACCGACCCCCGGATCCAGGAGTGCATCTTCAGCGCATCTCTCGCTGCCCTTTCCCCCCACGTCCCCAAGGTGATTCGACCTTCTTCCGGGCGCGAGGAGAAGAGACCTTGATCCCGCTCGGGGCAGCAGAGATCCTCCGTGGCCTCGCTGACTCACGGCGCGAGCGACTCCTCGGCGAGGAAGCGGGGCGCAGTTGTGCGGGCGCGGGCTCATTATATGATTCGGGAGGGGCGACCCTTCCGCTGCCGTGTGCCCCCTGCCGCGCGAGGATGCTCTCCTGCCCGCATTTTGCGACGCCGGAACCGCGACCGAGGCTCACGGAATGGCAACCCTGCGCGTTCGACGGCGGCACCTCGAGGCCCCTTGCTGTTTCTACAAATCTGTGGGCATCCCCCACTTACGCATTAACCTGCGTTAATGAGGGAACCCATCCGTGACGCTCGCGAAACCTCTCCCCACCCTCCCCAAAACAGAGGAAGATTGGGTTCGATTCGTGGAATCCCCCCCGCAGATCGATAGGCAGGCATCCACCCTCACCGGTGGGTGTTCAAACCTACCGTGACACCTGAATGTACACAATCCGTACGTACGCAATGAAGCGCTGCATGTACCTGGGGCAATAGCATCTCCGACCTGACGGCGACGTCTACGCATTTCATGGAACGAGCGATGGGGGAGCAGTGTTGCCAGCAGAACTTGATGGGATGCCTCCAGATGGCCTTCGAAAAAACCCGCGCTTTTCCAAAAAGGAATCCTCAGATCCCCACTGTACCACAGCACACGTCCCGCGCACGTGATGCCGTTTGATCTTCCTATTCAAAAGTGCAAAAATGAAGTGCAACCTGACGATGAATTGCTGATCACGTGCGATTTGTACGCTGTTCGATACGTTGGCAGGGAGAGTGCACTGCACCGCCAGACTGCAATTAAATATTCATATGAGTTGCCGCCGCCCCACAGCCCCCAAT
Organism: Raillietiella orientalis; assembly: GCA_036172245.1. NCBI lineage: Eukaryota > Metazoa > Arthropoda > Ichthyostraca > Raillietiellida > Raillietiellidae > Raillietiella > Raillietiella orientalis. The sequence goes on along the minus strand of JAYWIR010000060.1, from coordinate 313,726 downwards.
TCAAACCGTTCAAAATATTTTGATGGCAGGGAAGTCGCTTTCCTCGACCATCTTTATCCACAGCAATTTGTTCGTGTGACTCCACGTCCGCCCAGGTGGCAACAGGGGTGGGTAAAACATACGGATTTCCATTTCAGACTGCTGGCCAAAACATCCACAGTGGAGGATCGTTTTCTTTGCAGCCTTGGAGGGCGCGCAAACTTTGGCGGCCAGCGATTTCCAAACAGCGAGGATTCCCGCTCGGCGGGACGAAATGTTCTCAGCCGCTAGGATGGGCTTCCCCAAGCGCCGGACGTGGAGGGAGAACTTGGCAATCGTGGGTGGGAAGGCCCGGTTTTCGCGGCGCCCTCCGTGGGCGCGCAGGGACTGGGGAGAGGGAGGGCTGGGAGAAAAGGTCCCGGGAGTGCATGCACGGTTTCGCGGCCGGGGGTGGCTCCCGGGTTTCGGTCGACGCTCCGGGACCCGAACCGGGGATCCGTTCCTCCTTTCGAATCCCGAGGGGCGATTCTCGAGATAAGCGGTGCTCGAGGTGCAGCGAGACGGACGGATTCCTCCCCAGGTCCTTGCGGCGCATCCCCACGTCCACAGGGGCCGGGCTCGTTTCACGTCCGCGTGAGGAACGTCCGCGGAGTCGGCTTGCTGCTCCCTTTTGAAAGGCGATCCCGCGGGTCAGCGGCGCGGTCTTCCCGGTCGGAACGGATCGGTATGCGGAATTGTGAGCCGCCGCGAGTTCAGGGGATACGCGCGTACAAGGCGCGTGTACAAGCACGCCGCGTTTGCGGAAAGGAACTGCTTGGGAACTTTCCTGTGAGAACACACGTGTTCTTTACATGTGCTGTGTTTGCAGTTTTCCCGCAGGCGTTCAAGCTGACAGGAGACGTCGATCTCCAGTCGTCGCCGCACCGGGGCTGGCGTGCGTTTCATCCACCGAGGAGGAGGAAACCGTGGAATGCTACGGGCCGGGAAGGGACTGAAATCCGCTGCTGCAGAGCGTGTTCCGCTTCTCCCTCTTTTTTGGCCAAGGTCGTGCAAGTGCGCTTGGGCGAGCCGATTCCGTCACGAGGCGCGGGCAGGAATCAACGGATTGTGCACGTCCACGGCGACGCACTCGCACGCGGAGGAGCCACCGGCTGTACACTCCAACCAACGGACGCTCCGAGACTCCGACCGAGGATTCGAGCGCAGGCTCTTCTAGTAGTGCGTGAGGTTGGGCTGCCACCTTCCGAGGCGTCGGATCCATCGGCGCCACGGAACTGCCCGTGTGCCGCTGCAAGAAGACCCTCTCCCGTGTTCATGCGAGCGCCAACCGGAGATGCATCCACGCGTCGCAGCCTCCGTACCTGCAGCTACACGTACAAAAAATGAAACTCACGTACACACAAAGAAAGGCGAGCGCTGCTGGGAAGCTCGGCTAGTTTGGCCGGCGGCTTGCAGATGTCGCAGCGGCGTGGCAGGCTCGGGGAGGCGGATGGCATTTCTCGCCGCCGGAAACGCGGTGACCACGCCCGCGCGCGCGCGCGAGAGAGAGAGAGAGAGAGTCTTTTGCGGGAAGGGCGAACGCACGAAACGGAAGCGGAGTTACCGAAGCTGCTCTGCGCGAGAGTGAGTGGAGCTTCCGAGAAGACGGCCGCGGCAGCCATCTTGCACGAGTGACATGATGGTCAGATGACGACGCCGGCACTCCACTTGCGGAAGGCAGAGAGAAAGAACTTCGAAATTTATGCGTCCCGCCCCTCCTCGGACGCGGGGAGCATCTGAGCAGGAATGGCAACCACCGACTACGGGAACGAGATGACGTGCTGCAAAGGGAAGATGGAAACACAGCGGCGCCTCAGTACTCGACGGTGATTCGTTCCGGCACTCGTGACGAGCGCCGAGCTATCACTGCATCTGGAAGGAGAAACCCTGGGAAACTCGGGAAGCTGCGGATGAGGGGCTTCGGTGTACGTGCGAGGCGTCACTTCTTTTGGGGCGCGAAAGGCGGAGGGAGGGAGGGAGGCACCAAGGAACTCACGGCTGTCATACCCACGAGAATGGCTTCCGCCGTCTCAGCTTGCGAATCCACCGAAGAGGACGGAGGAAAAGGTAGAAGAGAAAACAGGAAGGCAAGGAAGGCCTCCGGTTCGAAGTCCCGGTGCAGCAGCATGATGGCTAAGAGTTGGGGGAGGGACGCCACACCGAGGTCTCGCGAGCGTCGCGGACGAAGGCGGGAGGCAAGACGCGCGCGAAGACCTTGTGGTGCTTTCGCCTTACGGCGGCCGCCAACGTGTGGAATGCGGCGCGAGTGGAGGGACTCTGCTCGTGGACGAAACGCTTCCTGCAGGCAGTGAAAACTGATGCGCCACTGAAAAGGTCACGCGACAAAACATTCAAATTGGATTCCGGCGAAGAGCTACGGAAGAAGATGGAAAGGCGTGCGCGCGAAGATGAAGGAGGGCGAAGCGAACTGCGCCGCTTTAGGTCGACACTGGCGCGGGGTAGGCTACTCGCAGCCGGAACCCCGAGGGTGGGCCAGCGCGAGCCGACTGCGCAGCAGCTGCGCGAAACTTTCCGATCCCTCCAGGTCTTCCACTCGGTCCGCAGAAGGTCGCACGACCTCGCGTCCTTCCGCGGGGGGAATGCAGCGCGAACGCGCATTTTCAAAAAAAAAAAAAGGGGGGGAAATGCTGGAGCGAAGGGGGAGCTCCCCACGAGGAATCCGAGGCGTCGTCGCTGACACGCGCCAGGACTCGCGGGCACCGAAGGGAGCAGCCCACGTTCCCCGATCAGTGGAGCTCGTCGTCCTCTCTGCCCAGGGCAGCGGCAGCGGCGCGCGGGTCTCGGCGACTCGTGAAGGCAGGCGACCCCTTGCGGGTCAGACGTCCAGCTGGGGACGAAAGGGGTGGTGGTGGTGCCGCCGCGCGGGTTTCGAGCTCTCCCCGCTGGTCGGCGCAGGCGCAACCCGGATGCCTCCGTTGACTGATCGCAGCCAGGAGTCCGGAGTCCTTCCCGGGAGCAAGGGCCCGCCGAGAGGTGGACTGGCAGCTCCGCTCCGCCGTGTCGCTGCTGTCTGACCATCTCGCACTAGGAGCACATTTCGGGGACGGAGCCAAAGAGCGGTGGAGTTCGCTTTCTTCAGACCAAAAAGAGCGCCAACTGCCGTTCCTCCCAGGCGGGAGCGACCTCCGGCGCGTGTCTCCTAGGCGACTGCGTTTCCAGTGCCTCTTTCGGGGGGTCGGTGTGGCTCCCCAATTCGTTCCTCCGCGAGCCAACCTCGGCGGCGGCGACGGTGCCTTCCGTGAGGCCGTTCGGCGACGCACTTCACCCTGCCGGGGCGTTCGCGAACCTCCGCGCCTCCGCTGACGCGTCCGCCGGGCTCTCGCGAACCGGAAGCCGTGCGCGCCCAACAGTACTGCTTCCGCAGCGGGCACGCCCACGTCAGCCTCCCGGAGGCCTTCCACGGGACTAAACTCAGCAAACCAGGGTGGCCGTCTCTCCCCTCGTCGAAGCACAGTCTGCCCTCGGGGCAACCGGCGACTGCAGCCAACCGACGGGCTGGTTGCTGCAAGACGTGCGCGCGTTGATGGACGCCGCCCCCGCTCCTTTCTTCCGGGCGAAGGGGTGGGGATCACTCCTGCTCGAGATCACCCCCGCGGAACTCGCGGTCCCTGCCCTGAGCGCGAGGGCACTCGCGTGTTCCCGCTGCGCTGGGAACCGGAGGACGTTCTGCCGTTCCCTCCCCGGGGGCATTCCAGCGCGACCAGCGCGGGCGTCAAGTTCCCAGGGGAGCTGCCTCCTTCCCGATCTGTTTCGGGCGCGGGGCGATCGACTCGTTCCCACATCCCCTGCTGGATACTGCAGTGCCCTCGAGGACGCTCGGCGACGACCCTCTTCGGCTGTCCGCCGTTCGCCACGACGCTGCTTCGCGCCTGATGCGGAGATTTCTTTTCCCTGAGGGCAGGCTGTCGGGGAGGGCGGGGGGAGGCGTCACGATGGCAACGAGACGCTGCAGCCACGCCAACGTCGCAGCAGAGGGAGGCGCCATGCGGATGGAAGCCGCCTGGATGAGGATGGCTGCGAGGCGGCCTCACCTGCAAGGAGTGGACTCCGGAGGGGTATCCCAGATGGGAAGGACGGGTCCCTCTCCGAAACCTGCGATGGCGAGCGGGCGTTCGCTGCAGCCTCCACCGCGGAGCGCGCGCCGACGGGTGGTATCGTCTCCACGGGGCCGAGGCGAGATGGGCGCCCTGGGCCAGGTCAGCCGTCACCCCGTTCCAGATCACGGGCGCGCTGCCTCGAGGTGCCGCCGCCCTGCGGACTTGGAACCCGAGTGCGCGGACTAACAGCCGACCCCCGTCGCGAGCGCCGGACCCGCCGCCAAGATGGTGGCTTGCGAGGGGCCCGGAGAGAGGGTCGCTTGCTGGCACGCACGGCGCCGGAAAGAAACGCACGCGGAGACCGCAGGGCAAGATGGAAAGGAGCCGGTCACATCTCAAGGATCTCTCGTGGCGGCCACCCCGCGTGCGCTTGCCGGCAGCCATTTGCACTCGGCCGTTTTTTTTTTGTCGCGGTGTTGCGCGTTTCTTTCCTTCTCTTTCGATGGCTCTTTCGAGGGGCGAAGGAGAGGTGCTGCCCGTCCCGTGGGAGGGCAATGGGAAGGGGTAGAAGTCTCCAGGCGAATGGCGGCGGACGCGCAGGTCGGGTAGCGGGAACGCGGGGGAGGCAGCTTTCAGGACTGCCCCCAGCGCGCTTCAGGGCCGGCTCGGTGTGGCTTCTCGACCGGTGCCTCGTCGGCATGCCGTTCCCCCAAGGTGAACGGGAAGCGGACGCGGGCAGAAAGGGGAACGAGATGTCGGCGGCATCTCCCGTCACCGCGTCCCTTTCGCTCGTGGAGAGAACCACACCGGCCGGCGGGTCGGTAAGGGCGAGTGAAAAAACACTGCCAGAACCATGTGTTCTGGAAGAAACAATGCCAAAAGACTAAATATTGTATAACAAATTATGTTTAATTTAAAAAATAAAAGCCCCGGCTTGTCCGGGTGAAAAACCCCGCCCGCCAGGCCGCGAAGTGGCAACCCTGCACGAACGGTCGTCGTCTCGCTCCACCTTCGCGCAATCGCGAAAAAGGACGACCCCGTTTCCGGTTCCCCGCGCGCGCGCGCGAGTAGGGCGGGAAACCCCATCCTCCTCCGAGCGAGCCCGGGCGACTCGCCGTCCGCGGAATGGCAACCCTGCGCCAGAATGGAACCGGGCGCTCCGCCTGCCCATGCGCCCTTTACGTAGTTGCGGAAGGCCGACTTTGCTGCGGATGCGGGCGGCGGGCAGGCGCTGGTGCCGGCCGCTGGCGCCGCCGCTGCCCGTGCTCCACCAGTGCCGCCTTCCTGCTGCGGCGCGGGCACCAGGAAAAACGGTTGCGGCAGCGTCGAAGGCAGCAGCAGCAGTGGGCGGATCGCTCTCGACGGCTCTGCGCAACACTTGTGGGTCCGACGAACACCTCGCGTTGGCACGAACCGTGTGGCATCCGCGGGGAAAGCGGGAAGGGGGGGGGGGGTCCAGACGTGGTTCTTCTGCATCCTGATTTTCTTCTTCCTCGCGTTTCTTCGCTTGACGCTGGCGGCGGATACGTGCGCGCGCGCCACCGTGCTTCGGGGGGCGCGGTGCCTGAGCGGCCGCGTCCTCGGCGACCCGGCGCACGGGATCCTCCGACCCCCGAGGGGAGGGGGGACGGATTTTCGCGGACTCGCCCGCGCCGCCTTCGCGCGGCCGAATTCCGTGTCCTCGAATCCTCCGCCCGGAAGCGCGTCGCACGCGTTCCCCTTCCATACCGCTCCGTAGCGCTAGGGGACCTCGTGGGAGGAGGAGGAGGAAGTCCGAGTTCCTCGGTCCGCGAATTAACCAGTGGTACGGCAGGCGGCCTCCTCTTGGCTGCTGCTGCTGGTGCTGCTGGTGCCAGCTCAGTGAACGCGCCTGCGAAGGGGTCCACGGAACCAAAGCCTCTTCTCAATCGAATTTCCGTGATAACGCAGTTTCGAAAGACTGAGGTCCATTCGGCTGCTGCTGCTGCTGCTGCTCTTATTGTTGCATTCTGTTGCTGGGAGGAACCGCGAGCGGGAAGTCGGAGGAATTTTCCGCGAGACTCTTTGCTTTCGCGGCCTGCCGAAGGTCTAGGGAGCCGCGTCGGAGGGAGCGAAGGAGTCGATCACTTGGAGATGGCACGATGCCACGTGGTGAGCAGGAATCGTGTTTCGATACCGAAGACCTCGGAGTGTGCTTTGCCCCCCTTCCCGCCCCCTCAACACACAGTTTGCAGACCGACTTTCGATAAATAGGCTCGCGTTCCACTTCGAGCCACCTCCGAGGGAGCCTCGCGGCACGCTGACGTGACAAGTGAGTATTTGGAGATCGAAGTGCACGGGGATGCGACTCGAAAGACGGGGAATTTTGGAAAACGTGTGTTCGGCACGCCTGGAACGTAAGCATGGCCATTAATTGCCGCAATCTGGGTCAGGGGGATGGAGGGATGCACGGGGATCGGTTGCCGCGATCGCGGGGTTCGCTTTCCTCGTCTTTAAAGTGGCTTATCGTTCCTCGGTGCTGGGGATCTCCCTTTTCTCCTGCTAGTGGGGTGTCCCTGCACGGGATGCCACCGTCATTTCGGGCCGTTTGCCGAGCACACGTTGTCCGGACGCGTTCAGTGATTTGATGATGCCACAGCCCGGCCGTGCGTCTGCGAACAAAACAGGTGGCTCCGCTTACGACCCATTTTTGTTGTTGTTGTTGTTGTTTTGGGAAAAGGCTTCCCAAACGCACTACGTCCTGATGATTTTCACCGATGGGGACGAAGAGGAGCGAAACCGTCCCCCTTCCCGATGGGGAAATGCGGCAGAAGTCCGCCTGGAGGCGCTGCGGCAACGAGCAGTGCAGCGTCCTCTCCGAGACGCGCGCAGAGTTAACTGCAGATCGGGCGGCAGTGGAAGGTGCGCTTCGCCGGATGGCAGATCCGGCGCAGACCCGAGTCGCGTGCTGGGTGTCGGGGGGGGGGGGTGAGGGGGGGGGGTTAGTTCTCTACGTGTTGTTCCGATTCGATTTGACTGCCTACGGTCGCTGCCAGATGTGAAACGCAGCGCAGCACGCGGTTGCCGCCTGTTTGCGCAGGCTCGCCGGAACGTTCGGTGCGCCACGCGCATGCAGATCGTATTTTTCGTCTCCGGTGGAGTTGGCAATCCTGCGAATAGACCTTGAGGAAGAGCCCTCCCCTCTGAGATCTCTCTATTCTCTTTGCAGGGAGCGGAGAACCCTTCTTGGGTGCTTCGGCTTCTGGCGGGCTGCGCCACGCTCCCAAGGCGCCGCGTCCGCGCCAGCCGAATGTCTTTAAAAGCAGTTCACGTGTTTTCGATGCAACTGCCGATACCGCAATGGTGGACGTCGCACGCGCATTTCCGGTGGTTTGAGTTCGAAAAAAGTACCCATCGTAAAGGAGGGTTTGTTGGTGTGTGTGTGTGTGTGTTTTTTTTCAAAAAAAAAAAATGAAAAATAAAAACGAAAACGCTACCCCTTTCGTTTTCCGCAAGTGCTGTTGCCTGCAAAGGGTAACTGATGCAACTGATTGATCTGCACGTCGCCGGAGGTCGCTGCCGATTGAATGAGTGGACGACGACAGCTCGATGCAAAGGCATCGCCACACGCTGGCGAGCCGTTTTAGGGGACCGTCCGTGCCGGGTCGGTTTAGGCGTGGATGCAGCGACCGCCAAAAAGCGTCCACCCGAAAAGCGGTCCGCGCGCGACCACGTCGTGTCGACCGAGTCGGCCGTTGCACCGTTTCCGAGAGGGTTTCTCCTTGGCCCACCCTCGAAATTCGTGCCCTTCCGCGAAGCGGTTCCGTACTCTTCGCCGAACATTCCTCCCCCCCCCCCGAAAGGAGGAAAGGGGGAATTTTCGCTTGCATTTTTTCCTTGCGCGCTTCCTGCGGCGCCACCGACGCCGAGTGCTTCCGTGTCTTCGCGTTCCCTCGCGCGCCCGCCACTTCTGCTGCTCGCTGGACGTTGCACGGCGCCCGGGTGGGTGGGCGTGGCGGGTTCGCGGTGGCGGCGGCGGCGCCAAGGAAGGAACGTCGCCGCGACGCTGCCGCCGCGATTGGCGGTCCGCGCACGGAGCGAAGGGCGGCCTTCGGTCGAAGGAGCGGTCCCTCCCCGCCGGCCTCGGCTGCCGGGGGGCGTCTGAATCGCGTGGAATGGGAGGCGAAGAACTCCAAGGTGCCACCACCTGCTGACAGCAGCGGCTCCCTGACTCGGTGCCAATCCCGAGCCGGGGGGAAAAAAGCTGACGTGACGTTGAATGATACGAGGTGCAACTGGATGGGAAGCGGACTTTTCTGCGCCAGGACCCGGGGAATAGCTCGCGGCCGGAATGATTTTGAACGCAGCGACCGAATTCGCGGAAAAATCTCGCAGCATTCGGAAATCGCCTCCCTTTCTTCTTCTTTTACATCGCATTTTGTGCGGCAGGGCGACGTCTTGGAATCCCATCGGCGACCGCCTGCTCTTCCTGTTGGCAGCGGGAGGTCCGTACGGCTTTCATCTCGGGGATGTTGGGATCTCCGCGCGCGTTTCGCGCGAGTGTGGGAGGCGCAGATGCAGGATTTCGCTAAACGCACGCGTGTTGGTTCTGCCGATGTGCAACTCTTTCGTCGGCCTCCGCCGTCACTCGGGTGCATCCCGGAAATAGGTGCGTGCGTGCGTGCGTGCGGGGTGACCCAACTCTTTGGACTGAGGTGGTGCCAGAACGGGCAAGTGCTTCCCTGCCCCGCGTTCGGGGGCAGCCGCGACGGTGGTTTGCGTCTCCTTGCGGCCCGAATGGAGTTTCGCGCACAAAATCGCGACATCCTCCGCACCCCCAAAGGTTTTGTGTTGCTCTTTTCCCGTCTACGATTCGTTCCTCAGATGACAGGTCGACTCGCGTTCGTTCTACGTCATCCGTCTCGCGCACCATCTCGGTCGTAATCTCAAGTGTACTCGACTTCAAAACACGGATCGAGATTGCGGGAGGATTCCGCTCGACGAGTGATTTATCGCTGCCGGCCCTTTGCTGCCACAAGCAGGGCTTCACCCTTTCTAACGATGCCACGCAAGAAACCACCACCACCAGGCTTTGGTGTTGAGAGCCAACAGGGAGGCCCGCTCGACGGCGTCGTCACGTAACGTAATGTATTTCCTATTTCATAATGCCTTTCTGTCGGCAACGAAATTCTTGATTTCTTGCATCTCGCCGAAAGCACGGATTGCGCCCGCAGCTCTTTCGGAGCACCGAGAATCGAGAAAATACCCCCCAGGCAAAAGGAGGGGGGGGGGCAAAGGGACGTGTCCGGCCGATGCTGGACGTCTACCCGGAGTGGAATCCGCTCCGACGGACTGCAAGGTCTTCTTCCGACCGGAGGTGCCGACGTCTCACGGGAGGAGGTGAGGCGGTTGCGAGGTTGCCGAATTCGCAACGAGCACGGAGGAAAGGGCGGAGATTTCTTTTTCTTTCTTTTGCACGGCACGGCGTGGGCGACCCTCTTCTTGCGTTTTCGAAATTTTGCACGCCTTCACGTGACCCGAGCCAGGGTGGTTTCCCTGCGCAAGGGTCGTATTACCAGCCAGGGGGCGGTTCTTTGCCGACTGCTGCGTGCGCGTGGCGCCGCCGACCAGGACCGGCGGCGCCACGCGCTGCTTCGCACGGCTCTGCTGCCCGCGGCCGCCAGAAGCGCCAAAGCCGCCTTCAACCTCTGCCCGGCGGCGACGGGGATTCCCACTCTTTGGCAGGCGCCTCGAGAAATCGGCACATGGAAGTTTTTTCTTCGGTCCCTGCATCGGCCGATGCTTCTTCGTACCGTACAAGGCCGTGACCGGGGGGAATCCGTGACCAATCCAAGTCGGCCACGGAAGCGTCCCCTTTAAGGACGCGACGGAGCGCGGAGACGGGGACGGCGGAAAGACGCGCGCTCCTACTGCAAGAAACAACGGAAGCTGCCAGCCTTGGGGCGGCCTTTGCCGCCCAAATGCTGGTCGAGGGCGTTGGGGCCGCCGCGTGGGAGCACAGCACCACAGAGAGCGACGTTTCCACGAAACGAACTCGAAACTCAAGGAAGGCAGTCTCACCGGCTTGACGGCGGACCGGTGCCAAAGGATCGGGGGGAGTAACGGCGCATCACTTGGCACGCCTGCAGAGTGGTATAGCGCGTGTGGAAGGCATGCAGGAATCGCCGCTCGACTTGCTGTGCGGGTCGGAGACGTCCCGACGTCTCCGTCGCCTCCGCGACTCGGAATCGGGCGGAAGGAGGGCGCGGGGTCTCCGATTCTCCTTCCTGTCGTCGCGAGCTCTCCCTTTTTTTTTTTTTTTTTTTCCACGGCCGCGACCAAAGCTCCTTCCGGTCGCCCGCCACGCGCAAAAGCTCCGTTTCCCTCGCTGCCGGGGAAGTGCGCCCGCCGCCGTTGATCGCTTGCCGCTCGCCGAGCGCGTGGACTCGGACTCGAGTGGCTCAAGTGGTCGGTTGGCTGGAAAACCCGCACTGCTCGTTCGCTGGCCACCGCCTCGGCTGGAACGGGCTCTGGATAAGCCACCACCGTGCGTGCGGTTGAAAACCAAAAAGTTGAATGAGAAATCTTTTGATTTATTACGTGACTAACAGCACATTTCCGGACTAGCCGTTTCGTTAACAATTTTGCCTCTGCGGGGGGACTGCTATGCTGCTTCAGGGAATCAAGTTCTTCAATTAAACACCAAATGAACAACTGGGTTGCTTACTGACTACGGTACACGAAAATGTGGGCCTTCGAACGCCCTCCCTCAGTTTTCCTCCGTTTCTTCATAAAGCTGTTTTATATCTCTTGCAAAGTGCTTCTCGATAAACGCTCGTTTCAGTTTGAAGGTGGGGGACACAAACCCGCTGTCGGGTGTCCATGGGATGCTGCTCAGTCTCACTGCTAGGGGCACCTCAAAACGCGCCAATCCAGCTATAACAGAAGGCATTCCGTAACGGTGGGTTCGTTCCCTCTTACCTTTGAAGCAGCATTCTTGAAGCTTCTCCAGGACATTCTTTGTCACATTCGGATCATCACACAGCTGAGCAAAAGGCAGCCCATTCTTCCCCATTGTTTTTGCTATCTGTTCCAGTTGCTCACAAACTGGCACTACAATGGCAACAACACAGTTTTTGGAAGAATTGCCGCACACACAGATGTTATCCACAATTGGGCAAATCTTCAGTACAGATTCAACTTTTCCTAGGGACACATATTCGCCATGTTGCAATTTGACTAGATCCTTCTTTCTGTCTATGATGGCTAGCATATTGTCTGGCCCTAATTCACCAATATCCCCGGTATGAAACCAAAGCACTCCATCTTTGCTAACAAAAGGATCTCCTTCTCTCGAATGGGCTTCGTTCCAAGCCAAGGGATGCGGTTCTGCCAAAGATTCCTTGTGGTCATAATACCCAGAGGCTACGACGTTTCCTCCTATTACGATTTCACCCCGTGGGTTTGGAGTATCCATTACTAAGTAGCCTCCTTCAGACCAGTTAATCAAGCGGATAGTGCAGCCGTACAACGGCCAGCCAACCTTGCCAAGTTGCATGTCATCTACAGATGTACTGCATCCAGATGCTGTGGTTTCCGTCAGTCCATAAGCTTGCAAGACATGGCAACAAAGGGCAGCACGACTGAATGCATGCACTTCTTTCGATAAAGGAGCGCTGCCACATGCAATGATGCGGATGCGACCACCCAGCTCCTGTGCAATGGCATGAAAGAACAGCTTATCACAGAGTGGTGTGCTTCTTCCTTGTCGGAGGCACCAACTCTTGTACTTTAGTGCAAGGTGAAACAAAGCACGCACAAGTATCCATTTAGCATTCACTCTCTGCATAACACCCCTGTAGATGCGATTCAAGATAAGAGGTACACAGCTAATTAAAGTTGGACGAAGAACTTTAAGATCTCCAAGGCAGCCTCGTTTTACCCTTGTGCTACTGTTTAGTAGTGTTTGAGGTGTGCAGTAGCCAATTGGAATATTTTGTATTATGCACCAGCACTCTACAAAAAAGTTAATGATTCTTGTAGCAAATTTGTTGTTTACCTGCTAGCATTTCTAACACATGTGCAAGAGGCAAGAATGCCCCATACAAATCATCTGCATGCACCTCAAAAAGATTACCATAAGCACAAATGCCAGCAAGCAAGTTAGCATGGGTGAGTAGCACTCCTTTGGGGTACCCGGTTGAGCCACTAGTGTACATGAGCACAGCTAGGTCGTTGGCTGCTGGTTTGGAACAACAAGTGTGCTCCTCATAATAACAATTGGCTAAAATTTCCCAGGGGGTTACGTCGACGCTCAATTTTTGCCTAGATGTGTTTCTCAATTGAGATTTCATGCAAAGGACAAGCCTGAGGTGTGGTGTTTGGGAAACTAGCTCCTCTAGTTTCGGTAGCATTTCACTGGACGTGACTAAGTGTGTGGCTTTTGACTCATTGATGCAACTTATTATTGCTCGGTCTCCAAGCGTAGCATACAAAGTGACTAAAGTAAGCTTATGCGTGAAGCAACCTAATGCAGTGAGCAGCCACTCTGCTCGAGTTTCTGCTAAGAGTAAAACCTTGTCTCCTGGTCTTAGATTAAGGCTTAGCAGCTTGTGACCTATTTCATATGCACTTCTAACTATGTCGTGCAAGTTCATCCAACTGTAGTCTCCCAGGACTAACTGCTTGTAAAAAAAAAAAAAAAAATTTTTTTATGGAAGAAATAGTTTTTTGCACATAACCTTTTTGAAATGTTTGCCATTTGATTGTAGCTCTTCATCTTCTTGAAGAACTTGTCTTGTGCCCAAAAATGGTTTATCTGGATAATTATGCAGAACATAGTCCAACATCTTGAAGAACAAACATTGCTTGTCCATTAAAACTGTTTTCAGAATACCTGCTCCATGGTTTGAATACCATTTTCTCTCAAAAGTTTTTGAATACCCACTGGAGATGCTGTGTTCTGGATGGTAATTTGCTGTCCCTGTCTACATACTTTCACCTGTAATCAGAAATTAAACACACACGTTTAATTTTTCAAACTCTTAACCTTGTTTTGCATGGTGTTACTGCAGTTGTGCACTTGTAGCACAGTTTACTGAGGGCATGTTAAACAAAACATCATGGAATGTAGCAATCAGCATCAAAATGTAAAGAATAATCATTTCCTGCCATTAGTTGTGCTCAACTCGTAGACGTGAAGAAATGAACACCTTCGATTCGATCAGATTCGAGTTTGAGTTTTTCTACCGAGCAGTTCGATTTTACCTTTCTATTTTTGTTACTTTGTTTTTATTATAAAAACCGGCACTGCAGAACAGGCACGGATTCACCAGTCCTTCTTGATTTCAAATTATAAAAAATACCACAAAGTGAAACCTTCTCATAAATGATTGTTTTTTTGTTAAGGCAGAGGATTACTTGGTAGAAAGGGGCACACTGTTCTATAAGTGGGAAAGCAAATTGAAATCACAAAAGTTTACCCTAAGCGGTCCTAAATGTTCCGGAGAAATTACCTGCCCTAATATTTCAGTCTCTTTTGCTTGGTTCGAAGAATTCGAATGCTACGGAAAAAATTTCACTGGAAAACGAGCAACCTGAAAATACAAATTTATGCATTACTTTGCTCGCACGGGGGTCACAGCGTACGAACTACACACTTTCAACACGGCACAAACACACGGTTTTAAACATCCAGGGTAAACAAATCAGTGAGTGCCCAATAAATAGCAGAGCACTTTATTTCCGGGATGCCGTAAGGCAGGCCGATACGCCTACGCCGTCACTGCACCTTCCAAAAAAACGGTGGAGTGGTCCTGCAGTAGCCGAGCACTAGGGCCGTGATGGGTGCCAGCTTGTCATTTCGGAAAATTGCCGGTCATCCCAGCAATTTCCCGTGTGGCAGGTGATGAAGGGTTATCCTTGTCCTTTACGTTACGGTCCTGCTCCGAAACACGGGAAAAAAATACTTTCACGAGTTTCATTCACATTCGTCCCACGAACTTTTCAACTTTCATCGCGTTTGTAGGCTGCTCATACATCCCAGGGAAGTATCACAATTCTCGATCGATTTTCTTTTTCCTGGTGTTCCCGAATTCAGCAGTATTGTCCCGATCGCTGCTAGGATTTCCCGTTGATTTGCGAGCATTTGTAAATATTTGAAAGCAGACGATGGAATCGAATAGTATCCGATGGAACGGGGCCCACCTGAGACCTGAGAACGGGTGTTTTTTAGGTTAGTGCAGAAACAACGTAAAAGTGGAAACTTGGATGGTCCGAATTAGAGGAACAAGGTGAACAGAACATGAAGGGTAGGATTCAACAGCAACGACAAGTATGTGTCTGTGTGTTTCCTCACGCGTCTTCGAAAAGATTTATAGCACACACCGGAAATCCCTTACAATGTCCCATCCACTTTGAAATACAAAATGCTATTTTCAGAATTAGTTTTTCTAAGCTGCAGAAGGAATAATATATGAACTAGGAAGTTATTAGTCATCATCAACATTCGGCCATCCCACTTTCCATATACCCTTGAGTATTTTGACATATTTGATTACTGTAGTGCTATGCATTTAGAACAAGGATGAAAATGTGCTCCCCGAGAAGTTTTTCGTAGTGTACCTTAAACTAGTGATATAAGACAGTGCAAGTTTCGAGAAAAATTCAACAAAATTTGTACTCCCTGAAGTACGTACAATAAACAGACATTGGGTAGGCAGCATCTTTCCTTGCATGTGAAATTCTTGAAACACTGAAGCAGGATCTCCATCATTGGCCATGTTTTAGAAACAACAGTTCCACGTATCGGCCTGCTGAAGGGTTTCCGAAGTATTTATGCCACATCCTTCTGGTTGTTTATCATAAGTTCTTCAGTATAATTTGTTCAAAGTAAACATTAATTACATCCTGAAAAATTATCGTTTCAGTATGCTTTCACTGAGGTAAGCAAGAGGAGAGAAATTATTCGAAATGAGTAAACAGCAATAAAAACATCAATGATGCTATGCGTATGGCAATTAATTACTGTTCAGGTGAGCTCAATAGGATCATGTGTACGTGTATGGCACGAATATTTCTCGTAATTAACCAAAGCATATCCTGTGAGCTGATCGTTTCTGAAAGTGCTTCCAAAGTCTTCAGAGGAATCCTTCTCTCGAAAAATGGAAGCGTTTCGTTCGAGGTATGTCAAAGAGTGGATCTGACAGGCAGAGAAAAAGTTTGGTACTCTTGTCTAGAGAATCAGCTTTAGAAATACTAATGATGATAACCGAACCCGTCTTGTGTTCATTTCGTGGACATCAGCAGCTGTAATTGCATGTTTTTTTCAGATCATAATCTTGATTAAGGAACACATCCTGTTAGTTAGGTGGGTGTGTAATTTCATTTCGTTAAACCTTTTGCCTTTTAGTTTCGATAGGTCTGCAGCTGACTGATGTGCGTCGGTAAATTGAATACTTGCTTATGTACTTGCGACTTTTCCGGTCGAACTTGTAAAGCCAGGAACTTCAAGAAAAAGCGTTATATAAAAAAAAAAGGTTCTTTTTTTCCTTCTTCTTCTTCTTCAAACTTTTTTTGCGACCGAAAGTGCTCTTAGGCTGTAATTAATTATGCTATTCCGTATATTCTATTGTTCCTACGAATTCGGGTGCCCAGTCGTGTAATTCAGACAACCGGTGGTAAGCAAAGAAAGCCACCTATCCACTGTAGCCACAAGGCGTTTCTCACTTGCAGCAAGCAGCTTCTCTTTCTGTTTACTGCACGGAACATTACCGAACCGGTCGCACGGGATCCACTGCAGGTCATACGCTGCTGTCCAGCATGGCCTTTGGGTCATGCCGTCACGTTGTGCTCGCATACTGTAGGGAGTGCGCTCAGTGTACTCGACTTCTGTACATCGTTAATCTGCTGGGCTGATGGGATGCTGATAAGCCGAAATGCGCAGGCTTTTCGATCGGCAGGTCGCGCGAGGCAGCAGCTCCAGGATGGCTGCCAGGAGGTCTTCGATTCCGCCGGAGTCGAAGATTTTCCGGTTCTGCGCGTCGTCGTGCGTGGCTTTCGTGACTGCAAACTGCCTGAATACACGTCGGCAGATCCTTTTCTGATTAACGCACTGCCCCCCAAAAAAACCGTCGCGTGCGGAAAACGCACGTCACTGCCATCTTCCTAGGTCCGGCTCTGCAGTGGACACGAGAACCTGTTCGAGTGCGATTTTATTTTCGGTCGGTGGACTTGACCGTTCACTTTTCAAGGTCAACAGCGACCCCTCCGGAGCTGCGATTGTCCCCCGAATTTTTCTTCCGGAACGTTCCCTCCACCCCACTTTCTCCCGACGTCGTCCGACCAAAAGTCACCTGGAAAGGAACTGGTCTGCACGGGTTTGTTCTCGGGTCCCAGAATCTCTTCGCTGCTTCCCTTTGTTCTTGGAGCGCATACGCTGTGACTTTCTCTGGGATGCCTTCCTTCAGCTTCTGAACAGCGTGAGGAGGACCTTTCAGCGGCGGGTTTCTTCCTGATCACGCTTCGAAAGTTCCCTCCAGCGTGGTTCCTGTCGAGCCCGGTAGTTCCTGCCTCGTCGCTGAATGCGGTCCGTGTGCAAAAAGTACTTTCTTCCTCCCTTTTCCCGTGGGCCCAGCAGGTGGGATTTTCATTTCGGTCTGCATGCGCCAGCGTGACGCCTGATTGCTGCGTTTCTGCGTTTCGCTCTCTATGCAGCCGCGGCCTTCTTTCCTCTGCGGAAGACAACAACCATCTTGCCGAGGAGGGACCGATCGTCTCCGTCCCGTGGTTGAACTTGAAAGTCAGCGGTCACCGAAGTGGCTTCCTCCTCAGTCCTTGGGGTAACCGAAGCTTATGGGGAGACGTCAAGCTGGGTTTCCAGGGCAGATACTAAGAGATAAACGCAGCAGCAGCACTCTTTCGTTTATCACCACGGTCTGCTAAGCTGGTCCTGCTGGCAAAGAGGGAAGGGGGGGGGACTGGAGAATGATTTTGCCTTCCTCTTTCATGGAAAATTGGGCTTCGTGGCGGCGAACCCAAGCGGTCTGCTTTGTAGTGGGTCTTTCGCTGCTGCTTGCATATCGAACCGGAAGCTCCCCTCGTTCACGGCGAATTCTTCTTTGTGAATTCTTCCTTCCTTCCGCGCGCATTTCCAGAATGAAAACTGCAAATGACAGCCCGCCTGCTTCTTCCTCGATGACCGCAAGATGTTTTTTGTGTTTCCAAAGTTACCAGTTTGCGTGTAAAATCTGCCTCGCTCCCGTGCTGGCTCGTGGGGGGGAGGGGAGGAGACCGTCGGTCCCACGGATGGTCGGGAGGGTGCAGCTCGCTTTTCGTTCGCGAGGAGCGGTCGATGCAAAAATCTCATCTTTCACATGTAGTAGGACGTTCGCTCAGCTCACGGATGTGCAGTACTCGTGTCCTCGTGATGCGGAGTGGATGCTGTTTGCAGGGGGGCACAGTTCAGCGTTCTTGAACAGTTCGAGTACCCGTTCCCCGCTCGTAGTCCAAGGAATGGCATCCCTCTTGCACGTGCTTCGAATGAAAGAGAGGCTTGCCGAAGGCGAATGTTCCAGCTCATCTCTCTGGCTGCTCAAGCTGGACCCGCACACAAAACACACGCAGTTCGCATGCGCGCGCGAGGGGAGAGCTCGTTGGTATCCACGGTGGTGTTCGCTGAGGTGTTTTAAATGTTTTCGTTTTGCTTTTCTGGCGTTTCTTGCGAGCGGCGCATTCTCTCTTCCTCTGTCCTTGCAACCCTGGCGAAAGGCCTCATTTTCGGTCCGTTGCCGGTGCGATCAGGGACTTCTGTCGGATTCCTAACTCTGAGACTCTGCGTTTTCTCCGTGTGGTGGAGGTGGAGAAGAGCGGAGAAGGCCTTCTCCTTCTTTCCACTCATTTGATGGGTGGAGAGAGGAGGCGCGGGAGGATGGAATTGCCCTGCGACCGTCCTCATTCTTGGGAGAAACGCGTTCGTGGATCAGACTCGTGATTGTACATTTCACATGGATCACAGTTGAACATCGGCAAGCACCGAATTCAATCGGAAAAAAGGGAAGAGGAAAAGCAAGCTGTCGGCCTGCACGCAATCGCATGTGACCTTAACGTCCCTTCAGGGAATGGTAGGTTCGCCGTTCTGCCTCACCCCAACTCGCTCAAGTCTGCGCGTCGGCCAGCGGAGCTGCAGCAGCATCCGTTCCTCTCGCCGAGTCCGTTCCACGCAGGATTCCGGTTGGCGCCACCCTTCTCTGCGAGTGGGACTCCGTCCCCACGGACACTGCGACGTTGGCGCGGACGCAGCGTCTCGTTGCCATCGCGACTCCCTCCCCCATCAGCGTGCCTTCCGGGGAAATAATTCTCCGCAGCAAACGCGAAGCACCATCGCGTCACCTTCGTTCTCATGCTCTTTCGTTCGGTCTTTGGCACTGTCACGTAAACGGTTCAGTTGCGAGTTCCAGGCGGTCGGAAAAAATCTAAAATGGCCATGGGGACGGCTGTGAGGAAAAAAACAAGCAGGCGAGAGCATTCCATCGATGATGGCCTCCATGCATAAAAAATAAAGTGTTTCCAGGAAATGGGGGACGTTCGCATCTTATCTGCTGTTCTTTCAGGACGTCCAACCGGGTTTCTTGCAGGGGCGCAATTGGTGTGCATCCCTCGGAGGATTGGGAATACCAGGGCGTCTCGAGATTCGAGGGATTGGTTTGTACACGGCCACGTCGGGACGTTTATCCAAAAATAAATAAATTACAAGTGAGAGGGGACGGCATCCCCTGAATACACCAAGAGACGTTCATTAGGAATGACCACCAGCCCACAGACCAGCTTCTAAGACAGGAACCCGGGAGAGAGGAGGCAATAAACAAATACAAAAACGCGAGAGCGTAGGGCAGTGGTCTTTGGTTTCAGCTGCTCTTTCCTTCCTAGAGTGGCGCTGGATGCTGGCGATCTCTCTGGCGACTTCTTGCAGGTGAGGCCGCCTCGCAGCCATCCTCATCCAGGCGGCTTCCATCCGCATGGCGCCTCCCTCTGCTGCGACGTTGGCGTGGCTGCAGCGTCTCGTTGCCATCGTGACGCCTCCCCCCGCCCTCCCCGGCAGCCTGCCTTCAGGGAAAAGAAATCTCCGCATCAGGCGCGAAGCAGCGTCGTGGCGAACGGCGGACCGCCGAAGAGGGTCGTCGCCGAGCGTCCTCGAGGGCACTGCAGTATCCAGCAGGGGATGTGGGAACGAGTCGATCGCCCCGCGCCCGAAACAGATCGGGAAGGAGGCAGCTCCCCTGGGAACTTGACGCCCGCGCTGGTCGCGCTGGAATGCCCCCGGGGAGGGAACGGCAGAACGTCCTCCGGTTCCCAGCGCAGCGGGAACACGCGAGTGCCCTCGCGCTCAGGGCAGGGACCGCGAGTTCCGCGGGGGTGATCTCGAGCAGGAGTGATCCTCACCCCTTCGCCCGGAAGAAAGGAGCGGGGGCGGCGTCCATCAACGCGCGCACGTCTTGCAGCAACCAGCCCGTCGGTTGGCTGCAGTCGGCGGTTGCCCCGAAGGCAGACTGCGCTTGGGCGAGGGGAGAGACGGCCACTCGGGACCGCTGCGTCCAATCCCGCGGGATGCCTCCATGCGGCTGGCATATCCCTCAGCGGATACGCAGTTCCTCCGGACGCACTTCCAGAGTGTCCGCCAGGGACTCCAATGCCTCCTTTCCCCAGGCGTCTCAGTTTGGGAGGCGGCAGGAGGTCGAAGGAAGAGCTTCCAGCGGCGAGGACAGATGTCTCAGGGGGTGGCCGAAACCAGTCCTCCTATACCGGCTGCGCGGGAGAAGTGAAAGATGTCCTTTGCTGCCAGCGCATCTCCGGCGGAAGAAAAGAGGGTTGACCAAGCAGCGAACGGCGAAAAGGTCATCCTGGGTGCCAGTAACCGAAGTATTCTTCGGCCGGGTCTCACAGCTGCTGCTGCGCTTCAACGGTCTGCAGAGTGCAGAGAGATGCATTGCTGTGTGGATTCGCGATGGCTCCGAAGTCCGGTAGTGGGAAGGCAGCGAGGAAGGCAAGCAAAGTGCAGAAGAACACCACGAAGGGATGCAAAAAGAAGAAGCGCAAGAGGAAGCAGAGTTACGCCATTCACATCTATAAAGAGTTTTGAAACAGGTGCACCCGGATGGAGGTGTCTCCAGCAAGACCATGTCGATTGTGAACCGCTTCGTGAATGACGTATTCGATAACATCGCAGCAAGAGCGTCCCGCTCCTGTCCTCACTACAACGAGCGCACGGGACCATCACCAACCGGGACGTGCACACGGCGGTGCGCATGTTGCTGCCCGGGGAACTAGCCAAGCACGCCGTCTCGGAAGGCTCGAAAGCTGTGACCAAGTACACGAGGTCCAAGTGAAGCTGGTCAGAGCTTCCTCCAGCCCGTGCTACCTGGCCAACCTCCTTGCACGATGGGAACCAACGAGAGCTGCGCGCAAAAAGGCAGCAGTGAGGTGATTTCCCGAGTGCTCTTCTGCGGCTGTGCATCTGCCTTCCCGTCGTAGAGAGTGCGCCATGTGGTGGTGACCTCGGGACTCAGAATTCGCCGTGGTGACCGTGCGCAATAGAGTGCAACCGATACGCGCACGCGCTGGCGTGCGTGACAGTTCGGAGAGTCCCGTCTGCCACGGGAGGCCGCCCTGCACAGGCACTCCCGGAGCACCAGCTGCACCTGCGCATCGGTCTTCCACCGATTGGCCACACTTCCTACTCACTGACGGCGGCTCGCGCGGAACGCGCCACCGGGAGTGGCGGTTTCGGCTTTGCGAAGCGCGGTGGATCCCCGTGACAGCACGACGGGGAACTGGCAGCCTCCGTCGTACAACGCGGTAGATCCGTCCTGCGAAGTCCTTTCGGGTGGTTGGCGGCGGTAGGAGGAGGTGGAAGCGTCATCCAGTTGACGCGCCGCCCAACATCCCAGCTGCTTCCCTTTTCCTGCGATCTCTCAATTCCCTTCCCACTTCGCGGGCTGGCGGCTGTCCTGGCTATCCCGCAAGGATGATCGACGTTGCGGCACGAGGGATTTTCTGGGCCCGCAGGGCCTTCCTCAGGCACTTCACGACCACCTTCAGCGAGCGGCGAATGGAGTGCCGCGGACGTGCGTTTCTTTCAGGCTCGTGCCGACGGGAATCTTGAGAGGAGAGGGGACGGCAGCGAAGTTCGCATGCCCTCTCCTGGGTCCGGCTTCCAGCTCTTTCGTCCTGTTTTTCGGGTGCGCCTGCGCGGGAGACGCCGCCCCCGTCCCTGGTGGGAGATTCCCACGAACCCCCAGCAACATGGAGGCCTCCTGTCCTTTTCCACGCCAGCCCTGGTGCCGCCGGCAAGTTCACCGATACAGCCGAATGCAGCAGAGGCCCGTAAAGAGCGGTGCACGACGTCCTGCACGACGCTGTGGTCGAATTTCGTTTCATCTGGACGAGTGCGTTGGTCGAGCTGCCTTTTTTCTTCTTTCTCGGAAAGCGCGCAAGCACGTGGCTCATGCAGTTTGTTGTGCAGCGAGGGTGGTGGAGCCCAAACGACAGAGCTGCTCTGAAGTTGGCGAGGTGGCGACGAACCTCCGAATCCTTCCGCAGCTTTGGCTTCCTGGTGAATGTTCTACTGCCGTGGCGCTTGCGGCGCATCTCAGTTCCTATGCACGTTGCCATGTCATCAGCGCGGAACCCACAGGACTCGTACAACGCATAACGTATCCCCGGGCTGCACGGGGGCTTCCTGTAATTTGAAAGACGCCATTTTTTGCCCTTCTTTCCTACAAAATAGCGCGTTTTCGAAGTGCCAGCACTTCAAAGCAGCTTCGATCTCGGAGTTCAAATTTGGATTTTATTTCCCTTTTCTCCGAAACGGGAATTCCGTAGGCGCGAAAGGGCGAGCCAAACCGCACGTGGCGTGCGGATCGAAACGCGCATTCCACGCGACCCTGAGACCTGCGATAGCAGTCCAATCGAAGCCTCGGAGACGGTAGCTCTTCGCATCTGGCGACTCTCGCTTCGGGCAGCGAGCTGGGCAGTTCTGCATCCGAGGTCCCTGATTGCAGGTAGGGCGGTGCGCCTCCGAGGCCGGGCCACGCCCGAAGAGAGCAAGGGTCCATTTCGTGCATCTTGCAGAGCAAGCTCTTGCGGAGGCTGAACGACCGCCGAAGGAGGGGGAGGGCACCTTTTCCCTATCAGGAACAGCGAAGTCCGACAAGTTCAGCTCCGTTCGGCTTCCGAGTGGACGACGTCCATCTCACCCGGATGCCTTCGTATCTTCCTTTGGTGGCGATCTCTTCGTGGAGATCAGGGTGTCTCACTCCCGCCGCCTCTGCCTGGCAAGGCAATGGCGCCGCTCTCGCCACCATGCGAATGGCGCGGTGCTTCCAGGCACGACCGCCAGAGATCCCCCTTAGCGCTCCACCTGGCTGCGCGGGTGATGAAGGAGGCGGAAACGCAAGCGTCCCTGCGCCACAAGCTCGGACATCCGGGAGGGTAAATCGCCATGGAAACGTCATGCAGGGCTTGGTTCTTCGGCGTCCGGGTTTCCTGCCCTCCGTCCGTCCACCGGAGAGCCTCCCTGCTTGTTGCATCCAGGTCACAGGAACGGGAAGACAACCGCAGCCCCGCTGCCTTTTCAAGGACACTCCGGAAATCGGGAAGGCGAAAAGTCCCTTTGGGTTCGTTTATAATTCTTTTTATTTTTTGAGAGATGGGGGGGAGAGATTTCCCAAGGGATGCTGCAGCACCACCCGCGTCGCCTGGGATGCGTGTCAGCTCTTCAGAGGTCAGGGGGCAACCCCAGAGGGGCCACTCCGAATAGGAAGTCCTCTTCGGAGGAAGGCGTCCGTTCCCCTTTCGCTCTCTTAGGAGGGGGCCACCAGGGGAACCAACCCTTGGGCATCCTTGGAATGACCCCGGAGAGTCCACTTCCAATCCCGAAGGCCAGTAGACGGGAAGATGGGCATCCGGAGGTTTCTGGCCTCAAACGGTGTTGCACACGAAGCCAACTGGGGCAAACTGACGCCATACAGCACGGGGGAGAGGGAAAACTCGAAACCCGCGCGGGGCATCCCCGGTTCTCGAGGACGCTCCCCCCTCCGCGAGGGGTTCGAAACCACGGCGCGCGGCTTCGAGCGTCGGATGCACGGACGGACGCAATTCTCAAGGAGACGAAGAGAGGTCGGCGGGCACCTCTGCTCTTTGACCCATCCTGGTGCTTCCGACATTTGCTCGAGGCGCTGTGTG
The DNA here is from genome assembly GCA_036172245.1 of Raillietiella orientalis. NCBI lineage: Eukaryota > Metazoa > Arthropoda > Ichthyostraca > Raillietiellida > Raillietiellidae > Raillietiella > Raillietiella orientalis. Next base: position 290,453 of record JAYWIR010000060.1, on the reverse strand, counting down.
CTGCGAGTGCGAGCGAGGGCGTGACGCACCACCCGGAAAGGAAAGGGGGGCATCTCACGTTGAGCGGGGCGTGTGGGCAGGAGCCCGGAGGGTGGGTGGCGATCGCGAAGGAAGCTACCCCATTCACTGGGGCCCCAGACGTGCTCCGGAGGACTTGGTCAGGGAAGGGGAGGAGGCGAGTCAGTCAGAAGCGCCGCTGGACGCTGGCCTCCCGGCTAAGCCGCACGCTTTCGACCTCGGGCCCGCAGGAGGTCTGGAAGCTTCTGAGGAAAGGAGGAAGAGCTCCTTCGGCAGTCTTCCCGCTCAGGTGGGGCGCTGGGGCGCGAGCCCCCGTTGCGCCATTTCAACGCGTTGAATTCCCTCCTTCGCCCCTGTTGCCTGCCTGCCTTCCCTTTCATTCCTTGCGGCTCGGCGTTAACGCACGCCTAAGACGGTGGGTTGCGTTTTCAGGATTTCCATCCCTAGGGATCGCCGTTCCCGGGGTCTCCGGGCTTGGGGGCTTCGCAAAGGACTGTCGGCCACGTGACGGAAGCCGCGTCGACGTCACCCCTCCTGGGGGTGCCCGCTGGAGCGGATGGAGCTGCTGCTTCCCTTCTGCTCGTGGTCAGCCGACAGGGAGAGGGACCTTCGGTTCTTGCAGTGCTGCCGCGGCTCTGCCCGCGAGAGCTATTGGGGTGGAGGTTGCCACCCGGAACGCCGGGACGCCGACCAGCGTCACTCTCCTCGGCGGTGGAAGGGGGATCGGGGAAAAACAAAAATAAAAAATAAGGGAAACAAAAAGAAATTGGAGGGGCGGGAAGGGATCACAGACCACCGCGAGGAGGGTCCATCCTTCGCGGGATGCCCTCGGGTCCTTCTGCATTCCACCCAGCTGCATCCATCCGGTTGCTCTCACCAGGAAGCGAACAGCATACGGGATGACGTCCCTCACGTTGTGGTGTTCGTCCTTGGCTTCACTCCAAGCCGCCACGACGCCACGGATGCAGCAGAGTGCGGCCAGGGCTGCGGCTGGCTGCAGGGCGTCCCGCACGAAGAGAAGCCGGAAAACGTCTCTAGGGAGGCTGCCAACCGGTATCCCCAGGGTAGTCTCAAAACGTTCCCAGAGGGGTCGGAGGGCAGCACATTCAGCTATCAGAGGAAGCAGCGATAGGGACGCCATCGTACACGCGGGTCGCTACCTTCGAATCGCGATCGGCTGGTCCCATGAAATATTGGCCGTAGCGGGACCTAGTACCGCAAATGTAAAGTGTTTATTAATAAACGCCCCGGCGTGACCGGGTGAGAATTCCCCCGCGTCCAGTAGAAGCGACGCGCGTTGCAGGGTAGACCCCAAAGCAACAACAGAGGCGCCGACTCTTGCCACTTCAGAGGAAGAATCCTGGATCCGTTCAGCACTGGAGGCCACTTCCGGGAATCCGTGGGGATGCCGAGCAGCCCGCTCCATCTCGTTAGTCCATGCGGCAGGACTCTCGGGGTCGTGGCGAACTTCAGCTCTCCCATGGACCTCCTGCCGCCTCCCAAACTGGGACGCCTGGGGAAAGGAGGCATTGGAGTCCCTGGCGGCCACTCTGGAAGTGCGTCCGGAGGAACCGCGTATCCGCTGCGGGAGCTCCCATGCCAGCCGCATGGAGGCATCCCGCGGGATTGGACGCAGCGGTCCCGAGTGGCCGTCTCTCCCCTCGCCCAAGCGCAGTCTGCCCTCGGGGCAACCGGCGACTGCAGCCAACCGACGGGCTGGTTGCTGCAAGACGTGCGCGCGTTGATGGACGCCGCCCCCGCTCCTTTCTTCCGGGCGAAGGGGTGGGGATCACTCCTGCTCGAGATCACCCCCGCGGAACTCGCGGTCCCTGCCCTGAGCGCGAGGGCACTCGCGTGTTCCCGCTGAGCTGGGAACCGGAGGACGTTCTGCCGTTCCCTCCCCGGGGGCATTCCAGCGCGACCAGCGCGGGCGTCAAGTTCCCGGTGGAGCTGCCTCCTCCCCGATCTGCTCCAGGTTCTGCAGTGCTCTGGAGGATATGTGTCGGCGACCCGTCTCGGCCAACCGGAGGAGTCCCCGCTAAGGACTCGTTGCAGACGGGCACCGCCGTGGGAACGGGATGCTGCTGCGCCCAAGCCGCGGTGACAGTCCGCCACGCGGTGGAGTCTCGGCGTTCGCAGAGAAGAGAAGAGGCTCTGGGGTTCCTTTCGAGTGCTGCTGCTCCTCTTCCCTCCCGGTTGTCTGTCGCTCTTCCGCGCGAACCGGCAGCCGTCTGGTCGCGTCCTCTCCCTCCGGGAAGCCGCGATGCCGTCGGGACTCCTTTCGCGGCTCCCGGTGGGTGACCGCGGTTCGCCCTTGCGGGAAATTCGTGCCGGAGTTTTCCAGGCTGGCGGAGATTCAGAGTTCCCCCAAACAGTTCGGACGGTCTCCGCCAGGGGCATCCCGCACGCGTTCCGCTCAACCCGCGCGGTGGCATCCCTTTGGGCGGGTGTCAGAGCCGTGGTCGACCTTCAGCCGGCGCTTTCGCTCGCTTGGCGACGGGGAGGGTCGACAAACGAAGCGCCCGGAGGCGCTCATTCAGTGGCACAGCGAGTCGCTTCTCTTTAGCGAGGAACCTCCCTGGAAGGGGCGGGAGGGCGGAGCAGTGAGAGGTCAGGGCGCGTCGAGAGTCTCCGGCAAGCGGGAGGGGACGTGGCTGGTGCGGGCACCACCAACTGAGCGAAGGGCTGCGTCCGCTGCCAGGGGAGCTTCGCGTGCTTTTCGTTCGGCGAGGCGTTGCAGCCGTCCGTCTCCTCGCCAAGCGGGCGGCTCCACCCCTCCCCTTCCTCCCGGAATGGCCAGGAAACCAAAGACGTTTCCGTCCCTTGGACGAAGAGGCAGGGTGCCGCCGGGAACGCACCGACCTGAAGGGTCGTTTCGACTGTCAGGGCGGAGGACGGGGACGAACCGTAAGCTCGGAACGAGCGCGCAGAGGTCACGCAATGCCCCTTCCCCCTCCTCCCCCCCAAGCGAGAAGGAAGCACTTTACTGTGCGCCCGAGGCCTATGAGTCCCTGGGAGAGATGCTGGTCCAGAGGGTTGGCTGCTGCGGGGCGGGAGGCAGGTTGACGGATGAAGCGGAGGCTCTCGCCCGTCTGTCTTTGGAACGCGACGAAGAAGCCTCCAGGACAGACGCGGAGTTCGCGACTGACCTCGGGAGGGAAGACCCCCTGGATGCTGAAGAGCCCCCCTTGGTGGCCCCCGCATCCCTCCACATTCGATCCGCGTCGTCTTCGGGCAGTTGCCAGAGATCGCTCCAGGCGAAGCTGCCCCGTCGGCCTGTTTCCTTTCCGGAGCCACCACGCAGGGGTCACGGGGTGTTCGCAGAGAGAGGAGTCGAGGTGCGGGCGCCGCGACCTCCTGTAGGTTGGCTTTCCTCCCGGTCGGCAGCACAATCGACTGAAGTTTTACATCCATCTGGAGCACCGTGGCCCGCGCCCGCCATTGGTTTCAGCCGCGTCAAAGGGCTCGGAGGGCAGTTGTTGTCTGCCTGCGACGTGAACACCACCGTGACCACCTCCGGGTTAGAGCAGCGCGATCGTCTCCGTGGAAACCGTGGCTTTTCAGCTGGAGGGAAAGAGTTCGGTGCGTGCAAAGAGGAAGCGACCCTGAAAAAAAAAGAAAAAAATGCTGTCCGGGAACGCGAGGGACATTTCGGACCAATAATCTCCCCGTAGATAGATCTCCCCGTGCAAAAACCAAGGTCATTTCCCGCCTCTTCGCCTAGAAGGTCCCGCCGCTGCCGATGGGCGGCAATAAACCGAAGCTCATCACCTCGGCGCCCACTATCCCGGACGCACCCGGGAGGCGAAGGGGCGCGGGCGCGTTCACCGGAACGCTTGCCTGCCACGCACAGGGGGAGATGTTCTGTTGGGGCCGGGAAGAAAAACATTCCATTCCATTCCTCCCCTCCCCCCTTCCCTCCTCCCGCGACGCCTCGCGCGCGCGCCCTGAACTCCCCCGCTTGCGGGAATTCCGAGCAGCTGCTTTGTTGGGTCGGCTTTGCCGGCTCGGGGAGCGCGGGGATTCCGGGGGCGGAGGTCCATTAGTCGGGCCTGAGCCCGAAACGGGTCGCCGGCAGACGTCTTATAAATCCTCGGCTGCCAGGTGACTTCCGCCGCAGTTCCTTGGACGGGTCTCCCGGCGCACGTCGGTGGCCCAAGCGGAGCAGCGCCCAGCAGGCAGGCAGGCAGCCGCTGTAAAAGACAGGACCTTCCGGGATCGCTCGGGAAGCGCATCATGCTGCTCGCTAGCGGCGAGAGTGAAGTCTGGACCCCTCTCCCCTTCCCCTTCCTCCTCCTCCTCCTGACGGCCGTTCCGCTCGCCCTGTGCGACACCTCCTGGACACGTAAGTGAGGCCGGGCGCGCGCGCACGCGCGAAGGGAAACCCCAGGGCGCCGGACGTCGCCGCCTTTTCCTCTCGTCGGATCAGCGTGCTCGTCGTCGAGGTCGTTTCCTCGTCCTGCGGGCAGGAAGGAAGGAAGAACGGTCTGCGTCCCTTGGCGAGCGCCGAGGAGGAAGAACCGGCGGTCCCGGAGGAGGGACGGGAGCGTTCCCGATGCATCGCGTCCCTCTCCGGCAGCCGAGAAGGACCGAAGGAACCTTCCCAGGTCTTCTGCGCGGCTCCGGGGATTCTTCCGGGTCCTTCCTGGCCTTCGGAGGGCACGAAAGAACTCTCGAGGTCTGTCCTGGAAGGGTCGGTGCCTCCCGGTGGGACTTCGGACCTCAGCGGATGATGGTGACACGCTTTCCGGAAAGGGCCACTGAGCGCTGAAAAGTTTTTCGAGCGCGGCAGGCGCTCCCGGCCTGGATCCTGGATCCTCGGTCGGTGGTCGGGTTCGGGATGCCCGCGGGCGACTGACGGGAATCAGCTGCTCGCGGGCTTCCGGTTCGAAGGTCTTGGTCCTTCCTCAAGGCAGTCGCTGGCTGCTTGCAGCTCCTGCGGCTCGCTTTGGTGGTCGGTCCTCTCGCGCGAGAAGACGGGGGTGGGGTGGGGATGATAGCCTTTCCTTTTCCGAGCCTTCGTCTCCAGGTCTGACTCGGCAACACTGCCGCCTGCAGGAGCACGACCTGGTGGAGTCGTGCCTTCGCAAGCTGGTCGATGACGTCACCCCGTTCCTGAGGAAGGGGTTCAAAGAGGACGGCATCCCTTCGCTGGACCCCTCCACCTTAGACGAAGTCCGAGTCCACGAAACCAACCAGATCTTCAACGTCACCGCAGTCCTCTCCGAAGTCGTCCTGCGCGGCTTCTCCACGGCCAAGACCACCCAAATCAAGTACCGCGCTCGCAAGCCGAAAGTCTTCCGCAGCTCCGGTGCGCCTTCAGGTACGACGACGCCACCCGCAACGTCTCCTGGAACCTGAGGGTGCCGCTCATCAAGCTGAACGGCCAGTACGCCAATGAAGGCCACTTCCTGACCATGTGGATGCATGCCAAAGGAAACTTCAAAGGGGAACTGCGTAAGAGCAGCCGCCGCCGCAGAGCGTGCGACCCGGCGCCACCAGTTCTCGCCTCCCCTGCCCGTCCCCTTCAGGACCGACCCGTTCGCTCCTGGACGGCGCGCGTAAGGCCTGCCCGCTCGGGAGACACCGGACGGCACCCGCAGGAGTCGTCCCCACGCCCTCTTCGGACGACGCGTGCGCGCTTTCCCTGCGCGGTTGCGTAGGTCGAGCCCACCCTCTTCTCCTGGCCGCACCTCCGGGGAAGACCGAAACGCCGCTCGTCCTCCAGGAAGGAGTCGGTCGACCGCTTCAGAGCTTTGCCGTGCGGGAACCTCTAGAGTGAGGCTCGCTCGAGACGACTCCACCACTACTCCCAGTGGGCGATCCCAGAGGTGTGCTGGAGCGCCACCTCGCGCGTTCCCGCCTCACAGTCGCCGGCAGGAAGCGCGGCCGAAAGAGGGCGGCACGAAGGGCCTATTCCCTCTCGGCCGTCCGGACGATGGGGACGCCGCCGACCTCCAAGGGGTCGCGGCGTTCCATCTCGACTGCCTTCGCGAGCACCCCGGGCGCTTTGCCGTCGCTTGAGCCTGCGACGCCTTCCCTTCCCCGTCTCTCCGCCAGACCGAAGGGCGCCTCTTTGGTGAAAAGGTCTCCCGGGGTTCCCGGTGCGCCAGCGGCGTCGTGCCTGCAGAGGTCACCGTGCTTCCCGGAATTCCTCCCCCTCCCCTCGCGCGCGCTCCGGGAATCCACCAAGGTCAGGGCTCGCTTTCGTGACCTTGCCCGCCTTCGCTTCCAGGGAACGTCAGCGGAGTCGGGTTCGGGAAGCTCGCGACGGCCGACTCCGAGGGTGTCATCCAGTTTGAGGAATTCGACTTCCGCACCAGCACGGAGGATGCGTGGTTCCAGTTCGAGTGGAGGTCGGGCTTGTTCAACTCCTTCATAGGTGGGCACGGAACTTTCCGAGAGGAGGAGACCTCATCGCCGCCATGTCCCTAGGCACTCTGATGACCAGGTACATCAACAGACACTGGCAGGTGTTCGTCTCGCGGATCCAGCCCCAGGTGAACGCGCTGCTCAACCACAGGCTCAAGGAGATCGTGAACACCGCCCTTCGGTCCCTCTCGTGAACACCATGCGCGTCCGGCCTCCGAACGGGGACCCCTCCTTGGAGGGAGGGCGCGTAACCCAGGGATAAGCCGCCACTTGCCCTCGCAGGACGTGAATAAAAGTGCCGTGGCGTCGAGGAGGACTCTCTTGAGGGGCAGGGCTCTATCCGGGCGCTTGGGAATCGTTTCCTCTCTCTTCTCCCGACCTCGCCGGCTGATCATCGGTTCGAGCTGGTTTCAGCATCTCCCTCCGTTTCCGAGGGGGCCCGGTGGGGGAGGGAGGTTCCGTCGGGCCTCGTGGGCGAACCGGCCCGTCTCGGCTGGCCATGTACGAAAAACACCCCGAGTCACTGTGCGACCTTTCCGTGGTCCGCAAGAAATCCCTGTGCTTCTTCGACCCCAGGAGCGAAGTCTCCACTTTCGCCTTCCTCCGCGAGTCACCCGGAGCCTCCGTTCACTGGTTTTGGCGCCGCTACCTCCTTCCTGGACGCCGTCCTGCAGTCTGGTCCCCGAGATGGCGCCTCAGCTCCTAAGTCTCCCGATCTCCGGGACTGACCTCTGAGCGGGTCGGGAAAGCACGGACCCTGTGGGTCGAGCGGTTGCTCGTCACAGACCGCCGCTTCCCGGTCCACGGTGCCATTCGCATGCTCCCGGGGGGGAGTCGCATCCTGGAAGCGTGTTGACCTCTGCCCCCACTGGCCGCCGCCTGCTTCCTGCAGGCACTTCCTCTGGAGCTGTCCCGCGCGCCAATCACCGCAGCAGAAGAGCGCAGTCCCCAGGGAGAAAGTGGAGTCTTGAGGTGCGCTCGCTCGCCTCTGAGGTTCCTCCAGGGAGCGGCGCGAGGATTCGGGGTTGGGGCCTCCTCGAAGGGGGCTCCAGCGTTCTTTCCGGACGACTCGGTCCCCACCAGCGTGCAGGTCCGGACTTTGCGCGGAAGCAGCAAGATGAAGGCGGCCGAGAGAACCGACCTCTGTCGCAGCCTCGAGACGCCCCTGCCGACCTGTGGAATCTGCAACTGTGGACTTGGCGCCCAAAGCGGGGTGGACCGCCGCCGCACTGTCGGGCGGAAGGGACGCTTTTCCCGCCCTTCGAGGGCTACGCGGAGCGGGCGCGTCCCTCGTTATCCTGCCCACGTTTCTTTCAGGCAATTCTCTGGGGCTCCGCGCTCTCCTCCCGCAGCTACGTCGCGCGTGGTCCGTAGGGTTCCGGGTGCCCTGAGGCCTGCGTTCGGCTGCTCGCGGCCCCCTACGAGCGCTCGCCTGTATAACAGCCACCTCCGGACCCATAGTCCCCCTCGGTGACCCTCGGGATGCCGCTCTGCACCCGTCCACGCCGGAGCATTTGTCGATCGCAAACCCCGAACACGTGAAGAATGAAAAGCAGCGTGGGGCTTTAGGTCCTACCATCGACGGAGGGGTTCTGTGTGGGCTGGGGAGAGGCCCAGCTGCTCTCCAAGAAGGTCCGCCCCGGTGAAGGAGGGCAAGCGGCACTCAGCAAAGAAACGAGGAAAAAGAGAAAAAAACGCTGTCGCCTGTCCAGAGGCGGTGGCAGTGGCACAAGAAAGGAAAGGCCACTGGTATTCCCCAGGGTCTCCTTTCTGCATCTTGCGCGCTGGGAGAGATTCCTCCTTTCAGTCCATCCGGTGGGGCCATCCTCGTTTCCTCCCTCGGGAAGGATGACGCTCCTTCGTTTCACCCGGTCACGCCGGGGAGTTCATCAGAAAGGAAAAAATTTTACGAAAAGAAGTCGCAGAAAAGATTAGAAAAAAAAAAAAAGGATCTTTCCTGGTGGTGGTTTCGCGGCAGCGTCACTACGATGGGAGATGTCCCGGAGACGCTGCTTCCTGTGGACAGCTTTCCCGATTAGGTCCGCACAGGAGTGGCGGAAAGGGGTAAATGAAAACTCGAAAGTTCAGGTCAACCTGTGAAGAGTTGTGGCTCACGTTTTGCGGAGGCGCCGCTGTGGTGCGTTCGACAGGTAGAAGGCGCTGTGTGGAAAAAAAAATTGCCCTCTGATGGCCAAAATGCGAAACCGCAGTAAAAAGCTGAAGCAGTATCATATCTTTGTGTATTTCGCTGATATTCTGATCGGGACCGCAACGTGCAATGACCTAATTGATTTTTTATCAAAACACTTTTGGGGTGATGCCAACCAAACAAAAAATCCTAAACAAATTGATGAAATTGATAATTGATGAAAATGATAATCTTCCTCAATTGGAGCTTCAGTTCTCCTTCCTCAACTGGGGCTTCGAGTGATTACTTTTGGCAGGAAGTGATCTGTGCGAGATGCGAACGTGATTTTGGGGGTTTTCCATTTTGAGGGTGACTGCCAGAAGCAGAATTACCAAGGGTGAAGCTGCCTGCACGAATACCCCGACAACGAAAAGCAACTCCTTGTGCGTTCCAGATCAAGGCATTTGCGTTGATGGGTCCTTGCCGTTCCGGAAAGGTCGGCTGTCTTGGGGACGGTGTACACACCTTCCAGGAGGAGTCATCCCGGAACGGAACCCTTCGTCTGACGCGACGGTCCATCTGGCTTGGGATTTCTGTGCACACGTTGGCAGGAGCGCGGGACGCGGTCCGAGCGGTGCTCCCCAGCGCGAGACTGCGACTCGCATCGTTCTCGAACTTTCTCGCGACCTGTTCGGCGAGGCGTGTACATTCGGTGTGGATCACTCGCACGCACGCGTGGAACTCGCGCGGAAACCACGCACTTGTGAGGCGGACATCCTATTTGAAATGCGGCGGCGGCAGAGACTTGGCACTCCTGAAGACGTCGACTTCTCTAAAGAGAGGTCAGCACTTAACCGCGGAGTGATGTTGTTGAAGTGGCCGGACAAAAGGGGTGTACTGTGTACGCCACGTACCGTACTGTCTCAGTACGGTACGTGGCGCTAATATGATGGATGAAGCGAAACGAGGTGTGGTGAAAGGAAAGCTTGAAGTGGTTTAGGGGAAAAAGAATGGGTGGAGTGGACAGAAGCGATGGTTTCATGGCAGCGTAGACGCTGGCCGGAAAGAGGTCAAAGGAAAAGAGTTGTCCATCTTCCAGGCTTTTTTGATTGGGCGCTTGGATTCCCATTTATTGTATAAAAAGAAAAAATGGGAATGCTCGGATGCATGGGGAACCTTCAACTGAAGAAACCCTGACAGCTGGTCGACCGACTGCGACTGCCCAGCCTCCGCGTCTCGCCGGAACACACTTTCCATATTCTGTACCGTGTACACCATCAAAGTCGAGTGCACCTCGAAGATGTGGTCGGGTGTTCGAAAAATGGCGTCCGTAAGGAGATCAAAGGCCGGCGCTCGACCCGGGAGATGCGCCACTTTGTGACGCATCTTTGTTTTGAAAAATATCCTGCGGCAAAATCGGATGGAACTTCTCACGAGTTTCTCTTCTTTTGTATGGAGTTTCTTACTTTCTGTGCAATAACGAAATTTTTATGAATCCAATTTTCTCCCCTTTTTTTTCTTCGTTCATTTTTACAATAGATACATTTGCTGTGCGACTGACGTACCTATTCGTCTTCGCCAATTTCAATCACGCACCCACGGGTGCACTTTTGGAGAAAAAAAATGACTCGCTTAACAGGCCAAAAAAGAGTAGAGGAGTGGTTGTGCTGGAGAGGATGGCAGATTTTTCCTGGAGTCCTCAGCATCCTCTGGAGTATGTTGACAGGTTTTTCCTTTTTTTGGCAGAGATCGAGAGCGACAAGACGGCATCTCCATCATAAAGGAGCATAGGGTTGCGATGACGTCACCGTTCGACTGGTCTCTTCTGGCGCGGCTCCTCGCCGCCACGATCCTACGAAGGCAGCTAGGAGCTGCAAGGAAGGCATCTGCAGGCGACATCGAAGCGCGCATGAAGAGCGCCGCAATTCTGCCGTTGGCGCTCCTTTGGCTGCGCTTCTTGCTGGCGACCGTGCGGCGGTACAGAGCGCTGAGCGCGAAGAGGCGCTTCATCGCGCCTCTGGGATTGCCCACCGGAGTGAGGTGGGACCTTCGCGAGCGGGCCTCACGTTAGGAAGAAGCGTGGTCCTCTCGCCCGAGCCACCACCTGGAAGGGGTTCCACTTGCGCGTGTACCTGGTGCGCTTCAGTTCGGGGTCGAAGCCCCCCCCCTCTATTCCGGTGTCGGCCTCGGGCGGTCCAAACGGGTAGTCGGCCGGCTGCTTCCTCCTCCCGTTGGACGAAATACCCGCTCCTTTCTGCCTCGGTTCCAGGTTTCCCGGATCGAGTTCGAAGTTCGGGCGCGCGATAGGGGTCTCCCCTCGGATGCGTGGCGTCTCCTGGGGAGCTGGGTGAATGTCACGGGAACCGCGTAACACCCCCGCGAGTTCGTAAGGGGTTTCGGTCTGCACACGGTCGGGGACTGGGATCGCTTCCAGAGCTCGGCCCGAGAGTTCTGCCAACGATTCCTCCTGGATCGCCTACCTGCTAGGTTTGGAGAGGGTGTCCGTAACCTGTGCTCCCGCCGTTACAGCAGACCATTCAACATCCGGAGGCTGGCGGAATTCAAAGCGGGGACCGAGAGGCAAACCTGGCAATCCGGGTCGGCCAGCTTGCTGGACGACCAGGGTCGGGAGAACTCGGCTCCCGTACACGTAAGAGGCATAGTTCGCAAGTTCTTCTTCCTGTACGCAAGAGCACCTCCCGAGTGGGATTTCGCAAAATTCCTGCTCCCGGAAGGTGCTCCTGGGATCTCAAGGAGCGCAGGAGAAGTCTCGACGAGCCTTTCTCGGCCGGTGAGATCACCGCGATCGGGAAGCTCAACAGGCGTAAGGCTCCAGGGGAGGACTGCCTGCCTGCAGAGTTTTTCCAATGCATCGCGGCAGAGCTGAATCCTCTGGTTTTTCAGCAGGGTTTTCCGGGGCATTTATTATTAAAATTTTATAAATAAAATTTTATAATAAATCGAAAAAGTTTTTTCAATCGTGGTAGAAGACTTGGTTCTACCACGCGCGGAGGACTTGCCAAAAGCGCAGTCTGGTGAGGTCTGCTCCAACGGCGAAGGGCAAGGAAAAAAAACCAAACAAAAATAAACAAAAAAAATAATCAAGCAGTGGAGGAAAATGTCTATTTGGGGAAGGGAGGCAGGCAAGGGATCACTGATCGCCTGGAGTCGTCCTCTGCATCCTGTGCAGGATGATGACAGGCGCTGCTTTGGCAGTACCCAGATGGGATCATCTTGACGCAGTCTCCAAAAAGATCGTCGTCCAGTGGATGGCTCCCCTGGTAGAGCAGTTGACCTTGCCTATACGCGGAACAGGCGACGTTCCCGCTCGTTTCACCCAGCTAAGCTGAGGCTCCTCCCCAAAGGAGGAGACCTACAGAGCATCGGCAGCTGGCGGCCGATTGGGGCAGTAAACGCGGACGTCAAGCTGCTAGCGAAACTGCGGGCCGAGCGGCTAGGGCGGGTGGCGAAAAGGCAGCCCGGGGCAGCCGTATACTGTTCCCGGGCAGAGCATGGACGCCAACCTGATCTGTGCTAGCACCTGGTTCGCGCACCCACAGGGAAGGCAGATGATTGTGCAGGGTAACCGGAATTCCGAGCCAGGGGAAGGTCGGTCGGGAGTGGGAGCCCTTGCGGTCGCAGTCGACATGCACGAGGCATCCAACTGCGTCAACCAGCAGCTTCTTCTGGAGCTCCTCGAACGCTTGGACTTCCAGGCCTCTTTGATGGCCGACCTGCTCTTCAGCTGGCACGATGGGCTCATCAACATTCTTTCCAGCAGACACACCTTGCACGGCGTACCGGCGCGGACGCGGCCTGCGGTAGGGCGACAGCTTGAGCTCCCTGCTCTTTAGCACCTATTTCGAATTGATGCTGAGAGCGTACAGGGAGATTCTGGCTCTCCACCCGCGCGTATGTCCCGGCACGCTTGCCGTCTCAGCAGACGTGATCTTCTGCTGCTGCTCCCCATGTCCACCCCGGCATGCGCACTCGACGGTTTCTTCGAGCTGCTCAGCCGCAGGACGGCCTGTTAGTGAACAGAGCGAAGTCGCCCATGGTTCCAGTTGGTGTGGCATGGGCAGGGCGGCCTGACTGTGTACCATTGGGGATCCGCACGGGCAGGTACTTGAAGTACCTGGACGTTCCGTTGGAGGACTTCTGCTTCGCAGAAGCCTGGTCCGGCAGTCTTCAGAAAGCACTGCTCGTTCCGACAGGTAAAACCCGCCTCTTTGGAACGAACCGCGGTGTGGAACGCCTTCGTGGCCCACCTTTTCCGCCCCCTGCTTTTGTTTGTCCCCCGCCATGCAGCATTAGGAAGCGGACAAAGGACCTCCTATGGATAGCTCCCTGGGACAAAGGGAGGCCCCGAGTCCGTCTAGAGGATTTGTGTGCTCCGCACCGGGACGGTGGCCTAGACCTCCTGACGCTGGCGCGAATAAGGCTGCAGCTCCAGTTTCGAACACTTGTCCTCGTGGAAAAATTATGTAGCGCCACCTGGTGCCAACCTGCACATCTCGTCCAGCAAGCCACCGGCAGAGTGAGAGTTGCGCCCTTCCTTGCGCGCCGTCCACGCAGTCTCATCCACCGCGGACTGCGCCTGCGGCAGGTGGCCATGCGGGCTAGGAGAAACGGATGGATCTCGTGCCGTCCTGCGAACGGTAGCGCCTGGTTGCAGGGAACCGTCCGCTCGTGAGAGAGGACCCAGGAGCCAAGCGCGGAAACGAATGCGACGTTTCCTGTACGCGTGCACCAACAACTGCACACTCCGGGAGATCCTGGAAGATCCCGCGAAGAGTACGTGGGCGGGAAAAACCTCCCTCGCCACCACGCTGCCCTCCCTTAGGGAGCACATGGGCTGCTGCCCCTACGCCTAGATCGAAGAGATCTCGGTGGAAACCTCCTGCAGGAAAAGAGGACTGAGAGAGTGGACGACGGGCCAGATCGTCGAAGCTGCGACCCCGATTGCTCAACCTCGTGGACTTTTGCTCTGTGGCGTGCTACTGGGTATTCCGGCAGTGGTCCCGGCGCCCAGGAACACCCGCACCCTCCCCTTAAAGTGGCAGGAGTAGGCGGTGATGCTGCTGCACTGAGTCCTCCCGCGCAACTCCCAGAATCATTGGGCACAGGGGGGAGGAATGGACCCAAACTGTGGAAGGTGCAAGGAGTGGGAATTCCTTCCGCCCTCCTAGTGGACTGCGTTAACCTCTGATCCCTTCGGAGATGCTTTGCCGCGATCTTGGAACTTCCGTCCGCAACCCCAGAGACGTCTGAAAGCGCCTCTTCCTGCGCGACGCCCTCATGCCGGCCGCATGCCTAGCTGCATACGCCATCTGTTCTGCTGTCCTCTTCATGAGGACAGCGTTAAGATGGTCCCATCTGGAAGTCTTGAAACAGGAACTTGCCTGCATTCTTGCAAGGATGCAGAGGACACCCTCCGGCACACACAATGATCCCCGCCCGAACTCCCCACTTTTTTTTTTTTTTGTATTTTCCCTTTTATTTTTCTTTTTGTTTGTCTCCTCTTCCCCTGTGCTGCCAAGGTGAACCCCGCTGTCCTGAGCGCCAGTTCCCGACAGGTTCCGTCTCGTAGTTTTAAGTAACGTGGCAGGATCAAACGTCCTGCCACAGACGTGTTCGTTTATTTTTTTTATAAATAAACGCCCCCGGCTTGACAGAGTAGCAGCCAGTGCAGCCGCACGCGAACCGGTGCCAACCAGCGTCATCTTGAGAGCACACTCGAAACCTTCCTCCCCCCCTCCCCGTCCTAGGCGTCGACGTTCCCCCAGGCGGGATTCAAACCCGCGACGCGCGGTCGCCATACTGCGTTGGCAGCCGTGCGGTTCCACCCGGAAGCTGCAACGCCTTGCGACGCCTCCGAAGAACGCGCGGGGCTGCCCCATTCCCCGGGTCCCCCCAGCTGCGTTGTGGACGCGCTACGCTCCGGCTCACATTGTCGTTCATGGGGCGGAAGGGACCCACGGGGGACGAGGGATTGACGGCGTCCCCCGCTTCCCCCGTCCACTGCCGAACGATGCGCACCCTCCTCCTGGAGAGCGGATTTCTCCCGGGGGCTCGTCCTCGGCACGCCCCGCTTCCCGGGAGAGGCATCAGACCTCCATCTGCGGAAAGTCCCGACCTGCCCTCACAGGCTCAGCGACGCTCTTGAAGCGCTTGGGGAACCAGTGGGGAGGAAGGCCCTCCTTGGAGACCACCTCGACTCCTGATTCGTCCGCCCTCGCTAGGTTCGGCCCCGTAGAGGGACTGGAGCGCAAGGCGGGACGCCCTCCGAGCAGAGGGTCGGATTTGCCGAGTTCAGAAGCTGCATTGCCGTGGTTCCCTCCTGATGAGAGGAGGTGGCAGGCGTGCGAGAGCGATCCGCAACTCCGAGATTCAGCGGAGAGCCCCATCCGCCACCTTCATCTTGGGGGATGAGGGAAAAGGGGATCGGAACCGCAGGAACTTACTCCGAGGAGGCGCCGGTTTTGCCGCGGGGGGTGCTGAAGGCCGGAAGGGCTGGCCGGCGGGCGCGACGCCACCGCCCTGGACGCGAGGTGTGGCACGGGGAGTAGCTCGCTGGATGCGGCGGGACCGCGCCAGCGGGTGGAGTAGAGGAGGAGGGATGGAGAGTCAGCCAAAGAATGTGGGAACCTCCACGGCTGCGGCGGCCTTTTCTCCGCCGCGCCTGGTCGGCCAGGACCGACGCGACTGCGTGGCGGTTTCCATGGCCGCCACCGCGGATGGGCGCGCCCCTCCTGGGCCCGCTAAACACGGTTCCCCCTCGCCTGAGGGAGGCCGCGGGACGGGAGGAGCAGAAGTCTCGGCTGGAGGATCCGAGTGGTACTCTCGCAAGGGGAGGGGGCGCGCTCTCCTCCGGGTGATCCCACGGAATTGGCCGTTCCACGAGATAGGGGGCTTAGACGCATCTATGCCTCACGCGCCCCACGTGGCCCCTCCCCTTGATGCGGCGAACTCCAGCGGGAGGCGACCTCTGCAGCACTCGCGTTGCCTGGGAACGGAGCGCCCACGAGTGTGCCGGCTGGTGGACCGACCCTCCAGGACTGGCCCGTTATGGGAAGCCTCGCGAAGACACCCGGCGAGGCCCGCCAGGTCGGCTTCAGCTACACAGCGGGCCCCCCTGACGATACCGCCCTCCAGGACCGAAGCCGAGCAGATGCGCAGGGGTGAAACGCGAGAGATGTCGCCACCTGCGGAAGGAACCACGCGGGGGAATGGCGGAGGCTCAACAGGGAGACCCTCCGGAGATGGGGGCTTCAAGGTGTCAAGCGGCGCGTCCCAGGACCTGAATTCGGGAGTCCCGGCCTTGGATCTCCGGGCAAGAGCGTTGGGCATTGTCCTGGGTGCCCCCGGCGGGTCCTGCCAAGGCTCTGGGAGACGAGGGCGGGAGCGGACCCAGTTTCTCGGTCGTTGGACCGGCTCGGGTATCCGTCCTGTGCGGGTTCCCAGTTGCTCGCTCCGGGTGGTCGGACATGTGTACGCGCATGTACACATATGCTTGCCCTCGCGCGTATATGCGTGCCTATCCAAAGACGCGCACATCTGCACTCCCGCTCGAATACACATCGTGGAGCTCACACACACACACATGCACGCTGTGCGCGCACGTGCATATGTGTTTCGTGAGCATGTGTGCATATTTGTATGTGGCAACGCGCACACATGCAGCTATAATGGATATGTGTGCGTGCATGCACAATGTATCGCAGACACACACAAACACGTGCACATATACGACGTGCACGGCAAGGTCACCGAGGGTCCCCTAAGGAGCTGAACATCCGTTAGTTGCGGGGGGAAAAGCCGCAGGCGACCCTCGCCGGCCGCCATGCCTTCACATTCCTCGGGGCTGCCCGGGCTGCACGCCGAAAAGTATGTGGGAACCTCCCCGCTGCCGAGATGACGCCCGGACCAGGGGCAGGGGTTTAACTTGGTCTTGGAGATCGAAGGAATTCCCGCTGGTCTCCACGGATACCGGAGCGCCTCGTTCGTCTGCTCGGATCGGCAGTTCGCTCCAGCGGAAAGCGCACCTCGGCCGCCTCCGGATCCCAGAGGACCGACCGTGCAGCGAGAGGGTCTATGTCGGGGGCCTCCTGTCCCTCCCGACTCCCGAATCCTCCTGCTGGTCGGGCGGTGGTGCGGCATCCAGAGCCAGCGCGTCGTCCGACGTTCGCTTTCCCTCTAGGCGACTCCTCCTCTTGACGCCTCCAGAGGTCCAGGACAGCTGCAGACACTTCGCGAGCAGCGACAGAGTCTCTTGGAAACGGGAAGGGGGAGAGAGGGAGGGGACAGAAGGAAGGCAGTCCGTGACGGAGCTCCTTCCCGTGTTAGTTTCCCCGAGGAAGCTACAGAAAGGAAAGGGAGTCGCCGGCGTCCACGCCGCTCGCTACTTTCCCTCCACGGAAACCTCCGAAGCCGGAAGGGGGAGGGGAAGCTCCTCTTGAAAACGGCACAGCAGCGCGCTCGCTTCCCAATGGGCGAGGCAGTTGAGCGGCAGGGGTGCGAAGGCTGGGCAAAGAATTCGCCAATTCGCCTTCCCCCCTTCTCCTTCATCTCATTCACTGCTGGGATCAAACCTTGGGGGAACCGGCAGGAAGCGCAAAGTTTGACTCCCACGGACCGGGTGCAGAGAGGTCAGGGCTATTCGCAGCAGCTGACCTCCTCAGCTGACCGGTTCTTCAGCTGTCCGGTTGGTGCTGCGCAGTGGATGATTATCACTCGATCATGCCGGGGCATTTATTACGGAACATAATAAAAATACATTATTACGTTGTTCCGTGGATGATAGAAATTCTCTAAGGCTCTTTTCTGCCTTTGCTGCTTTCCTTCCAGCATTTCTTTTTTTCGGATTGTCTTTCTTTTTCGGTTCGCTAATTACCGTCGCGTGCCTGGCGGCTCATGCAGCTCTTTAACGCTGTCCACACACCACCCGAGGGTGCGTTCAGCGAGTCCTTCAAGATTGGGAGGCGACCGCCCTATGAACTTAGGAAGGGTTCCGTTCCTCTCAAGAATGGGACGGAGCCCGGAAGGGAACCTTCCACCCCGGTTGTCTCCAAAGGGAACCGCTCCTTGCTTCCCCTTTCTCTGAACTCCGAAGGGAGGCTTCCGAATGTTCTCTGGAGGGCGCTCCCCGAAGGGAGCAGCAGGCTTCTTGCACACTGAAGAGGTGTCCCCGACCCACCAGCTCCGTGGATCCGCGCGCGGGGCGGGGTTGGCGCAAGGTCCCTCGGGGGTGCGGACACGTGGGTCGCCTGCGCGGTTGGGAGGGGAAGGGAGGGAGGCTCTCTCCCCCTTCCTTTCTCTGCAAAACAGTGCTGCTCTCCTGGGTGCATCACTTCGGTTTCACCTGCTGCGCCACGCGCCAGGAACCCATTCCTTCCGCGATCGTGCGCTCCTAATTGGCTCAATGGAATGTTGGCGCAGCACGTACGCGGGCTGAGCACGTGCTGAGCGCTGCAGAGTTGGGCTGCCTCCTCGGATGACCTTGTACAACCAGAACGACCCCCCCCCCACTGATCATTTGCAGCCACATGCAAACTTCAGACCCCCATCTGCACACATGCCTTGCGTGCACGAAGTAATGTATTTATATTGCCTACACGTATGCGGTACACATGTTATGTATACATCGGCACATGTGTGCCGATGTATACATAACTACACACATATGTATGTGAGAACATGTATGTAGTATATACATGCACTTATGCACGTGTACTGCATTCACCCAAGTACATACTACCTACATGAATATACATTACACACACACACACACACACATATGCACTATCTATATATGCAACGTATCACGTACACATGGCCAGCATACACTATATACACACATTTTCATATGCATAAATGCATGCACAAGCAGCTATGAAAATATACATCGATACGATAGTCACGGCATGTCGTACACGTATGAATATGTACATACATATTCATACACTCATTTGATTATACGCATATACGTACGTAAATGCATGCATACATACATATATGCAGATACACATGTATAGGCTTACATGTACATATGTATCTACACATGCACATCCTGTTTACCATTATAGGCACACATATGCGTATACACAATGTATATTATGTATGAACATAAATTGTACACAGTATGCAGGCACGTTTGCTGCTCATTGGTTACAAGGCGCGTGCTCGAGCACCGCGCATCTCTGATTCCGCGCACAGGGCATTGTTGGCACGCCGTTGTTGGAGTCAAACAACTCGTTGCTTGGCAACTTGCTGCTTTCTCCCCACCGCCACTGCGCCCGATAGGGAGGAACGGAGAGTGACCCTCGTCAACGGATGTGCTTGGAGCCGACGTTCCCTCCGTGGTGATGCTGCTGCAAGAGGTGGCCCACGTTGCCCTCGCCCTCACTCGTGCTGCTCCCTTGGCCCTCCTCTTCTTCCCTTGGCCGGGGGCGTCCTCGCCCCGGTCGTGTATTTGCTTCCCGGACCGAGCGGCTTCCTCTGAGCGGCGGCGTCCGAGGACTTCGTACCGTGGAGCGAGGCCACGTCCACACGCTCTTTGCGTGCACGCAACTCCCTCCCGGAGCATTCCCTCCCCTACCCCCCCCCCCTCCCGAACGTTTTTTGCGCGTATTTTCGACGGGTCCGCTCGTCGACGACGTTCCCTGTTTTTCCCGAGGTTTATGTCCCGAACAAGATGCCTCGGCTGCGGAAGACAAGGACACGAGCAGGGTGAGGGGGATCGAGAAGAAGGGTTCCTTTTTTTCCCCTTCCTTCCTAGCCTTTCCTAGAGCTGTTCCTAGTGCTTTTCGGCTTGGGGCGCCCTTGCGCGTTTCGAGATTCTTTTCCCTCCCCGATTTCTCTTCCCCCTTGTCGAATTCCTCCACCTCTCAGGGGGACAGTCCTTTCAAGGCTGCCTCTGTGGGAGAGAGGTCAGCGACCTCCACTCTAAGGGGCGAACTGTTCAGTTGCTGGCAATCATCGCGACGGTGGCCAGGAAATACTTGGCGCCAATTTCGCGTGGGGCTGCGCGATGAACCTCATGGTTCCCCCCATCCCATCCGAGCCCCCCCCTCCCCCGTTGCGGCGCATCTTGAACGGAGGAAGACAAAAAGTAAAGTCAGCGTTTGTCAGTGTTTCTGAGTATTGCCATAGCAAGAAACACCGCTTGCAGACCGACGAAAGAGCACTCTTCAGGGTGGCTCTGCATCCCCCCGGGAATCGCGCAGGTTCCGGGAGGAGGGAATGCCCGGGGCTTCACTCTGGGTGAAGGAATTCGCTCCTGGGCGGCGGCACGACCGCATTCTGGGGGAACCGTCGCAGGGCACTCCGTGCCTGCCGCTTCCTCCCCTCCCCTCCCCCTACACTCGCCGCCGCAGCGGCTGCAAGCATCCCGAGGGTTCCAGGGACTCCTGGACCCGTTCCCCCAGCTGCGGGAAACGCGGAGCACCTGAGTCCCGGAGGCAAGGGGCGCGCCCTCGTGGGGGGAGCGCTGTTGCCAGGGATGCGGATCGCGTCGAGTGCTGCAGCGCAACGTCACGCACCCGCGCTCTCATCCCGTGCGCGGCAGGACTCGGGTCAAGCGCGAAGAGGGTCGGTCGGGCTCCAGGGACGACGGCTGCCCTGGAACTTGCGGTCCCGTCCCGGTCGCGAGCTCCCCTTCCCGCTCTCCTCTTCCCGGAGGTCTCCAAGCGGCAACAACTTCAGGGAGAACACCGTGCACGCGTATCTGTGTGCATTGCGCGCGCACATACGTGTATATAAGGTGTAAGAGTATTTATGTATGCGTGCATATATGTATATGGGCATATACATCACATGCACATCATGTGCGTACACATGTAAGTGCACAGAACCACATTTGCGTGCTCTTATATCTGTACAAAAAATTGTATACAAAAGTAAATATGTACAAAAGATACGTAATGTAGACATATGCATATATATATATATATATATATATATATATATATATATATATATATATATATATATATATATATATATATATATATATATACGTATAAGTTTGATGAAAACATATACATACCCTATATGTGCATATGTGTACATTACATATGCATGTACAATATGCATACATCTTTTGTACACATAAGAATACATGGAATGCATATATGCACCATATATGATCCTATGCCCATGTATACATACATACACGCATATATATTGCATATAAGTATATAGTATACATCATATATTCATTTATACGCAAATGTACGCATATGTAAATACGCATACGTTTGTATATATATACATTATGCGTTTACATGCTGCATATGAATGTGCATGTGCATGCATGTTTGTAGATGAGTACGAGTTTTTGCAGATCGGTACACCGAATGTGTACTCGGAACTCTCGCACTCTTTCTTGAGGATGCCACCTTCCTGCCCCGATGCGCACGCCCGGTTCTCGAGACCACGTGCGCACCCACCCTCCCGGGGGGTGGGCTGAGCGCGAGCATACGCGTCCCTCGCGCGTGCGCTCCGGCTCGGCACAGCGCACGAAGATGCTGACTGCAGATCTCCCTCTCCTCCCTGCCGCGCTTACGGTCTTGGAGCCGCCTGAAATAGCTCTGGCGCAGAATCCTGTGCAAACCTCGCCCGGGCGCCCCCACCCCCTGCTTCCGTGCCTCTCTCAAACGAGGCCCTCCTCCCTACAGAACGGCCAGCGAGCCCTCGGCCGGCCTCGAGGCCAATCGTGGGGCCGGCGATCGGGAAGCCGTTGAATCGCGCTCAGGAGCCACTCGTAGCTCCCGGCGACTGTGGCAGACGCCTCCCCTCCATCCCTCCGCTTTCATTCTTCCTGGAAAAAGGCCCTCCGATCCGAATGCATCCCTCGGGGAAGGAACACGGCAGGAACCGCTGGACCGCGCAATACGGGATCTTCTGCTCGACTCTTGGAGCGAGTGCTGGCGCCACGGGGGGACTTGGGGGACTTCCCGAGCCACTCCAGGAGATAAGGCTTGCTGCTGCCCCTGAGTCCCGCCAGGCCACTAGCTCTGCTTTTGCCCGTGCCATGTCCCAGAAGCGCTCTTCCAGGCAACCCACCATCAGCGGAGGCGCGCTCGCACCAGCCAGTCGCGTGGGCCCGCGGCCTGGTGAAATCTGCCCGAGGGACGGGAGGACGATCTGGGCTACGGAAGGGCCGCAAGCCTCCTCCGCCCCTCGGGCTGATGACTCAAGCAGGTGGAGCACGCAAAGTGACTGCGGATGGGCAGCAGCGAGCGATCCTCAGGGCACGGAGGTGTTTGTGGGCGCCCGAGAGGAACTTTCCAGAGATTTCCAAGAGGCTGGAATGCCCGCGTTCGACGGGCTTGCACGGCAACCGGCCCCGCAGACCCTTCGCGAGCCAAGAACGCGGGTGGACCGTGTCCGCCTAAGGCGTTTCCTGAGACTACAGCCTGTCTCCTGACGACGCCGAGAACACGGCGCCCACACGGGGTTCCTCCTTTCCGCGGCCGGCGAGTAGCCCCACTTACCAACCCTGATGAGTTTCCCAACGACAGCCTCAGAGAGGGCCTCCGCTTCCTCAAGCGGGTAGTACGATGGATGGCAGAAGACCTGTTTTCGCTTCAAACGCTGCCCTCACCACGGCTGCGCAGGCTGGACGCTTCTGCTCTCTGCTCAGGTCGGAGGAACCAGTCCAAGAGCGGCGAGGTTCCCATTCATGCGGCCTTCGGTGCGCACCTCAAGCCATCCACGAAAAGAAAAATTCCCAAGCCGTCCGTCGGAAGCCTCTGGAGGCATCTGTGCACCTCTGGAGACTGTTGCCTCACGAGGTTCTTCCTGGTCCGCTGAGCACTCAGGCGCCGTTCCTCTGCTACCGCCGCAGCAAGAGCGATCACCTCTTCTGAGAGGTGCCTGTGTCGGGCACAGGATGGCTGAGGTCCCAAAGTCATCGACTACGTGGGGTTGCCTGCTATAAGATTCCAGAAACTTTTGCTGCATTTCTGCTTAGGCCGAGACAGCACCTCTCCTCCCCATCTGCACATGGAGAACGTCCACACAAAAGCTGAGGGGATTCCGTTGTTGCTTATCGAGGATCCACACGATACCCAATTGCTGAACTACCTCCGGTCCTCCCTGAGGACCGTGCCAGACGAAGTTTCCATCTGCCCAGGCCGGCTGCGCGAGAGAGTCACATAGCTCACGTACGCGCTCCAGTATGCGCGTCGCCAAATCTCGAGAAGAGTGTCCTTGGGAAAGAAAGGGAGAAGCAAGATGGAGGAGGGGAGGGAGAATGATGAAAAGCAAGAAGAATGCGGGGCCAGTGCTTGGAACATCAAGGAACAGTTTGTCTTCGCACGGCGCCCACCGCTCCTTCCCATTTTTGGACATCTCTCTCGTATCTCTTCATGCTGCCGCTAATGCAGCCACCGTCGCAGTCTTTCCTTGTCCCTGAGCGAACCCAGTCTTGCAGCTGAGCAACGGAAGAAGGCTTTCAGTGTTTACGGTGAATCTCCCAACCCATTCCAGGCTCCCGTTGTTTCCCACGCCGGACACCGCCGCTATGGGGGAGCTCTACCGCCGTGTTTCGCGCGCGCACGTGGTCGGTCTTTTCCCGAAGCCCTGGAAACCGCCAGCCAAGCGTGGCATGATCACGGCACCCCCACCTCAAGTTTGTGAACGGGCCGTCCGCCTCTGGCATCCGCCCCATTCTTCATGCTTTCAAGCTAATGGGGTAGTTGGCTGCGCAGCACGCATTCTGCTCCTATTATAGCCATCCTCCAGGCGGCCTCCGATATCCAGTGAACCTGAATTTGCGTGAAGGGGTGAGGCAGACCTCCACGAGACCCTACCGTCCCCCATGGGAGATCCGGTGGCTCGGGAAGGTTTCCGACGAGGGTCCCATTCTTGGGGTACGTGAGGCATCCTCGTCTTGTCAACAGGTGGACCGAACGGCAGAGCTCAAACAGGTCCATCAGTTCCTCCTTGGCAGTGGTAGGAGGGGTGGGATCGCTCTTAGAGAAGGCGAGGCTTTCGTTCTTGCGGCGCCTCGTGGAATCGAAGTCGACGACGACTTGCCCCTTTCCTCGTGGGCAGTGTCTTCGGCGCCGCTGCCGCCAGCACGGTCACCCCTGGTTCTTCCCGAAGGGGCAGTCCCTGCTTCCAGAGCAGGAGGTAGCGGTACCTTGGAAGGACGGAGGAAACAGAGGCCCTGCCCAAAAGGCTCCACCCCCGGGCAGAGAGGCCCAAAGACACCGCGGGTATTTGGCAGCCTCCGAAGCAGCGCAACTTGAGCCCTGGAGGCTCACGAAAGACTCTCGGAAGGGGTGGTGCGGAGAAGGCGGTCAGTCGCCTCTCCTGTTTCCGCCAAACCTTCCCGGGAGGAGGTACGTCAGCTCTGCTTCTCCCAGGCAACCACTCTTCGAGTCCGCCGCCAGTCCTCTCTGGTTCTCTCCCTGCTCTCCAGAACCTCCTCCCACCGCTGCCGTGAGCTGGGTTTTCCAGCTCGACAACGAAAGGATCCCGTCGTCTTCCTTGGAATCCGTGCGTCCCGGTCCGGGCTTTGCTCCCACGAAAGGGGAATTCCACGGAAGCTCATGCGGTGGGCGGTCAGTCGTTCCCTCGGGCAGTAATGGTGACCGTGAAAGTAAAAGCGGTCGCACCTTCACGGGCACGTCTGCGGCACCCGGTGATCGCGGTCACCTGGCAGTGGACCTCATTTTGCTGCTGAGACCCCGACCCTTGAAGCTCACAGCTTACCTCATCGACACGGGCGCTCCGAAGACATACGAACCCATGGCCTATCCGAGCCCCTCACCTACTTGCAGCTTTCCTCTCCACGTGGTTGGCAAGGTAGATGCGCTCCTTGCACGGTCTCTCCTTTCCTGCGCATCCAACGAAGTGTCCCACCACTTCTTTCCCTGTTCCCTATTCGTGTTCCCAGCTCTCTTGACCGGCTGCGGCCTCCACTCACGCGGCGAGCCCGATGGAATGCAGGAAGGGGTCGAAGAGTAGCCCCAGGGGGTGCGACAACCATCCTTACGCGGAGGGTTGGGACCTCGTCGGAGACTTCCGAAGAGACGGTGCGCACGTTCCCCACAGGCAGCGCCACCTCCCTCTGCCGGAAGTAGCGACGGTGGTGCCGCGTCCCAAGGAGGGACAAAGCCGAGTGGGTAAAACCCGCGAGTTCCCGTGCGGGGGGGAACCTTCCCGGCTCTGGTGCACCTGGTGTGCACCAGGCGACTGGGATCGCATTCCGTCACGGCTGTCTGCTTCTTCTCTTTCGACTATCACGGGTGGTCCGGCTAAAGTGCCACCGTGACTGCGGTGGATGTCCTGGGCGCGTCGCGTCAGCTGTGGGCTGCAAGTCCCCCCCCCTCCCTTCCCATCGCTCTCACCTGCTGGCGCGTCGGCCCGCAGGACGTTCCCGCGCATAGCTAAGCACGACTGGGCTCTCGGTGCACCCATCTCTCAAGGGGAGGGGAGAGGCACTCCTGAATTCGTGGCACAGCAAGCGGATGGAGCAAGGAGAGCTGCTCTACCAACACCACCACCAGCAACACCTCGGAGAACGTGCTGGAGGGGAAGTTGCTGCGATGACGAAAGAGGCATGCGCCTTCTGATTGGTTCGTTGGAAAGGGCCGAAGGCAGCAAACCACCACCGCTCTTCGTGGGCGCCACCACTGTGGAAGCCTACGAGGCATGTCCACCCGAGTCGCCCTCCTCTCCTGCAGGGCGAGCCCCTTAGCGAGTGCAAGTGGAGCCGACCAGACCGTCTCCGCGGTGTCTTGACAACTCTGCTCAAGTCGCGCTTCCCTTCGGACTTTGGGCGAGGCGCCTCTGGGAGTCGGTGCTTTGCATCTCGGGCATGAGCGGGACCTCGGAAAATTCCCAAGGTGCCGCGGAGCGCGGACCCCCGTTCGCACCCGCGGGAGTCTCCATCGCTCCCGCCGGAGCCTTCCAATGCCCTCTTGCCGGGATGCACGCACGCGGGTCCGAGCAGCGGCGCCTGAAAGACCGCAAGGAACTCCACGGCCTTCGCTCGCACCGGGGGGCACGGATGGGTGTCCTGGAATACACGACCCTTGCAGCCAGCCTGGGGGGAGAGTGACCCTGACTAGGCGAGGTAGAACGGCAGGAGACGCGCCGCCGGTCGAATGCGAAGCGGCCAGCGTTCACCTTTCCGTATCCACGCGGTTTCCAGCGCGCCCGCCCGAGGTCCGGATGGGCAGTCTGGCCGGGAGCGTCCGCTTGCACCCAGGGCTGCCATTGTCGCGGTGATTCCGGGGTGAACACCGCAGAGGGCGCTCGCGCCACCGCCTGGAAGACGGGGAGTGGCGATTCCCGTCTTTGGGCCTCGTTTGGCGACGAACCGGAGCGGGCGGCTCGCCCGGGACACCCAGCCGTACTCAAAAGAAACGCCTGCGACAGGAAAGGACGGCCGCCGTGATTGTTCCCCGCTTGCAGCGCCCGGCATGAAGAACTGCCCGCGGGGAAGAGGTCGAATCGGCGAGTCGCTCGAAGAGCCACCTGCTACTCCTGCCCTTTGACCATGGTCAACCAGCAAGCGGACAGCTAGAGGCCTAGGAGACGAAGTTGACTTCGACCTGCTCTCGACCGTGGCACGGGTGAGGCGCGTCCGGTCAAATTCACGAGCGCCCCCCTGATGGACTGACCGCTCCTGATAACGCCCAGTCACGGCGCGCTCCCTACGCGACTCCCGCCAAGCCGTCGATCGCCTCCGTGGACAGAGGCCTTCCAGGGCTCTTGACTTCGGTGCGTCCTCCCTCGGTAGGTCTCGACCCTCGAACTCGTGCTGGGAATAAACTCCAGGCGCCCACCCTCCCCGGCGGCCTTGGGCTGCGGACCGGCGAATCTGCCGACGAGCGCGGCTACTCCCCGGGCGGTCTGCAGACGCTGGCCGCGGCGATCCGTCGTTGGTTCGCCCCCCCGTCGGGAGATCCCCTTGGAGTTCGGCCTCCTGAGCGTAAGGAGGGGGGCACTCGCTCGCAGGCGACCAGAGAGGGCGCGAGGCGGAAACTCCCGGAGAGGATCATCCGCGACCCCACCCCACCAAGGGGGTTCGCCGGCGTCCCGGATTCAGGCGGCGGTATGCCCCAGTGACTCGAGGGAGGAGATGGGATCCCCCCCCCCGCGCTGAGGACCTGCGTCCCGGAAGTCCCCCGGTGGCATTCCGGAGGCGGGGGTCGCCCCCTGAGGGCCGGCGTTTCTGTGTCAGCCGCCGCGGCGTAGCACATCGTGATCTGGAAAGGCCGACCTCTGTCGCGGTTTCGCTTTCATCGGCCATTTTCACTCCCCAGAGGGCACCTCGGGGCCCTGCGGCGGCTGTGGGGAGAATTTCTGCCTCCTTCCGCCTTCCGAGGGAAGACAGCAGCGAGGGGAGGGAATTCCGACCCCCCGGACATCTTCCCACTCGCAACTCCCTGAAAATGAGCGCAAGATGTGCCCGGGGGGCAGGTAGGTTCTCAGGGACCTCTGTAGGCGATTCCGGGGTATCTGCAGAGGAAGGAAAGAAAAGGGGTGGGGGCGCTCGGAGGGATTCACTCCGCCCCCCTTGCGCCCATCCCCGGGCTCACTCCGGTCCACCTCACGCGCGCGCACGCACGCATCTGCGAGCGAGCGTATCTTCCCCAGTCTCCCCCCCCGCGCCAACAATGCGAGCGCGCGGCGTGACGCAACGGCCTTCGCAGTGGCCGCTCGGTTCCCGCGCCGCCCACCAGCGGCGACACCACCGCTCCTCGGCGCCATACTTAAGCTCAGGCGGCCCGCGTCTCCGGAGGACTCCTCGGGCCCCTCAGGCAGTCGTCATGCTGCTGCTCAGCGCCCTGGTCGGCCTAGCTCACGTCTGCTGCCTCCTCGCCGACTCCCCGGCGCCACGTACGGGTGAGTACCGCCGCCGCCGCGGGCCGGATGCGGGCCCTCCCGGGGAAAAGGGGAGAACCCTCAGGCGCAGCCGGGTGCGCCCGACCGAGAGCTAGGGAAGAGGGAGTGGCGAGCCGACCGCCCTCTGGGGCGTCCGCCGCACTCCTCCGTCGATTCTCCACTGCTGCTCCGGGCAGCGGGCCGCGGGGGTCCCGGCGGGCCGAGTCACCCACGGTCCGTCGCCGGACCTGGAACTTCCTCGGCCGTTGTTTCTGGAGACCAGGGAGCGGAGCGCCCTTCCTCCGGCCCCCTTCGAGCCAGAGAAGGGAGACGATCCCTCACCTACCACGAGGGCGCCTGTGCTGCTCCCTCTGCCACCCTTCCTCCCGCGGAGGGCGGCGCGCAGCGGGTGAAACGATTTGCTCGTACGCCCCAGCCGACAGTTGCCCGGGCGACCGCGTGCCGCCTGGGAAGAAGACTTTGCGCTCTTCGCAGCGCCTCTGCACTCCCCCCTTCCGAGCTCCGGGGCCGGATGGGGGACGAATCGGCCCCTTCGTCTCCCCGGGAAACCCCTCTCAAGGGGTTTCCGGGAGGCAGCAGGCCGGGAAGGACAATGAAGCGGACAATGAATGGGGCCGTCCCTCACAAGGAGGCGCGGTTGCGGTGGAACCGTTCGCTCTCCAGCGGCAGGGATGGCGGTCCCCAGTCGAAGGGATGGAAAGAGGGCAGCCGAAGACGGGCAGCAGGGACTGCCTCACTCCAGGACGCACCGGGCCCCACCTTCCGGTGTGCTTCCGGAGGGCGGCATCTCCCTCCTGCGAGCTCCACGGTGGGTCCCTCGAGTCTTCGACCTATCGTGGCCTGCGGTCGCCCATCAACGCGGTCCGAACGGGCGCGACCCGAGCGCCCCCCGCTGAGCCTGCGTACTCCCACAGGGAAGATCGTCCGCTTCTCCCCAGCCCCGTCGTCGTGGCGACGGGAAGCTCCCAGGACTCAGGCCGGAGCAATCAGGTCGTTAGGGTGGAGGCAGATTAGGGCCAGTCCGGTGGCCGCGGGAGGCAGAAGCCGAGACTTCCGGAAGGGTAGGTGGGTGTGAGTGTGCCCCCATCGGGTCCACTGCCGAGGGCCGGAGGGAAGGAGTGGGAGGGGTTCGAGGTCTAGGAGCCGGAGGGGCCGGGGCCGCCGTCCCGTTGGGGTCTCCCCCGCCGATCTGCAGGGAGGTCGCCTCCCCCCCGGTCGAGGACCGCCTGAGGCCGAACGGAGCCGCCTCGGCCGGAAGTAATGGCCCCTGCGATTCCCGGACGGGCCGAAGGACATCCTCCTCGCCGGGCGAGGACTTCGGCAGACGAGGGCATGCCCGCTTTGACTCCTGGAGTCCCCCGAGTGGGTACCAGCCTCGCCTCCTCCAGTCGGTCCATTTCCGGATGTTGGAGGGTACCCCGCCCTGGGCTCTCCCCTGTCTAGGGGCGCGCGCTGAGATCTGGCCTGGTCCGCCGACCTTGACACAGAAGGCCTGACCTCTCGCGCGCCTCGACCTCGAAAAGGGGGAGAGGGCTGAGGTCGGGGGGAAGGCAATTACGTGACCTCCTCCGGGTCGCGGCGAGGTCGGGGATGGCGCCCTTCCTCCCGTGCCTCCCCGGGTCCCGAGGGTCTCGTCCGCCCGGAAGGAGCAGCAGCGGCGCGCCCTCCTCCGCACGCCCCCGCCTGCCCTACCGTCTTCCCGCAGCCCCGTCGAAGGAGTCGTGCAAGCCGGGAGACCCCGCCCTCGTCGTGCCTTGTCTGCAGAGCGTGTTCGAGACCTCCAAGGGGCACCTGAAGAATGGTCTCCCCGAGTACGGCGTGGGCAGCATCGACCCGATCTACCTGGACGTGGTGGAGGTGGTCCATGGGAGCCACAACATGGGCATCCACTCGCTGCTGATGGACATGCGGTTGCTCGGGCTGTCCGGCATGAGCATCCACCAGATGACGTGAGTACCGCGCCCGGGGCGCGCTCCCCCGATGCAACACCGCCCTTCTCCCTCCCAGGTACGGCCCAGAAGAGGACACCCTCCACTTCGAATTCCGGGTTCCCGTCCTGAGCCTCTTGGGCAGCTACGTGGTCGAGGCCCGCTTCCTGGGTCTGCGCCTGTCGGGGAACGGCTTGCTGGACGGGAAGTTCTGTAAGGACCCCCATTTTCCCGAGGGTATCCGCTTCCAGGACCAGGATTCTCCCCCCCCCCCAGCACCGCCCCACTGCTTGGTGGGTTCCTCCCCCCATCCCGGAACGAACGCCCCTCCCGCGGCGGAATTCGAGACCTGCGTTCCGAGAGACCACGCTGTTCGCTTCCGAGTCGGCAGCGCGCGCGGGAGCCCCGAGCCTACGCAATCATGGCGAGAAGCAGGGATACCATGCCGAACTCGCACGGGGGACGCGCTTGGCAGACGCGGGATCCGGGCAGGGCCCACGGGAACCCACAACGTGCTCCTGGGTAGTTGGGAGGCTGCCAAGGGCTGCCTCCCAATTACCCAGGTGCCGTTTTTCCAGCTCACGTGTTTCGCCCTTTGGGAACACCTGGATTTGCTTCTCCCGCCCGTCTCTCGGGCAACGAACCGAATGCCGTAACCCTCCCCCCTCCTCCCCAACAAAAGCGCACCTCCCTTTTTTTTCCCGGCGAGCAGAGGACGCAGCCGACAGGTGTGCCTCTTTGGTGGTGACCCTGCACTGCGCGTTGTGCATCTTGAGCGGCTTGTCCTCGTTTCCACGCTTCAAGGTCGAGCCACCGCGGTTGGCGGCGGCGCACCGCGTCCTCTGGAGAGTAGCACGTGGACAGGGACACTCCATGAGTTTGCAACGCAGCGTCAGGTCGCCGAGCTTCCGGCAAAGAAGAGAGAAGTCGCTATGGGAGCGCATTCTCCACGCGAACAGCCTCTGGGAACGGCTCAGCCGGTCCCCAGATCACCGGAGGAACCTACCAGGACTGGGCTTTGCGCCGAACGCACGGGCCAGGAGGCGGCCACCGATAAGGAAAGCCGCCGACTCCGGCGTGAGCGACCTCGCGCACACGAAACCAAACAGTGGCCCCCTTGCGCCCGATGCAGTGCCACGGGAAAAATCGTCCCGGGCAGGGCCTGCGCGAGACGTGGACGTGGACAGCGCTCCTGGACTGGACGCCGCGCCTGGGTTCGAACCACCCGCCGAGCTGGGGGCATTCCCGAGAGGGATGAGCGCTGTTTGCTTTTCTCGGAGTCTACGTGGAGGTCCACGAACCCCTCCCATGGACGAGTCGGTCAACAAAGTCGGCTCGGACGGCCGGAGGCCGTCGGAAGGTGCTGTCCGCTGGCGGGGAAAAAAGAAACGAAACGGGAAGCTCATCGTTCGGGGCGAGCGCCGCCTCTCCCGGTGCCTACGGGACGCGCATTGTCCGCGGGACGGGCGTCCACGTGGACGAGGAGGAATACTCGCGGGCATACCTGCCAGGTTTCCAAATCGCAGCTTCCCTGTCTAAGCTCCCATTCGAGCTCGCTCGCAAGTCCCGACCCCTGATCGTGCTGCGCGCTCCCGGATGTCGCCTTTTAGATAGCGTCTCCTCGTACGGCGTCGCGAAGCTCTCCTCGGGAGACCAGGAAGTCATCCAGATGGAGAGCATGGAGGTGAGCATCGACATCCAGGACGCCGAAATCAACATGCTGAGGAAGGAGGGCATCCATGACCCACTCTTCGGTAAGCCAAGGGGAGGTCCGAACGCGAGGTGCATCCCACTCCCCGCGTCTTCCCCAAGGTCAGCTCATGGAACGCTACATCAACGACAACTGGAGGGATTTGGTGAAGGAGATAAGGCCGAGAATCATTCTGTATATGAAGCAGCAGTTTAAGGACATCATGAACGTCATGCTCAAGACGCTGAGGGATTGACGAAGGGACGGGAAGAGCAGCCTCCTTGGGGTGAGTTCCTCCCAACCTGTTCCGGGACCCCTTCCTCCCGCGCTAGAGCGACGTGACTCGTGGAGCCGAGTGTCGCTCAAGGGAACGGCTGCCCCCTGACCACGGACGCTGCCTCCAGCACTAGCCGAGGTCACCGAACGAGCCCACACCGGCGGCGGCGTTCTCTTCCCTTCTCTGCAAAGCTGCTACGGGAGCGCTCTTGGTGTACGCACGCAATACATCAACGTTCCAAAGGAAGGTGCGTGCTGTCATTTCGCGCGTCCGCTGCGCCCAACGGACAAGAAACCAAGGGAATCCTCACGAGAATCCCCTGCGCCCGCCCCACTTCTCCTCGGCTGCCCTCCCGCTGGACTTCGTTCTCCGAGTTCATCGGGCACACATCGGGGGGGATCCCGATAGTAGCCAAGAGCATTTGAGGAGCCGCTTGCCCACACGATCCGGGTGCTGGAAAGAGGGAAGGTGAGCTCTGAGAACATGGTTTTTAAGATAAGAAGAACAAGCAGAAGACGCCGTTCGTGTGCGCTTTCGCAGCCTCCGTAGAGATGGCGCAGTGCGATAACCGCGGCGCAAAACCGCATTCGCTCGGTGTTGGCTTCAGCAACGGTGACCGCATAGCGATCGCACACGGAGGTCGAACGCGGACGCCATCCATGGAATGACCGGAAGCAAACGGTATTCTCGTGTGCTGCTCCTCCCGAAGGAGCAGCACGAGTGCTGCCGTCCGTCGGAAGGCGAGCTTGGAGGAACGTGCAGTTCCGAAGATGTGGGGAACAACAGCAACCGGGGAAGGAGCGACCTGCCTGGGATGATGGCGGCGGCAGGCGGAACGTGTTTCCGCTTCCTGGCTTCAAGCAGACTTTCCCTTTGGCCGTTGGCGGTGAAATGGGCGCACAGGGAATGCAAAAAGAACGGGACGAAGAACGGCACCAGCGGCGCTGGGATCGGCGTTCGGAGACCTGCGGGCAGGCAAGAGCAGACTTGACCTGCGGTCAGCAGGAGCGACCGGCAAGCAAGAGCCGGTCCGAGACAGATCTCGGGGCGTAGGGGAGGGGGTCACCTTCGACCTCGGTGCGCACTCTAGAAACTCTCGCAGGCATTCGATCGACCGCCGTACTCGAGTGGTCATTTTTTTTTCTTGGAAAATTACCATTTGCGATGATCGAAACGAGTCGACCCCCTTCTGGTCAGCTAGTTTGGTTGCAGCTGGTCCCCAGGACAGATGAGACGGTCCTCCGGAACGAAATCGCTCCAAGTCAGTCCGACAGCACCAAATGAAATCGCGGATCGTCGCTGATTCGCATCCCCCGGAGTATCCACTATCTTTGCCGCAGTTCTATCCGAGAATCGCGCCCGGAAGACGCGGCGGACCTGTTCGATTCATCTCTTTAGCTGCTGAGACGGGGTATAACTCATCTCTTCCTCAGGCGAAATCTCGCGGCCTCCGTTCGAGCACCCCGCGGTCTTTCGAATAAAAGAGAGAAAGAAAATTCTCTTCCCCCTTTGAACCCTCTGCTCACGCTGGCAAGAAACCGTCGATCCCAGTGGCTTGAACACTTCCGTTTGCGAGTCTGTCGGAGGAAGGGCGTTTCCTGGAAGACCGCCCTCATCGGTTTCCTACGAGACGGCGGCACCAGTCCGATGCTCACTTGCAGTTACACGTAAGGGGAGATGCGCTGCTGGTCAGAATTTCGCAAGAAGGAAAAAGACACCATGCGCGAGGGGGACGGACAAGAGCCTCGGAGGGTTGTTTCCTCGAAACAAAAAGCGACCTGATCCCAGGATGCTGCACCTTCTCACGTGAAAATATCGGTCATTCGGTGATCATTGCTGTGGATCGAGAACGAGCGCAGTTACGAAATGCCAAAGGGGTAAAGAAAAGAAGAAACGGTGGACATGAAAGTCCCATTCAGGCGAAGCGGTCGGAAAATTGGATGCAGGGCGCATCGTACGGAAGGAATTTCCATCGCCTCCGCCTTCTGCCCGTCGAGGAAATTCCTTAAATCGATGAAATTATAAGAAATGGATGCCTGCAAATTTCTTGAATGATCGGTCAGGTCATAGCTATGACCGCTCCTGCTTTAATTTTATATAAATAAGTGCAAGTAATTCGATACTTGCACGCATTTTCGGAACATCAGGCTGTGTCGGAACATCTGCCCCGTGGGCTTCGGCTGAGAAACCGCCACGCCCAAGGCCCAATGCTGCTTGCGAGAAATCCGGTCTTTTTGCTCCGTTTCTTCGATCCCCTTTTCCAAGTCAGAGTGCGCAAACAGCGCGATCACCGCTGACCATCACGAATCCAAAAGCGAGGCCAAAACCTTTCCCAGGTATTCCCATTCGAAAACTTTCAAAATCCCGGCCCCGTGCCGTGAACCCCGACGGCTCGAAGCTGCTTTCACGGGGACGGAAGTCCGGGTTAACCTTCGACGGGAGGGGGGTCGCGGAGCGGTGGCGGCTCCATCGCTCGCTGAAGGGGAAACAAGGAAGCAGATGGTGCCATCTTGGCGTCAAACGCTGACGTCGCAGTTTCGCAGGGAACGCTTTCCGGTCTCATCTGAAGAACCGAAGAGCTCTTTGGTGCTTCCTCCTTCTTCATCCTCCATTCGCGCTTCTTTTTTTCGGATCAGTTGGTTTCGAGCGTCGCAACATTTCTCGAGGGACCGAAACGTCCACCGCGAGAAGATCCGAACCGCCTGTTCAGCCTGAAAAGTCCTGTTGCCCCGGCAACGAACCTTTTCAAAGTTCACCTTTCCAAGGTCTCCTCAGCTCGGAGACTTTCATGAGTGCACCCTTTCCAACGGGTGCGTTGCTCCCTTTTGGTTCCAGAGAGCCTTTGGCACACCAACGGCAGCTCCACACGTGAATGCAGGTGACCGATCCGCTTCGATTAAGAGCACAGATGCGTGACCGGGCGGAGAAGACGGATCATGTTGCGATTTTCAAAAAGTGATTCGACACGATGCTGCTGCTTCTCGATGCCTCAGCTCTCCGAGCACCTGAAAGGACCAAGGTCTCCGAGCAGTGCTTCATAACAAGCTTTCCTTTTTCATCGTTGTCGCGTAACCGGTCAGCATAAAAAAAAAAAAAAAAGAATTCTGACACCAACATTCGCACAAACCGCAGTTCCGAGAATTCTTTCACCTTCGCACCGCTGAAACTTCTCGTACTCTCTTACATGTCCTATCATTTTGTTGAGAGGGCTAGGAATATGTCTTCCGCTCTTTTGCAGCTTCGAAAACATCACAGACTTCTTTTTTTTTTTTAAAAAAAAAAAAAAGATAGTCAGTAGCGACCACATGGGAAGGTCGTTACTGTTGGTCTAGGATGATTACCATCCAGTTGCGCAGGAGCATTTCTTATATAAAACAATAAAATTACATTTGTGCGCAATGAACCTGCCGAAGAGCGGTACGCAGACCGGCGACGTCCCTTGGGCAACATGGGGGAAGGGTCCAAACAAAAAATAAACACACAAGAACAGGGGCGGCAAAGTTTTACACGGGACCGGGGAAGCGTGCACAGTACTCTGCCAGGAGTCCTCCGCATCCTGTTCAGGATGCTGCTGGCAAGTTCCTCTCGTGTCTCGCCCAGGTGGGGGCATCTCGAGGCGGTCCTCTGGAAGATCCGCGGCCAGTGGATGGCCTCCTTGCTATTTCGGTCTCTTCTCCCGGCGTTCCAGGCCACCGTGATCCCCTGAAGACAGCAGAGAACTGCGAGGGGTGCGGCAGAGCGGCACCTCGCACGAAGAGGCGTCTGAGAATGTCCTGGGGACGCCCGCCCGGATACCTAGGATTGTCGCAGGGCATCCCAAAGGGGTTGGATGGCAGCACAGCCGGTGCGGGATGGTCTCCTTCTTCGTGCACCTGTCCCACTTCGCACTCACCCTCCCCCCCCCGTGTCCAGTGGTGAAGGTGCGCTTTTCACGGGATTCCCCAACTCCTGCCACTTGAGGGGAAGGGCGCCACTGTTCCAGCACACTGAGGGCAACTCCACCTCCTCCAGAGGGATGTCGAGCAGTTTAACCCAACGCACAAGCCGTGGAATGGGACATTGGGGGTCGCGGTGTCCGTCAATTCCCGAGTTGCTCACGCTCCCAATGTTTCTTCTTCGCTACTACTTCCCACTTCCCACCTTGCCGGAATTACGCTGTCCCTTGCGTCCCTTAGGGAGGGAAGCACTTGGGCAAGGGGGAAGGACGAGGACCACCGCAACCTCTGGGGGTTGAGAACGATCTCCTCCAGCAAACTTGCTAGAGTGGATGCCTCGTTGAAGGCAGAGGCGTACCCCGCCTCGCTCGCGCCGTGGATCTTTCCCCGGGTGAAGACCGACTCCTGGAGCCAGGCACTGCAGTTCGCGGGAGGAAGGGTGGGGTGGGGTATAGGTGTTCTTCTCCAGCAGGGCAACCATCTGACGGAGTTGGAGTCCACGAGGCCGCCTCAGCAATCTCTCGCGAGCGACGAGGAGGTCCGCGAGGGGCTCACAGCCGGTTACGCTCTTAGCGAGGAGGAGCAGTGCTGGCGCGCACCAGGGCGGAGGGGAGCTACCTGAGATAGTGGAAACCCTTTGGAGTTCTTCTGTTTTCGTTGCTTTCCTTCCAGCTTTTTTTTTCTTTTTTGGTTCTCGAGGAGCGCTGAAGAACCGTCCGCCTCCTCCGGGTGTGTGACCCTTCAAGTCATTAAGGGTTAACTCGGAGGGATCACCCTATGGATCCAGGAAGGGCCCCGGAGGAAGGATTCCGTTGTCCGTTCCCCTTTCTCGTGCTTGGGAGGAAATTCCGAAGGGAACCCTCGCCCTGATTGTCTTTGAAGGAAACCCCAAAGGGAACATCCTCATTATTTCCTCCGGAGGGACCCCCAGTAAGGGAGCCGCTCCTCGTTTCCTCCTCTGAAGAGAATCCCGAAGGGACGCTCCCCAATTTCTCAGAAGGAGCTCCCCGAAGGGAGAAGCGCGCTTCCTCACACTGGAGAGGTGTCAGTTCACCAGTTCCGTGGTACGCGCTGGAGGGGGTCACCCCCGAAGGATGGGAAGAATGAGGACTTTGGCAATGGTAAAAGAACGAAGGCTGATGCGCTTTGTTCATGGGTATTTTGGCTGTTGGGTTGTTTCGGATTCTTGATGTCCTCAGGATGAAGAAATTTTCCCCACCAGAGGGGAGCTCCGAAGGGAACCGGATCCTTGGTTCCTGGAAGGACTCCGGAAGGTCTACTTCCAGTCCCGGCCTGCCAACGAGGGGGCATCCGGGGGTTCCCTGTTTCCACCAGCGCAGTCAGAATGGATTCGGCCGGGGGTCCCCGCGGGCAGATACTGAGAGTGACCGGCTGAATTCCACGGCACAGGAGCGCGGACTTCCGGCAGCAACCGGCCATGGACACCCGTGCCCTCCTCTTGAAGTGGCAGGAGTCGGCGTTTATGCTGCTGCACTGGGGCCTCCCGTGCAACGCCCACCGGCATCATTGGACGCGGAGGGGAGGGGTGGACCCAAACTTGGTGCGTAAGGTGTGGGGAGCGGGAATCCCTCCCCCACCTCCTAGTGGACTGCGTTGCCCTCCGGCCTCTTTGCAGCGACCCTTGGAACTCCCTGTGGCAACGCCAGAGACGCGATGCAGCTCCTCTTCGTGCAAAACGCCCTGCAGCCAACCGCAGCCCTCGCAGCACTTTGCAGGCTTCGTGGCGGCGTGGAGAGACACCAACGGAGGAGCCAACGACAGGGAGGCCATTCACTTTGCTCTTCGCTTTCTGCGGATAGCGGTCAGATGACCCCACCTACACATCTCCATGAAGCAAAACCTTGCTGGCATCCTCCAAAGGATGCAGAGGGCCCACCCCCAGCAGTTGTGATCCCTTTCCGTACGCCCCCCCCAAATTGTTTTATTTTTCTTTGGTTCCTCCCCTTTGGTGGTCCTCACCGGTCTGCGAACCGGCAACACGGCAGGGTATCTACCGAAAGGACGTGGTTGGACCACTGGCCCAACCACAGAAATTGTGAATGTTTCTTTTAGCTTTAAATAAACGCCCTGGCGAACCCAGGTGAAAAAACCAGCGTCGCACCGAAGCCAGCCGAGGCCAAAGACAGAGTCACTCTGCGGAAGGGGGGGACTGGAAACCCACGACGCACCCCCATTTCTCGGCTTCGACCCTCCACGTAGGGGTTATTTGAAACTGCAGCGCGTGGCTGTTGTAAGCTTCTTGAAGTCCTCTGCAGTCCGCTTACGTCACCAGCTAAAGCTGAGCTACATCCCTAACAAGTTAGCCGCCTCCGAATAAGCTTTTGTTCTTGGGCAAGGGCTCCGATGCCGAAACTCATCTAGCGACCTCCCAAAACTGATACCGCTATCTTCAGGTCGGGCACTGACCGACCTGAAAGTCCAAATCATGCATGCGTTTCCCCGGTGGGCTGAGATGACCGCATGGAAAATGATCCTCCAGGAAACGGGTGAGAAAATCGATTTCCCCACCCACCTCCTCGCCACGACAGCAGCTCGATGTTCCCCTCATGCTGTACAGAAGCCACCGCGTGGTGGGGGAACGTGGCTGTTCGCGACGGCAAATCAACGCCCGTACAATCCACAGACACACAAGGAGCGGCGCGGTCCCCGCCCTCTGCGCTTCCCATGGGGCCGTAAGGAATCCCACTGGAAAGAAAATCAACGTCGGTCGCCGGCAGATTCTTTCCTTTTCGGCGAAACGCGTGTCAGCAGGGAAGACAGAACGCCTGCGGCACGGTGGAGCACACTGCTTCACATGATGGCTGCTGCTATTCACTGCAAGGTGACATCGACGCATATGGAACGCAATGCGAGCCCGCTTTACGGCCACGGTGAGGCAGGGCAAGGGCAGAAGAACTTGGGGGGGGGGGGGAGTGGGGGAGAACCCGTTGGGGGGCGTCGCGTGGGGCGGATGGGGGCGCCCTGACTGGAAGGGCGGACCCTCGTTCTCCCACTCGAGGACGCACGGGGGTTTGGTGTGCTGCAATCTGAAGGCCCGAGACAGACCTTCAAGCGCATCGCTCAGGGGCGCCCGGGGTCACCGCATTGCATCGGACACGCAGAAGACACCGCGACCCCGTGGCGGGGTGATTGGGGGTCGGTTTTCAATAAAATGAGTGACGCAAAACAAAAGCGAGGTCCACGCCTTCAGCTCGCTTTTCCCGACTTCGTTTCCTTCACATATTGCAACTCAACGAGGCATTTGCAACGCATCAATGCTGAACAAATGACAGTTTGCATGTTGGCGGATTCGACAGTCTCCACGAATTTTCTCAAATTACTGCCATCGTGTTGATGGCTCAGCAAACATTACATTTCGGAAGTGCAATTGTAATCCAATAACATGGGTCAAACTTTCAAAGCAGCACATAAACATTATTGCAAACAAATTATGCTCACCATCACTATCGAAGGAGTTTTAAAATTATGACAAATGCAATTCACATCTTTTTTTTT
Source organism: Raillietiella orientalis (assembly GCA_036172245.1). Classification (NCBI taxonomy): domain Eukaryota; kingdom Metazoa; phylum Arthropoda; class Ichthyostraca; order Raillietiellida; family Raillietiellidae; genus Raillietiella; species Raillietiella orientalis. The sequence continues at coordinate 251,722 of JAYWIR010000060.1, read as the reverse complement.
ATCATCCATTAAAAGTGACCATCAACTACCTCCAAATTACATGAATTCAGTCCTTTCATTGTGTTAAGGGATGGGTCAACTTTTTCCTCAACTACATTAACAATTTATAAGATTGAATATGTATTTTTTTCTCTTATTAAATGAATAAACAGTGTAAGTGTATACATTTTCCAAACCATATAGGAAGTATACAAGACTGTAAACAGCAAGGGAATTGCAGTATCTGTAAATGCATGCAACATGAGGAAATAAAGCACACATTGTATGGTAGGCAAACAAAAATTTAATGCTGCTCTCAACTGCTTTCCTTGTATCTCCAGTGGATTTTCAGAAGCACCCTGAAAACGAACAAAGTTCAACATTTTCCAAAACTGTTACTCTCACAGATGCTGATGAAAATGGCTTTGAAGGAAGATGATTTTCAATGCCTTCCCTCACTAATTTAACTTTTCTTGAATCATGAAGCAACATTTATGGCTGTACGATTTTCCTCAGATAAGAGTAAGAATTCTTTTTTTTTTTCTTATCTAAGGAAAACGACAAACACACAAAACAAAGTATGCTGCTTGATATTGAATTCTTCAAAGGCAACCAAATTAGAATCAGACTGAAAATCATAATGTACTGAAACTAATGATGCAGCATTCTTAGTAATAAAGTTACTTAATCGATTGAAGTGACTGTCAGTACTGTAAATACATTTGCTTTATACAGATCCCACAATTCCCCATTCCATGTATCTCAAGACACAGGTACTTTGCATGAGGCTCTTAACACTAATTTCAATAACTACAAGGGAGGTAAGTAGGCTGAATTCCTCTCACAACTTCACATGGCTTTAGCATTTTGCTAGCTCCCAGCAGAGAACCTCCATTCTTAGAATACAATCATTACTCGGGATCAATGTGCAGACATTTTCTAGTATTCATGAAGATGAATCCCTAACTCATTTCACTTCTCGTGTACCCCCAAACATGAGCCGCTCACAGAATGATGCTGCATGGAATCTCCCACCTGTTGGGATTCAACAAACTGTCACTTTGAAAAGGTGGACTGAAGCAAACGAACCTTTCCGATTTTTACAGCTCACAATTATAAACACGCAATCCAACTATCTCAAACTGCATACGACAAATGCGTCAGTCCTGCCAGTCACGAATCGGAAATGCACGTGCCGTCCCATTACCTTAATCCAGCTGCACCCATTTCAAATGCTGACAAGGAAAAATGAAAGAAAGAAAGATCATCCAACAGCATTTCTCACGCCAGCTTCAGGGGGCCCAAGAGGAATCAAGAACGCTCGCAAAATTTTCCATCTTACATTAAGGTGATTTCAAGTTTCTCCCTTTTGCTTCATGATGGCTGTTGTTTTTAACCGCTTCCCTGAGTAGCGGCTTCAGCATCCCGATTCTGGACCATCTGCGATTCCGGACTGGTCGACCTGGGGCTCGGTCCCACCGCAATCCCCACCGAGCAGCCCATAAACACCCCTAACGGTGAGGGCACTTGGCACAATCCACTCACTCTTTTGCTGCTTCAGAACGAAGATACAACCTTAAATACGAATAATACAACCTCAAACACTTTTATGTACGTGGACAAATCATGATTTCATGAGTCAAAAAGACTCTTGAATGTATCCTCCAATAGCGATTCCTTCTGTTTTGCTTTCGTCCTGCCGCCCCAGTTCTCCGTTCACTTTGATTCTGTTTCCACTGTTCCAAAACCTCCCTAACTTTAGCCGTATATTCCTCTCCCCAATTCACTGCATCAGAAGACGATTCTTATAACGCAATGCATTTCGTACCTTTCCCTGATAAAGAGCTGTCACCACCAAAAGAAAGAAGTGTGGAGAAGCGTGCTGCCTGGTTGAGTCCAGAGGTGCGTTCAGAAAGAAGGCAGCAAAGAGAGCTTAGTCTTGTTTCAATTTTGATTTCTTTGTGTTTTTGAAATTTTTTAGTGTGATCAAGACTCTACTTCAGGTCTAAGGATTCTCCTACTTTGCCCATCGTAGTTTTCACCCGGGTGCGTCGGGACGTTTCTTCTCTAGAAAACAAGAAACACACAAGAGCAGCTGGGAATTTACGTCCCACCAAGTCCGACAATCCAAGGGATGCGTGCCGGCGAGGTCCAAAAAGATCACGGAGGGATACGGGAGAATAAGAAAAAAAAAAAAAAGTAAAAAAAAAAAAAAAGAACAATTTGTAAAAAAAAAAATGGGGGAGGAAATGGGAGAAAGGGATCGCATCCCGCGATGTTGAGTCCTCTGCATCCTTTGCAGCCTTCCGGCGAGCTCCTCCTTATCCGTGTCCAGGTGGGATGAGATGATCTCGAGATGATCCTTGGGGGCTGGACGGCGAAGAGGGTCGTGCCTTCCTCTCTTGGCGTCGTTCCTGAAGGCGAACGTAGAGAGCACAGTTACCTGCCCTATTACTATCACATGGCGTGTGCTTATTATCGATTGCAATTTTTGACGCTAGCAGAAGCAGTGCAATCCATGGAATTTTCATGCAGACTGAATCTTATTAAATTTCTTTTTCTCTTTCTTACAAGTGCCTTTGAACACTTGTGGTTTCGGTCGTCGTTTTTCTGTGCAATTTCGTGAACGTACCAATAGTCTGAGCACTTTCTTTGCTCTGACGTTTGAGGATTTGGAAATTCTTGACCACCATTCAAGCTGCCGTTACTTTTTTGTACCGCTTCACCGTTTTCATGTATCGCTCAATGAGGTCATTTACTTGTGCATCATACTGTTTTTTAAACAAGGCGGAAGTTGTAGTGACAAAATCCTGGACTATGTCTAGCGTGGCGGTTACGAGCTCAAGATAACAGAGTCACACACGAGCATCACGACACGAGCAGCAGTGCCTGCCACCCACGACATCTTCCAACGTCACCTACAACAGGGGACCCCGCTCGTCTGACGTTGACGCCCTTCTCCACAGACGCAAAAGTGGCAAACCTCAGACACCACGTGCTCTGTAACCAGCAAGGCTTAATCTGAACGTCGGGACCCGAAATGAAATCATCGCGCAGGAGACCACTACGAGCCCGTGGGCAGCAACCATACGATGCGATTTCAGGGAATGACCGTGTGGGTCTCCATTCGATGAAGTTGCTCTTTTCGCTGTGGGCCAACTGAATTCAGAATGCCTGCCTATTTCATGCCGTCCGTTTGTTTGCTTTCCGTGTAATGGTATTCCATAGGTATCACTCCACAAATCCACATGGCTGTTTGCTCAGCCTCTTACTTTTTTTCCAAAGCCACTTATTTACTCCAAGAGGCTGTTTCTTCCACTGTTTAGAATTGAGTTGATGGGATTCCCCCCCGTGCTGAGAAAAAGTGCCGCCTGTTTGCGCAGTGCTTGCTCATAAATGCTGCTCGTGGGCATTTCTCAGAAGAAACCGCAGAAAAATTTTTTTTTTATCTTGTCAGTAGAAGAAGAATGTGCTGCTTGGAGCAAAACAGGCAAAAATCTGGAATCCTTCACAGGACTTGAACAAAATGAAACCACCCAAGATCGAACCGTACCGTCATAGCAAATGACAGCAATATGATTATTCGCAGCACACGTGGAATTTCCAAGTCCGTTTTGTGAAAGTTTCGAGACCGAGAAAGGATATTCGAGGGGAATGTCAGAAAGAGAGAAAAAAAAAAAAGGAAAGCAATGCGAGAGCACATTTATACCGACTTTTTAAAGATTGCGTCATTCGAGAGGTATGCAAATTAAGTGAGCAAGGCTGAAGGAAATCACCTCTGGTCGGCTTCGTGTACACTTGGACACGTTCGTCGCAGCGGCTGCAACGGGGGTGCGTGTCGTTCTCCAAAGCAGAAACGGTTTGGCTGCTTTGCCTGCACTCCATCACGAGGCCCTGCAGCAGTTTTCTGACCCTCCGAAACCCAAAGCGTCCAAAAGGGCTCCCAGAGAAGGTGCCTTCTTGACCGGAAAAAAAGCATCGACGGTAACGAGGAAATGACTGCAGAGAGAGAGAGAGAGAGAGAGAGAGAGCCGGGAAGGAAAGAGTTGTGCTTCGAATACAACCGCGCTCTCTCATCTGTATGATCCAAATGCAGTAAGAAAGGTGGTGAATTCACCATTAACCCTTTGCACTCCAAGCGCCTGTTGACGCGACCGGCCAGCAGCCCGGCAGCACGCAATCGAAAATTCGGAGAGGAGTGGTTGTTAAGAAGGGATCATCAATGCTCATTCGTCGGGTGTGTCGCTGAGATGATTCTTTTTGCAAAGCTGCTGTATGAAGAAAAACTGGAAATGTTCCATTGGTTCTGCAATGTTAGATGCGATCTGCGGTCCAGCGACCATGGGCGGTGCTGTGATATTAATCCTTCATGGAGTCCCTTCGCAATCCGTTATGTCGACCCCTTCATCTCCTTCTCCGAAAGAACTTTCACTCTCGATGACTCCGATTCTTCGCCGCCGCCGTTTCACAGTAATTTCGCTATCACCGAGAGAACGAGTTCCAGATCCACCGTAACTCGCACTATCTTCGCGATGCAGCATCAGCTAAATTGTCAACTACTAGGTGAAAAATGAAGTTCTTCTTCACTTTCACTCAATTCGGAAATTTCATGATCCCTTTCCTCTTTATATCCATCTTCAGCGAATTGCTTTGCAACTGACCGATGGCAGTTAGAGAGCGACTCTTATGGCAAAGTCGAAGTCCCCTTCGAAAAGAGGCAAACTTTAAGAAATCGTGGCTGCAACTTTGCACTGCGTAATGCTTGCAGAGCAGCGATCTGCAACAGGAAGCTGCGAACGATGACGACGAGCGCGTTGCACATTTTGGTCTGCAATGCAAAGAATGCATGACTCTGGTCCCCTCCCCCCCCCCCCCATTCTCACGCACCCACAATGCATTAGAATGCACGTCCCCTCAGCAGCAGCAGCAGAGTGCAAGTGGAATGCAAAGGGTTGGAATACATTTCCGTGAATGTCATTCCAAATTAGAAAGAGTTTCCATCCTTGGGAAAGGAAAGCTGGAAGGGCAGATCAACGGTGCAAAGACAAGGTACAGACGATTAAGTATACAGATGATGCAATGGGCTTCGAGCCAGTACCACCGGGCTGCTCGGAAGTGTATACCTCGCATTCGTGGATCCTCGTGCTTGTCACGCCGTACAAAAGCAGCACCTACGATTCTGGAAGTACGCTTTTGGGCTGCTGGGATGCGCGTTCCCAAGAAATGCCTTCCGTAATCCTCCTGAAAGATTATTTCAGAGCCGTCGTGATCTGTGTGCTGATGTTGTCGGAGATTCCGAGAAAAAGGAGAAGCAGAACAGTGTCAGCTTAAGATACATGGAAAAGTAGTAATTCCGTCATCACGATTTTGCTTCGTTTGCGGGAAAAAAAAAAATAAATACTTGTTGCGCAATGGTTGATGGTAACAACGCGCGGCATCTTACCGAATTTCCACTCAACCCTTTCTTCTTCGTTCAGATCTGTTAAACAGCGTGCATTTTGCCCTCCAAGACCCGATAAGCAAGCACACAGCGATAGAGGACAGAAACTTCCTTCGGACAACGAAGCTTTCTTCACGCAGGAATTCCGGTGGTGGCGACTCCCCTGCAATCATCTTTCGACTTGTTCCTCTCGATGCATTTCGTTCCCCTTGTGCTCCGGCACTCCCTGGCCAAGCACGGTCCTTAAGCATCGAGTGGCGAGGATTTCCACTTGCTGGTCAGGAGCCTCCTCAAAGAGGTGGCAGTCGTGAAATGATGGTTATGCTCATCTAAGGTTGCATTCTAAAGCATCCTTTTGCCTTTCGGCATATCTGACCGACGTGCATGTCCTCTGCCTCTCCAAAGGAAAGCATGGAACGCATCTTTCACCCCAGGATTTTTTCCTTCTTAGGATGAGTGTGCCAATGGGGAAGATCCGGAGAACAGGAATTCCAAGGGAAGACAGAAGGGAGTGGAGAAAGGCAGTGGCGGAGGAAAAAGCGCGCGTAGTGGGAGGATCGCACCCGTGGAGTCCTTGGCGTGGGTCGGAGAAAACGCCAAGTGCTGTCGCTTTGGCTTCGTGAGAGGAAGAGGAAAGGGAGGGAAGGAATCGACGCCATTCCCATGGATACGGTGGCATCTCCTCGACAGCCAGCTCTTCATGTCGGAAAGCATGGCAAGCCGAGCTGCACTCATGAACCCACTATGCTGACTACCCCTGTTTTTTTTTTTTGTTCTTTTTTTTTGGGGGGGGGGAGGGGGGACACGCAGAGTCGCCTTCAGTGTTATTCGTGTAGCTTCTTTGATCGTGAGTTTCAACAGGAACATTTCTCTGGATCGTATTTCTTCTTTCCATTCTGGAAAGTTCCTGAACTCTTGTTAACACACGTGGATAATTTCCTTTGACTGCTGCCGTAGTAATAACTTCTGTTCAAAGTCCAGGGCCACACAGCTTTTCCTTGATGTATGTAACTTCTGCATAGACTGCAGCAACTTCGGATAGACATCCAACTCCACCGTGAAATAGTTCTGTTCCTCTTCAAAGACTTCTGAGTCATCCCTCTCTTCCATTAGAGTCTCGTACTGGATTCAGGATCTTCAGCTTTGAGGTCTCTCAAATTCAGACTCTCGGAGGGGAGAGGAAGCGCTGATTTCGAAGTCGGAAAGGCCTCGCAATAGCTCTGTGATGGATCTCTTCTACCCAGCAGAAAATTGATCTTCACGATGGAATTTCAGTTCCTCCCCCCCCCTCATATAATTGCGTATGCGTTCCATCATAAATTCCGTGACGTCATTTCCTCATGCGACCTTTAGTCATCGCCTGCGTTGGTGACAGGCAAACCAAAGTCTCGCATTTCGTCATTGAGAAATCGATAAGGAGCTGCGTGTTGAGCATGTCGAGTCCTTTTCCAAACACCAAAGTGTTCAGACTGCCTGAGAGCGCGAAGCCTTTGACACCGACTTGAGTTCGGGAATTCAAAGTACCCGACGTATGCCTCCTGACGTCGTTGTCCTCCGCGATGTCGTGACGGTGCAGAGGAAAACCAAAATGTATTTATGTCAAATAAACAGTCAGTGACGGATGCATCTTTGAAGAATGCCTCAACCAGAGGACGAGGGAGTGCTTTGCAGATGTGCACTCCCAATTCCCTATTCGTGAAATCGCTCAGCTGGTAACCCTCGGACTGAGCTTCGGCTGACCCTCCGTGTTTTACGAGCAACTCATTGCACTCTCAGCAAATCCTCGCGCAGTTCTCATTACGAACGCTGAGGGGCGATGGCGAAAAGCATCTGCCACTTTCTGCACCGCATTTTCCCATTTCGCCTGCGTCAACGACGTTAATGGTCTGCGTGGTTTGCAAGAAAAACACACACATGAAAAGCAGCATCCTCAGCTTCAGACGAATTCCTTCCGAAATGGCGCCTTTTCCCCTTCCCGATGTGGAGACGCGAATCCCGGCGCGCTTTCCAAACGGGGTAGGCAGCGGGCGTGCCGGAGGCGGGGTGTCCTCCAGACGGACGGGAGGGATGTCCTCGCGCCGCTCCGCTTCGGGGCGCACGCGCAGCTCCCTCTTCCCGCGGACCGAACTGCGACGTGCTTTGCAGGGGATCCAGGTTCCCAGCGGGCGCACGCAGAAGTCCTTGCCGTGGCAAGAGGGACCTTCAGTCTGAGGTGGCCAGGACGTGGAAACGGTCAGGGGGTCCACTTGCAGCCGAGGTGTGGAGCCGGAATGCTTGCCATGGCCCCACTCAAAGATACATCCGCTCACGGTTGGGGGCCTTTAAGTGGGGCGTTGCCTTTCAACACGACAAATGCATTGCCGAGACCAAACGGACACGAAGATGGGATTCGTTTGAGCATCTGCTTGCTGCTCTTGAGAAATTTCAATCAGCTCACCCGAATGAGATGCAAATGGCGAAGCAGATGAATCAGTCAGCAGCTGGAAGGAAGGATCGGACGAAGCCGCAATCTGTATGAAATCCCATTCAACCACCACCACTACTACTATTTTGCCAACGTATCTGAATAATGGTCCTGAAGGTAACCTTCGGATCTGCAAGCAGCGGGAGATGGGATGATGAATCTCCGTTTCGAAGGATACGCAGGCGTTCGCAAGATCGTGGATCGTGTCCACGGTCAGGACTCGGTCCGACGCGCATGACCTCCATTCACTTTCCTCAACGCGGCAAACCTCGGTTTTACGTGCCCCATGGATTAAAATGCAAAGATGAATTGCTTCGACCTCCCTCTCTGTACAAAAGCCCTCGCCAGCCAGCTAAGGTACGTCGCTGCATCCTCCGGAAGATATCCCTGAGGAGCGCTCACCCCTCTTGTGCAAGGAACCCGTGCCAAAGTGGCGTTACGGGGTGTGTGTGATCCCAAATCCCGAACGATTACAACCCCGAATGTCGAAACCCCGAAAGATCGAAAATCTTTAATGCATACGTACATATATGTACTAAAGATTATAAGTATATATATACATGTGCTTATTATGCATATTAACACACATATTTATAATACCTATCTCGGTTTTCTTTTCAAAGCTAACGGCCACAAGGATGCTGATAAAGGGGCGAAGGGTCTCCTCCCCCTTCTTCCGCCCTTGCCTCCCGGGTAGTTTGTTACCCGGTTGCGCCGGGACGTTTATTAATGGGAATCATCCGGGAACTGTGTTCCCGCAGAAGATGGGGGGGGAGGGTTCCCGGCACGCAGGTCGGGCACACGGAGAGTTCGGAACGGCAGGGCGGGGACAATAAATAAGTAAATATGGTGGGAGGGTGGGGACAGGGGGTCTTCAGTTTCAGCTGTTCTCATTCTCAGAGCCGGCGGTGAACGCCTGCAATCTCCGTCCTCACTTCTTCGTCAAGGTGTGGCCACCCGGCAGCCACCCAGGTCGTTGAAGCTGTGCCGCGAGGGGTGCCACAGCAGGAGGCTTCACCCACCGGGACGTCCTGCAGGCCGCATGTCGGCGACGTCTTCCTCTCCGTCCCTCTCCGTGAGGTTGGCGTGGGTTTGGGGCGGCGGCGTCCGCTGCTCGTCCAAGGCGATGCGTCCACCCGAAGGATGCGCGAGGTGACCAGCAGGGTCACACCCAGTTCCTTTCCGGGGCCCCGAGTCTTCCCAGGTCGAATGTTTCTTCACATTTGTTTGCCTTTTCATTTTTCCCCACTGTTTTCGATTGTCATCGTTATTCTCGTTTCCTTATAATTCGATAGTTTGTGTATTCATTTAAAGTATATTCATTTTTATGATCTTTACTATATATATAGTAATGCATATTATTAATTATGTTAACAAAATGTTACTAAGTATTAATGAAAATGCATGCAAAGATAAATTTGTATATGAATACGCATGTTAATGTACATGGTAAGCATATAAATTTATTCTTATAGTCTTTATAATATGTATTCATCTATACATTCATGTGTATAATAAAGATGTTAATTATATCGATACTACATATTAATAAATGCGCACGTTAAAATAATCTCGCATGTTAATGTATACGTAAGCATAATAGACATGCGCATGTATTTTCGATGATCCTTCGAGATTTCGACATTCTGGAGTGTCTCCTGCGCCGGGAGTCTGGCAACCCTGCACGTGGGTCCTGACTTCCCATTGCCATTTTCGAGAAGCTGTCGAGAACGGCGGTATTCCAAACGAGAGGGGTGCGGGGGGACCGCTGACCACGGGACTGGCTCGCAGTACGACGATACGTGTGAGGTCATCTTCCGCGGTGGGGGCAGCAATTCGTTTTGCAGGGGTGCTGCCTGGAGAGCCGCGGCGGTGCGTCTCCGTGGGCGGACGCAGCCTCGCCCGCACCTCGGCGTCATCCGGTAATTGGGACGCAGAGGCTTCCGAGACGAAAGAGTGCGGCGGATGGAAGGGTTTCCGGTGAGCGAGGAGCCCCCCGATGGGCCAGAGAGAACAACGGGCAATCGTGAGCGACGAAAGTTTCCTTCGGGTGGTGTGCGTTCTTTTTTTTTTTTTTTTTCCTTCCAGTCTCCCTCCCCCTTCTTCTTCAAGAGTTCTTACGAAAGGAAAAGTGAGAAAGTGAGAAGATAGGGTTCATGAAGACGGGCGATTGTTTCACTGACCTCAATCCAGAACGAGTTTTTTTCGCGATGCCGTCACGAAAGCAGGCTGGAAGCAGGGGGCGATTTTGCGGTTCTTTCGCTCGGTCCCCGAGGTGCAGCCAGTAAAGAGGGGAGGAGGAGGCCCGGGAGCGTTCCCTGCGTTCTCCAGAGACCCCGGAGCCACGTCATGACCCTTTCTTCCTTCGGGATGTTCCAGTTCCGGCTGACGCGCTCCCGGACGCAGGGGGGGGTGGAGTGGTTCTGCTGCTTCAGAACGGGGGAGCCGTCGGCATGGAAAAGGAAAAGGGCTCAAGAAGTTGTTGACCAATCCATGCGAACGAAACCAAAAGTGGACGCAAGTGCCCCCCCCCCCCTCCCAAAACCAGTCGCGAGGTGGCCGAGGAACCCAACTGTTCCTCAAGTATGGCGCGCGCGCTTCACTTTTCCTGCGCATTCCCGCCTGCGCTTCTTCCGCGCTGACCACCCTCAGCCGGCCATTTGGTGCGCCGCCGCTCCGAAATCCCAACCGCCGCGAAAGACACACGCGTGCGCTTGTCGTACGTATCCACAATGTGTGTTTATGTGTACGTTGATGTATGGATCAATGTGCGCTGTACAGATTATTGAAAAAATAAGTATACGTCTGTATGCACAGATCAGCCAGGCATATTTATTTTTACACATATTATTAATATATATTAAAGATTATATCTGCATACGCATTTCGAAACCCAGCCCGACCTGGAATGATTCCCTAGCCATGGGGAGGGGGGGAGGGGGTTGGCGAAGAAGGGTCACACGCCTCGGTTGGCGTGCCCTTCCTGCTCCGACGGAGCCAAGAACGGAGTAGGGCAGCGGCCTCCCTCCGGCTGCGTCCTGGGAGTGGCGGGCTGCTGGAGTTGCCCCTGGCTCGCGAAGACAAACGGCAGCGGGCCGGCCCACGGCGGGCGCCGGCCTGCCTCTTTAGCCCGTGCACGCGCGCCGAGATGGAGACTGCGACGGCGTCCCCTCGCCGTTCGGGAGAGGCGGAGAGGCCCCGCCGGGCGGCGGTGACCGGACGGCTGCGCGCGCCCTGCAGACAGCGAGGACCCCCCCTCCCCCTCGGTTCCGCGCGCCGGTCTTCCGGACGGTTCGCTCGGGAGCACCCCGACCCGCGCCCGGGGCTCTCGTCGGGTTGGCCGTGTCACGCAGAAAGAGTGGGAGAGCCGCAGCGGCGCTTTCTTCCCGCCGTTGCCTTGGTAAAGGTTGACCGCCGCGCGCTCTTTCGAGTCGCCGGCGCGCGCGTTTCCATGCGCCGGGATGTAAAAATAACTCACGAGAATTCCACGTTCTTTCTCTTTAGAGCCGCGTCAAGGAAAAAAGTCTGCCCGAGGTATGAAATATCCTCTGTGCAGGTTACCAGGCGAAGAGATATAAAGAAGAGGGGAGCAGCACTTCGTTTGTCCCCGACCACGCACCGAGGAGTGCGAATCACAGGAGGAGGAGGAGGAGGAGGAGGAGGAAGAAGAAGAAGAAGAGGAGGAGGAGGAGGAGGAAGGAAACGCGCATCGGGAAAGCATGCGGCCGTGCGTCTACTCGTGGATGGCCAGTCTGTGCGTGACTTCCATCTTGGCGGCGCCCAAGGCACCGGCTTCTGGTAGGTCTTCCGTTCCTGGGGTTTCTTGTCAGGGCCTCGTGCCCCTTGCCTTGCTGTTCGTCCCGGGCGATCGAGCGGGGGGCGGGGCGATGCAGGTGGCGGGAACGATCCCCGAGTTCCCGACCGGGCGGCGGTGTCGGGAACTCGGGGACCGTGAAGGACGTGGAGCTCCTCCGCGACCGATCGCTCCGGGCAGATTCTTGTCCCCGGCTGGTACTCCGAGGGAGGAACCACTTCAAGGACAAAGCCGTAACAGTGACCTCAGGGCCAAGGGCCATGAGATATTTTTGTCCTTTTTTTGCCCGCCCGTCGAGAACGCGGAGCATCGGCAGCTCTCGTGGGCGTTTACGTGCGCGTGCGTGAGGGGAGACGGCACGCGTCTCCACGCTCCTCATTTCCGGAATCTCCTTCCCCGGAAGTGCGACCCGTCGGATCGCACCCCGGCTGCAGCAGCGATTCTTGCGAGGGTGCGGGAGCGCTCCGTTCCGGTGGAACCGACCACCGTCGAGTATGGTCGAGCGTCTCGCACGCTTCAGAAACGGCTGCTTCCATCTGGGGGTGTCTCTCTGAAGCCGCTCGGCCTCCACGAAGGCGGCGCCTTTCGCATCCCTGAACCTGGTGGCGTTTCCCCCAAGGGTTCGACCGCCATTCAGACAGAGGGCTCCTGGGTAGTGCAGAGAGTCATTCCCACAGATGGTGCGACGCGAGGGCCTCCCAAGAAGCGAGCAAGCGAGCCCCTCGAAAGGCACCTCTCACTCCCTGTTCCCCTCCCCCGAAGCCCCCGTGCGTGCGGAACGAAGGCAAAGATGGGGATCGATCGGTCCTTTCGCCTCGATCCGTGATCCCCGTAAGGTGACTGCGACCCCCCGTCTCCTTCGTAGCGCCTTCATTCCCTCCCGGGTTCCTTCGGATGAAATCGAAAAGCAGACAACGGCCTCCTCCTCCCCGTGCGGGAGAGCCGAACCACACCTCTCTGACCGAGACTCGACGAAGAAGGCGATCGCAGGTGCAGCGCGAGGACGGCCGCCGGGACCTGGCGCTGGCGCGGCTGGCCACGGCTAGCCGCGCCAGCAGGGATGACAGGATGCGGGCGCGGCTCACGTTGCCTTCGTTTGCCGGGCCGTACTCCCTCCCTGCGCCCGAAACGCGACCAGGAGCATTCAACAGGATCAGCGGGAGTTTTCCGCCTTGCCGGGACCAATACCAATGCGGACTTGGGTGCCCAAACTGCTCCAGCCGCATCACCTAGAGTTGGGATGAAAACCCGCGCTTATGGGGGGGTCTCATCAAACTCCAGTGATCGAAGAAACCAGAATGTTCCGGAGGAATCTCAGAGAGTTGATGTTTCAGGATTTCGTTCAAAACCCCGAACGATCAAAATCTCGAAAGATCAAAAAAGCAAACGAAATACGCTTATTACGTATATTACTGCATAAATTTGTATATAGATCAATGTAAAGATTAATATATATAGTGAAGGTCATAAAAAACAAATATGTATGTTTATTCGGTACATTAATGCATATTTAAGTATAGAATAAATATGTACTAAATGAATGTATAAATATCGAATTATAAAAAACGAAAAACAATGATGAGATTAAAAGATAGTGGGGAAGGGGTGGAGATAAAAAAGCAGACAAATTAGAAAAAAAACAAAGAGGAAACTTGGTATTTCCTTTTCCTGTCCTTTCCAACACTCAGCAAATGGCGCCTCCTCCTCAACAATGGACGGATTCTCCTCTCGGGATTTGCAATCATTTGATAAATACGTAAGTCGATGTTTATCCATTCACGTCATACATATTTATTACACGTATAAATATATAGTAATATAATAGACATATGTGCTTATAATCTTTAGCATTTCTAATTAATATTGTTAATTAATAAGTGTGTGTGTTAATAGATATTGAGAGAGTTGGGTGTTCAAATAAATTTGCACACTAATCTGTACATTAATGTTTAGGCGCACATGCTTATTGTATACGTCAATACACATAATAGGCGTGTATATTTGTTTGTTTGATCTTTGGAGATTTCGGCATTCGGGATCTCGGACCAAACCCACTGGCTGCCAGGAGGGAGTCCGGGGTGCAGGAAGACTCCGGTCCAAGGAGGTCGAGTGGGCTGGGGGTGGGCCCGGAGAGGTCGGGAAAGGGCGGAAAAGCCTCGCGAGGGGTGGGTCCTCGGGGAAGGACGGTGACGTCGCCAAGGGGGGAACGATCCCTGCTGCGGGCTCGCAATGATGTGGCGGCCGGCGCGCGCTTGGGCTTCCCACCGTGGAGAGCCAGGGGTCTGGCGAGTGCTGAAGCACGGAAGCTCCGGACGCGGACCGGGGGGGCCGCATTTCCCGCGCAGACCACTCTTCCCCCGTTGGTGCTGCCCCTGCAGCTCACGAGCGGCTTTCCCGGACCCGAGGCGGGATCGACGGAGGCGACCAAGGAGTGGGAAGGGTCCCGTCGGGAGGGGCACGACTTGGACAAAGGGAACCATTCTTCCCGGCCGCTCCTTTGGGGACGCTGGTCGCGGGAAGCCAAGGATGGGCTGCTTGGCTTCAGCGCCGAGACGTCATCCCGCAAGCTCCAACCACGGACGAGAGCGCCCCGGTCCGACGTCTTGCACGCGCCGCAAGCAAACGACCAGGCAGAGGAAGCAGCGGGTGGAGATGGTGCTCGCGAAAGCGTTCGCCAGGGAGGAGGAGAACGTGGAAGGAGAAGAAACGCCCCCGGAAACAATTCGGGAGCGCTTCTGGAGGCGTCCCTGCTTGCCGCTTCGGGAGGGATGCGAAGGGGGAGACGCCCTTTCTGATCCCGCGGACCAAAAAGTGAGGAAAATGGCGTCCTTCCTGGATCGAGGGACCTCGGCTGGCAGCACTCTTCCTCCCAACCATCACACGCAAACACCTGTGGTCAGAAGTTCCGTGGACAGCGCGCTTGGACGCTTCAAGTGCGGGGTGACGGTTGCGGGGACGACCCGCATGCACGGGGCAACCAGCAGGCATCGTTTCTTGGAGGAGTGAGGTGTTTTTTTTTTTTTTTTCTTTTTCCCACTCCCGGTTCTCAAGGAGTTTCGAAGAAGCGTCCACCTCTTCAGGGGGGATGTTCGACGATGCCTCCCCCCGAGGGTGAGCGTGGTCTAGTCAGGACGCAACGCCAAGGAGACCACCCCTCTCCTTGTTTCCTCCTCTGAGGAGCACTCTCGAAGGGAGCAGCGCGCTTCTGGCACTATGGGGAAGTACCTCCCGAGGGGGGTCAACCAGTTCCGTGGAACGCGACGGAGGGTCCTCCACTTGCACGACTGGAGGGGGAACCCTGAGGCTCCATGTTTCCTGGAAGGACCCCGGAAGGTACACTTTCAATCCTGGCCGGTTCCCGGCTTCCACCGCCCCGCCGCACCCGAAGTCCGTGGTCTGACCAACGCCATCCTGCAGGGTGGACTCGAAACCCACGACGCATTCGCCGTTCTCGGCGTCGACCCTTCCCCGGGGGGGAATCGAACCCCTGCCGCCAGGCGCTGCTCACGGCAGCCGACGCGGACCGAACCTCCGGAACTGCAAGCTCTTGCTGATGGGTTTCGCAGTGGACAGAGGAGCGTCTGCGGTGAGGAACCGCGAAGAGCCGAAGCTCGAAGTGGAGGGAGGATTTTTGGCGTCTTCCTCCTCCTCCTCCCTCGCTGCCAAGTGCCTCTTCTGAAGATGAGGATGGACGTGGTCCGAGTCCGCGTCGGCGCCGCTCCCTTTCCAGCGTCCCGGTGCGCGGGGGAAACTGCGAAGCCGAGAGAGCGGAAGTTCGGAAAATGGGGCCACGAAGTGAAAGAGGAAAAGTCCATGCCAGCGGGCATGGATCTGACCGGAGAGGAAAGGCCGGCCAGCGCCATGACGAAATCGATTTCACTTTCCTGCTGCCGCTCTGTTCGGCCGCTCCTCAGCGGGCGGGCGCGCGTTTTCCCTCGGCGTGCTCGGGCCGCGCGGTTTCGTGGGACGCCGTCCACCCCCGACGCCGCGCTCGTGGGCGAGGTTCAGCCGCGGGCGCGGCAGCCCAAGATTCGGCTCCTTCCACAGATTGTCTCCGAGACACGTGCTGCCTCTTTCGGCCGATTTCCTGCGGCAGCTCGTTGCGCCCCCCATTCGTCCCGTGGCTTCCACTCTTCTCCCCCCACACGCTCAGGTCGGCGGCGCTTCTTCCGCGAGTTTCTCCCTTTCGACGTTTCTTCCCCTTTCGAATTCCGCTGGTGGCACCTGACTGCGCCAGCGAAAGTGAAGCCAACACGTTCTGGCAGCACTGCGTGTCTGCCGCTCGTCCTTGCACTACCACTCCATCCCGGCGGGCATGCAGCGATGATCTCGCGGCAGCCTCAAGGACTCATTCGCAGATTCTCACGGGAGCGGTGGAGGACGCCACGGTGACTTTCGGAGCGATCCCGGAGGCACGAAGCGCTTCTGATGCGCGGTGAGGGGATGTCCAGAACCGAGATGCAGCTTCCGGACGCTCACGCATTTCCAACCTATACCGGTTATGTCTTCCTACACGAAGAGCGCGCAGGCTGGAGTGAAGTCCCTACGGCAACGGCGACGTCAGGAGAGGTCCAGCGCGATCCAGCCACGGAGCGCTTCCAGTGTGGCATCCAGAAAGAGCACGAGACTGGGACGTCCTCATCCAGTGCGCTCCAAACCCCCGTTGGCACATCTCCGTCCTTTCGTCCCCGCGGAATGTTTCGCACGGTTTCGGCTTAGGGAACGCTCCGGGCCACGTTCCATGCCATGGCGAGCTCTTCGTGGTTCTCGGCGCTTCTTCATCTTCTGCTCAGAGGAGTGCTGAGCTCCCCGCTCACGTCCTTCGAAGAGGTCCCCCCCCCATTCACAAGGTCCCGGCACCGTGCAGGGTGAGCCACTTGAAACCGTCCCCCCGAAACATCGCCGCGCTTGCCCACGGAGTCAGACTTGAGGAGGAGTGGCTTTAAGTGTTTTAAGTGGCTCGCCCTGCACAAGCCGAGTAGCCCGCTGCGCGTCCTCGCGACCTGACAAGGAGGAAGGGATGAAGAGGAGGGGAATGAATAAGGAAGGAAGGATGAGGAGGAGAAGAAGGAGGAAGGGAGAAGGAAGACAGTGGGAAGAAGGCAGGAGGAGGATGGGAGAAAGAGGAGGACAAATGCTCGTCCCGGGCGAGTCCACTGAAAGGATGGGCTCAAGTGGAGGCGGGACGTTCCTCCAGTCCGGAAGAGACTCCACCCCTGAAGTTCTCCCCTGTTTTGGACGGTCGCGAAACAGATGTAGACGCTAAAACTTCTCTCCAACCGCGGACTTCTTCCTCTCGAAAGGACCGCGCTCTCGGCTGCTTCAGAGCGCGCTGATCGCATTGGGGTATGCGCCTTCCTCCCCCTCCTCGTGGCCCGGCAACCCGTGATCGATACTGACCGGCCATTTCCGACCACGGTTTGCGGAGTTCCTCGAGCAGGTCAAATGCCCGCCCTCCCGAGCGCGCGCCAAGTTCCCCGGGCCATCGCGCCACCGAGGTGGAACGTGGGAGCCACATCAGCGCGCAGGAATGACAAGTGAACGAACGCTTCGTCGTTCGTGTGGGGCGGAAAGGGCTGCATCAGAGGCCCCGCCTTTCTAGGCAAAGGCAGCTTCGCACTTGGACCATCCATCTCCAGCGTCTGCGTCCACAGTGCGGCTTCACTTGACGCGCCTTCGGGTGGGGGCTGCGGACAGGCCCTGGGGACGATTCTCCCGTCTGCGCTGATGCGGGGTGCACGCGTCCCTCTGCACTTCCCCTCTGCATCAGTGCTGGCACCGGCTCGCCGACCTTCGGCCTTCGCCCCTCCGCAGCTGTTGAGGGTTTTCGAAGGGGCAGGCGGTGCCCTGCAGTCCCAGCCGGCGGACCGAATTGGGTCGCGCGGGCTGGAAGTCCGTGCACTCCCCCGGGCTGCGGCAGCTCAGCCGCAACCACGACCGCGATGGTTCCCCCCGCGCGCGATCTCACGTGCGCAAAAGGGCGAAGGGTGAAAGAGCGGGGGAGCTTTCTGTCTCGTCTTCCAGAGAAATCCCCGTGCCAGCTTGGAGATGACCGGGAACTGAATCGGTGCATGGTGGACGCCATATACAGCACTAGGAAAGCGATGTTCCAGGGAGTCCCGTCGCAAAACATTCCCCACCTGGATCCGCTGTACATAGACAAGCTCGACTTCCAGCATGGCGACGGGGTGATTCGGATCAGCGGCTCCATGGAGAACACGCGCGTCGAAGGGATAGGAAATTTCACCATGCGCCGGTCGGCGTAAGCTCGTCGCCCATCCCGCCTTTCCGCCTACGCCCTGCCTTTTCTTTCTCTTCCCGGGACGCCTCAGAACGAACTCGAAGGCCGGCCAGTTCTTCTCCGAAATGACCATCCCGATCCTGAAGATGAACGGCACGTACAGCATCCATGTGCGCTTCATCGCTCTGGGACTCCGGGCGAACGGCACTTTCGACATGTATTTCGGTAAGGCACCTCTTTCAACGGGCCCGGGGCGGGGAGGAGCTGTTCTGGGACGCGCAGCCGGGCGGGTTCGTGCGCTTCCCGGCCCCCGGAGCCACCCAAGTGCCACCCAACCCCCGTCGAGTCGGCGGCGTCTCACCGTCCTCAGGGAAATGCCCCCTTTTTCCTGTATTTTTTATTTTTTTACAAAAAAACACGACCCGAACGGGCAACCCCGCGTGCTTATGGGCACGTGGGATCCTTTTTCCTGCCGGCTCGTACGTTCAGCCTCGCACCCGCTCTGCAGGGTTTTTCTTGGAGGGCTCGAAACCTTCTCAGCCTCCAAGACGAACCAGACGGCTCCGGTCGAAATCCCAAAAGATTATAAAAACACACACACACACACACATATGCCTGTTAGGTATATTTGCATATACATTGATACACAAATTTAATTTAACATACGTATTTATTAACGCGTATACGGCCAATAACATGTATTAATATATTATTGAGCTGTTAAGCGAGTCATTTTTTTTCTCCAAAAGTGCACCCGTGGGTGCGTGATTGAAATTGGCGAAGACGAATAGGTACGTCAGTCGCACAGCAAATGTACCTATTGTAAAAATCAACGAAAAAAAAAAAGGGGAGAAAATTGGATTCATAAAAATTTCGTTATTGCACAGAAAGTAAGAAACTCCATACAAAAGAAGAGAAACTCGTGAGAAGTTCCATCCGATTTTGCCGCAGGATATTTTTCAAAACAAAGATGCGTCACAAAGTGGCGCATCTCCCGGGTCGAGCGCCGGCCTTTGATTTCCTTACGGACGCCATTTTTCGAACACCCGACCACATCTTCGAGGTGCACTCGACTTTGATGGTGTACACGGTACAGAATATGGAAAGTGTGTTCCGGCGAGACGCGGAGGCTGGGCAGTCGCAGTCGGTCGACCAGCTGTCAGGGTTTCTTCAGTTGAAGGTTCCCCATGCATCCGAGCATTCCCATTTTTTCTTTTTATACAATAAATGGGAATCCAAGCGCCCAATCAAAAAAGCCTGGAAGATGGACAACTCTTTTCCTTTGACCTCTTTCCGGCCAGCGTCTACGCTGCCATGAAACCATCGCTTCTGTCCACTCCACCCATTCTTTTTCCCCTGAACCACTTCAAGCTTTCCTTTCACCACACCTCGTTTCGCTTCATCCATCATATTAGCGCCACATACCGTACTGAGACAGTACGGTACGTGGCGTACACAGTACACCCCTTTTGTCCGGCCACTTCAACAACATCACTCCGCGGTTAAGTGCTGACCTCTCTTTAGAGAAGTCGACGTCTTCAGGAGTGCCAAGTCTCTGCCGCCGCCGCATTTCAAATAGGATGTCCGCCTCACAAGTGCGTGGTTTCCGCGCGAGTTCCACGCGTGCGTGCGAGTGATCCACACCGAATGTACACGCCTCGCCGAACAGGTCGCGAGAAAGTTCGAGAACGATGCGAGTCGCAGTCTCGCGCTGGGGAGCACCGCTCGGACCGCGTCCCGCGCTCCTGCCAACGTGTGCACAGAAATCCCAAGCCAGATGGACCGTCGCGTCAGACGAAGGGTTCCGTTCCGGGATGACTCCTCCTGGAAGGTGTGTACACCGTCCCCAAGACAGCCGACCTTTCCGGAACGGCAAGGACCCATCAACGCAAATGCCTTGATCTGGAACGCACAAGGAGTTGCTTTTCGTTGTCGGGGTATTCGTGCAGGCAGCTTCACCCTTGGTAATTCTGCTTCTGGCAGTCACCCTCAAAATGGAAAACCCCCAAAATCACGTTCGCATCTCGCACAGATCACTTCCTGCCAAAAGTAATCACTCGAAGCCCCAGTTGAGGAAGGAGAACTGAAGCTCCAATTGAGGAAGCTTATCATTTTCCTGCTCCTTGCAACCCCGAGTGTGCCAAGTGCGTCCCACCACCGCCTTCCCCGCGAGGCGTTGGATCTGCTCATCCTCTTCCGCCGCGGCTACCGGACGGGATTCGTTCCTGAGTCGTCTCGCACGTCCCCTCTGCCTCCTCGCATCCACCCGAGGAGGATGAAACCTCAACTGCTCATTCGAGTGGGAAGCGAACACGAAAACGCTCAAGAAGTAAACGGTGTACGTACCAATGAGCGATGTCTTCAAACGATGCGTGCAAATCTGAAACTTTTTTTTTTTACTGTATTTAACCCCTTCTTTTGCCGTAAGCCTGCATGGAGCAACACTATGGTGTTCAGAGGCGTGCGATTCGCATCCGGGACACGTGACCAAATGCGCGTCATCATCCATGACGGTTCTCTTGTCTTACTCTCGGCCACCGTGACCCCACCGCTGTCGACGATGCCGGCTACAGCTGGCGTCCCAAAGAGCTTTCCTTTGCACACGGCCTTCCCGGTGAATCCGAATGGCGTCCGTTGCGCGGAAGGCGACTCGGCGCGGGGAGGCATTTCTGAAGCGCTCACCACCATCCCAAAGGGGAGATGGCAGCTCCGTTTCTTTGCCCAAGGCTGGAAGCGACTGCCAGCCGAGCAGTGGTCGTTGGTGCTGGGCACGACCTCGTACCGCTAACATCAGCCTTGGGTCCGGATCGGTTGCGTCCGGTAACCCTCAGGCTGCTGCCCGTTTGGACGGTCAGCCAGTCAATCAAGGCTGGGATTCCTCCCGAGTTTGAGCTCGTCGGGCGGCATGGATTCAGAGTCGTCTCCACACGCCGTATGCAAACATCGTGACGGTCCCTTGGCCAGGGAAGCCACCGTGCCCCGAGCCGACCACCCGGCCGGCCGGTGATGGCAGCCCCCTCTTCCTCCTCCTCCTCGTCGTCGTCATCGTCATTCGGCATGTTGCGTTGCTATTTCTTTGGGGCCAAAGCCTTCGCCTTCTCGGTGAACCAGTGGCGCCCTCTGACGGACGCCCTCTTGTCCGCTCCGGCTGCTTCTTCGGGATCGCCGCTGCCGCCATTTTCGCTTTCAGGACTGCTGCGGAGGACGTGCCCTTCTCGCCACTTCGCCCTTCTCCCTTGGCTTCTCCTGCCTGTCCTATAGCCGCATGCTGCAGCTGCTCGTTCTGCTTCCTCGCGCCCGGAGGGAAAGGGAGCAGAAGAACTTCACTTCAGCTAGGGGGAGGACCTCGCGCCATTGACTCTCGTCTGCTCGATGGCTCCGGACATCACAGCCGTCTTCAGGAACTTCTGGATGAAGGGAGAGGCATCTTCCCCGCTCCCACGTTGCAGTTGGCGACCGCGTACTCCTTCATCGCTTGCACGGGGCTGCCGCCTCTCCTTCAGCGCAGCGGTCGCCTTGCCCACCATCTCTGCCGTCTTCGGGCGTGTCGGCTTGGGCTTCACTGCCGCCGCCTCCCTGACTCTTCTGCCGGTTTCCTGTGGGCCGGACCTGCCGTTCCGGACATCGGCACGAGGTCTCTGTCGTCGGCTTCTTGCTCCATGCCGAGCAGCGAGGGTTTCTCTTTTTCAGTGTGAAGGATCTCGGGTTTGCCCGCTGCGACGGCACGGAGTTCTTAGCGAAACCCCGAATTTTCGCCGCGAGTAGCCGTGCTGCTGTTGCGGCGGCGCTCTCCTTTGCCTGAGCTGGCGGCTGCGCCTCCGCAGGCGCCACCGGGCGTCGCAGGTTCGAATCCCGCCCGGGAAGCGCCGCCCGTTGTCGAGAACGGGGGGTGCGTCGTAGTTTCGAGTTCCCCGCAAGATGACGCTGGTCGGCCTACTGGGGCGCGGCACTGGTGGAAGCAGCCGGAAATCCCTGGATGCCTCCCTTCCCCCCCCCATCTGCACTAGCCGAAATTAAAAGTTAACTCTCCGGGGTCCTTCTAGGAATGAAGGATCCCTTCGGGGTGCCCCTTTGGTTGTGAAAAGGAAGCTGGCTGATGCTCCCCTAGGGGAGGTTGCCTCTCCAGAGCGACACGAAGTGCACTGCTCCCTTCTTCCTCCAAGGAGATTGGGAAGAGGCCCTTCGGGGTTTTCGTGGGAGGAAACCAGGAGCGGATCCTTTCCGGGGGGGAGGTTAAGGAAGAGGTTCCCTTAGGGGCTCCCTACCAAGCAAGTGAAAGGGCAACGGACTCCTTCCTCCGTAGCCCTTCCTGGATCCATAGGGTGGTCCCTCCATAGTCGCCCCCTATGACTTGAGGAGTCGTGCCCCCGGGTGGCGCGGATAGTATCAAAGAGCTTCGCGAACCCTCCTTCAGCGAGGCGCGAATGGTTCTTCAGCACTTTGCGAACCGTCGTGGTGCTTTCCACGCGCGAACTCGATGGAACAGTGAAAGAGATGAAAGAACAGTTGGGGGGGCGGGGAGAGGGGGAGGATCACGCGCGAGGACTTTCATTCAGTGCAGCTGTGCAAATGTGCTACTTCTGTTTCAGAAAACAACACGGTCACAGGAACGAACAACCTGGTGACTAAAGGGGAGGCGCCCCAACAGTACGTGCAAGTCGCTGACATCAAGCAGAAGATCAAACCCCAGAATGGCAAAATTCGTCTCCACAAGCTGCTGGAGAGGGAGCCAGTTCTCGGTAGGAGAAAGCACCTCCGCAAGAACAGTCGCCGCGCGCGCGTTCCCGTTCGTGCGTTCCCCCCCCCCCCTCCCTCTCTCTCTCTCTCTCTTCCGGGTGCGCGTGTTTGCGGTTCCCTAATGTGCCCTTTCACGCAGCTGAAATCTGCCACGTTTACCTGAACAACAACTGGAAGGACATGTTCGAGGTGATGAGTCCCCAAGTCATGGACCACTTGGCCAAGATCCAGAAGCAGGTGCTCAATCTGGCATTGCAGGGCAGCTCAGGGATCAACTGAGTTGAGGGGAAGTGAGTCGAGTCCTTCTCTGGAGATGAACCGGGGTCACGAATCCTGGAAGTTTCTCTTTAGGGATGCTGCAAAGGACTTTTTTTTTCCCCCCCATGACAAAAGAACGAGCACATTCAAAGTGACGTTTGCCAAACCGAGAGTTCCCAGACAAGAGCGAACGCCTGTTTCTCGGAGCATCCGATAGATGGCAGTCGCTGCTGAGAAAGCGATCCAGGGACAAAGCCGCCTCCAGGATTTTTTGGTCCTCGTCGGACACTAAGGACGATTTCGTTCCGTGTGCCAAGACAGTACAAAGTCCGCTAGTGTACAGCCCGTCCTGTATCGGCACTCTGGGGATGCAGCGAAGACAGCTGCTCCCAAACCTTTGCGTGTTTTCATGTGAAATAAAAAGTTTCCGTGAGAGATTGCAGTCGCTTTTCGGGAAAATCCCGGCACCCGTGGCGCACCTGTCGCTCCCACTGGTTCGTAGCCGCTCGTGGGAAATGTGGACACCCGTCCGTGGTACCGTTCGGTACGAACTGCGAGGGGAGCACTTTCTTTCGCTCGGTAACGGGGGTGCCTCCATCGTGTCACTTTTGCTCATTCGGAAGATTGCGAAACGGCCGTTTTCTGGTCGTCTTGGAAACGGGTAGGGGAGAGACAGCCGCTCTGACCCACAAATACAGGCGAGCTTCAATAGGAAAGCAGATGACCGCACATGCGACTCTCGAAACATCTATTTGGATGGAGGTGTTCGAAGGACCTTGCGTGCCCCGTGGGATGGCATCGCCGAGCCGCTCCGATGTCCCGGGAGGGGTGAACGGTTCTTCAGTACTTAGCGAACCAAGACAGAAAGAAAAGCGAAAAGCAAGCAAAAGAACAAACAAGCAGAAAAAGCTGGAAGGAAGTCAGCGCCAACAGACGGACCCACAGGAATTGCGTCATCGACACGACGAGGCCTCACAGAGGCCCCATCGTGTCGAAAGTGGTCTTCTTGGCGCTTGCCTGACTCCCCCTGACTGTTTGCTTGTGCGAAGACGCCAGCTTGATTCGGAGATTGCTGCTAGCAATCCACGGTGCTGCCATACGGGGGTAAGGAGACGTTGCCACCCTGCTCGAGGGTATGCATGCCCCAATTCATCAAATTACCAGCCAGTCTCAGCGAGCCGAGGTCTCGCTCCTTCCTCGATGTTCGGATGTGGTTCAAACTCGAGGACCGAGTGCTCTCCGCAGCCCGCATCCTCAGAAGCGGCTTCCAGGCACGGGGGGTCGGGCTCATGGCCTCTTTCGGGATTCTTCCTCTATGCGTGGAGGCAAGGTCTCTGAGAGGATCTTCCGCCTTCCGGAGCATTTTTCTCTGCCGTTGGCGACAGATCTTCCAGGGAATCTGACTGTTCCCAGATTTCGATGTCATTCTCTTCGGCAAGCACCACGAAAATTCCCTCCGGCAATTGCGCTTCACTTGAGACGGTGCCATGGTATATCCTCCCTACCAATTCCGCAACGACCTTCGAAGCTGCTCACGGAGGTGAAGCCATCCGCACGGAAGGATTCCTCCTTCTGCTACGCCTTTGGCAGCTTCCAATCTTACGAGATTCCTTCCGTTGCCTTTTTATTTCCGCTCCTTCGCGGGTCCTGGGATGCTCCTGAATGCGTCTTTCTGACCGGCAGCCGACGGGTCGATCTGCTGTTGCTGCGTCGCAGGTGCAACGCAGCCAACCGCTCGCTCTTGGCTTGAACGGACTGACCCACAGGACGACTTCTTCAGGAAAGTCCTCTGCCTCTACGTCTACGCTCTACGCCTGTTCCCGCATTGCCGTCGGGGCACTTATTAATTATGTACTCTGTTTTGTACCCGATATCCGATTTGAAATTCGTACAACAGCATCTCGAGAGATTCAAGACAGCATCCCTTAGAAACACAGAACCCTGCATCCGTAACGAACGGTTCACGATCTGAACGATGGCGAGGACAGCTGCATCCAACGAGGCAGATGTGCGTTCATCAGTCAGGGGGGCGAGCAGGCCCCACTCTGAAAAGCACTCTGCGTTCGCAACGGGAGATGTTTTGGGCCCTAATAAAACAAAACTCAAAAAAGTAGTCCAGCGGAGGATTTCGTTGAAGAAGGGAAAGTTCTTCCGAATCATAGGTCCATTGTTGGAACTGATTGTTTCGATTATCCATCGTTAGGGTTGATTGTTGGGTCACCCAAACGCACCCAATGTAGGTTTAATTATGCCTAGGCCGTCGCCAACGATCTTCACGAGCGATTTGTCATCGGCTGGCGTCATCGGCAGTTTTAAAGCGCGTGGGTCTGCAGCACGAATCTCCTTGGCGCTCTTTGCGGCTGCGGTTCAGTGAAAGCGCTGAGTTCATGCTGCCATTTCTTGATCCGATTAAAAGTATCGGTTCACTATACAAATGGCATGCAGAGACTCAAGGCGACCTTTTTCTTCGCCTCTTGTGGCTTCAAGGGTGAGTATCGTCTTCTCGTGAAGTGTTCGAACCGCGACGAAGACCCTTCTGGTTGACGTCGGGGTCCCACGTGCTGCATGCTCTGAGATGCGGCGCAGGAAGGGAAATCTCGGATGAAGCAGCGATATCGAAGCATCTGGAGCAGTCAGTGTGCAACCTCTCGAGAGTGAGTACCCAGGCACCCTGGATCTCGTTTGAGGGCTCGGCACGTCAGCGAGAGAGGGAGCCCCGCCCAGCCTGCGAGCGCTTCAAGCAGTCACGGCAGCGGGAACATCCCTTGCAGCTCCACGGTCCGGCAAAGCATCTTTAAGGAAGCGGGATGGACCTTCCAGCACCCAGACCAAGAACTGCTTGAGCTTGCAGGGTAGAGCAGGACGGACCTCTGCATGCAGAGCCACCCAAGGGATGCCTCAGGCTTCAGGCGTCCCGGGCAGAGCGGACGACTTTGCGGTGCGACCCAAAGACTCAAGAGCTAGCCCGAGGCGGGGGGCAGCACGGGAGGGTATCTTGATTGCCACCCGGGTTCGCCGGGGCGTTTATCTCAAGAACTGTCGTTGGACTCGTAGTTCAACCACGAGCAACTTAATGGAGACCTGCCAGGTCACCGGTTCGTAGACCGGCGCGGTCCCCCACGGCAGCAGAGGGGAGGGGACAAACAAAAAGAAAATAATAATAATAATGCACTATGAAGGAGTTCGGGAATTGATCACTGTCTGCTGGTGGCAGTCCGGTCCATCCTCTCTAGGATGTCTCAAGGTCGTGTTGCATATTATTTTCGAGGTGGGGCCATCGCGTTGCTATCCTGATGAAAAGGACGGCGAAGTGGATGCCATCCCCATCTCTGGATCCACCCGTTGCTTTGCTCCAAGCAGCGACGATCCTGCATAGCCAGCACAGGGCTACCGTCGAAGCTGCTGGCCGAAGGGCGTCGCGAACCAAGAGGGGTTTCAAAGAGTCCCTGGAGTTGCCTCCGGGAGGGAGGGTATCTCGAAGAGCTCCAGCGGAGTACTCACGGAGCGCTCAGGGCATGAGTGGAGACGGACGGACGGGTTCATCGAGCCCGGAAACGACTTTGTCACCCGGATTTGCAAAGGCATTTATTATTAAGAATTCTTATTAAAATTTTATAATAAAGTCATCAGGGATACTGTTATCGTGCTAGAACACTTGGTTCTACCGCGCGCGGAGGACTTGCCATAAACCGGTACGCAGTCCGGTGAGGTCCGCTCCAACGGCGAAGAGGAAAGGAAAACAAAACAAAAATAAACAAAAAATCAAAGACAGTCGGAAGGGAAAGTTTATTCGGGAGGAGAGGGCGGGGAAGGGATCACTGATCTACTGGAGCCGTCCTCTGCATCCTGCTACGGATGCTGACAAGTTGTGTTTTAATAGTTCTTAGTTGGAGCCATCAGGAAGTGGTCTTCAAGATTTTCGCCCAGTGGATGGCACTCCTGCTATTTTGGCCTCTTCTTCTGGCGTTCCACATTGCCACGATTCCGCATACACAGCAGAGAACTGCTAGAGATGCGGCTGGGGGCAGGGCGTCACTCATGAAGAGGCGCCGGAAACTGTTTTTAGGTTCGCCTCCTAGGGTTTTGAGGATCGACGAGAGTCGATCCCAAAGTGTACAGAGGGCGACGCAGTCTATTAAGAGATGCGGGAAGGTCTCCCTTTCGCCGCACTCTGTACAATGGACATCCACACTGCATGGGATTCCCCAATGCAACAACAGCTACGCCGTCTCTTGACACTTCGGGGGGGAGAATGCCACTGTTTCAACACGCTGGGGGCCACTTCACCTCCTCCGGAGGTATTGCGAGCAGTTTGCCCCAGCGTACAAGTCCTTTGGGTGAGACGCTCGGGGTCGCAGCGTCTGCTAGCTGCCGAGTTGTCCACGCTTTCAAAAGTTTATTTCTGTCTCCAATGAAGCAGGCCACTTCCCACTTTGCCGGATCGTTGCTGTCCTCAGCGTTGCTTAGAGAGGACAGCACTGGGGAAAGGGGGGTGAATGAGGACCACAGCAGTTTGCGTGGTTTAGTCACGATCTCCTGCAGAGGCTGTCGAGCGTGCCTCCCTTTCCGGAGGCAGACGTACCCTGCCTCGCTCGAGCCGTGGATCTTTCCCCATGCCGAAACTGGGTCCTGAAGCCAGGCAGTGCAGTTCGCGGGGAGGCAGGAGATCCAGTTGTTGTTCTGCACCAGGGAAACCATCCGGCGCAGCTGATGGATGCAATGCCTCAGGCTGCGTTCGTACGCCACGAGGATCGGAGACAATCCTTCGCAGCCGGTCGCTCTGCTGGAGAGGAGGCGTGTGGGTGCGCACCAGGGCGTTGTCCACAACTTCGCCGCGATGGCGAGTTTTCTGAATTGGAGCTGTCGCTCCATCCGTAAGGAGGCCCAGTCCTCCATCCCTACATGGAGCACAGAGATCTTTTAAATGGACTCTGGACCTCCCTGTGCCACAAAGGGCTTCCTGAGGAGATCCTCTACGAGCCCGGAAGCGAAGTGTGAAGCCGCCTGCCGCCTGACCTCGGCCGTCGGACGACGGCGAAATCACCTTGCATGATGAGAACCTTGCATCGGGTCGCGCACCTCTAGGGACGGCGTGCGGGTTGCGAACTGCGACCCCGTGGGCGTGCGGTCGGGCTCGCCTCGTCCCTGTACGAGGCGCGCCCATCGGAGGCGCTGCCAGCCGCGTGTGCGAGAGACGGCAAACCTGGAAGAGACCTCCGAGGAGCACCAGGAGGGAGGAAAGGAGCTCCGAAAAGATCCCTCCGGGAACATACAACTCCTGCGCAACTACAGAGCGTCGCGACAAGTGCTCGGCCCAATCAGCTGCTCGGCTCCTCCCTGGGAGGTCTCTGGTCTCCGACCTGACCTGGCAAGACTCCACAGCGGAGGCCGAGTCGTTCTGCTTGGCACTCTTCCGAACACCGAACGACGGCTCTCGGAGGTGCCAGCGAAAGGGAGCTGGGGAGGAAGACGGAAGCGAATGGGGAGCCTGGCTGTGCGCCCTCCCGAAGAAGAGTGTCCTCGTTGTGTCCTCTGGAGGCAGTTCTTACCTGCCAGTGGGCCAGCGACGAGATTCTGAAGGAACCGGAGACTGTAGGTCGCCTGAGGAGGAGAATGGGAGTGTCCCTCACCCCTGTCTGGGGTCCTCTGGGAGCATCGAGCGGACCCTACAGGAGGGTCCTCAAAACCACGGTTTCATCGTGAGCACGAGTTGGCTGCCATGACGACAGACCCTCCACCTCGTTTCTCAGCGTCCACCTCTTTCTGCTTCGGCAGAATGGAAGGCAAACCAGAGGGTCCCCGGAGAAGTCCCCGGAGAAGATTCCATCCCCCGTCCGGCCCTGGTTAACCGGAACCTCCTGGCAAAAAGAAAGAGAGGCAGCTTATGAAACGCCTGGTGCGTTCGATGAGACCGGAACTCAATGGCTTCGACATCTACCGGAAGACGTTGCAATTCCCACGAGGAAACGCAGCATCGGTGGGTCTGGGGGTGAAGTTCGTCGACCGGACGCCACAGAGGGGCGCCTTCAGGGGATGATCTGCGATCCCGGGACTTCCCACATCACGATTCTGAAGATGCACCAGAGCAGGTCACTACCTCCGCTCACTATCTGTTAGCTTGAATGGAAATCCACTCTCGTCTGATGCGCCACCCATCTGCCGGACAACACCCTGAACTACTTTTTAAAAGTGGATGGGAGGTTGGAGTCGCTCCTCACCTGTCGCGGGTTGGCCTCCTCCCTGAGGGATAGACTGACTGGAGCACTGCAGTGCCTCCAGGATCGACCCGACGCCCACGGGGATGTCACCACGCTAACGCAGAGGAGGTTCACGTCAGTGCAAGTGCGCTGGACCCTCGGACGGGTCCATACTGATGGGGGTTTGGGGGCGGTCCTGGTCTACCTGGACCACGGTGGAGCCTTTCCGAGAGCTGGGTGAAGGGCGCGCTTTTGGTGAAATCCGGGGCCTCCCCTTTCCCTTGGTCCGGGATTTCTCCTCCCTGCTCAGGAGTCGCAGACTCTTCTGGCCTCCGAACCCTTCCCCCGCCCTTCCTTACCGGGGGCTGAGGGTGACCCCATCCTTCGATGCAGACTCAGTGGCCTCGTCTGCGGTCCCCCTTGCTTCTGGGCGCAGGAGGAGCATCTCCATCTTGCTCAGAGAGGCGGCGATCGTCCGAAGGCGAGGAGGGCAGACATCCCTCGTAAGGGAGGTGCTCCGAGGTGCTCGCCGGAAATGGACGGGAAGGACCGTCTGGGGCTGCATCAGGGAAGGAGGGATGGCGCTTGTGGTCGCCATTCTTCTCGGCAAAGAGGTGTTTTCACCAAACGGTCGCCGCGAGCTGCGGGACTTGGCATCTGCTTGCCTTCTGAGGACGTTTCCTCCTCCACCTCCTGCATCGTTGCTGGACCCTCCAGTTGAACCGCACCCACCTTCTCCGAGGTGCCCTTCCGACGCCTCCTGCAGGAGCCTTCCGAGTGCCGAAGTGTTCGGCGGCGCTGCGGACAGACGACTCGCAGCCTCCCCCCGCCGAGGGGTTTTGCCACAGAAAGGCAGAAGTCCCTGGGTGGGAGTCCTCCGACGGGAGGAGTCTCTGGGAAGAGAAGGGAAGAACGGTGCGGGGGGACTCGAAGACGCGGAAGGACGCGGACTCGTGGCGTCCACTGAGGGCAAATGACCGGGCAGATGTCCCCGGTGGGTGGACTCTGGTGCCCGTCGAAATCGCGAGTACGACCTTAAACAAGAAATACATTTGCTTATTGTATACAAAAATATGTAAATTTACATATAGATTAAGAGATATTGTGAAGATTATAAAATAAATATATGTGCTTATTATGGATTACATTTATATACATTTATTTTAACGCTCATATTTATGAATATTTATTAACACCTATGACATCAAAACAAGTTATAGTATGTTTATTATACATATTTGTATATAGATAAATTCATGTTATAAGGATTATAAAAATTGATACATATTTTCATTATATGTGTCCATATCTTGATTGATATAAATAACCATATAGATTAATATACATTCTAAAGATTATAAAAAATGAATATATACGCCTTTTACGCTTATTTAGATATAGCTTAATTTACAAATCTATTCTAACACGTTGCATTTATTAACATAATTAGTATATGTTATCGGTATATCTTAAAGATTATAAATATGAATGTGTTTATTTATGAGTACATATTTATTTACGTAATAGATAGATATGAAATGAATACATAAATATCGAATTATGTCCATTTATCGAACAATGCAAATCCTGAGAAGAGAATTCCTCAATTGTTGAGGAAGCGCCATTTTCCGAGTGCCGGAAAGAACAGGAAAAGGAAATACCAAATTTCTCAAATTTCTCCTTCGTTGTTTTTTTAATTTGTTTGCCTTTTCATTTTTTACAATTATTTTCAATTGTCAGCATTGCTTTTTATTTTTTTAAATTCGATATTTATAATTTTATCCAATATATACTTATTATATATACAAATACACATTTGCATGATAAACATAACCAACCAGTGTGTTTATTTTTTTTATAATCTTCACTATATATCTTAATAATATCTATTAATGCATATTATTGATTACATGAATAAATGTGTATGTTAAGGTGAAATTGCATATTCATCTATATGTTCACTTGTACATCAATATGCAAATTAATTTTTTATAAGAAGAAACATGCGTATTAATGTTTTATGATCATTATAAAACATATTAATCTATATAATAAACACATTGCATTAACAATATGAGTGCTAATTAATATCAATATTAATAAATGTGTGTTAAAATAAATTTGTGCACTAATCTCTATATGAATATGTATATTAAAGTATTTATCTTATATAATCTTTAGAACATGCGTTAATTTGCGCATGAATCCATATGTAATTGATACATCAACATGCGTGATGAGCGCACGTTTTGAGGATCGTTTTGAACGGAGCCAGGCGAGGGCGCCGTCCCTCCCCCAGCAGGATGGCGTCCTTCCTCGGCCGGCCGGAGGGAGGAGCACCTCCAGCTGTCGACCCCATCCCGACCCCTTCTCGGCTGACCACTGGACGACAGGCGTCCCCACTCGAAAGCCGAGGAACCCCTCTGGAGATCCGAGGGGTGTCAACAGGCGTGGGAGAAGCGAGAAGCCGCCTGGAGGCTACGCGCGATGCTGCCCGGGCCGTATGTGGCCGCCCTGGCCGCGCATTTCCTCGCACGCCGGGAGCACGTGAGGGATGCCCCATTCAGAGGACGCGTTCGTGAGGATTTTTCTTACCAAGCGGGCCTACGCCCTGCACACCCACAGGGAGTGGGGTCGAACCCCCGCGAACTCTCTCACTGGCCCAGCTGCAGGAGCCGCCGAGGGGCCGGCCGAGGAGAGGCCGGAAATCGCCTCTCCCCGAGCATCCTGACCCCTTCCACCGGTGGCCTCCGTCGAGATGCACCTGGCTGGAGGGGTGGCGGGGTCTCGGCTCCCGCAGCTGCCACCCCCTCTGCCGGACCATCGGCGCGGGGGTCATCCACTTGCGGGCGACTGTGTGCTGCTCCCGCATCAGCCCCGAGGTGCTCACGGGGTCGCGTAACAGGAGCATGTGGGCTGCAGCCCGGGAAGGAAGAGAGAGGAGTAGGGAGTCGGCAAGGTGTGGCATGGGAGGGCGCTCACGGGAGAAAGGCCGTGCGGAGAGCGCCCTGCTCTCCCGAGCTTCACCCACGGCGGTCGCCATCTTGCGTGGTGGACACGACGACTTCCGGTGCCTGGAGCAGTCGTCCGGAGCGCCGACACCCATGCGGAAGACCTTGGCGGGGGCTGGCCTTGACGATGGCCCTCTTCTTCATGGGCGCACCGACCACGCTGCGGCAGTGGACGCCGGACTTGTGGACCCTGCGGAAGCAGCTGCTGCGCAGGTGGCGCGCGATGGCGGCCCAAACAGGAGAGGGGAAGGTAGACGTCCTCCACGGGGTGGGGTCCCGCTGTGCCTTCCGCGACCTCTGCACGGCCACGGTCGCGGGTTGGCGCCCCGAGGGGACAAACGCAGGACTCAGGCAGCAGCGGGGGTAACCGATGGCGGCCATCCCGGGTGGTGACTCCGGACTCTGGCCGCGTCCGGGGTGAGAAGACATGACGGTCACCATGGAGACGCCACGTCCGGCCCACCCCTCCTTTCACTTGGGGGCGCGGGATGGGGAGGGAGAGGGGAAACCCTGCAAGCCGGCTGCCCATCTAGCATCGGAGGCAGCCGCTCCCATAAGGAGGCGATCCGCGCGCCTGCCCGAGACGCAGGGTGGATCACCATCCGGCCAGCCCTCAGGGGACCGGAGTGTCGGCTGCAGAGCGGACGCGTTGCGCAGACGACGGGCAGTCGTCCACCCTAACCGGCCGGCGTGCCGAACGACATCTCTTGTCGAATTCCCGAAGTGTCGGACCCACGTGATCCTCCGGGGCAGCCGCGATCCAGGAAGCGCGGTTGCCTGGAGCTCCAAGAGTGGGCGCCGCGTCCACACCGCCCGCAGAGTTCGGTGGGAGTCCCGCCCGTCCGTCGGGATGCCCCAGGAGTTCCATCTTCGGGCCCCACCCAGGAGCGATCTTTTCAGCCGGGGAGAGCAAGGCCCTGACCCGAGGGATTCGCAGGGAGAGGGGCGCTCCCGCACCTTCCCGTAAAATGCCAGGATCCCCGGAGCCTGTGGCGACGCAGGACGACGGGACTTCGAGGAGCACGGACGAGGATGGTGGAGCTAAAACTACCCGCGGGTAGTTGGGTCACGGACTGACTCGCCTTCTCGCAGCGCCATCGCCTTCCGCATCGGATCCGGACGTGAGAGAGGCGAGCTGATCGCCCGCCCCGCTGCCGCTGGCACCCGGCGGGACAGCGCTCGCCGCGACCCCCTCCGGTGCGGGAAGGAACGACCGCTGGTCTACCGGCGAAAGAGGTTGCCGAGGACTCCCGCACTGCTGCGCCACCCCTCGACGCGGTGCCTTGACCTTCCGGCGTCTTCTCGAGTCCCCCGGAGGGTGCTGTCCATGCCCTCAGGGGTGGCACCGACCGCGCGCGCAGGGAAGGCTGCTGCTTCTGCTGCTGATGATGATGATCATGATGACGCTGTCGCTGACGCTGACAGTGATGACGACCATGACGCTGCTGCTGGAGGTGATGCTGCTGCTACTGCTGATGACGCCGACGACGACGACGATAATGATGGTGGAGATGATGACGATAGTGACTCTTTGAGCGCTGTCTTCCACCACTGGCGATGGGGCCCTACTGCCAGGGGATCCGGGGGGCCGGACCAGGAGGATCGATCGGTTCCGGGAGGGGATCCAGCCCCGAGGGTGGGTTCGCGGGGAAAGAAGCAGAGTCACACTGTCCCCAGCTTCTTGTTCCCCGCGAACAGTCAGGCGGTCGTGTCCCTCCAGGGCAGGTTGCCCGCATCGTTGCCAGAAGGGCTCCTCCTGCGTCGGTACCGGGCAGTCTTGCCTGTGAGGCGCCAAGAGGACTGCCCCGGCGGGGCCCACGCACTCCCGGGGAGATGCAGCGAGCCCTGACGCGCAGCATCCTCAGGGAGGCACCAGCCGGACAGCGACCGAACTCCCATCGCCTGCCACGCCGTCGCCTAGGGAGGGGAGAGAGGAGGAGCCGCGGAATGCGGGGGGGGTGGGGCCCTCCGAGCACGCGCACGGTCTCGCTGGGCCTCTGCCAGTCGGCGCGCAGGTTCCAACGCCGGTGTCCCGTTCTCAGAGGACGCTCCACGCTTCCTCATGCATCCGGGTGGCATGCATCCGGGTGAGGGTCGCCTGACCTCCCTCCGGCAATACTGCTGCAGCCATCGAGGCGCTCCCCGAGGCACACCGCTGCATCTCGGACGCTCGCGACCTGTCCAGAGGTCGCAGGACAGACTCGCTCCCCGAGGCACACCGCTGCCTCTCGCGCTCGTTGAAGGACGCGCCGCAGCATCCCAGGTGGCCTGGTGCCCTCAGTTGCCGGCGGCTTTCAGAGTGCCCTTGGCATCTGTGCGAGCGAACCTGCGCCCAGCTGCCACCTTCGCGCAGCGCATTTTTGACCCTCATCGCCGGAGGCCGAAGAGAAGAGATTTCGAGACGAATTTTCCACGCTTCCAAGAAACCGCACCGATGTCCCTTCGCTGCGTTCCAGAACATTCCACGTGTGTGTCTTGGCAAATTGTGCACGTTTCGAGATCGCACATGGAAACGCACGTTCTTGATTCTCCCTCAAAAGGTGGTGGTGGTGTTGACTCTGCATTTCCCGCGATCATTAATTTACTTAAATGATAATTGGAATCCTTGACGTTGCACAACAAGCAACGATGACTGCTTGCAATCACGGAATTCGAGAAATATAAATGAAATGCATAGAACAATAAATAAATAAATTGCCCTTGCCCCCTCCGCCCCCGCGACTGCTGGAACCCGCGTTTTCTAGACTGGCGACGAAGTCCCGTGAGGCTGGGCTTCCGGGAACGAAGGCCTCTCTGCCGGTGGCAGAAAGTGGGAGAGGATCGATTCGACCTTCCATCCTGGGAAGCCGAGAGAAACCGCGAAGGGCTGCCATCGCTTGAGGAAAGAGGCGAAGGAACGGCTCCCCTCCAGAAAGTTTGTCCGATCGCCTCCTCGGAGTAGGCCAACACCTTGAGCTTATGACGACCCTGATGCACCCTAACAGAGATGAGTATCACCCGGTTATGCCGGAAAGTTTCTTACATAAAGCGATCAAAATACATTGGTGTGGTGGAATTTAGCGACGTACTCTTCGGCAGCGTGGGGGAAGGGGAAACAAAAAAAAACGAAACAAAAAAATAGGCAAGCAAAACAGGGGAGGAAAAGTTATACACAGGAAAGTGGGGGACCGAGGAAGGGATCACGGCACGCTGCCAGGCGTCCTCCGCATTCTGTTTAGGATGCTGCCGGCAAGTTCGGTTCGTGTCTCCCCCACGTGGGGTCCTCTCGAGGCGGTCCTCAGGAAGATCCGCGCCCTGCCATTTCGACCTCTTCTGGCGTTCCAGGCCGTCGCGATTCCGCGAAGACAGCGGAGGACTGCGAGGAACGCGGGCGGCGGCAGTGCGGCACCTCGCAAGAAGAGGCTTCTGAAAATGTCCTGGGGCAGTCCGCCGGGATACCTAGGAGGGGTCGTAAGGCAGCACAGTCCGGCAGAAGGTGCGAGAGGGTCTCCTTCTTCACACACCTGTCCCACTCTGAGCGTCTACGCTCCCCAGCGTCCAGTGGTGAAGACGCGTTCTGCATGGGGGAATTCCCCCATATACCACCAGCTCCTGCCACTCGAGAAGGGCGCCACTGTTCCAGCACGCGGAGGGGCACTTCGCCTCTTTCGGAGGGATTTCGAGCAGCTGTCCCTGGCGCACAAGTCCTTGGGGTGGGACACGCGGGGTCGCAGCGTCCTTCTGTCCTTTTTTGTTTTTTCGAGTTTTTTTTGGTTCGCAAAGTACCCAAGAACCGCCTTATGGAGGTTCACAGAGCTGCACGCGCCACCCGAGGGTGCGTGTTGACTCCTCAAGCTGCAGGGAGTGACTCCAGAGGGATCATTCTATCAATCCAGAGAGGCTTCGGTGAAAGGGCCCGTTCCTCTTACCCTTGGTAGGAGAATCTCGAAGTGAAACCCTTGCCCTGGTTGTTTCTGAAGGGAACCTCTTTCTTATTCTCTCCTCGGAGGGGGACATCCCCCATTTCTTCTCCAGAGGGCACTCGTAAGGGAACCGCTCCCGGTTTCCCCCCCCCCCCTGAAGAGAACCCCGGAGGGACGCTTCCGAATTTCTGGAAGGTCGCTTCCTGGAGGGAGCAGTGGACTTCTTGACACTCTGGAGGGGAAATCCCGTGAGGGAATGTGCCAACTAGTTCCATGGTACGGCTCCATTAACACTTTTCAACGGAGTCTCGAAGGTCGCTTCACCGAGGCATTCCGTAGGATCGGATTCGCTCTCAGGATCCCCGTGTCAGAATACTGAGCGCTGTTCGCTTTCTGGTCCTTGACGATCGGAAAGCAGGGTGTACTTTTTTCATTCTAGGATTACCTAGTTTTGCACACTACAGCGAAACCGATGTAAATTTTCTCCTGTTGATGTTTTTTCATGATTCCACTATCGGAAATCCGTCTTTCTGAACTCAAAACACTTGTCTTACCTTCCGTCTCCTCGTGCCGCAGCTCTTCCGCAACTTCTGCGCTGAACCATGGAGAAAGCTCGACCACCTCCTCAGGTGGTCAGCCATCGGTCTGCACTTGATGCAGTTTCGTGCCGCGAATGCTTCGGGTAGCAACATAATTCCTGGGTAGAGCCCCGACGTTTCGCTGGAAGGTGGCCTAGCCGGTGGCGGGACCGGCCATGCTGTATGCCTGTCAAGATCGGCAGCTCCCTCATCCAGTCTGCGTGCAGTGGAGGGATCCCTGCAGCTCGGAACAGCTCGTTTTCAGAGCCTCAGGGACCTAACGAACCCACTGCAAGGGCTTAGACAGAGTTGCGTCCGGGAAAAGGACGGAAAGGAGGGCCCACTTCCCAGCATGCCATCCTTCTTGCGGGCTCGTTTCGAGGACACAGCTGATATGCTTTCGAACGAACAGAACGGGTGACGAATTGGAGGTCTTCACTTTCCTTTCCGAGAGCCAGGTGCTGGAGCACCGATAGATCCAATCCCATTTCTGAGCCCTCACCCCATTTACCGCATCTTCTTCAGCCGATCCACCATGCCTTCGTGTCCAAGAGTGTGGAGACCAGAGTGCTCCGTGAGATGTTTAGGTACACGGGTAAAGTCTCCTTTTATTGCTGACGTCTTCTACAGGAACGGTCTCCACCCATCCTTCTTGCAGAAGCTCGAACCTGAACAGGGTTGCGGTCAGCCAAATGCCCAAATCTGAAGTCCAGTCACGTTGTGACGACTTTGACTGATCTAAAAATCTAAATCTGTCCGTACCCATAACACATTCCTTTTGTTGGGATCCGCATTACTGTGAGGATCAGCTAAACTCTAAAATAGATAAATCAGCCAAGGTCTGTAATGTTATTAGTGTCATAGAGAGATGCTCTTGCAGCCACAGGTGAGCGATGGAGCGCCTTGCCTAGCGTTGCTTCAGGCATTTCAAATGAATTCGGCCTTTCAGCTGAAAATTCTGCCCATTAGCTCATATCGTTGGTGACATTATTTTCGAAAGCCAGCAATGTCAGTTGCATGTGTTGGCAGTAGAAAACCTGACCACCGGGCAGTGCGTTGTGAATGGACTGATTTGCTCTAATGACCTCTTGCTTCGAGAACCAGCAGGTCACGGAGAAAAGCTCGGCATCGCTGCAGTCAAGTGGCGCTCATTTTTCCTGGTAGTGTTTGCGTTCGCACACCTGCATCACACTTGTTGGCAACAAAGTTTGTCCTAAAAAATCACATATGTCCGCACGAAGCAATTTTGGGAGGTAGGATGTGGTGAACCTACTGTATCAGAATCGAGCATTCTCATGGATTCTCTTCCTCTTTTGGCATTCCCTACCATTTGCTTGCGTAACCGTATCCATAGTGATTCTCCTCTTGTTGCTTTTCTTTCAGGCTGGGCAAAGCAAGGCACGATTTCTCATCCATCTAATATGAAAAGAAGAAAAAAAAGCTTTGATTCTCCGGCTTAGTTACAAATTTGTACCTACAAAATTCGTAGCAGTGGAATTTTCATTTTTTAGGCTATTCGCACCCCGTACATTTGCCGGAGTTTCTGCCGTCACATCTTAGTAGAGCAAACCGCGTTTTCTCTCAACTCGCAAGACGAAAACCTTTCGCATTAAGAATCCGGGCGTGCCATTTCAGCACCTCTATTTCCCTTTCCAAGTTCAATGCATGGTTTATTAACATTATTCCCTAAAAATGTCTGCACGTTGAAATCCCTTCTCTCAAACTTCCTCCCTGCCTTTGAATCCTGTTGCTACTCATCTTTCCAACGATGGGAAGATAAGTAGTAAAATTGAGAGCATCACGACTATCACTTACCCATACAGCCGAGAAAAGAACTTCCTAGCATCCTCTTCAGAACTGTCTTTATCCGGCCAAGCTGCACTCTTGAAAAAGAACGACCGTAGACTTCGCTACTGAGTGTCACATCATTAAAATCGCAGATGGATTTGAAAAATAAGGATTTCCCACATGCATGTTTTCGAAAAATTTCCGACGGTTCTTTCCATTATGCTAAGCTCGGATGAAAGCCTCGAGGCAAGTTTTAGTGCTCCCTTCAGAATATCTGTTCATAACCCGCTTTCTCGAAAGTTTATTTCTCCAACAGTAATTAACTGTGTACCTGTGGACCCTCGCTGAAGTTCGACACTCACTACATGCAATCACACAAAAAGGAAGAACTCCATTTCCAAGATACTCTCAATCGATACAGAGGCTTTATTTTTTCCAACGGCTATCGTTGAGGGTTCACAGTTCATGCTTTGGTTGATTTTCCGATTTCTGAATCTGTGTTTGAATCCATCATTTTTTAATTCTGGAACCGTGGTCCCCGCATGATTTTCAGACTTGATCTGTTTTACTTCGTTCCCGTTTGTTGCATTATTCTGAATACTTTCCATGTATAATCTTCAAGGGTGCTCGCAAAAATTACGTTTCATGATTTCAAATGTCTGAGTTCTAAGACAAAAGATAAAGTCGAACAGTACATCACTAAGATGCATTTTGTACTCCTACTGAACATGAAGTTTTTCAAGGATTCCAGAACACAGATTTCAGGTTGATATTGAGGTGCATTTCTTGAGTCTAGCTACTAGCGAAGAAAGGCCCCTAGAATAAGATTTTTCAATTCTCAAATTTTTCTCCTGGATTGGTATTCACTAGTAAGATTAACTGCATTGGTATTTCATATTTTAAATAAGAAAATAAATACATTTGCAAGATCGAATACGTAAAATATTAAAATTATTCTCATCTGATGTCAGAAAGGAGAGGAAAAGATAATGGAAGATAGGAGACCAGATAAGATGGACAAAGATGGTATATTGAATCCATAATCCCTGTAGGAGCTTTGTTTTGATTCCTATCTTGATCAAGAAAATCCCCCCTCCCCCAACACACACACACACACACACACACAGCAGCATCAAAGTCCGCCGGATATAAAAAAATAATTTTGTAATAATGCAGATATTTGCAATTATACAAGATGATATTATCTAAGATTCAGTATTCCCTTACAGGTATAAGAACAATGTATTCCAGGATTCTAATGGATATTTTTTAACTAATAAATATGAGTTAACGAATAAAACCCACCATAATGTTCATAGTGACATGTTCTATATTTCGTATTTTCCATATGGCTGAATTTCACAAAATTCTCATTTCGTATATTAGAAGCTTTTTGGATTAGATATATAAAGAGCTAAGGTTCGAATCGGCAAGATTCCCGTCATTGTCAATTTATAAATAGTATGCTGGCAATAGTGGATGATTTACTAACTAGAGGCGGTACACACGTGTAACGTGAGGATCAAAAATCTTCATAAACAAAAATTAGTTAACGCGGCTTTTAAAATGGTAAGTAACATCGACAAACCAAAGTGCATTGTCTAGTCTCTAGGAATAATTTTTAGATTTTCGAATATATGCATGTTCCCATTCTCCCCAAAACAGTTTTTTCAGGAATTTACTTATTACCATGATCAGACAGAATCTTTACAGAGAAGCAATTTTCCACAATGATTTTCAGTGCCAGATTTAAGATTGCAATTATTAAAACCGTGAAAGATTTTATTTTTGTTTAAAGATATTCACCATTACCTTATAATAACTTTCCATGTTAAATTCTCCCCGATAATGTAAAAGTTGTTGTTGGCCCCAGTGTGGCCCAAAAGTGCAAGTGTGCATGAGTGTAATTGTTTTCAATATACCGTTTTATTTCAAATTCAAGTGGTATCAGAACTTTAAAAGCAGATCGGTTTTTTAAAAGTAGATCAAGTTTGTAGCTGGGTTGGAACTTTTTTACCTTTGCACATTTAGCATCCAAACTGCGAATTGCACTTCCACGTAGTAATTACATCCCTGGAGTTGATCAATTCATGTTCATTAATTCCCAACTGGCTACCTCATCTATTTGGATACTTTAAAAGATGTAAATTCATGCATAAGTTTATGTTCAGTTTCTCCCCAATGTACCAGCAGATCACTTGTGATTTCAATGGCTTGATGTCAAAATTACTTACTTTTTACATTTGAGTCAAGCCTTAGAAATGAAATCTTGTGCACTCATTTGCATAAAAATGAATAACTTTAAGAATGATTGTTTTGCCTCATGATGTTGCACATGTATTTGAAATTGTCAAGTGTGACTCAGAATCAAAAACTTTGATGCAGTCTTCTTAAAAATCGCAATATCGGTTTTCTTTGTAGTGCATGTGGGTGGATGAATGTGTAGAACAGTTTCTAATAGTTTTTTGTTTACTTATTAGGATGGATCAGCAGTGACTCTCAGAACTCGAAAGTTCATGACAAATCGTTTGTTGTGTCGTAAACAAATGGTATGTAATGTAGTAAGAAATTCTATGCTTCTGAAATTGTCTTCCGTTTAATATTACATGCAGTGTTTTTGGATTTAAGTTTAAAAATTCACCAAAGTGTTTAGTAGTTGAGAACGAAGTGCCTGATTCCCTTGTCCAGATTGTTGACATTTTGCATCCAAGACAGCCTTCTGTCTCAAAAAAGGAAGTGCGAGAAAAACTCGCAAAAAGTTACAAAACTACCCCTGATGTCGTTTTCTGCTTTGGTTTCCGCACCCAGTTTGGTGGAGGGAAGACAACAGGGTTTGCTCTTATATACGATAGTTTACACTTTGCCAAAAAGTTTGAGCCCAAACATCGTCTTGTACGAGTAAGTGTTGTTTTGTGTCGTGTGCGCTATCAGTATCCCCTTATTTCTTGTTAGCAAGGATTAGCAGAACACGTAAAAACTAATCGGAAGCAACGTAAGGAAAGGAAGAACCGGATGAAGAAAGTGAGAGGTACAAAGAAAGCGAATGTGGGAGCAGCAGGTTCAAAAAAGGTAAGAGCAGGACTTCTGTTTGTAAAGTGTTTACTTTTCTTTAC
This sequence comes from Raillietiella orientalis, assembly GCA_036172245.1. Classification (NCBI taxonomy): domain Eukaryota; kingdom Metazoa; phylum Arthropoda; class Ichthyostraca; order Raillietiellida; family Raillietiellidae; genus Raillietiella; species Raillietiella orientalis. The sequence continues at coordinate 210,200 of JAYWIR010000060.1, read as the reverse complement.
AGAAATGATCCAAACCAGTAAGCCATAATCAAAGATAATAAAAAATACTTTACAAAAAATATGAATTCTTTAATGTTGACAATTACATGGTGGGCAGTGCCCACAGAACTGCAGTTCCATCAGTACTAGTGCTTAAGAAAGAGAATTCACTGGGGTGCCAATGTGCCGAAGTGACTTTATCCTGGTGTTCACCCACCAGTATGCTAGGCAGGGGCTGTGTAAGATCGCCTTGCAGATCAGTCAGGAGGAGCTTGCCGTCATAGCTGCCAGTCAACAAGTAGCAGGTTTGGTATGAAAAGCGAACAGCTCGTACATCCTGCGTGTGAAGTTGCAACACCTGTATGGTGCGGTTACCGCGAATATCGTACAAGACGCAACTTGCATCTTCATGACCGGATACCAGCATGCGACCAGAGGGGTCCACGCAAACCGAGGTCACTGGTGATCCTTGCTGAAATCAACTTGTGACAACGGGCCCTTTCCACACTGCCGTACCTTAGAAATGGTCTGAGGGGTCAGGATGTTGATGCAGCCACCAGTTCGAAGATCCCAGAAACGAACACTCCTGTCTTGGGATCCACTAACGAACATGGCTCCTCCCCACGTATACAGGGATAAGATGTGACCAGAATGTCCTGCTAATGATTGGAATGCAGTGCTAGTCATGCAGTCTGTGATGTATATCTTGCAATCCCCGCTGCCTCCGCTGACTAACAAGCTGGAATGGTTACTCATGTCTTCGATGAAACACAGATCTCGCACTGTCCCATCATGCATGTAGAGCTCTACTTCTTCACCTAACGCAGCAGATGAGCAGCATGCATACAGTGAGTCTGTTTCTACCTTCAATGTCGCACTGCTCGGAATCAAAGTGCATTAGTTTGATGGATTTATCATTGCTCCCTGTAGCGATGAGGTCACCTGCTGGACTCCAGGACACGCAGTAGACGGAACCTTTGTGGTGCTTGGTGCGTTTGAAGAGGACAGTAGGGTGCTGCGTTTCATGACGGGGTCTAGGAATCGAGATGAGCATGTTCTTGCGTGAGACTTGGTGAACTTACCCGAGCCTACTTACATCCGGGTAGGCGCATATGCGGAGCGCTCTGGAATTGGTGCCGACAGCGTAGATCTTCCCCGAAGGGTGGAAGCTGGCACAGCGTATGACTTGTGTATCTTGCAAGCATGTCACCGGCACAAACTGTGGCTTGCTGGATTCGCTTAAGTCACCTGAGTCATTAGTCTAGAAAATGACAAGTTTAACCTAAATCTCTTTTCAACAGAACAAGACTGAAGACTGAAAAAGCAGCAGCAGCATTTTGCAAGGCTAAAGCGGGGCATGGATTGGAAAAACTTTTAAAATTACCTCAGGCGGCGGCAGGTTCTGAATGCTGCCTTTCGATTCTCTCTTTTCTATCGAGTCGGTGCTCCACCGCTTTTCATTCGGGTACGCTTTCGTGATTGCACGCCTTTGTATGGGGTCTTTTCTAACAGCAACGTTAGTGCTGCGGTAATCAACGGGTGGAGGAGATGCAAGGCTTTGGAAACTGCGTTTCGTGTCATTATTTCGGGTCATTTCAGGATTCTTGTGGACGGGGCATTCTGTGTTACGATAATGTCTGTCGTCACCCGGAAACTTGGGAGGCGAGCCGTACTTAGTATTTTGGCTCCCCGGCGACGCTGCACGAAGCCGCACTTTTCCAAACAATTCTTCCAGCTGTTTCATCTGATTCATTTTAGATCTCTGTTGACAGCAAAATCCGAAATCAAATTCTTCGAAGGCACAGCGTGCGCGGTCAGCACGCGAGCTTGTATTCCGTGAACTGAGGTGATCAAGTTACGGACACCGAGCCAGAGCAAGGCTACTTAAGGAAAGGAGCGAGGTTGGCACGCAGTAGTACGCCCGCGCTATTTGGACATCTGGCTTCAGGTTTGGAGGGAACTCTCCTGCAAAGCGGCGGAGCCCGCAAAATGTGGCTCAGGACAGTTCTGCCCGTGGTAACACGGCGACCTGCCTGCAGAATGCGATTTTAAAAGGGGACCCGCGTTGGGAATGCATGGAAAACATCGGGAAGGTCACGCCGATCACACTCCAGCAAGCAGTTAGCCGAAAGGCATGATCAAATGAGGAAACTTACCGCATCTATGTTCGAACTCGATATGCTCCGGGGATCAGTCCGTACTACAGATTCTGCAGATTGACTAGAACAATTTAGACATTACAGTAAACCAGGCCAGTGATTGGGAAAACATTTGCAACAAAAACTATCGAAATGAAGTATTCAAAACACACACACATTTTTGTCCCGCGTCCTCGACACAGTATTCACACAGGCGTGCGTGCCACTTCCGCGGGAACAGCTCAGTTCTGAAGCCACACGTGGCACGCACGAGTGGGCACACATCCGAGCGCCGATCGACTCCGAAGATGCTTTACCTCCCGTGGCCATCGAAGGGACGCCTTCTGCCACCCGAAACGCTGAATCACGCTCGAAGCAAACGGAACCTTTTCCGTGCACCCGCTGGAATCACACTACCCCACCACCCCCGAAGAGATGGAGGGGGGACGAAGAAAGAAAAATTCCCGTCTCTACGGATAACCTATCGGCCTACATCAGCAGGAAGAGTACCTAAGGAGCAGCTCGTGTGGCTATTCGCATCCATTGGAATGCTCCATGCTGGACCGCCTCGGATAACGGTTTACCTCTCTAAAGTTCTCCAAGCGCGACGTAAGAATACATATCGACGTTCCTTTTTCCTCGTTTCGAAAAAAAGAAGAAAAAAGCTCCCCTTTTTTCCTTGAAAGCCGAGCTCTACGAAGCTCCCTGCAGAAGACTCGAACCGTTTTTTTTCCCGTGGCATTTCCTTAGAGCTACCAGCGTCTCCCCCAAACCCTCACCCTTGCACATGAAGATCGCACGAACCTGGAAAAAGTAAAAAATAAAGAGCTTTTGATAAGACACCCTTGAAGAAATTTACGACTTGCCATGGGGGCCGAAGGGCCGGACAGCGCTCCGAGAGATGCGGACCCGGGAGCCCGTCTCGGGAACCAGGAACTATGTGACGACGGCAACTTGCGAAATTTCGAACAGTGCACACTGTACCGTACCACTGTACCGAATCTTCCGCTCGCAGAGAATTTTCCGTCTACGACGAAATACATAATACGCGCAACCTTGCAAGTCCTACGGCAGACAGCAGAGAGGCTTTCCCATGGGAATCCCCACGAAACGGAAGTTTCCTGGAGACGAGGATGGCGAAACGGAATGAAGCGAATTCACAATTCGTCACATTAGCCGGAGGCCAGATCCGCAGGACTGAAGGGGAAACCACATGGAACAGGCTGTTCTTAAAACTACACGCTGCCGCAGGGAAAGGAACCCACAGCTTTGCCAAGGCGCATAAAACAGGACGACAGAAGCGAGAAGGCCCACTCTTTAGAATTTGGATGTTCCAAGGTGCAAAACGTGGGCCGAACGATGCCAAGACTGCTTTGGGTTTCGTCACTGAAATACGAACAAAAGAGGCAGTCACGGTCAGAGTGATGGACCGCTAAATTAAGCTCTCTGCGCACGAGAAGGCAGGGAGGCGGAATTTGCACGAAGGAGTACCACGCATGACAACGTCACATCAGTGACCTCTTCTCGGAACAGCGCAAAACGAGCGGTTTTAATTAGGACAGGGGGCGGGCAAGAACTTTTCCGAAAGCACGCGTTTTGAAAAGTTTCAAAAATTTTGGATCGGCCAACGCGTGCCGGGAAGTGTGGGAATGCCGGCGGACGACGTGGGCTGACACGCACCGTCCGGGGCGTGGAGACCCGCAGGCGCATCCTTGAGCGGCACTTAACCGAATGCATCTCGGTACTGCCGCGCGATGCAGCCAAGAAGAAACAAAAGCTCCGAGGAATCGAAGCAAGTCGAAAGCCACCAGGCGGAGGAGAGAGACCCTCTATGGACAGCCGCAGGCGTCATCCACACAGCTCCTCCGGCAGACCTGCATTCCCGAAAGGAAGCGTACCGGAAGTGCCACTTGAAGGAGATCACCTCTTCCGGAGCGCGGCAGCCCCGACCGCCGGCACGCCGTCGCAGGGACCCAACTGCTCGAGCAGAAGAAAAAGCACAGCCAAGTTGCCGCCGACGCAACGCGTGTCAGTCACGGCCAAGAGAAGGAAAGGCTCCGGGAAAGCAGCACCGTGCACTGCGTTCGGGTTGCGATCACCATCACAAGAATTAGAGGAAGAGCAAAGAGAAGAAAAAAAAAAAAAAAGACAAAAAATGACAATTTCCTGTTTGTAACCTGGTAAGGCTAAAGGTAGAAAAACAGCAACTGATGCGGTGCGATCTAAGCGCGAACCAGGCCAGCTTCCATCCGGGCTTCCGTCGCCATCACTACGCGACGACCGCCCACATCCGCCGCGCGCATTCCACACTACTGACACGCGAGCTCGGCCGAGGCACGCATTTGTCCACGCCTGGTCACGGGAGCGGGCGACCGCCAGCGCGAGCCGACGGATGACGTCAGCGATCAGATGACGGGAAAAATGCAAAACATCCGGCAGATCAAGGAGCTGCGTTTCCAGCCGGACACTCTCAAACCGATGGACAGAGTGTCCCATTACGTGGGTGACGTAACCTCTGCTCCAGCAGCACACTGTGCATAAAGTAAATGATGAGTACGCCCTTTCCAATAGGAAACTTTGTGAGAGAAAGCAGCTCGATGTCATTCTACTTCAGGAACACACATTTCAGTGGCTGAAGAAAGCCACTGAAGAAGGCTGCCGGCCACACCGTCTGGTAGAACCCTCATCGTAGTCTACGAGAACAGCGCAAGAGACAGAGGAGGCACTCATCGACAACCGGGAGCACAACAACCACAGCGTTTACCATTTTCAGTATTCTGTGAACGGGAAGAACAGGCACGCAGCTGCGTAGGGAATCGCTGGTCAGTATCAGAAACGAAGCCCAAACGCGAATACAGCAAGAAAAGACAACCTCAACGGGAAAAACAAAACAAAAAAAAAGGGCGTTCCAAGGGATTTCTTGGGTTTTCGAACCGGGGGATTCCCCCTGAATGAACTGGTTCGGGCCGGGGGGAATGCATTTCCGTCTGAATGATCGGTAAGAAGCTGACCAGCGGACCAAATCGGAATCCAGGCGGACCACGAAGGGCGCGACTTCCAAAGGTGGTGGCCTCCCAGGGAAGCCATGGATTGCAAACCCGATCAACAGGCGCGAATGCGACGCGTAACGATTCGGGATGGCGATCCACGCTGACCCTCCGGAGTGGACTCGCATCCGCAGCAGCGAAACCTCTGGACGAGAGCGGCTGGCTGTTGGGGAACAGCGGTCGCCAAACAGCAACGTTGTTTTTTAATCTCCGCTGCACGAACGGCACCACCCATCTTGATGTTGCGCTCACGCCTGCGGGTTCAAGAGGGGTCACGGATGTGCTTTCGATGAACGGGGTTACGGTAGACCGAAATGCAAGCAATGTGGGAGTGGCACAGCAGTCGGCGGGCTGAAATGAAAAACCGCAGCGCGTTGGGTCTGAAGTGCGCCTGGTTGGATGTGCAGAAGACGACGGTTTCTTTGATCGAATGCTTGCCTTCGCAAAAGCGCCCCCGCTGTTCGATACGAAATTCGAGATTAGCTAAATTCGTCGACCTACGACAGCCTTGTGTTTCTGGAGTTTTGGAAAAGAACGGAAAGAAGGAAAGGAGGATAGAAGGACTTGTCGGTGCTTGGTTGTTTTGGACAAGCGACTGCTTCCACGCGGTTATGATTTCGATGCAATTCGCCCTTACAGGTGGCGCAAGGGAGTGGCAGTTGCTATGAGAAGGTCACGAGGAAACAGCAGCATCAAGAAATGGATCGAGGGAGCACGCCGTGATTCGAAACTAATGGCCAATGCAAGTTCGGCGCAGCTCGCGCGTTGCAACTGTGGGACACTCCGCCTCCTCCTTTCCCTCTCCAATGTCCACCGTCCACCGAGCCATTTCACGTGAATTCTCGGAAGCCTTCACAGTTTCGTGTGCCATAAGAGGCAATTAATTTCGTGCGGCAGAAAATACGGAACTAATTACGCAAGGGAAAAATACATCCCCGTAGCCTTCTTCCACGGTAACACCGGAGACACGACTTTCTTGAAGTTCAACTTTTCCCTCGTTCGAGACGAAGAAGACCCTCCAGGGATGGGAGCGGATCAACGAAAGTTGCTGAAAACTCCGTGCGGTCCGGGCGCGCACTTCGGAAGGCAGCAGCCACGACAGCTACGGTCGCAGTCGTTCATCGAGGCGAGCCATACGGACGAGAAAATTGGATGCGAACTGCAACTGGCCTCATGCTGGTCCCGGGACAGGGGTGGATTACGACCCTCGCAACGAGGGCGAGACCTTTCGATCGGAAAGCACGTCACTCAACTCCAAATGGGTACTTCGAATAGTGTCCCCATCGCACACCGAAGACAACCCCCCCATACACGTAGGCCCGCAAGTCTGTGCCCAGCTTCGGAGGGCTCCCCGCCGTCAAGAAAACGGGCAATTACATCAGGTGTTTCCATCAGCAAACAGGTCACCAATGAGACCACACAGACTTTTTGCTGTCTTTCTTGGACCTCACTACACGCATGGATCGGACACAGCACCAGCACGACGGTTCCAACACACTTCAGATGCACTGAGTAGTTACACGAGCATCGGATAGCTTGATCTCTGGTGAGCATCTGTACACAGGGTACACATCAAACGTGCACATCCGTTTACTCTCCCTCTTCTGCCTTCACATCTCGTAATTCTTGCGGACGCTTAAATCCCTCGACGGAAACAGCCATCCTCAAAGATCGTGGACACACCTGAACGCCAATCCTCGTGTTCCCACAGTGCCTCAGGCAGGTTTGGAGAACCCCAATAACTTTTCGACTTGGGCACCGGAAATATCGCTCTACCGTTAAGACAAACGCTGAAAGCCCTCACGCGTTCCTGGGACCGCTCTGATCGTTCCAGAGAATCTGCAGAGTGAAATCATCCATGCAAAGTTTCGGACAAATAATACGCGTCGGGCTTTTTACGTGATTTGATATGCAAATGAGGACGACACTTCAGTGCTCCGAACCGTTCCATCGCTTCGACCTTCGCCAAGCTTTTACCGAGTGGAGTTACTGACCACCGAGTGCGGGAGATGCGCAGGCGAGCAGTTCCTCCGAAAAATTCCTCACTACGACACTTTGCGCACCTTCGCCCACACCAATTTTTCGCTCATTTGCCTCCCTCGTTCTCTCGCAAAACAGCAACAGCTCTTTAGCGAGAGTCTCTTTGGTCCACTACTTTCATTGCATCATTTCTCTGAAGAGTCCAGCGCGTCACTATGGACACCACAGACTGCGGCTATCCTGACGGTACCAAATAGAGTGCTGTTCGCTAGAGAATCCCAACTCGGACATTGTGTTCGAAATTTGTTTTTATGGTTTCGCACGTTCATGCTTGTTCCTGTTTCGTACGCTGGTACACGTACATAAAATTGGTAGAGCAGTACAACTGTTGCGGAGAAAGGATACTGAAAAAGGGCACCAATGATTCTTTCTGCATAGTGGGTCGAATGCGATGCTCTCATAAGGGTACGTGGAAAATCTCTTCCTCTTGGATTACACTTTGTTAAATAATTCCCCTTTGGAGCAACGGTTTCCGTCTTCGTCTATGTTTCATTCCACTCGGTTTTCTCATTTCGGTCGTACCATCACGGACTGCTGACGAACAGCAAATACCACCGACTGTGAACACACCGTTGCTTAACTCTACCACGAGAGCGCTTCGCTTTGAGGTTACTCCCAGATAGTGGCACTGAATCAGTGCGTCTACGTTTTCATAAAAGAAAAAAAAAAAAAAAAAAAAACTGCTGAATCCCTTTCTTTCTTCCTTTTTTTGCTGTGGGAGTTTGGGGAGCTTCCTCCAAGCTAACATCGCTGCAACTTCACCTCGAACCCGCCTTGGTTCGCCCATCGAAAGAGAGCACCTCTGTGCTTTGCCTCGGCATGAGCTCCGGTACTTTTCAAGGAGTGCCGAGAACCCCCCCCCCCCATATTCCTCACGTGACACCGGAAAAAAGCCTGCCCGAGTAAAACCATCCCACTCGAACGAAGCCTGAAGAGCGCTGAAGACCGCACGTCTGGAGTACGGAAGTGGGAGATCTGCAAGAACGCAGAAGGAGACTCTTCGTTCCGGCACGGGGGTTCGAACACGCGAAGGCCGAGCGGAACCGAGCTCTCTCGCCAGAAAACGCACGCGCCCCGCCTGTGGGACACGCACCTAGTCGTCTCCCCAGTGCAGGCACCTGCGATTGTCCTGCGCCTCACCCATGCCATCGTGGAAGAAGCACGAGGTTGTGGCCGCTTTGCAAGACACGATGCTCGCCGGGACGAAAGTGGATCGATCCCCGCGAGTGACGCCTCCGGTGAGTCGGTGGGTCACCGCGGTTTGCCCACGCACGTCACGAGGAGGTGCGCCGAGAGGCTTCCACGGTGAGAAGACGCATGTAAACGAAGGCATCACGATGCAGAGTGGCACCGCGGACTTCATGGCAAAGCAACCGTTTGCGATTAAAGCGGCAAAGTTCAGCCACGAGTTTTGCCATGCAGAAGACATGCCGATGCTCTTCCGAAATGCGTTGAAACGGCCAACAGCAGGCAGGCGGTGCGTGCCACAAGGAAGCGTCCCGAAAACCTCCATTTCTCCTTGTTCGAAATCAAGCCAATGTGCACACGCAGAATTCAAAACGGGGAACAGTTCCCCTGGAAAACGACCGCCGCCCGACAAAACAAAGGGATTGGGTCTGACGATGAATCGAAGAATATCACACCTATTCGTCCTATCCTTCCTTATTATGGAGAACTCCTCCGGGAGGACTGTCCTCCCTGAGGAGTTCGTGCCTACGCACATCGGGGAACGAACTGCTTACACACTCGACGTGCACGATCAGCCGAGCCGTAGTTCCACCCCTTTCAGATCGGTTCAAGTTCCTTGAAAATGGCATCACCTCCTTTCCTACTTCTCATTTAAACGAAGAGCACGAATCAAGGAGAAGAAGCATATATGTCTCTTGCGTGCTCGTATACCCCCTCCCCCCCCATTAACATCACAAAAATCAGAACAGTATCTGTTTCCGGCATGATCTCATTCCGAGATTTGTGCTGTTAACGAATGCTTTGAACTTTCATGCGAAAATGCAACCGGACAAGTGATCATACAGCTATTTCGAAGGAGACATTGAATCCCTCACGTAGCTGCATAGGTCCCCCTCCCCTCCCCCAACACTTCCCAATAACAGATGTGCTACGAGAACGGTAAATCCTCATCGCTCTCTGACACTCTCATACACAGTGCACACATCGAAAGTGCCAACGAATCCCACTGCCACAGTTGAATAAAGGAAACACTGAAGTTTGCTGCCCATCTCTGTTGGCAGCTGTCGCGCAGGCAGCGGTTGCTGCATCCGCATCAGAACAAACACAGAATCTCTTCACACAAATCCGGACTTGAACAGTTCACACGCGAACTGCCCCAAATGCTCATATACCTTGGTTACTGCGTGGACCGCACATCCGCCAACGTCATCTGGAAGCTCCCCAACAGACTGATTTCAAATGACACACAGTTCGCCCTCCAAGAAACCACGGAGGCGAACCGGAAGTAATATCGAGATTAGTAGCCTGGCAACCTACGGAGCGCCGTTCCACAACGGTACTTATCCGGCTGCACGCTCGAAGCGCAACGAAACGCATCTACTTTTCTTCGGCCAATGATTTGGTCCGAATGGCAGTAACCATCTACAAAAATGATTCGTAGAGAAAACGATAAACAGTAAAACAAAACGTTCTTGGCTTTCCTCCGCTCGAATTCCCAAGAATTCCGATGCTGCACACCCTGGACCACACCGACCTGGTGAACAGAGTTTGGAGCGGCCTTTGCTGAAGTGGAAACACACTCGTGGGGGGTCTGAAGGTTCGGAAGGTTCTAGAAGGACGCACGGACTAGAAGGTTCGGCGCCCCACGTTAGATGGTTGGATCGAAACAGTCAAGGTCGCCGAGGGTCGCGAGAGCGCTCGGGAGTCTCCAAAGCCAGGAAGCACAGCCACCGGGAAGCCTGGCATGAGACTGAGTGGCTGTCCCTTGCGACCGAGAGCCGAGACTGGGATGATGGACCAGCGCCACTTGATGCCAGCCTTCTTCCGGGTATGCGCCGGGTGAGCTCCGAGAGAGCGGGCTACCAAACACGGACTCGGGACGGGCGATGGGGGTTGAGAAAGAGTCCACACCTTTCCGGTGGAGCGTGTCTTGTGGTAAGATCCGTTAAGAGAGGGATTTGGAAAGCTGGGGGGGGGGGGGGGGGCAAAGGTTGCCATGCCCGGAACTGATAGGCGAGTTGAAATTTTTCCATGCCAATGCAGTTACACGAGGAACTAGGCGGAAATGAACTATCGCGAAATCCCCAAATTATCTATCTGCTAGAGTTCCCCCCCCCCTTTTTTCTAAAAAACAAGAACAAAAAAGAGTCCTTACTACGTCCCTCTCTAAGACACGCTGAAAAGGCAATCCTTTCGAGCAACCGCGGAGGGGCACCTTTGGGGAAACGGAGACAGAAGTCTTGCCCTTTGGCAAATTTCAAAAGTTCGGAAGACTCGGACGATCTGCCCAAAACTCATCTGCCCTTCTGGAAACAAACGGGGCTTTCCGTCTGTGCTCATCTCCGGCACGCTCGGCTTTCGGGAACGGCTGCCAGAAAAGAAGCACCAAACCAACTCCACCAAGGAGGAAACCGGTGGGGCCTTCCACATTGCATGCTCTTTATAGAAGGCGCGTTATGATAGAGGGGACGAGGCCTCAAGTCATGGCCGGCTATGGAAATTCCATTCCATAAAACATGGATACATGGGGTGGGGGAGGGGGGCACACATGCGGTCATAAACGGCACACCTTCCCGTGCTCAGATTTCCACAAAACTCCACAAAACCACTGAATCTTCAGAGATTACGACAACTTAAGTAATGCATGCACAAAGCAATTCTCGTTGCGATTTGCAGGAAAGCCATCAATAAAATGCTAAAAGAACGTGGATTTCTTTTTTCTTTTCTTTTTTTTTAAAAAAAAAAATCGCGTTTCGCTATCAACAGCTTTTTTCATTTCACTTTTTTTTTTTTCTGGCAGCACCTTTCTCGATTTTTAACTCAAGGCCCAATTTTCGTAAATCTGACATTCTCAGATCCAAAACGATATTTTCAATTATGCAATTGCATATAATCTATCACAATATTCATAATTGAGCTATATAAATAAGGGAAAAAATCATTTACACATCTTTTTAAAAAATCAGAAAGCAATGCATGAAACTAAAGAATAAGAAACAGATGCATAATGCACATTCACAATATTTCATGTGGGTTTTCCACTCAAATCTTGCCTTTAAATCATAAGAAAACGCCTTGAAATGAAGCAATGATAGAGTGACATGGGTCAATAGAGTCACTATACTATATATTCTTTTACTAACAGAAAGGGAAAAATAAAAACAAAACCAGTGGAAAAGGCAGACAAAGGAAAAAATTATGCACTCACTCAGTCTGGAAAGACCTATGTCTAGGATCATTTCTCTTTGGCTTCTGGGTGTCATCACTTATTATTTTCTGACGCTGATATTCACGGAAAAGATTGTTCCCAAAAGATTCTTGGTGATTTGACTGGTTATGGAATCTCTCCATAGGCTTGGGTGCAGCATTGACACCGGAAGCCTTCTGTGAGTTTGAACTCTTGATTAAAGAATTTGAAAGATCTCGTTCTTCAAATAATCTATCAACAGAAAGATCCATGGCTTTTCTCCCTGTGAGATGGAAGCTTGCAAGACTCTTGGATATACCACCGACGGATGTATCCAAAGCTTCAGAATTATTCAGAGCAGTAGAATGGAAAACAGAACTTTCTAAAAGAGATCGTGACATCATTTCAGCTGAACGAGGTTTGCAAGCTGGCATAGCTGAATATGGAAAAACATTTGGCTTGATTGGGGTCACTAATATCTGTTCAGTCCAAGAAGTTTCTAAAATTGGCTGCTCCAAACGTTCAACATCCACATTAAGAGTACGTGGTTCAAAGGGACAAGAGAATGTTTCAGCTGGAATACTTTGCAGCCAAGAAACAAGACTTAAATCAGACTCAAGAAAACCTGTTGGGCTCAGTAAATCACAATATTTGAGATCAGAAATGTTCGTTTGGGTGGCTTTCTTTTGACAGAATTCAACGCACGATTCATATATAATCCCTTTTATAATCAATTGCATTAATCGATCATTAGTTGATTCTGTTATCCTGGTCACTACACTACTGCTTAGGGTCATGAACCCTTCTACTAATGGAAGTATGGCCTTAAAGCATTGCATGCGACCACTGATGGGATTCCAATTCTTATAATGTTTGTGCAAAGCAAGATGAGGTATTGACAGAAGGCTGTAAAGTTCTGAGTATTCACCTGCACTGGGGCTGCATGTTTCCAGATGATTTAGGACTGCAATGACTTGTTGAACTGCAGCTTCCATGTTAGCTCCTATACCAGCTTCTGATTTTATACACAAAAGTTCTAAATATTGTTGTTTCAGTATGTAATATCTGAACTGCTTCTTGTTAAAATGATTCAAATTTTCCAATGGTTGTATAAATTCTAAAACATCATCCCACTGTCCATCAACAATCAGTTGTCTCAGGAAAAGAAGATCATCTGTATAGCACTTGTTGATAACACCAGACTCTCTTTCAAGGCTGACTTGACTAATATACAAATTGCGATTTTCCATAAATTCAAGGATTATTTTGATAACTTCCTCTTCTTTCAAGTTCAGATGGTCATATGGCATTTTTTCTTTGTTTGGCATGGTTTCAATACCGTTAATTTCAATCAGCACATCATTTCCAAACGTATGATCAAAGCCTTTTGGCCAAATACTGTGTGCAATTTACTTTTGGAAGCCTAAGACTGACAACATCATGAACTAGGGTCTTTGCAAACACAATCATTTGAAAATAGGCACGCCTCTTTCGACAAAAACGAAACGGAAGGAACGAAACTAAAAAGCACAAGGATCTGTAATCAAGTCGAGAGGAATGGGAAAAGCACACACCCCATTTGCCGTCACTGCACTGCGGGTCACTCGATCGTTTTCCTCCGCTGCTAATAGGAACGTGATTGCCGCGGTGGCCACGTTTTGTGACCACTTTCGGCGTGAAAGGGCAGGGGGGGGGGGGGGGGCAAGGAAAAGAATCCCCTCTTCCTGAAAGGGAGGGGTTCTGCAAAAGTGGAGCCGACACCAGCGCGGAGCCGCGCAGCGCAACCGACGCAAAGCCGCCCAACGGCCCCACGCAAGAAACACACACCGAGCGGCGGTGGGGGTGGTGGCGGTCGTCGTCCCCAGGGATCCCGGTGACCCGGTGGCACACCACTGACACGCGAGGTCCGCTTCGAGGCGCGCCGCACGCCGACGCCGTGCCGACGGACAGCCCACGGAGAGCACAGCTCGGGAACACGGAAGTCACCACCACATTACTCCACACGAGGCATCCGACGACCTCGGAAACTTTGCACCGCCCATCCACCCATAGGTGCCCATCCACCGCCTTCCCACGTGCAAAACAGGGAAACGAAAATGCACCGTCCAACCCCTCCCGTTGTCTGCTGGAGGACACTTTCAACACTTTGCGTTTCCTTCTTGACTCGGCAGTCGCGGAGGGTCGATGGTGAGGATTTTCCCGTCGCCTCGCAGGGAGACGCAGAAGACAAAGACAAACGTCTCCAGCTGGAGGCTCGCATGAGTGAAAATGGCTGCGAGCACGAGGAAATACCTTCCACGTATACGAGTACACGCATTGTACGTGCACGTACGGTATCAGAGGTTCGAAGAAAAAAAAAAAGAAAAAAAGTGGTGCAAACGATAGCAACCTTTCATTTAAGCAATCCTACCAGGAAAGAAACAAAAACAAACAAACAAACTCATAATCAGTCACTTCCTTTAATTCAGAGACTCAGCTCAGCTCTTGCATCAGAGTCGCATTTCTTCCAAGAGAAGCACTTCGCATCTCCGTGGTCAGCTTTCCCCCAAATGTGCCTCGAGGGTGGCGGAGGGCCACCTTCCTCCCGCTGCTTGCCGAACAGCCGGAAGATGCAACTCTCCTTCCCGCCCTGCGTGGCAGGAAGACGATGCTCCCTTCCCATTCAGCTTCGGTGATGTGAGAGCAAAACGTCGTGCAAAAGGGAATCGAGGAAAGAGTTCTCCGACGAATGAGACGCAGACGGAAAAGCCCTTCGAGAATGGGCAATGTCAGCGTCGGAACCGTCTCCTATCGACCGGAACGCGTGCAAAATTCCATCTCGCTGATTAGGCTCTGTGTTGATTGCTTCTTGTCTCTGTTACGCAAACAAAGAAGCGTATGAACTTTCTGTTTTCTTTCGTTAGGAGTGTCCTTCGTTTTTTTTTTTTTTTTTTCTGGTAAATCATTCCTGGAAGTCAGCTAGCAAAAAGAAAACCGTCGTTCTTGGCCATAGGTACCAATGCTGCCAGATGCGAAATCGACAAATTTATCCTCATGGGCAGCGCCATTCCTCGAGTTCCTCTCCTAATCCTAAATTATAAAAAGCCTCAGGAATCGCAAAATTCCTAAGAATTTTAGATCGAAATTCGTGGGATTTCAAAGTCGCGACATCAGAATTAAAAAAAAATAAAATAAAATAAAAATGAGTGGCCCATTTTAAATCATTTTAAAGAACAGTTTAAGCATGAAGTAGACTTGACGACAAAGCTCAGTTTGGTTTACCTTTTTTTTTCCCTCCTCTCTGAGGAGAAATTCCGATTTTATATTGCTGAAAAAAACTCTAGGCATTAGGGGCGCAAAATACTTCATGTCAGAAAGTTGGCTTTCTCAAGAGTAATTGGGGTTCTGTAAACGAGTAAAACCTGATGAAGACCGAAGTGGAAACAAAGTGTTTCATGTCTTCTGCTTATCTGAAATCGTTTGGATTTACGGGGATGCAGCAGGGATGTCAGCGGCATGTTCCAAAAAATAAATGATAATGAAATCATTTCGGCCGTAGTTTAGACAAGCATAATTTTGCAGATGTCGAATGCATAGATGTAAGGAAATGTGAAATGGATGCAAAACTATAACAGAATCTTTGTTGTGTACTTAAAAGAATGTTCAAAATTGAAGCAGAGCTGAAGTGAACGGAAATCTCCTGAGGAAGTTTTTGCATCTTTTCTTCTGGCGATCCATTTGATTTATTTAGCATGAACAGCAACGCAATTACACCAGGGCCAACCGACGTGCTTGAATTTCACTGCAAAGTCTAAAACAAACCCGCATTTTGTTCGGTCGCACGACAAGAAAATAGGAAGGAGGCCTTTTCGAGAGACCGAAATCCGAGCATCTGGGAGCATTCGCTGGGCATTTCAATTCTCCTTCACGTATTACAATGAGGCAATCGCAGGAAAAACAGTTGCTGGAACTTTCGTAATGACGCCATCTCGCTACCGGATGCACAGTTTGCTGAACTGAACCGTTTTGCCCTCTTCCGATGGGAGGGTGTCGCGCACACGTCTCCTGCAGCAGTGCCGAACTTCCGAAAAACGTCCGCGCCTCCGATCCAAATGGACACCGGACCGACTTGACACAAAGCCGAAATTCCGTGTGGCCATCGGGAAACCTCTTCAAGAGGACTCTATTCTATCTATAACGAACACAGAGACAATGGGTGGGGGGACAAAATTGAATGGTCGCCAACAAGCAGTTCATTTTGCACCAATTCCTCATGCCTGCGACGCGGCTCCAGATTCTCGTAGGAGCAACTTCCAGGCATACCTTGCCCTCCGGAGGTTCTGCAAAGGGACTGTTGTGAATCAAAAGACCTTCTTGGCTTTCGTTGTGGCTGCCGATTTTCTTGCCGATTTCTGGGAGACCGTCGAAAGGTTTGGAGTGTTTGCTTGTACGCGTCCGGATCCTGCCATTAGTTGAGGAAACCGGCCTGGGAGTCGAACTGAACTCTGCTCCCTTCTCTGTTCCATTCACCGATGATGGGTACAAGTTCCTTTTCGGGAAGGCGCCTTTACGCGTGGGTTCCTTGATGGCCACGTCAGCACATGCACGGAATGTTTCTTGGGGTCCACAACCAACTGCGCCGGTACCGTTCTGGCATTCTCCCCAGTTGTTGGCTGCTCCGTATTCCCACTTTAAAAAACAAACAGATCAGTTCAAATGACGAATACGGCTACCTGTTTGCATTTTATGCAACGAAGGTCCTTACAAGTTTGAGAAAGGGGAGGAGGGCAATCAAACTCAATCCCTTCCCAATTCCAGAGGGGGATTACGGGAATTTTTTAGGGAATTAGGAGAAAGCAACTTTGGGAATGGCACCCGTTTCAAACGGGGATTAAACTCGAAAGAAGGAAGGAAGAGGAAAGAAAGAAAGGAGGGAAAAGAAAGCCCCATGAGACTGAGGAAACACGAGGAGCCAAACTCTCATTGGCACCGAATGGTGATTTCAATCCTACTTGTTCCCACGTGCGCGATGAGAGGCAACTCATCCGCCGCCGATTCGCGCCCCTCCCTGTCGAGGAAGCCCGCGAAGTCCCGGCAGCGTTGGAAGGCGGAAAACGGGAAGGAGGGACGTGCCAAGGTATCGACTCGGGGTTCGGTTCAAGATCCCGAACGATCGAAATCCCGAGAGATCTCAAAAATAAATGCATATCCTGCACGTTTACATACACATCCATGTATAGCTTAACATCCATTTTAGAGATTATGACAAATAAAAACATAGGCTTACTATGTGCATTAATACATTTCATAAGTATACAAATTTATTTCGACATACATACTTATTTATGTTTAGCAACATGCATTATTGATAGAATTAACAGTAGGTATTAATATATGCTATTAACGTACATATATGAAAGATCATAAATACATTTACGTGTGTTCATTACACATATTAATACACACTTGCACGGGTATGTATATTTTCCGAGAATGTATAAATATCGCATTGTAAAAAATCAAAACAACGGGGAGAGTTGCAAATAGCGGGGAAAAAATAACAAAGCAAAGCAGTTGAAAAAAAAAAAAAACGGGAAGAAACTTGGTATTTCCTTTTCCTCGTTTGGTTCCAACACGCAACAAATAAAACTTCCTCGACCAATGGCGGCTTCTGCTTTCCCGATTTTCCACGCGTATGTTTACACGTCGATGTTTATGTATTCATTTCATATGGATTCATTATGTGTATACACATCTATTCAAGTATATATTAAAATCTTTGAAAAATACACGAATGTTTATTAATACATAACGAACACATTATTACGTAAATTAACGATAGGTATGGTAATAATTATAAATAAATAAATCTGCACATTCATCTCTGTATAAATAATTACATCTTAATACACATCATAAGCACACGTGTTCATTTTTTATGATCTTCATAAGAGATACGAATCCGCGTGTCCATCCACGTATAAGAAAGTGTACGTGTTGCTACACGTGGCGAACGCATGTATTGATCCTTCCTGATGTTTCGTGGGGAGGAGGCCACTGCACCCACCGGGGGCGGGGAAGGCTCCCACGATCGCGCGTTGCGGGCAAGGGATGGACGCCGGCGGGCGTCCTCGACCTGCGCTGGAAGCCGCGCAGGTCGACCACCAGCGTGGGCGGGCGGCGCACGCGGAGGATCTTCGGTGCCGCAAGTCGCCCGGTCGCCGCCTCGCGACCACCGGTCAGCTTCGGGAACGCACGCTTTCCCCCCCCCCCCCCGCCCCTCCCTCTCCTTAGTCCCCCAAGGGGGGAGCTGACGTTCGCGTTCATCTGATCCCCTTCGTCCACCTTTTTCCTTCCGCGCGCCGGACCAGCTTTCGCGTCTCCGAGGTCTCCGGACGTCGGAGGCGCTATCCGCAATTGGCTCGCCCTACACAGGCAGTGCGCAGCATCTCGCGTTCACCCTTGCCTTGCCGCTCTTTCGGATTCCCTGAGGATGCGTGAGAGCCGCGCGACCACGCTCTAGGGAAAACAACCTGACGCTTCCTGACCTCTTTTTGTGGGGGCACAAGAGCCACGCCCGCGCCGTTTCTGTCCGCCTACGGGAGCCGCGACCGAGGCGGCTTCCCGGGGGCGTTGGGCGCAACGCTTGCCGCGCCCGCTTTTGGCGCGCGATCGGTTGGTTCGCCGGGTTTCCTGCTCCCAGGTCCCAGCAGAGGGGATCTGCTGCCAGCGCTCCCTCGCGGAGGGCAAGGGAAGGTCGATCCAGCTGGTCGACCACCCGCAGCCGAGTGCCACGTAGCGCTTCGCTCCAACGGAGGAACAGCCGACCCTTCCGCGTCCGAGGAGGCGGCCGGCGCCCTCTGGAGCGCGCGTAAGGTGCGCCCGATGGTTCTGCGCGCCCGCACTTGGCGCTCTCTCCTTCTCCTGACTCGAGTGGGCGGATCCGCTTCTTGAAAATCCTGCGCTTACAACACGCGTCCACGCACGCTCCGTCTTGCTGCTCATCCCGACGAGTTCGCCGGGAGGGCAGTGGGCACGGCCGCTCGTCCCCATTTTCCTCTGAAAACCTCCTCCGGCAAGTGCGCAAGGGAATTTCGCGACCGCCGGAAGAACCAAGTCGAGGATTGGGTGTGGGGGACTTTGGTAGGGTTCGGGGCCGCTCCCGAACTTTCCTGTTCCCAAAGGCAACAAGGAAAAGTTCCCTGCTCCGAGAGACCTCTTTTCCCCTCCTGCTGCACCGCCGTCGTGTCCCGTAGCAGACCTCGGAGCTTTCCTTTGCCGCGCATCCAAAATTCTGCCCACGGCGCTGAGGACGGACGCAGCAACTTCGAAGAGCGAAAAGCAAAGCAGCGAAGCAAAGATGCTTTCCGTGCAGCGGCGTGTCTGGCGCCTCGCCCATTTTTCGGAGACTGATTCTTGGAGAGAACAAGCACCAGTCACTGCTCTGTTAGCCCGCGTCGGAGGTCATGTGGCTGTTGAGGTCGCGCCCGTGGCACCACCATGCGTCGCGGGTTCGAATGCCCGGAAAGAATCGACTCCAGAGAGAAATGGGTGCGTCGTGGGGTTCGACTTCCTCCCGCAAGATGACGCTGGTTGGCATGTAGGTCTCGGGTGCGGCGCCGGTAGCGGATGAAACCGGACGCTCCCGACGAGTGGTCGGGATTAGGAGTCGATCCTCCGGGGTCCTTCCAGGCAACAGAACCAAGGAGTCGGGGTTCCCCTCGGGTTGTGCAAAGGAGAGAACCCTCGTACTACGGAGCTGGTGGATCGATGCCTCTCCAGCGTGCAAAGAAGCGCACTGCTCACTTCGGGGAGCGCCTTTCTGAGAAATTTCGGAGTTCTCTTCAGAGGAGGAGGAAACCGGGAGCGGTTCCCTCCGGAGGAGAAAAAATGGAGCGGACCCCTCCGGGGGGTCCCTGTGGAGAGAATAAGGAAAGAGATTCCCTTCGGGGTTACGCTTTGGAGACAACCAGGGCGAAGGTGTTTCGCTTCGGGGATCGTTCCCCAGGCGTGAGAGGAACGGACTCTGAGCCTTTCCTGGATGCCCCGGGTATGCCCTATCTCGAAGAATCGCACGCACCCTCGGGTGGCGTGGGGCGGTGTCAAGGAGCTGCGCGAGCCGCTGCCGGGGGCGCGACGGTTCTCGTGGTGCTCAGCCAATCAAAAAAAAAGAAAATCCGAAAAAACAAAACGAAAAAAGGCTGGAAGGAAGGAAAACAGCGAAGACGGAAAAGAAGCCCAAAGTATTTCTACCACTCCATCATCATTTTCACTCCTCGCTTATTTTTCGGGGACGGATTCTTAGAGCAGTGGCTGCTGCTTGTTCTCCCTATTCCCAGAATGAAACCGGCCTGGTGAGCCTCTCGGTAAGACTGAAGCGGTTGAACTTGCTTTCAAGACACCAACTGCGGATGACCACTCTTTTGAGTTGCAATCTGCATTCCAGGATCTGACCTGACCTGCCTTCACGGAGCTTCGTTCTAAAGGTTGCCCGCATGAACGAATGAAGCGAATCCTCAACGAGGATTTCAACGGGGATGCGTGGCGTGCCCGAGGGAGCCAATCATGCAAGGATGCCACGTGACTCGTCCGCCCTCTCTTGTCGAAAGCACGGTGAAAGCTTCAAAGGAAGGGGGGGGGGGAGGAAGAAGGCGAGCCAAAGGGACAGCAAAGTGGCGACTTTGGGTACCACTGGAAGCGGCTGCAGGGAAGCGATGTGGGCCCGGGGCCGCGGCCGCGCCGCCGTCGTCGAGCACTGCGTCTTTTTTTTACCTGCAGCACGCAGTGGTCGCACTCCAGGGAGCCCGGAAGTTCCAGCTGCAGCGGGAAAACCCCGACCCTGGAACTGATGTGGTGTTTCGGGTTCCTCTCACCGGCGACGTTCAGGACGGTCCTAAGGAGACACGACTTTGTTATTGTAGGTCGCCGCTTGGGTGCCAGGGAAGGAAGGGAGGGTGGGTGGCACCGACGTTCGTTTCCATCGCGCCGGCAAAGATCACGTGACGGGAGCTGTCGGTCGGAGGTGCCTCGTTTGGGAAGAGCGTGAGTGCAGCCGCGGCTTTCACGGGGAGGAGCCCGCACGCCGCCGAACGCAAAGATGTTCTAAGCGGGTCCTCTCCTCCCTTCCTCCCCCTTCCCCGGAAGTGGCGGAGCGAAAAAGAGGAGAGGGAAGGAAGGCACTTACTCGTCGAGGCATTCCTGGGTGGCGTCCGAGGATTCGCCGGAGATGTCGCAGATGCGGAAGACGAAGTAACCACGGTGGTTGGCGGTTATCTCTATCTGCACGTCGATCAGCTGGAAGTATCAACGCGCCCATCACTCCTCGTTCCCCTCGTTGTTGCCGCAGGCTGCTGCGTTCCAACATGCGGAGCACCTCCGATCGCGATTTGCCGCGGCGCCAGCTCGAACTCTGTGGGCGCCTTCGGAGTGTTGGATACCACGCTTTCAGACTGGGCGCTCAGCGGGCGCGGCGCCACCGCGACCACCACCGGCAGCACCTCAGACGCGACCGCGACCACCGTCCAGCGCAGGGAAGGGGAGGGTTCCGGGTGCTTTGAGGGGCGCGGCAGGCTCCTTCTCTACGGACGCCACCCACCGATTGGTACGGATGCAGCGCGGGACGAAGGCGCGCGGCGCGAGAGAGGGAAAGGCGCACGAAATGGGAGTCCGCCCTACGGCAGGCTGCTGCCGCCGCCTCCATTCCCCCCTCCCCCCCCCCCCCCCACGAGGAACAAATCACGCCAAGACGCGCCCGCCCGCAGAAAGCCGAGGGCGCAAGAGACGACGGGAAATTCGGGAAGGAGGCGCTGTAGAACGTGACCAGCAGGCGAGTCAAAGAGATGCACGTCCGTCTGGAACGAAACGCAGATCCGCAGCTCTTGCAGCCCTGCCGGCCTGCCCTCCACGTGGACTTGCATCGAGCACGTACGCACGTTCATCGGCGCACGCCCCGTGGCGCGCGCGCAGTCGGCTCGTCCGCGCTTCCCGTTTCTTTCTCTCTTTGAACACGGCAGCGCACCGAAGGTGTACGTTGACGTACATCTCCTTTGTTGTAATGCCGGACGATGGTTCCGCTCCCGTAGCGCCCGCCAAGTTCGTGCTGCCTGGGCCTGGGCTCGTCGTGGCGGTCGCCGCAGATGCCGCACCTCCCTTCGTTCCTCGTCCACTGGATCTAGAATGCACGGTCGAGTGAGGGCTGCCCCGAGGGCCGGACCGCGGCGGCCGCCAGAGGGGGCACCGCTACGGGGAGGTCTCCACGAACCGACATGCCGCCGCAGAAGCACTGGTTGTCGTTGTAATCCGGCGGCCCCGGGTACCCGAACCTCCACATGGACGCCCGGGAGGGCGGTTCCACCATGCGTCCGTGGCCGAACGCGTGCGCAATCTACAAAGGGGAGGCGCTTGAGCAAAGAAGGGGGGAGGGGCGTTTCTGGAGTCGTGGAAACCACGCTTTCAGCCCGGGCGCACGCAGCAGGCGCGGCGGCGCCATTACCAGCAGCAGCAGCACCTCGGGGCGACCGCGACCACCGGCCAGAGCGGAAAGAAACGCTCCCGGAGGGTGTGTTTCTTCCCGCGGGTTCTTCCGGCGGCCGAAGTCTTCCGAGCTGCTGGAAGGCCGCTGCCGCCTGCCTAGGAGCGAAGCCCCGGCTCCTGGAAGGAGTTAATTCTCTTCCCCCCTGCCTTCCCCCTCGCTTCCAGATGGAAGGGTTTCTTCTTTCCCCCTCGAAGATCTCGTCGGGAGAGGTTCGTTCGGCATCGAACGCTCCTCGGAGAGTCTGCGGGGGAGGAGGGGGGAGGGGAGCGCGTCTTCAGGTAAAGAGGAGCAGCGGTTTCTTTCTAGGGCCATCCTTGCCAAACGGAAGAGCCCCTGAGGGACCCATGTGGAAGGGAAGGGGGAGGGGGCGCACCCCGGGAAATCCGCGCGCACCCTCCGCGTCGATCCGAGCGGTCGCCCGGGAAACCGGACACTTCAGCGGGCCAGCTGTGAGGCCCTTCGCCTTCCATGCAAGGCTGCCCACCTCCCCTTTGTTTCCGGCTCGCCCGCCGTTTGCGCCGCCCGTTTTTGGGTTAAACCGCAGAGGGGGGGGGGGGGACACCCACGTGAATCTCCGTGTCTATCCTGCCTGGGCTATAGCAGTGACCTACTTCCCCGAATAGCTCTCGAGGTGACCCATTTCCCCTCCATCTTCGCTTGGGGAGGTGTACGTTGATGAGAACCCCCCGTTCGTTGGTGTATGTGAAAAGGGTCGGGGAGGGGGAGGTTCCACCGCGGTGCTTTGCTGTCTGCGTTACACAGACACGTTTCGCGCAGAGCGTGTGCGGAGTCGTGTGCGGGCGTCTTTCGCGCGGAGGCGCGTTTATCGCGCGCGCGCGCGTCCCGGCGTGCCACCCGTCCCAGGCAACGGCACGCGCGTATCCGCGTCACCCGGAGGGAGGACGTAGGCGTCCTCTTCCAGAAGCCGCGCGCGAGACTCTTCCTCGCGCACTCATCAGTGCCTCTTTCCCGGTGCGTCTCCAGCGCGGGTGGGCCCATTCCTCCTCGTCGCAGGGTGGTGGGAGACCCTCCGCCGCCGCGGGCTCCGGGCCAGTCCGCCGGCAATCCCCCATTCGTCTGTCAGGTGCCGCACGCGCTCGCCTTTGCCGGTGTAGCTGCTTGGGAGACGCGGGTTTCCAGGTGCGTAGGCGAAGGGGGGTGGGATGGGTGTACGCTGCACCGAGCGTACTCTGACTGCAGGAAACCACTCTGGCGGTCAGGCGCGTGCGTCCCCGGGGGTGGGGTACATCACCTGGGAGCGCCCTCTTTTGGATGGCGCCTTCCTGGGGGAAAAAGGCCCGGCGGCCTCGCCTGGAAGCCGCGTGCCTATCTCCTCCCGCGCTCCCCTGCCCACGGGAGCCAACAGCAACCCTCCATCCCCCCCGCGGGGTGCTCGGCCTCTGTAGGGGTGCACACCTCCCCTTCTTCCCGGAAAGGAAGGCGCGCGTGGAAGGGAACGATCGCTAGGCAACTCACCAGACAGTTGAAGCTGACGATGCCGAGGAGCACCTCGCTGGAGCACGCGGTGCCGGCGGCCTCCATGTCCACCCCGGGATCGCGGACGGGTCGTCGTCGTCGTCTCCCTCGGGCAAGCGCGCCTCCTCCTCCTCTTCCTCCTCCTGGCGTACGGGCTGCGCTGGTCGCCGCGGCGGCGTGGGGAGAGGAAGTGGGCTGACTTTCCCCGTTCCCGGCATCCGTCGCATCTCGTGCCCCGCCGGGTGATCGTCCCGTTTCCCCGGGCACTCCTTCGCGGGGCGCGTGCAGGTCCGGTTGTGCGCGCGCGCGGCTTCCCATTTCACTCGTCCGCGATCGGGAGGAGAGAGAAGCGGAGGGAGAGGGGGAGGAGGAGGAAGAAGAAGAACTCGCGGAGGTCCTGATTCAAGCAACTCCGTTGCAGCCGCCTCCTCTCAGTGGCGGACGTCAGCGGGGCGGCCGCGGCTGCCCAGGGCTGGAAGGGATCGCACGCGCGTGCGGGCGGGCGTTTTCCTGCTTCTTTTTTTTTTCTCGCTTGCCCCGGGTCGTGCCCTTTCCTCCCGCGATTCTTGGACGTAAAGAGAACGGGCGACAGCGAGGTAGGACAGGACAGGGGGCAGCGGTCCTCCGTTTCTGGGTCCTCCCGCGTCTCCCCCTGTGCGGCGGCTCCTCGGGAACCAGGCAGGCAACCGAGCATTCTCCCCGCCCTCGCAGGTCGGGGATGTCCTCGATGGGCACCTCCGCGTCCGCTAACCCCTCCAGCACCTGGCGCCAAAGATCCATCCCCTTCCCTTCTGGGCCTTAACGCGCGCGCCTCTGGCTCGGGAGCGAAGCCGGAAAGAAACTCCGCGGTCGTCCACGCGCGCAACCAGCACTCCGGAACCGCAGGTTGCCAAGGAGGCGATCGCCAATTCACTGCGCTCACTCCCCCTGGGGGGCGTCCCGATGGCCCCGTGCAAATTCGGGATTTTCGTGGCCGAGCGCGCCTTTCCGGCTGGGTCCCGGGGCTCTTCGAGCAGCCCGAGGGCCGCGGAACTCTTCAGGTGGGCAAGCAGAGAGACTCTGCTTGCGGTCACCAGGGACCTCGGCAAGAGCAACAATAGGAGCATCCGATGAAGAAGAAGCAG
Source organism: Raillietiella orientalis (assembly GCA_036172245.1). Lineage (NCBI taxonomy): Eukaryota > Metazoa > Arthropoda > Ichthyostraca > Raillietiellida > Raillietiellidae > Raillietiella > Raillietiella orientalis. The sequence continues at coordinate 185,508 of JAYWIR010000060.1, read as the reverse complement.
AGCGACGACGGTGGCCTTACCCGTCGGTCAGCCTCGCTCGTCCCGGAGGAGCGTCTTCCGAGTCCTGGGAGTCAGCAGGAGTCGTCGACCGACAAGCCCACTGGCTGGAAGGACCGTCTCCGGTCAGCGGACGGCCCTCCCTCCTGAATGGCGATCCAAGAGAGCCATATTGGAACGCGCGGCGTCCATGCCTTGCGGCTGCCACCCTTCTTGCTGCTGGGTGTGCTCCCGCCCCCAGTCCAGGGCGCGGAGGTCGAGCGAAGGTCTCGGAAGCGCTCCTCCCGACCGCTCCGCCTCGCTGGTTCTGTGGCCCCTCCCTCTCCCTTGCCGGGAAGCGGCCCGGATGCGCCCGCGCATGCGCAGCTTCCGGAGCCGACCAGGGATCAGCGGAGGGACCAGAGTTTCGTGCCGGAAGGCCCCGGTCCAACCGGAAAGAAGCGGCGGGCGGAAGATCCGCCGCGCCTTGCGGGAAGCGTGGAAGAAGAGCAAGAGTGGTGGAGGGCGACCCGTGGCCTGCAAGCAGCTGCCGTCCTCAAGGAGAACCCGATGGCACTCGGGAAGGGGTCGAAGAGTAGCCCCAGGGGGTGCGACAACCATCCTTACGCGGAGGGCTGGGACCTCGTCGGAGACTTCCGAGGAGACGGTGCGCACGTTCCCCACAGGCAGTGCCACCTCCCTCTGCCGGAAGTAGCGACGGTGGTGCCGCGTCCCAAGGAGGGACAAAGCCGAGTGGGTAAAACCCGCGAGTTCCCGTGCGGGGGGGAACCTTCCCGGCTCTGGTGCACCTGGTGTGCACCAGGCGACTGGGATCGCATTCCGTCACGGCTGTCTGCTTCTTCTCTTTCGACTATCACGGGTGGTCCGGCTGAAGTCCACCGTGGCCGCGGTGGATGTCCTGGGCGCGTCGCGTCAGCTACGGGCTGCAAGTCCCCCTCCCCCCCCCCCCATCGCTCTCGCCCGCTGGCGCGTCGGTCCGCAGGACGTTCCCGCGCATAGCTAAGCACGACTGGGCTCTCGGTGCACCCCTCGCTCAAGGGGAGGGGAGAGGCACTCCTGAATTCGTGGCACAGCAAGCGGCTGGAGCAAGGATAGCTTCCCTACCAACACCACCACCAGCAACACCTCGGAGAACGTGCCGGAGGGGTAGTTGCTGCGATGACGAAAGAGGCCTGCGCCTTCTGATTGGTTCGTTGGAAAAGGCCGAAGGCGGCAAGCCGCCGTCGCTCTTCGTGAGCACCAATATTCCTGCTACCTGAGAACCACACGAATCCTCTGCCCATTGCCACGAAAGGGATGTCCACTGCTGCTGGATAAGAATTCCGGCTCCTCTCTTGAAGCATCTCCTTTCTCCTTAACGTTCCTAGTCTCTTTTCCCACTATCTTCCTTCTGGGGCTCAACCCGCCCGGGGAAACCCTTCTTCCCAGCAGCAGCAAGCGTCTCGCACGAAGAACTGATGAAACGGCATCTCTCTGCTTATCCGACTGGGATTCCAAAATGTCTCCACGCATCTCGGGCTTCTCGAATGTTCCCGTTTTCCATTCCGTCGTCGGTTCCTGCAGGCTGCCTTGCCCTACTGGAGGGCGCGCGGCAGGTGATCAGTGGGTCAACGGATGCCCGTCTGATTGCGCTCCCCTGGCGACGCTCCCGAGTTTCTTCCATGGCGGAACCGTTTGGAGTGGCGTCTGCAGACGCCAGCAGATACCTGCGCAACCATGCTGACCCCCCGAAAGAATTCGCGCCCGCCAGCAAAACTGCGAGTGACCAGCCGCTGCCCCCTTCCTGCGTTCTTGCGCTCCTCAGAGCTCTCTGATTCGGACGCTCTCTGACCCGCACACATCTGCAACGCGCGGGCAACGCTGTTCGAGGCAGGTGCGAAGAATGGGCCGCACCCACGCGTCTTCGAGCACAGGCGAGATGGAAGATGGTCCGAAACGAGAAGCGAAAGCCAGCAGAGGTGTTGGTTCTCTTCAGTTCCTTCCGTTCAGGGCAGGATGGAATCCTTTTGGGTTCTTCCCTGTTCTCGCTGCTTTCCTCCCAGCTTTTCTTTTCTTTTTTTCCCGAGTTTTCTTGTTTTTGGTTCTCGAGGAGTGCTGAAGAACCGTTCGCTTCCTTTGAAGGAAGACGCATCTTTTGTTCCAGATCTCGCAAAATGACCCACGTCTTTCAAGGTCTTGAAAGAACTGAGGACACCTACACGAGACGGTGAAGCTGCAAGAAAGCATCCAGACGAAACAGCACACCCACACGAATGTATTCATCTCTGTGGATGAAGGATGGACCGCAAGGGAGGAAGCAACTGAGGACCTGCACGAAGATGGCGCTGCTGGAAGGACCAGAATCTCTGGAAGGATTCTCATCTCGGGCGTAACTCGCAGTGCGGTGCATCAGCCGATCTCCCCTGAAAAATAAAATGGATAAATAAACCGGAAAACAGGGAACCGGGAGGCGTAGACGGCGATATTTCCTGAGCGGAGTCCACCAAGTCTCGATGGCGCTCCGAGAGACCCATTCTGGGAGGCAGCCGCTCGAGACGACCTTTTCCTCCTTGCGCAAAGCGGATGATCGGCATCTGGTAGCTCGCGTCGCCAGGGAAACGAATTTCTGCTGGGAAGCGCTCGAAGCGTGGGAGCCGCTCCCTGGATTCATCTGGGAAACATCTCGCTATCTTCCTTTGCATGCTTTCGGCTTCCCGTCCCGCTTGCCCTGGATGGTGGAGTCTCACGCGGCGGAGCAGCGCCGACCACCTACTGGCCGCGATGGGCAGATGGGCGCGGAGAGCTGCCTTTCCTTTTTTCAAGAGGGACCAGGAGCGCGCGCCCTCACGGGCGCGCTTTCGGACGGAAGTACCAGAGATGGAGGGCGATGAGAGATCGCTTGCGACCTGAGACAGGAGAGAGCGCGCCCATCACGGAGGAGAGCGCGGTGCTGCACAAGCAGCGGAGCGCGGTTCTTGGTTCATGCGGGAAGGACGCCAGGATAAAGTAGACCAGCGGCAGGGAGCGGCGCGGGACGCCCGCCAAATCCCTCCTCGACTTGCACCGAAAGTCACACGCTCGCTGCGGACGACGTTGGCGTCATGAGCCGCAGTCCATCGCCTGCTGGAAACTGATTCATGGCTCTCGACGTGAACGGCTAATAATCGCCAAAGGGAAAGTCCAACGAAGGTGCAAGAAAAAATAGAAACCTTCCATATGCAGATTGACGCCCATTAACGAGAAGACGTGACGACCATTATCTTCTACACAAAGGAATTCGCTGCTTTCTATATTTAAAAAAAAAAAAAAAAAAAAAGCTGGAGAAGATGCGAGTCGAAGGAGACTAAGGCTTTTGCGCCTGCGTTCTCAGAGTGTTCCAACCCCTACCTGGAATTTCGATCCTCCAATGTGGGAGGGCTACTTGACGAGTTTTGCAGGGATCTCTCTGCACAGAACTAAAATTCTGTGTGCAGGGGTTGCCACGCACCCCACTGAGGAACCCCGCTTTTTTCTTCTATGTGGTTTCCGCTTGCCTGCATGACTCCGGACCACCTGGAAGCAAGGATTATTGGCTCCAGCTTTCTGGAATCCTACCTACATCTCTCCCCTCTCCTCAGCGCTCCCAACGAGGCGTTCGCGGGTTGCATTCTTCGTGGTACCGAACAGGTACGAGGAGCATCCCCAAAGTAAGGGCCGATCGGATAGAAAGAAAGAACAAACAAGAGAAACAAAAAGGCATTCGTGTTTCTAAACACGTGCATCCCTGTGTCATTTTTCTACGAGATCACCATTTCTTTCGAAACCCTTTCGATACCGTGGAAGAAGCTTTTTGAAACCGTTTGCATGAAATCGCGCTGCCTGGGAGTTCAGCCACTTCAGCAGCACTGCAGTTTTCCACTCCTCACCTTCCCCCTCGAGTCGCTGAGCCACTTCTTGAGGTGCAGGAGGGAAGACGTGGTAGTCACTGGGCTCGAGGTCATGACTGGGTGATCAAAAAGTTCCCATTCGGATTTCTGAATTGTCTGGAATGTGCGGGCAGCATGTGTTGCCAAGGCGCGCGTTGTCATGGAGGACAGTTCAGGATCTCAGCATTCCGCGTCGTCGATTCTGAATGACACGCCGCAGTTTTGAAAGTGCTTCACAGTAGACTTGCGAAGTGGTGGCCGTTCCAGGCTCCATAAAGTCCACCGAAAGCACGCCCTTTCGGTCCCACAAACTGCTGTCCGCACAATCCTGCTGTCGGATGGCGAATGCGGTTCTTGCGGTGATGGTCAGCACGGTCAGGTGCACTTTAAGACTACTTTAAAAAGCACTTTAAAGTCTCATGGCTTCTCTTGTCCCCCGGCTGCTCTGCGTCTTGTGTTATTCTTGCTGTGCTTTGTATTCAGCTGCCGGACGAAACTCTCCAAACTCTGGACTCTTCGAACGTCTTGCAGGAAGGGCCGCGCCAGTTCGCTGGCGCGGGCCATCACGAGTGCCGAACTGTGTTTCTCCATCGACCATTAACATCCGGATTGGACTCCATCGGCATCCTCCTTATCTGCTCGGTTTCACGGATGAGCCATTTGTAGGTGGCAGTTCCGAGATGGTAATGAGGTCACTGGGGACAAAAAGACGGGTCTCCGAATGGAACCACTAGAGCACCACCATCCACCAGCCTTTTTCTTGCACATTACAGGGAACTACAGAGAAAGGGTGAGGACCACAGGTAGAAAGACGGGGTGTTCGCAAACGGGCGAGTGACCATTTCTTCCAACGCGAGCCTTTGGACCAGTGAAGAGATAGATGGATATAGAGAGGGAGATGGATGGGAAAATTGGCTTTATTAGCAGGAAATGAAGACAACTCGCAAAATTCTTAATCGAAGAAAGAGGAAAAAAAAGCGAAAGTGGAGAAACAAACAAATTTTCGACACATCAGCTGTTGCGGAACCGAGGAGCCGTCGTGACGTCATTCCGAGGGGACGCATGCTGTGGGGTCAGGTGGCAAGGCAGAGAAGTTCAAAGAAGCAGGGCGTTAGGGAGAAAAAAAAAAAAGGGAATCCTTTGGACTTCTCCGTGCGTGTTTCACGGCTCTCAAGATCCGGGATGCGGGGCGATCAGGAAAGCAAGAAGAGGCCGCTGCGATATCCAAATGGCGGATGGACCTCTTGCGCAACCCTTGTCGGACGCGAAGGAGTCGAAAGAAGAACCGGCGAAATGCCTCTCTACTGCAGGAGAGACGGTGGATATTTGGCTGAAAATTTATTCCAATGAAACGCCGGACGCAGGCTGCGCCGTCCGGCCGGGAAGGAGTGAAAGCGAAACTGCAGGAATTGCAGATGAGAAATCGCCGTCCGGTTGGGAAACGTGAGGAGACCGGGATGCAGATCCATGGCGCGTTTCCGCAGCTCGCCGCGGAAGAGCAGCTCTTCCTGGTCCCACCAGAGTTGCCCGTGGTGCTTCTCAGGAGGAGGCTTTGAGGCCATGAGGCATTTGGCTTCCTCGTGTGCTGGCGCAGGGTGGTCGGCAAGGCTTAGTCAGGAAGCGGGAGTGGATTTTCACAAGAACCGCGATCGGTCCCGGATTCGCTATCTTGCCGACGGGTGACACGGGCAAAGTGGATCGCGGCGGTCGAGCCGAAGACGCCATCGCTCCCTTGCGACCACCTCCGCTCCGCCCACGCCGCTGGGCGAGAGGTCCAGCTTGGAACAGGAAGCTGGGCAGAGCCGCCGAGAAAGAGTACTTCGTCCCTCGCGGCCCTGCCTCGCAGAGGGGAGACAGCGGTTCGTAGGCGAACGTCAAGACCGAAGAGGAAGAAACCTCTGCGAAAAAAACGCGCGTCTGCCCTGCAGGCATCCGAAGAACCACGGGAAGGGACCGGATGACTGGCACCACTGGTGAACGCGTTCCCCCGAGACGGGGAATTCCCGAGCACCCTGCTCGGATTTCCCATCCTCCCGGCAAATCATCAGTTTGTTCCCAATGCGGAAGGAAATTCGGAAGGACACATGAAACCTGCACGTACAAGTCCGTACTTGCACTGCGGCCGCCTTGTAATTCCACGCTGATTTGGTACCCCTGCCTGGGCATACACGTGGGAAAAAAGGAAGGCACCATCGTACAAATCCTTTCCGGAGCCACTCGAAATCCCGGACGATCAAAATACCTAAAGATCGCTAAAAACAAATGCATATGTTTGTCATACATATTAATATTTGTATTTATTTATATGCAGATTAATATGCACACACAATGTTTCGACATGCATATTTATAAACATTCCTGGATATACATAGCATTAATAGCAATCTTATTTCAACTTCTATATATTTATTAACATATATTTACATATTAATATATATATATATTCGTATGCATATTAATGTATCAGTTATAAAGATTATAATCAATTAATCCACACGTTTTCTATGTATTTCGGTATATACAATTACATATGGAATAATATGCAATGCTTACGTATTTACCTATTAATTAATGTGATTAATAATACATATATATTGAAGATTACAAACATATATGTCTATTACATTAATATATATTTATATATGTAATAAACACATATGGAATGAATACGTGAGTGTCGAATTGTACGCATGCGTATTTATCGGAGGATGCGAATGAGTCAATTGTTGAGGAAGCGCCATTTGCTGCGGGTTGGCAAGACCAAGAAAAGGAAATACCAAGTTTCTTTTTCGTTTGTTTCTAATTTGTTTGCTTTTTTATTCCCACAATTTTTAATTGTCACCATAATTTTTTTTATTCGATATTTATATATTCATTTAATATACATTTACTATATATATGAATATATAAAACAGACGAGTTTGTTTTTGATACTCTCTAATACATACATGAATGATATATTAATCCATATCTTTAACTGTATCAACATTACGTAAATAATATTAATAAATATGCATGTTAAAATAAATTTGTATATTAATGCACATACATATATACATTAATATATATAATGAGCATATGCATTTATTTTTATGATCGTTCAAGATCACCCATCCGTTCGGTTACCCTGAGCTCCTGGAATCTCGAAATCAATGAGGGGTGAACTCTGTTGGAGAATGCAAGTTTAACCAAGGAAGGCTATTTCATCTTTGGGTGGTTTGCACCTCCTGCTCTCCTAAATCTTTGCGATGCTGCGCTCCTCGCGCCTTCCCTTGCGGATGCACGCTTTCGTGACGCCTTCGAGAGGGGAGGGGTTCACCTCGGACGGCGGCGGACGGCTTTATGCAGATGCTGCTGCCCTCCTCCGACCCCTAAGAAGTCTTCTCCTTCTCGGGGTGCCTGACTCTCCGACTTTTTCCCGCTTACTAATAGCCTTGAATGCTGATGGTGTCTCTCCGGGGCGAGATGGCAGAACTTTCGGTCTCCCGAAACACGGGAGGAGGCAGTGGGGAACGTGCAGCTCTTTGGTCCGCACATAGGATCACCTCTGGAGAGGAAAAACGGTCGTTTATTTATTTATTTATTTGAAATTTTCATGTCTATTCAGGGGAAGAAAGGAGCCAGACAAGAGCGGAATGATCTGCAAAGACGATGGAGCTTGAGCAGAAGGGCGGTCTTCGTTGCTGACCACGTCTACAGCTGCGCTCTTCCGACTTCTCTTCATCCTTCGAATGCAAGGGTGGCAGCAAAGGATAGTCGAGACATGGTATTACCAAAGTTTTCTCGGGCCCCAGTTCCGTCTTTGGTCCGAGACCACCGGGAAAATGGATACCGAAGGAGGGCGGAAGACTTGCCTTCCGTCCGGTCTCGTTGTGCCTCCTCCTTGGAGGAGGAGGGAATGGAGGCTGACTCAAAGACCCGTCGCACATTCCAGAAACACGAGTAGAAAGTTCCTGGAACCGGTCGGAGGCCACCTTCGCAGGCCTGGACCGTCGGGGGTTCCTGGTGGGGGAAAAGACGCATCCGTCACCATCTTTCCCTCTCGTCTTCTCCTACCTCAGCCTGCTGCAAACGGAGTGGCCATCCAGAAGCCCTGCGCACCTCTTCATGACGTCTTTCTCTTGAGCCTCAGAGAAGAGGATGCTTTCAGCAGCCATCCCCGAGGGAAACGTGATCCGCTGTCGAGTCTCCACTTGCAGCCGCTGGACCAAACATCGGACTGTAACGGAAAGATGGAAACCGGAAGCGTCTTCCTGGATACATCTGTAGACTTCTGTTCTGCGGAAAGAGCAGCACTGTTTCGGTCGCGACGTGATCTCTTCTGCTTTTGTTTCGAAGGCATCTCCAGAGACCACGGACAACTGGCATACACAGTCCATAAGCAACAAAGAAAAAGAAAAGAGTTCGAGAACGCCCAGCGGCTAACACAGAGATCTCTGACCGTCTTTGCTCCTGCTTGCTCCAAGGGTTCCGCCGCTGGCAAGGCCGTCTCTGCAGGGCGCGCAGGAGGTCGTCTTCTGCCTCAGGGTGGAACCAGCAAACGGCATGGCGCGAACCGCGGGACCACTGAATGTTCCCAGCTCATGCGGTTTCCCGTTACGCGCGCTCCTCATAGCCCGCATCACCTGATGGCATCTTCTGAAAGGCGCTTCACCCTCTTGAGCTCGACGCCCCCTTCCTCAGAGGCGCGTCGAGCTTAGTGCAGTCTCCGCCCCTGCTTTCGACCCCCACCTCAGGGTCAACCGGTTGTGAGTGGCACTTGGTATGAGGGTGCCGCGGGTTCAGGAGGTCTCTGCACGCTCCAGCGTTTGGGATAAAATCTCCTTCCCTCCCAGATTGCGTCCAGGCTGTCGAGCGCCGGAGGAGCGCCGCCCGTTCTTGAGGCGCTCCTGCGGCGGGGGCTGAAGCCTTCTCGTCCCCTAAACAAACAGTCGGTGTACCGAACCCTTACTTCAAAAAAAAACGGACGATCCTCGTCCCCTACCCCATTCTGTTCTCGTACTTTACTCTAGTTCTGTCCTCGTCCTTTGAGAAGGGAAAAGTCAGACATTCATCGCCAGAAAGGACGGCGACAAAAAATCTCCAGGGACAAAATTGAGGCCTCATTAGAGAATTAGAGAATGGATGCAATAAACAGGGTGGGGTGGAGCGAACTCAGGGCGATGGACGGGATTCCCTTATTCGCCTCCGGCGAACTACTACGCACCTGCGACCTCCCTGAGACTCCCTTTCACCTCACTTTCCGCGTTCGGGCCATCCCGCCGCCCATTTACCCGCCCGAGGGCGTCGGCGGCCACGCCGCTCTTTCACCCTGGAGGTTGCCGGTGCTCCCAAGCGGAAGGAGGTCGCCGGAGAGGGTCAGATCCTGAGCACCCGGCGACCCCCAGGGATCCCCAGGCTCGAACATGGACGCAGCGGTGCTCTTCCCTCGCTCCGAAGGGCACTGCTGGCCCAGATGCCGGCGCCCTGGTAGCTCGCTCGAACCAGGGTCTTCCGGGGGGCTTCACGCGAAGTCCTTGTTCGTGGTTTTGCGAGCCAACAGGGTCAACCCGATCGAAGGGGAACGGGGCAAGCCCAGAGGCGCCACCCGGACTGCGGGAAGGCAGGAGGTGGTTGGTCCGGTCTGCAGCAGGAGGGGACGCTCCTGGTCAGTGCCGTCAGGAACTCCCCCGCCGGCACACTCGCGGGCGCTCCGTTCCCAGGCAACGCGAGTGCTGCAGCGGTCGCCTCCCGCTGGAGTTCGCCGGATCAAGGGGAGGGGCCACGTGAGGCGCCTGAGGTTCAGATGACCGGGTGGTGGAATCCTCGCCAGGGTTGGCCCGCCCTGGGAAGCCTCACTAAGAGTCCCGGCGAGGCCCGCTAGCTCGGCTTCAGCTACGCAGCGGACACCCCTGAGGACACCGCCCTCCAGGACCGAAGCCGAGCAGATGCACAGGGGTGGAACGCGAGGGATGTTGCCACCTGGGAACCACGCGGGGGGATGGCGGAGGTGCAACAGGGAAGCCCTCCGGCGATGTGGGCTGCAGGGTGTTAAGCGACCCGTCCCAGGGCCCGACTCTGGGATGCCTGGCCCTGGGTCTCGGGAGAGGAGCGTCGGGCGTCGTCCTGGGTGTCCCAGCAGTCCTGCCAAGGTGCTGGGAGGTGCTGGCGGGAGTGGACCCAGTTTCTCGGTCATGGAGCCGGCCCGCGCGGGTTCCCAGTTGGTCTTTCCGGAAGCTGATTTTCGTGTCTCCGCGCCTCCGGTCACCCCTGTATCTTCCGCTGCCTCTCGCCTCTCTTCTTCATCGCTCTAGACCCCCACTGCTGGGTTGCGTCCCGCCTTCAACATCCGCTTAAGGATTTACGATTTGCTCCCCGAGGGTGCGTGGCCTAAGGGGTTCAAAGTTGAATCCCAGGGCCCAAAATCACCCCAGGGAGCAGCTTTCCTTCCAGGGACCAACTCGGCGGGCGCTCGTTTTGTGGTAATGTGAGCAACTCTGACCTTGAGATGACTCCGGAGGCGCCCTCCGTTGCTCAGTGGTGGGAAACTCTTTCGCTCAGCCTTCGTAGGTGCCGACTGGGGGGCACTCCGGCCGCGATCTTTGGTTGCAGCAGGAAAAGGAGAACCCGAAAGCCGGAGAAGACCGGGGCCGGCTCCGCCCTCCCAGTTGGTTGCCGGAGGTTCCTAGAAGGGCCGCGCCTGACGGACGGGTGGTCATAGAGACGAAGAAGGATCGAACTTCCTGAGAGACGGGGAAGGACTGCTGCCACAGCGGAGGCAGAGGTCAGGGAAAAAGCAGTCACAGGTGGACGCCAGTGGATCGAATGCCCAGGGTCCATCCCTCCGTCGAGGGAACCCACGTATTCCGTCACCCTTGGGTCATATGACCCAGGCTGCCACCCCTGGTGCAGTACCCAGGACCACACTTCCTCCTGGTCCCCGTTCCTGACACTTCAAGGGAGGCTGTCGAAGAACACCGCAGGGATCTCGACTTCCGCCAACGAGGTTCCAAGGAGAAGTCCTTTCGGGCGGTCGGTGGCAGTAGGAGGAGGTGGAAGCTTCATCCAGTTGACGCGCCGCCCAACATCCCAGCTGCTTCCCTTTTCCTGCGATCTCTCAATTCCCTTCCCACTTCGCGGGCTGGCGGCTGTCCTGGCTATCCCGCAAGGATGATCGACGTTGCGGCACGAGGGATTTTCTGGGCCCGCAGGGCCTTTCTCAGGCACTTCACGACCACCTTCAGCGAGCGGCGAATGGAGTGCCGCGGACGTGCGTTTCTTTCAGGCTCGTGCCGAAGGGAATCTTGAGAGGAGAGGGGACGGCAACGAAGTTCGCATGCCCTCTCCTGGGTCCGGCTTCCAGCTCTTTCGTCCTGTTTTTCGGGTGCGCCTGCGCGGGAGACGCCGCCCCCGTCCCTGGTGGGAGATTCCCACGAACCCCCAGCAACATGGAGGCCTCCTGTCCTTTTCCACGCCAGCCCTGGTGCCGCCGGCAAGTTCACCGATACAGCCGAATGCAGCAGAGGCCCGTATAGAGCGGTGCACGACGTCCTGCACGACGCTGTGGTCGAATTTCGTTTCATCTGGACGAGTGCGTTGGTCGAGCTGCCTTTTTTCTTCTTTCTCGGAAAGCGCGCAAGCACGTGGCTCATGCAGTTTGTTGTGCAGCGAGGGTGGTGGAGCCCAAACGACAGAGCTGCTCTGAAGTTGGCGAGGTGGCGACGAACCTCCGAATCCTTCCGCAGCTTTGGCTTCCTGGTGAATGTTCTACTGCCGTGGCGCTTGCGGCGCATCTCAGTTCCTATGCACGTTGCCATGTCATCAGCGCGGAACCCACAGGATCCGTACAGCGCGAATTTCTACAATGCGGAACGTATTCCGCGCTGTAGGAGTCTCTCAAACTTTTTGCTCTGAATTCAAGCAAAGGAGAGCTTTGACTTCTCTTCTTCCTGTTTCGAAATGAAATAAGAAACGCTCTGCTGTTAAACGTTATGCCGTGAGCTATGACGTAGGGCAAGTGAAGGAGCTCACGGATGGAATGCAGCCGCCAGTATGAGTGAGAGGCGTTGGTTCGGATATGAACGCTGTCTGGGCTGTGGCCTCTGGAGCCAAGATGAGCTGCAAACCTCGGGTAATTGACAGAGGTGCATGCCGTCACGCTCTGGCACAGCGTGCTATTTTGAGTGTAGACTGTGCTTCATGGTTCTGGAAGCCGTAGGTGGGCTGTGGAAAGTGGGATGTGGGATGATGCCGCAGTCACGTGGAGGGCGTGTCTGCGCTTGCAAATTTGGGGGGATGGGAGGGCCGGCTGTGAGTATGGCTGGCTGATGCTCAGAAATCTGGGTCATTCGAGGGGGGAGAAACATCGCAACCCAACAAGTGGAGTTTTTTCGTTCTGAACTTGATCGCCTTTGTTTTCCGGACAGAAGGAGAAGAGGATGGAAAGTCTGGTCCACCTGATTACTTTGGAGGAACCGCTTTGGTCCTCGACTGCCCTTCAGTCGCGACAGCTGTTGTCGAAGGCCCACTGGATTGTCATCAGGTGGATGCGAGCGTGCCCAGCTGGTAGAGTTCAACGTGGCGCTTCCGGGACATGACCTCAGTGCCGACACCCTGCTTCGGACAGGCAGTTGGGCGAGCGTTCGCTTCCACTTACCGCCACCAACAATCCAGGATGGCTTGCTGGTCAAGTCGCGTTGGGGACAACCCTCTACGCTTGTCGAATCGACCCCCATCTCGTAAATCGAGTTGCCAGATGATCTTGGGGTTGTCTTGAGCACCTCTGGGGCGTTCTTGATGTGGCATCCCACGTCCAGAATTCTATCCTGATCCCTTCTTCGTGGCAGAAGGCCCGGGTGACGACGGTCCGCCTTCCCTGCACCGTCTTCGCCATGTGGCTGCCACCGTGCCCATGGACTGGGGTGCGTACCTGGTGGTGCCGGGACATTTATTTAAAAAAATAAACAGCAAGTCAGAGGGGAATGGTATCATCTTAGAAACAAGAAATGTTAAAGGAAAAAAAAGAAGTTCATTCGGGATAACCCCCGGCACTCAGGTTGGCTTCCAAAAAATAGGTAACGGAAAGAGGGGACAATGAATAAATAAGGAAAGACGGCAGGGCAGGGATAGAGGTCGTTGGTCGCGCATGTTGCTTCCTTCCTAGAAGCGGTTCTGGATGGTGGTGATCTGCTGGTGGTTTCTTCTGGCAGATGAAGCCACCTTGCGGCTGTCCTCATGAGGGCTGCTGCCATGCTGGTGGCCTACGTTCGCTGCGAACGCGACTCCAGTAAACGGCGAGCTGTCACCGTGGCGCGGATGTAGCAGATGGTTGCGATCACAGCGCTCTTCTTCACCCAACTCCAGTGAACAGGTCCAACAAGCTCCGCAGCAGGTCCAACGCGGAGGGATCCTGCGGTCCACGAAGCGCCAAAGTGAGTCTCCGTCACAGGTCCTCCAGGATACTGCAGTCCAACAGAAGGTGCGGGAGCGATTCCATCGCCTCTCACCTAAGACAATTCGGGGAGGCAACTCCCGCGGAAACCAGGTTACTGTGCTGGCTGCGCTGGAATCTCGCCAGTGAGGAAACTGCAAGACATCCCGTTTATACTGGAGCAGGAACACCAAGGTGTTCAGGCAAAGGGAAGGGATCACGAAGGGGGTACACCAAGCAGTTCATTGCAGTGGAATGAGCTGCTGGAAATCTTACAGGAAGACCTTGAATGGTCCCCAGCGCTGAAGAACAACAAAGCCCTCCCCCTAAAGTGGTAGGAGTCGGCACCCCTGCTGTTGCACTGGGGTCTCCTGTGCAACGCCCGCCGGTCTCACTGGATCCGGGGGTTTTAACTACTGCAGGTGCGGAGAACGGAAATCCCAGCTCCCTTACCTGCTCGCAAACTGTGTTGTTCTCCGGTTCCCGTGGCTGCATTATGCAATGGCCCTTGGCTCACCGACGGACAATCCCAAGGACATGACGAAGCGCTTCTTCGCGATATCCTTTCGCCTGCCGCGTCCCCACCAGCTCTTTGCTGCATACGCGGGATTGTGGCAGCCTGGAGCTACGTGAGATGAGGACGGCGTGATAGGAGACATACTCTTGCCAACATTCTGGAATGGATTCAGAGGGCACCCTCCGGCAGACAGAGATCCCTTCCCGTGACTCCCAGAGTTTTCCTTTTCTATGACTGATTTTCATTTTATTTTTATTTTTGTTTGCTCCTCCCCCCCTCCGCTGTCTAGGCGAACTCGCCGGCCTGCATGCCGGTTACTCGGCAGGTTCCGAGCATTTTCGGACAATGTAGGGTCGACTGCCCTACACATGTATGTTTTTTATTTTTTATAATAAACATCTCGGCGTGATAAACCAAGCAGTTCACTCCACCGAAGCAGTCCCTTCGCCAGGCAATGCGGAGCGTCGTCGTCCATCAACTTGCTCGTCTTGCAGCTGTCCAGGAGTTTCTCGATTCCTGCCATTTTGCAGGAGAACTCTCGCTCCTTCGGTTGGATGCTGTCATTCCTTTCCCTGGGGGCAGACAGTGCTGCGCCGAGGGGTAAGAAGACTATCCGGGATCACTGAGTCTAGTCCTGCAAGAGATCTTCCAGCAGTTTGTGTAGGGGATTCTGCAGCTACCGCACTTCATCTGAGCTCATTTCCAGAGTGACAACCCAGAACTCCAGAACCTCCTGCTGCCAGGCGTTCCAGTTTATGGGGCATCCATGGACTAGGTGCGCTATGGCGGTGGTCTGGCAGCTTCTCGTCCCATACGGCTTCCTCTTCTTCTCGCTCCTCCCACAGCCACAGAGCTCAGTTGAGCCGCGCGATTGGCTCTCTCAGCCTAAAGACCGCAGGCAGTCTCCGGAAATTGGGGCATGGGCTGACCGATGCATGATGCAGCCTCACGTAAGGCTTGGCTTTACCTTGGTCCAGGTACCTTATAAGCACGAAAATGAGGAGTACACGATAAGAAGGGTAGAGGGATTCGAACTCTTTGGGGACATGGCTGAGGAAGGAGCAGAGGGTGAACGAAGGTTCAGCGAGTGAATTGGCAGACTGGTAGGGTGGGATAGATCGGCTTGATAGTGATCATGGAGGAATGGTTTGGTCCGTTTTCGCGTCGTCCTAGTGTCTGGGCGCTGAAATGACACGGAAAAGAGCTCTCAGCCAGGGAGGAGCCGATGCGCTGCTCCTATTCCGACCCAGTCGGCGTGATCACACGGGTAGCAGTCCCCGAGGGCACCGCAGCGGATATCCCGCGTTTGCATGCCGCCAGACAGCTGATCATTCGGCGGCAGGCAATGACGGGAACTGGTGGGAGACAGCTCCAGGGAGGGATGTGGGGGCGCGGAAGACATGTGGCGCTTGGAGGTCCAGTCAGGACAGAGGTAAGGAGGCGACGCACGGGAGGGTAGAAGGGGTCCCACCGGCATGCTGGTGGTGCTGAAGGAGGGGATGCTATCTCAGGTCGAACGGGCAGGGAAGCTGGACAGCAGCTGCATCCCGGGAGGTGCCTGCGGCACAGCGCACCAATGAGAGCAGCCATAGGCAGGCGCCGCATAAGTAGGGCAGACAGCGCCCGGGCAAGTCCCGGGCTCGGGTGGCGAGAATTCCCTCCGGGTTTCGTCCCTTTCCTTCCGGCTTTGCTTTTTGGTTCCCAAGGGGTGCTGAAGAACCGCTCACACCTCCCCGAGGGGAAGAGGGAGAGCACGGAGCTCCTTGACCCCAGACGAGGATGCATGTCACTCTTCAAGTTACAGGAGACCCCGGAGGGACTGCCCTACGGATACAGGAAGGGAAGGGCCCCAAGGAGGCTCGGAAGGAATTTCTCCCACGGAGGGACCCTCCGTTCTTTGTTGCTCCCTCTGAAGAAACCCCCGGAGGGACGCTTCCCACTTTCTTTCGCGCTTCTTCGCTCTCTGGGAAGGCGACTCTGGGAGGGGGGTATCAACTGGCTCCCTTTTCACCACCAAAGGGGCATCCCTGGAAGGAACTCGGAGGGCCAACTTTCAATTCTGGAAGCCAATCGACGGCAGGGCAGCATTCAGGTGTTCACGGTCTCCATCGGTGCCACGTCCAAAGTGAACTGGGGTCAACTGGAGCCATCCTACGCGGGAAACCGAAAACCCGTGCGACCCGCCCTCCACGTTCTCGCCGACGGCCGACGCTCCCCCTTTTCCCCCTGGGCAAGATTCGAACCCTCATTGAGCGGTGCCGCAGCTGCGCGGAGACCGCCGACGCGGACAGTTCTTCTCCCGACTCCGGGTCCGACCTCCCTCAAAAGGACGCACACGGGCAAGCGAGGGTCGCCCAGCATGGCCGGACCGAGGGAAGAAATGCCATCACGAAAGGTTTTGACCTGGTTACGCTGGAACGCCAACTGGAGCTCACAAGCAGGATAAATGCTGGCGCCGCGGTTCCCAGGACTCCGTCCGCTGTCCTTGGGAAGAGTCTCGCAGGTCGGCTGCTCCTTCTGGGAACCGGCGTGGGACTCCAAATGAGGCCTCTTTTCGGTGCGGCCGTACCCTGCGGGCGACCTCCCTTCGTTGCGCCTCGGGCTCCAGCGTACGACAGGCTACCATGATGGCGAGAAGGCGCCAAGGCGTCGTGGTCACGGTGCCTGCCAGAAGTCTGGCGCGCGCGAAGGATCGTTCCAGCAGGTCCTCGGCGGTATATTCCGGGAGCGGTCCACGATACACCGCAGCCCTTGGAAGGAGCCGCCAGAGCTAAGCAGGGAAGTGGCAAACTTGGGGCCGTTCGGGGATGCAACCACCCGGAAACAGGGTGTCGGAGCTGGTAGCACCGAAAAAATCCACTGAACCACTCGCGCTCCTCCCTGAAGGGAACACCAGAGTGTCTAACATGAGGGGGGAGAGGGTGAGAGCGCGCGACTTGCTCTTCCATTTCACCCCGAACCGCTTCCTCTCAGGAAAAGCGGACGCCACTGGTCCCGGACGGGAAAACTCCGTGTGCGTTTCCAGGGAAACGGAGCGGCGGCTCCAGATCACCACCCCGTTTTCCGGATGCGTCTCAGAGTCGCCGGAAATGACCGTGAAATGGCGTGCAGGGGGAGAGCTCCCGGTACCATCTCAAGCGCCCCATCGGAAGGATTGCTCCGCAGCGTCCAGTTCCTGGAGATCCCCCTGAAAGAGCTGGCGCAGATGGCGACCTGCCTCCCCTCTATAAGCAGGGTGAAAGTGAACCTCCCTACACCTGCTTGGGGAGATCGCGCTTCCCTCAGGCTTCTTTGGCATCGTTTTTCCTGCTGCCCTCCGGACTCCGGTGGGCCCACTCCAGAAGCTTCTTGGAAGCGCCTCTTAGTGCACCGCCACCAGCCGCGCCGCTGCTTGCCGCCTGCACGGAGTCTCCAGAAAGGCCAGGACGACGCTCCCACTCCGCCCCATGCGCTTCCTGCGGGTCTCAACGAGACGGTCCCACCTAGGAACCATGCAGGAAAAACTTGGAGCGCCATCCAGGAAGGGTGCGGAGGGCCCTCCGCAACAGCTGGTGATCCCACCCCCCTCTCCCCCTCCAGCACAAGTTCTATTCCTTTCTTTCATTCTCCTCCTCCCTGCTGCCAGGGAGTGGTGGACCTCGCCGGTCTGCCTCTTGGAGTCCCGGAAGAGTCCTGCCGCTGCTTGTCTCCACCGACTTCTCGAGCTCCAAGAACACTCCGGCGCAACCGGGCGACGGAGGGACGCCTGCGAGAGATGACGGAGCTGCCTACCGGAGTGGGCACCTTCGCCCTCCCGCCTGTGGCGGCCACGAGCAGGCTTGGGACGAGGGTGGGATTCCTCCGCAGCTTCCAACAAACTTCTCGCCGAAATCAGCGAATGACCGCGCGCTGACTTTCGGGTCAAAACAACTCCCTACGGGAAGGGAAGGAGGAAAAGGCGGCTGATAGGAGCGGAAGCGTCCTCGGGAGAGCATCCATGGCAACGCTGCGCGGCAGAGGGACCAGCCAGGGAGGGCCGCCTGAGTCCCTCCAGCAGACCGCCCTCTTCATGAGGGATGCTGGGAAGGCTCGCCGAACTCCATCCCACGCCAACAGGAAGGCGCTGCCTGCGAGTCAGCGCGCGGGAGACAGCACGGGAGGGACGCCCCACACGGCCGCATCCCGATGTCTCGGTGGGCGTTGGCGCAGCGGGACAGCGCGCATTCCGTGCTGGTTTGTTTCGGCAAAAAAAAAAATCCCCTCGCGGGGGGGAGAGTCCATCCACACATCCCCGCCTGCTGACCTTCCGCACCACCCACCGTCTGCGCAGCCGCCCGGAAGCACACCGAATGTGTCCTCACGCAGGAATACCCACAGCAGGGATCTCCCCCTCCGGGACTCCGAGATTTCCTGGCGCCCCTCAAAGACGGCCACTGGGACGCTCGCGGCACCCGCAAGGGGTTCGGAGTTTCTCCTGAGGGACGGCTTCCAGACAGCCGGCCCCACTGGTCCGTCTTCACGTGACTTGCCCGCGTCCTCGACGGCTTTCAGCGGCTCTAAGGCGAGGGCCCCGAGCAAGGGCGCCGGGGATGCGCCCCGAGCGCCTGGAAGCCCCTAGTCCTCCCAGTCCTCCGGAGAAAGGGAAACCCGGGCGCTAGTAGATCGATCGCGATGATTGCCGACGCCATCCGTCACCATAGCGATCCTCCGCGTCCGCAAACGAGAAGACGTGGGAGGGGCGGGACGACGGGACACGCAGCTACCGCCAACGGCGTAGTCGCGATTACCTGCCTGAGGAGCAGCATCCCGTGGGTGATGCATCTCCGGGTGCTCCGCGAAGACCGTTCAGGGACTCTTCCGCCCTTCGGGAGGGAACTGACGGTGTCGCACGCCCGGTTGCCCCGGGACGTTTCCAATGCGGAGCTACCCATCCGAAGGGCGTCTTTGCAGTTCTCCTGGGGCTCTTCGGAATTCCCGGACGCCGCCGGGGTCCGGGAATTGTGAGGAATGTCACGTGACCGCGCTCCAGGAGCGGGCACCCTTCCCTGCGGAGAGCTCAAGGGCTCTCGGCTGCGCGCGCCCGGAGCCACCGAGACCGAGGGGTACCGTTTCAACAGCAGTCGCGACCGCGACCTTGCTCTGCACCCGTGGAGGCAAGGAGACGCCGTCGCCGCCGCCTCCTTCCGGGAGGGTCGCGGAGAGACGACCCCGTTCGGCACATCCGAACCGGCATCCCGCAGAGGGTTCAGAGGACACCGGGAAGGTGCCTTGACCTCGAGCATCTCTGCAGCCCTCCCTTCGCTCGGCCTTTCGCTTCTTTTCGCTCCCGCCTGCGGACAAGGACTTGCTCCGCGACTCAGCGGGACGACTTCCCGCACGATGAGGTCCCCTATGGAACGCACCTGGTTGGGGAAGGCACGTGAGAGAGCGAGGCCGCGCGTGCTGTTGCCGCTCTGCCGCAGGGACCACCGACCGAGCGGCGTGCCCGGGAGAGACGGACAGGCCGCGCGTCACTGGTCGCCACAGGCGCCGAGGGTCCTGGCATCTTACGGGAAGGTGAGGGAGCGCCCCTCTGCCTGCGGATCCCTCGGGTCAAGGACCCTGCCTTCCCGGGCTGAAAAGATCTCTCCCGGGCGGGGCCCGAGGATGGAACTCCTGGGGCATCCCGACGGACGGGCGGGACTCCCACCGAACTCTGCGGGCAGTATGTTCGCGGCGCCCACTCTTGGAGCTCCGGGCAGCCGCGCTTCCTGGAGCGCGGCTGCCCCGGAGGATCACGTGGGTCCGACGCTTCGGGAACTCGGAAAGAGATGTCGTTCGGCACGCCGGGTGGGTCGCCTTCCCCCGCCCGCGCCGGCGAGCCTGTGGCAGCAGAAGTCACGTGACCTTCCGTCCTGCGCGGGCGGCGCCCGTCGGGGAGGCCTCCGATCGCCCGGATCGTGGGAGGTGCGGAGGTGGAAGGGGGGACAGTACGGCCGGGTGGCAGGCGCAGCGCATGTCAGGCAGACCACTGAAAAACCTCCGCAACTGGTGGTGGCCTGCATCCTGTCCCAGACGCCAGCCTGACTAGGTGTCCCAGGGTGAAGGGAAGGCGCGGGCGCCCTCTCGGCGCCCGCGCCTTCCCATGGACGCTGCGCAGCAGACCGAACGAGCGTTCAGTGTTGTCCCGAGAGAGGTCGCCGCCCGACTTCCGGGTTCCTTGGAGCGCCGGATCGGAAAATCCGCAAGAAGCAGGAGGGTCGGGTCGGGGGCGTCCGTGCCCAAGCGCTGCCCGCTCATAGGATGCGTGCCGGAAGAATCGGATGGCCCGCGGCGAGAGAATCCCCGAGGAAGTACGGCCTCGTCGCGACCTCGAGCCGGAGGCAAAGAAAGTGGGACTGCGACAGCTTGCGCCCTTTCTCCTGAGGTGTGTGCGCAGTGGGCGGAGTCCCGAAGGGAACTTTGATCTCTTGTTGCAAGGTCGCGATCTGACCTTCCGCACCGCTCGATGCGCTTTTCGGGATGATGGTGATCGAAGCAGGAAGAAGAAAAAAACGAGGGGACGCCCCAGCCCCGGAGAGCTGAATCCTCGGCTGCAAGGTCACGGAGGGAGCAGAAAAAATCGTCTTTTTTCAAAAACCTTCCTGCCAAGTGCCAACTGCCGCGATGGTAGGCCGAGACCGTGGGCTTCGAGAAGGCCGCGCGACCCTTCGGCACCGATGTCGGTCCTGTAGGTGCGCGTGGCTTCTGCGGAGCCGCAGAGGACGTCGAGAGGGAAACCGAAGAGAAGAAGGGAGAGGAAGCCGGCGGGCTGCCACGCGTCTCGAGGCTCGAGGGGGGCAGAGGGCACTGGATGGGCAGCGGAAGGCGGCACGCGTGTCCACCGCTTTCTCGAAAAAGGCAGGCGGCGGGGAGCGCGGAGGCTGAGTGAGGCAGCTCCGCCAGGCTCCATTTTCTGTGGAGTGGGGGAGATGCGTCTATGTCCCTCGGAAATTAAGTGCAGCAGAACCCGAATAGTTTTCCCTGTACGAAAGAGGGTTTGGTAAGTGCCGCTAGCTTAAGACCTTGCTGGAGACAAGTTGCACCGTGGGACATCATGGTGGCGCCAACAGTTGAAATCTAAGGGGAGATAAATGGGAGCCAGATATCCTTCGTCAGTGTCCAACAGGCCTTCTCATAAAAAGAACGAGAATTCCGTAATCTAATTATAAAAACAATTCGATTACAGGTCATCTCAAACAAGAGCCACTGGTTTGCAATGTGTGAAGCCTCCTAAAAGAAGAGAAAGAAGAAGAGGAAAAGGAAAATGGAGAAAGAGAAAAAGAGGAAGAAAAGCAAGAGGAAAAGAAAGAAGAATAAGGGAAGGAGGAAAAAGAAAATGCAGGAGGAGAGAAAAGAGAAGAAGAGGAAGAATAAAGAGAAGAAGAAAAGAAATCAAATTTATAAACTTTTTCCTGCTGCAGCTGCAATTCTTAGTCTGGAACCGACTGGAAATCTTCGAACCCCTTGGCAGTGAGCACGCGCTGACATCGGTCGTTAGTAGCAACCCCTCTCCCAGGAGGATCAGAGGTCAGACGACGATCTCCTTCTCGGGCGGCAGCGGGCATCCGTGTCGATGCGCTGCAGAAAGCCCGAAAACGCGAAAAGGGGCAAGGGTCGTTCGAGAAGAATCTCTGAACGCCAGCATCACGGTGCATGCGCCGTCCAGCTTTACACAAGCGCAGCTCAGTCGTTAAGAGGCTCTCTGCGCCGGCGGCTATTCAGCTGACGTTTGGCTCTTTCGAGCGCGGGTTGACGGAGACGCAAGCGTCAGTGGTACTTGAAAAAGATGGGCTCGATGCGAGGAAAATAAACGGAAGTGGACCAGTTTTGTAGATCAGGTTTCCGTCCCTTATTCTCCTTAGGAACGCTTGATGAGATTAGCATGCAGATCTTCTCATTAGTGACCCCGGAAACGTGGTGGGCTGCAGCATACATCAACCGCCAATAGCGAACCAATCGTTTTGTTGCGTTGGTCGCTCTCCAAGATTTCGTTTTAGATAGTCTGCGGCTCGCTGCCGGCGCGATGTGGCCCAATTAACGGCAAGATGTCGCTGACATTGGGCATCTCGTGTTTCCGTGAAGACTTCATCCTTTGAGCCAAGGTGAAAGTAGCACTTGTTCGGGTCGGTCACGGATCCCGCATCTGGAGCGGGATGGAGCTGAATCATCCTTAAGGAAGAAGAGGAGGAATCCGGAGAAATCGATTCCTACCCCACCACGATTCATGGTTGCCATACTCGACCTGCTCAGGGATGGATGACTGGAGATGTTGCGATGTCGTTTTCTCAGAGACGTGAGGATGCTGAATACGAAATGAGATGATTCGTCGTGTCTAATGCAGTTAAATTCTTTCAGATAAGAAGCAGAAGAGCAAACACGATAAAAGGTAAACTGCCTATCATTAAGTAGGGCTCGTGACTTCTTTCACTGACATTGCGCCATTTGCATCAATCTGCTCCATTAGCGCAATCTCCCTCGCGTGAATGAACCGTATAAAATCCTGATAAATTCTCTCGAGCAGTATCTGGAGTCCCACCCCATTTTCGCTCCCCCTTTGCCGTAAGGGCCATCCATGGACGAAGAGGGTTACCCTCGGAACGAAGTGCAAAGCAAGAACCTCTCGCGATGCTGCAGCTCGTACCGTGGGCTGTTCGGCGGCCCTTCGCCCCGTGACGCGCTGAACCAACGCGCACCTTCGAGTCCCTTCAAAGCCTCTGAGCGTCGTGCCAGCAAGGCTGTCGGATGGATGGCTGCAGCTCCGTCTCCCCATTCCTGGACGACAGTGCAGTTTCCTTCTTGCCCCTGAATGACCACATGCTCTGGACGCACTGCACTGAATCCCGTGCTGTGGTCGCTGTACCGCAGGGAAAGTGCAGTGCCCTCCGGAGGCTTTCTAAGCCCCTAGAGAGGTTTTCACAAAAAGGGGGTCGGCTGCGTCCCTCCACCGCAAAACGGGAAGGCGAAGGGAAAGGTCCGCTGGGGAAGCGACTCCTCACCCTAAGGCGTCCCCTGCTGATCCTGAAAACCTGTGTCTTTGGTCCCTGCTGCCAAGGAGGGTCATCTTGTTCTTGGTGAGGCTGTGAGTCTGGTCCTCGCGCTTCGAGTTGCGGTAACGGACGAACCCCTGAGTTTGCTCCCGGGGAGGCCTCGGGCGGTGGCCAATGATAGCTGCACTCCCGCTGTCCCACGGTCTCGGTGCCTTCGAAGCCGCCGTGCTCTGCCGCCTCCCCGAGGAAGCGGAAGCGGCGCCGCTCTACAGCTCTCGGCCGGTGATGGCGGCGTCCGTGAGCCTGCTGCTGTGGGAGGGACCCTTCTGCTCTCGGAGACGCCAAGCCGTTCCTCGCCCCCGCGCCTTCGCTCGAGGTGAGCCTGCTCCAGCTCCTGCTCATTTCGGTCGCCCCCTCCCTTCTCCGCTTTCATCCCTCCTCCGGCAGCCAGTCCTGAGGGGGGTTATCACAGCCTCCCGCAACTGCTGCCGACTGGGAGAGCGCCGCGCCGGGGAGGTCCTCCCCCACCTGCTTTGATGGTGCACTAGTGGAAACGAGGTGGCGCCGGCACTGGCTACACTATCTGATCCGGATCGATCCCATTCGGAACCCTCTTCCCCAATCGGCATCGGTTAACGGGGATGGCCGGTTCCCTCGGGAGCGGATGGGACTGATCCCCCCACAAATTAGCGGAGCCTTTGCGCCCCGGTCATCCCACCTTCCAGGGTCTCCCGGGGTCGCTCCTCTTCGTCCTCAGGGATCGCGACCCTTTTGGTCTGACGTGACTCATTGGCTGCGGATGTTCCTCCCCGGTTCGTCTGCCTCTTCTCCGTGCAATATAACCCTGCTGACCAAACAAAGACCTCCCCTTACTAAACTGAAACGCTCCTCGGCGTTCTCCCAGCGCTCCTTTCTTCTCTCCTTCCATCGACACATCTCGAATCCGAAGAAGATGCCTTTTTTCTCCACTTGCGCTGCTAGTCCGGGTACTTAAAGGGTCTCCAGAGCATCTTGCTCCAGAGCAATAACCAAAGGCCCTCTTCGGAGTCCAAGTCGAGCTCGCGGCCTCCGCTCGTGACACCGAACGTTGCGGGTTCGAACCCCCCGTGCACGAGCTATTCCGAGAACGGCGGGGCGCGTCACGGGTTCCGAGTCAACCCCCCCAGGATGACTCTGGTTGACTCAGATGACTTCGGGTTTTTCACCCGGTCTTGCCGAGGCATTTATTATAAGAAATTATAATAAAAGTCGTAAGATTTACATAGTCGTGGCAGAGTGCATGGCACCACCACTAGTGAAGGACTTGACAAAAACCGGTATGCAGACTGGTGAGATCCTCTCCAGCGGCAAAGGGGGAGGGTAAGCCACAAAAAAAAAAGCAAAAACAAAAAAGAGAAAAGAAAAAAGGGGAAGGGGGAAGTATTTTGGGAAGGGCAGAGGAGGGATCACTGTATGTCTGGAGACGTCCTCTGTATCCTGTCCGGGATGCTTACAAGTTCTGTATTTTTTGGTTGCCATTGGTACCATAGGATGGCCATCTTCAAAGAGATTTTCGCCCAGTGGATAGCATCCCAGCTATTGTGGCTCCTTTTTCTGGCATTCCAGGTTGCCACGATTCCGCGTACACAGAAGAGAACTGCTAGAGATGCGGCTGGGGGCAGGGCGTCACGCATGAAGAGATGCCGGAAAATGTTCTTGGGGTCGCCTACCGGAATTTTAAGGATCAATGAGAGTCGACCCCATAGGGCTTGAAGGCCGATACAGTCTATTAATAAGTGCGGGAAGGTGTCCTTCTCACCACACTTTGTACAATTGGCATCTATACTCCCCCGTGTCCACGATCTGCTTTGCTTGGGATTCCCCAATGCAACATCAGTAACGCCACCTTTTGCCAATTGAAGGGGAGGGTGCCACTGTCCCAACACGCTGGGGGCTACTTCACCTCCTGCGGAAGCATCTTGAGCAGCTCGCTTCAGCTCATAAGTCCTTTCGGCGGGACACTGGGGATCGCAGCGTACGCTAGCTTCCGAGTTGCCCACACGCTTAAAAGTTTTTTCCTGCTTCCGATACTACAGGACACTTTCTATCTTGCCGGGAGGCCACCGTCCCTACCGTTTTCCTGAGAGGACAGAACTGTGACAAAGGGGGTGAACGAGGCCCACAGCAGTCTGCGTGGTTTAGTCACGATCTCCTGCAGAGGCCGTCGAGCGTGCCTCCCTTTCCGGAGACAGACATACCCTGCCTCGCTCGAGCCGTGGATCTTTCCCCATGACGAAACTGGGTCCTGAAGCCAGGCAGTTCTTGGGGAGGACGGAGATCCATGTGCTCTCCTGCACCAAGGCAACCAATTGATGCAACTTCCAGGGATACCTGCTGACTTGAAGAGTGAAACACCCTCGGGTGACGTGGACGGTGCTTCAAGAGCTTCCTGAGTCCCCCTTCAGGGAAACGGACGGTTCTCCAGCACCCCTTCGGAGTCGAAAAATAGACAAATCCGAAAAAAAAGGCTCGAAGAAAAACTAGAGCGAGCAGAAGAACAAAAGAAGATTTGTTGCATTGAACTGCGATGATGGAGTGCTATAGGGAGGGATCGGGAAGTTCCGAAAGCTGCTGAGCTCTGCAAAGCCCCCCCGACCTGGTGTACTTGGAGTTCCTCCATGGTCGGCATGGCAACTCCAGTCCAAGTGGATGTTGGCCAAACTCTTGTTGGATCGTCGCCGCAGCGGTTCGCTGCTGTGCTGCTGCATTCTTCCTCTGCGCGCGCGCGCCCTGCTCGTGCGCTTCCACGCTCACATTCTCGAGGGCGGAACGCTTCAAAAGGAAGGGCACGCATGCGTGCGTGCGTGTTTTAAGAGAAAAGGAGAAAAAAAGAAGTAAACAACGGGACCGACCACGTTCGTTCCTGACTCGGACGGATCGAGTAGCGGAGCAAGCAGAGCCGGCAAGAGCGTTGGCCAGCGCCTTCACACTTGAGAGGAGCCGTTCCTGTCGCCGCACCCACCGCCGCCCGCATCCACACTCCCAGTGCAGCCACACTTCGGCACGCGTGGAACAACAACGGAAGGAAGGAGGAGGAAGGACCAACCCAGGTCGACCACCGGCACTTTCCCGCATGCTGCTCGGAGTCGCCCGCCGGTGCGGCCGGCAGGGATGCGGAGGGTTTATCCCTGGCTACAAGCTTCGCGCCAAGAGTGCACCGGAAGTGGCACTCCCGTGTCGAGAACGCGGACGCACCCCCAAGACACTTTCCTTCCCCTTGCCAAGTCCTCTAGGCTACGAGAGCTTCAGGCCTGACCGACCCGAAGTGACCCCCCCTCCGTCGCGGGAATCTGGTGAGGGCAGGTCCATTTGATCCGCCGGCAGCTTCTCCTGCTTCGCGCGGAAGGAGCTGCCTCTTTGAGCGGGTGGTCGTTAGTCCCCCCTCCCCCTTCGTAAGGGTGCAGACTTCGTGCGAGTGGCGCCCTGCGCTGAGCATCCCCGGCGTGGCGCTCCCACGACCCCTGTCGAGTCCTCGTGCCCCTGCGCTACGTGGAAGGAACCGGGAAATTCGTTTTCTCTTCCCGGTAATACCGCGCGAGCACCGGATGTGCAGCCGGGACAGGAATGAGGTTAAGTAAAGCAGCCCGGAGCGTCAAGAGGCGAGAGCTTGAGGGATCCCGCGAATGGTCCCGGCACTCCCTCCTGACAGTAGTTGCCCTCTCGCCCACTACTCGCAGCTGAGCTGGAAATCCCGCTCTCGATGATGAAGACGGATGAAGAAGACGTTGCTCGGGAACCGAGCATGGCGGCGATGCTTCTGAAGAGTGGTGTTTGCGTCCTCTGTATGGGGTTCAATGCCTTCTCAGGCTGCAAGAGGTCCACGGAGACGGAAAGAACCCCTTGCGCTGCGGCCTCATCAATGCCAGATCCTCATGGAGACGGAATAGGCAGCGCCGAGTTTCCGATGACAACAGGGAAAGAGCAAAAATTCTCGCGGATTTCGCGACCAAAGTGGAGAGCCTTTTTCTGAACCCGCCGATTGGGTCACCACTGCCGCCAATGTCTCATGTAGGCTCCAGACGTGCAGAACGATCCCCTTGGGCGCGAGTCGCTCGCCAGTACTTTACTGCCAAAGGTGTGCAACGTCATCCATGCAGCACTCTCTGCAAACAGCGAAGGAGGAGCAGCGAGTGGTCAATGAAGCCGAAGATGGCGCCCAAGGGAGACAGCGTTCCCTTCCTGCAGCAGCTGAGGCTCGACGGTGGAGCCTCTTGGCGAAGCAGCGTGCCTCGGAAAGGGAAGGAAAGTGCAGCGACGAGGATGCTCCGACCGACGTGAGACACGCGGACGCAGCATCCTTTGCCCCGGGCGATTCCTACATTTCCAGAGCTGTTGATCACATCTTCCCATCCAGAGGATGGACTGGACAGGGACGAAGGCTGCACATGCTTTTTGTAAGCCAAGAGGCAGGAGTGGTCACTGAAGATCGAAATCACGCGACATGGGAAAAGAGTCCGCTTTTCCTTCTTGAACTCTGACTTTCCGCTCTCTCGGTCGGCTTTCAGAGTTCCTACTCCTCTCTTTGATCGCGCCGATCTCTGGATCGCTTCATCCTCGAGGGAGAAAGGGCATTCAGGGAAAGAATCCAGTCGAAGATTCGTACAAGGCCGAGGGTCGCTTCCCAGAAAATCTCCGCGGAGACGTTGCCTCCAGCAGCCAGGGACGTCGCTAGGCGAGCACCTTTACCTCTGTGTCCCTGAGGCCACGGAAAACTCAATCTTAGGTTCCTTTCCGGCACTCGTGCTACGAAGAACAGAGGTCGTCGGCTGAAGAACTGTGGAACAAACGATCTGCGCGTGCAGAATTCTTAGCAGTAGGAGACACCACTAGCATTGGGAAGGGAAGTCATCGCAGCCTCTCCCAGTCCAGAACCGGATTTGAGAATCCTTCATCTTCTAGCATCTTTGATATGCATGGCAAAGAGTTTTCTGTTGTGGTGTTGCAAACAGTAAAAAAAGCTTCTCCTTGCTTTGGAGACGGAGGAACTGCCTGCCTATAATCCTCTTCGTGCATTCCTTCGCTCATTATTATGAAGCGCTTATCGTTCCCTCGATTTGAACATCTGAAGAGTCTTCGCCCCTGTGCATGCATGTTGGCACATCGGCAGTTTGCAGCAGTCCCCCCCCCCCCCCCTGATTGGTCGGCATGCGAAAATCCACTGTTCTTCCTTCTCAGTAAGTTGAGACACTCTCTCATCAGCTGAGTAGACCTTCTGGTTTCTCGGCGACTCCTTTTCCCCTTCTCAATTGCGCTTATGGACATTTTGGAAGTTTCCCATTTGGCACTGCCGGAAGTCCGTTTCGCCGAATGATTTTCTGTATTTCCCTGTTTGCAGAGGGATGGCTCTGCGAAAGAACTCATGAAGAATCCCCGTGATGGAGGCGGCGTCGCTCCACGGTAACTTTCCTGTGGGGAAGAGCGCGAGATTCACGTGGAAGGTCAAACGGTCTACGACAGAGCGCTCAAAGGCCGAATTCGGGAAAGTAAGCAATAGAGCCGAGTGTGGCCAAAAGAAAAGAGAGAACGTGTTCCAAGGAGGTTTAATTTCCTGTGGACAACGTCAAGAGTGTCCTCCGTTCTTATCCAGGGTGCCGATCGGGTTTCCTCCCGCGCATCTGGAATCGCCTCCTCCTAGAACGCGTTTTTTAAAACCGTGTTCGGAGGACCGAGGTCAGAACGGAACGACCACAGCCGCTAGGTCTGCGTGTTGAAGAACACGCCACCCAGAAGTCCACCACGCAGAGGTGTGCAAGAGGCAACAGAGGGCCTCGAGGACGCTGAACGGACGCATGCCTTGCCGGGTGACTCTTGAGCGGAAATCCAGGGAAGCATCGAAGGACGCAAAGTCCTTCCATCCATTCCCGCGAAGTCTTTGACGGTGGTTCCGTCCGTGCTTCCCACTCCCGCGTGAAAAGCGGACACCCTAAGAGAGTAAACATCCCTGAGTGAGCCGTTGTTGTGGGTAGCAACCAACTTGAACGGTGAGGCAAGCGAAAACGCACTCTGATGGAAAAATTTGGATAGAAGGAATCGAAGGCTTCGGATGAGAATGAATTGATGAGTATTTATGATGAGTTAATTCCGGAAAAATCTTAAACAACATTTCAAACCCACTCTTCTTCCCTCCTCTCCCTCACATCTACCCGAAAGAATGGACTCGTGAATGTACTGTTAAAGGTTATGGTCATCCGTGGACATGCTAATGACTCTGGTCACAGTGAACTCCCTCAAACAACAGGCACCCCGTCAGCTTCAGAAACACAGCTCATTTGGGGCTCTGAAAAGCTCCTGGGGATCAGATTTTCTTTCCGTGGGTCTCTGAACGTCTGGGTCCGTTCCCGGTCCTTTTGTCAACAAAACGGCTCCGCAAAGAGAACAAAAATTCGTTCAGAATCCAGCACAGCATCCTTGCAAGGATGAGACTCCTCAATCCAGTGTAAATCAGCGAGGACTTTCAGCGAAGTTTCTGCTTTCTATTCCACGGAGGTTTGGAACGCACGAGAGTCTTCCACTGAAACGCGGGCCTGGATGACTGGAGGCTGCGCCCAGATGCAACAGTCTAAGACCAAGACTGCTAACGCGGCAGATACTAGCAGCAGCAAACAACTCCTGTCCACATCAGCAACCAACAGAGGGAAAAGTTTGATGTCCCGTGCAGCATTGCATCGGGTGGACACTCTTTTGTGGTCTTTTGTGGACTCCTCTGCTTGTCCGGCAACTGAAGCTCCATCTGAATGCAATCGATGGCGGAGCTGCTGCTCTTCTTCCGAACCCCCTCCCCCCATCTCTGGTTCTCAAATCGATTCCTCTCCCCAAGGACAGGAATCTTGCCTTTAGGGAAGTAGTGTTTCTTCCGGCGCAAGGTGGCGCCACGCGGCTTGGCGCATCACGAAGGGTCTCCACCGCTCTTATAGAAGGAATACCCATCCCTCCTCGGAGATTCGCTGCCCACGGGGAGGGATCGCTCTCGAGCAGGCTGTCGCACGTTCACTTTTGCGCTTGCGGGTTGCGACCGACCATCCCAAGTGTGCTATTCAATCCCGTCGTTTCCTTACTGCGCATGCGCCGCTAACGTCTCCTGTGGTCTTAAGAGTTGCTGCACCGCTTCTCGTGCGCGTGACGCAACTCTCCGAAGCATCTTCAGCCAAGCGAAATGGCAAGAGCAAACTGCTCGTTCGATTTCAATGATTTGGAAGAAGGACAAAAAAAAAAAAATTTAAATTCGAGTTTCTGCGACTTCCGGGATTTCAATGGAGACCTCGCAAGCGATGCTCGGAAACGGGTCAGCCGAGGCCGAGCATCAAATGAGCTCCAAAGCATATTAAGCGAGTTGCACTTTCGTCCATCGTTTGCCGTCCACTTGCTTGCTTTTGCGCGCGGTGCTGGACCAAAGGTGCGCAAACGGCGTGTCGTGAAGCCATCTTGCTTTTCGGGTGGCGCATCTTCAGAAGATGATTTTCGGCTTCGCTACGACCTCGGGCGGCTCACAATGCTGCGATGCCGGCAAATCTCCCGCCTGAACCGTCGTCGCTGTTCCAGACGCTCAGGTCGACGGTGCGGGACTGCGATCGACCGCACGGACCATCGGGAAAACGGACGGCGCGCGATGTCCTGAGTGTTCCCTTCGGACCGACGCGGAAAGGGAACCTTCGCGCCCTAGGCGTTTCGGGAAGCTTCGAGTGCAGTAGCTTTTCCCAGTGCGGACCCGCGTAGGTCTTTCATGGCCTGCTCCGTGTCCCTTCCGGAAGATCCCGGACGAGCACTCGGTCCGCTGTTTCTCCAGCCTGTCGCTCAGCTTCGACCACGGCGAAGGTCACACGGCTCCCTCTACCACCTCCCACGAGACTTTCCCTCCGGCAAACCATCGACTCGGACGCACCTCTTGGATACTGCATCCTCGCTTCCGGTCGAGGACTTTCCGCGACTGGCGATTCCCTGTGTTCGCCCCTTCGCTTTCCGCCAGGTCATCCTCCAGAGTTCGTTTCCCCAGGGCGTTCATCTCTGAGGAGACGCAAACACGAAGAGGCACCTGGCGTGATGCTGCTCGCGCTTATCTCACTGGCAGCGCGGAGGTCTCCACTGCCCTGGTGAACGGAAGCCGCCCACACGCCGCTGAGGGAACGCGCCGCACCGTCACCGACGGCGCTGCTACCGCTCCCGGATTCGCCCGCGCGCGCAGGAGCAGTGTGCTTGCGAGTGGACCTCAAGCCACGCTTGGGTGAAGCTTCCTGGAAAGTTCTTAGCCGTCCGCCCATGTTCCTCGTGTTCAGTAACGTCACGGTCGGCTAACCTGACCACGGACCGGGCGTCCGTTTTCCAGGCGCCCTCAGCTTCTAGTCATCTCGGAGACGGCCTTCGAGTCCAGTGGCGGACTGGGCGCAGTGGTCATAGAGACGCTTTTTCGTTCCCAAGCACAAAGGGGCTCTTCAAAAGACTCCGCGCGAGCGAGCGTAGTCGCGCGCGCGAGAGTCAAAGGTCAAGGATCCTGAGCAGAGGGAAAAACCGCAGGTCACTTCACGGGGTGCAGGCTTGCGTGGTGCTCTGGTCAAGAGAAGAAGACCTTGAGTGCACAACCGTCCGACCCCGTTGGGCGATTCGCTCTTCCCACGAAAAGTTAAAGGAAAGGAAAAATCGTTTTTTTTTTTTTTTAATGGTTGGTACTGGCACCACTGCCACCTTATGAATCATGGATTTGCTTCGCTCCACAGAGCCATCGTCAGCACCGCTGAAGGTGAGTAGCCCTTACCGCCGAAACGCCAATCAAAACAGTCACTGACGACAGGGCCTCCACCTCATTTGCAGAGGTGCAGGGTGACAACTCACACGTTCTCCGCACACGCCAATCTCGAGATGGAGGCCATGTGAATTTGCATGATGATGCAGGCACCACAGCATACGCGGGTGAACCACGCAGCAGGCCTTGCAAGGAATCACCACGTATCTGAGATTTATCCTCTTCCGAAATCGCGATCCATGGTGTTTCCTGCGTTGCTTCGATCCTCTGCTGTTGAACGAGCGTCCAAGAGTTCCGGAAGTCCACTCAAAATATGCACCGGAGCGTCTCTCGCCTTCCTCGAAGGTTCATCACCAGCATCGCAACCGATCTGCGTCCAATTTCATCCGTTCTTTAAATGCAGTCAGCGGCTTCGCGCCGACCAGACTTAGATGCCACGGCACGAGGTCCGCTCGCCCGAAGAGTGGCTCGCAGGTCGCGCTTGTGTCGCATGTTTGGGCCAGCAGGGCCCGCCATACGTTCGTCTGGAGCGCGCGGGTTTTCATTTTGTCCTTTTCGCCCCCTCCCCCTGGCGAGACCATGGTCCTCAAGAGGAGTTTTCTCCTGGACGGCAGCTCACCCTGCGCGCTCCTGGTGGATGTCCCGAGACACTTGCATGCTCGATCCTCTCTTCTGTCTCGTCACCCCTCCTTCCGGGCCACGGCAGAAACCCTCGACAACTACAGTCTCTTTGCGAGATGGGGACGAAGGGATTGACCGCACGGGAAAGGAAGAGTACGTCATTAGTCGCGCTATACGCCTGCGTGCTTTGCGAAAGGAAGTCTGGAACGTCAGCACCTCAACCCAGGAAATGAACCGCAGCACTGAAGACCTACAGCAGTGCTTTCGGCAGGCAACATGGGAGTTGCTTTCGAGCGCGCGTCCAGGACCCCGTCGGTCCGTTTTTACCGTTCAATTCCCACAGCTCTCCTCATCTGTTCCGGTGGATCGTCCGGAGATGCCACGCATGCAGGAGGATCCTGCTTCGCAGCCGGTGTGTACCAGGAGATGCCCCCGAAGACGTAACAGGAGAACCAAACGCATCATCTGTTTCTGATATGTTCCGTCTGGTGCCGCGGCATTCTGGACTGTCCACATCATCCTGCGCTTGCCCTGGGAGCCACTGCACCGAGGATCCTATGACCAGCACTACCGCCTGCTGGCAAATCCTTTTGGCCGAGGAATGGAGTGGCCGTCCTCCCCATCTGCCTTTCACTCAATGGAGAGGCCACGGCCTCCTTGAAAGCCTCTCGGTCATATCCGTAGGGGTATGCAGTATTCAAGATGGAGTATTCAGACTAAGGTTGTGACCTTAGTCTATCCCTGCAATAGGAGATCCACTCTGGGCATGGGCTTGTTGCAGGCCACCAGCTTCGAATTCTTCCTAGCAGCCTTCCAGATGGTCTCTACGATCTTGTCATGCCCCGGTGATGGGAGAGGTTGGCTGCAGTTGCAGTGATTCAGATTGCGTGAGAGAGATTTCTTCCCACTGTGTACCTGCGATGCCTGTGTCTGCACAGTTCCTGGGGGGCTCTTAAGGGCAGGAGATTGAGCCGCGCCGCACGCGTCGATCATGAGTCCAAACCCGGAAGTGCTCTTCGCTGAAGAGGAAGTGCGTCCTAGTTAGCTGATGGCCACTTCCTTGAATTTTCCTTTTTCCAGACGACCCATGAAGCACCAGCCACTCCATGTCTTCTTCTGTGTCCTACGCTGATACCCACAAAACGCTGGACCCTTTGGCCATCGATGCCACCATCCTGACACAGAGCTTTCGGAGCTGCGCCTGAGTACAGAATGGATCCGATGTGGTTCTTCGATGGTTTCCAATTCTCTTTCGCCCCACACATTCTGTGACGGCAATCAGCGCTATGGCAATCAGCGATCGGTCCCACCGGGCTGCTGCCCGGTGGGACCGATCAGGTATCAGCCACAGCGGTGACCATGGATCGAGTCGAGATCTTTCAGATTTCAGATTTCTTTTTGCAACTGCTTGGAAACGCTAGGAATCCTAGGAGCTCTTCCCGGTGACGCCAAGGCGTTCTTCATTGCAGAGATTCGAATGAAAGGACCTGCCTTCGGGGCATCAGACAAGGAAGAATGGGAGGAACCAGAGGGAAACGAGAAGACGAAGCCTACTACTTTCCTTCGTACCCATCGGTCGTCCGGGGTCTTCTCTCAGCTGGGAAGCAGAGCGCATTCTACTTGCAATTAAACGGCGGCCATCGGCTGCAGCTGGGTCTGCCTGACCTCCCCCGCCCTGCCCCCGCCCGCTCAGGCCAACGGCTTGTTTTCAGCACGTGAACGGACGCCATTGACGCTCCTTTGAGGAGGCGCTGCGAGTTTCCAGCCACGAAAACGAAATTCCGTTATCTGGGCGTTTCATTTCGAAACTGCAGCTTCCATTTTTTCCTTCTACTTCTCTCCCCCTGATGATGAAACAGGCAGTGACTGACCACATAGAGACCCTTGCCGCTGTCTCGGCCTCTATCGTCTGAACGATGCGCACGTACGTTGGCTCCTGATAAAGAAGTAAACAGCCAGATAGCTCCAAGAGCTGCCTTTTCCGATGGGCGTAAACAAACGGCGATTGGTATGGAACGGCAGATATGTACCACTGGCATTTCTGAATCTGTTCCGTTCGTTCTTTTGGCTTGATCTTGTCAGCTGTCTCAAGAGTTGTCCTCCGGTCGTTCGGTCAAATGGATCTGCAATACCTGCCGAAGGGAACATGACCTTCCGAAAAATCGCCTCTCTGGTGGAACCTGGGAGGCAGCCACGAGTGCCAATGGTGGAAGCGAAACCGAAAGTGTCCCTCGTTGTGATTATCTCACTGCTGGTAAGAGACAGATCGATTCCTTGTTGGGTGACTGTTTCCGTGAAAGCTGCAGACGAGATTTGCTCAGAATGAGCCAACTCTGTGAGCCATCCGGTCTCGTTCTGTGCAGAATGTGCTGGTTTTGCAACAAAAAGGGAGAGAGGGGGAGGGGGAGACGTAGCCTGGTTCTAGGAGCTCGTGGTTGAGGAAACCAACACACGCACGCTCGATCACATCAGGCGTTGAACCCGAAGAATCTACAGATGCTGGAACGGATTCCAGGGAGGCACCTCCAACCGGCTCAGTTGTTGACACCGAGACTCGGAGAAAAGCAGATGCTAGATCGAAACCTGACCCACATCTTATGAGGAGATTCAGTCTGGACCTTCAGTCTTTTAGGGACGCTTGAGATCTTGAGATGCTTCTTCTGTCGAGAGAAAGAAGCCTCAAATGGAGACGTAGTATCTTCTTTGAGCACTGACCACGAATCGCGAATGTTCACAACTCGAGGTCTAGAGTCGCACTGGCGACCCCGTTTTCCGAAGCGGGATGCTGTTCATCTTGGTTCCTCGCCCGAGGAACTCGATGGCCAACGACCGAATTTCGCTTTCCAATTTGCAGCTGTTTCCAAGCGGCTGAAGCAGACTTTTTTTTGCCAGTGTCCACGGGCTTTTGCGCTTCAGCACTTCATCCTCAACAGAATGATAAGAAGTGATTAGTTTGGTGCCAAGTGGTTTGCGCACCTGCGTGCCCCAGCCATTCCTTGACTGGTTCTTGCGAGCAGCGCCTGCAAACAAGAAAGCTCCAGACCACAGAATCCTTTGTTTTGAAGAGAGTTCTCCCACTGCGGAGGAGTAAAACTTTTGAGTATTCTCCGTGACTCTCATTCAAAGATGTCTGCAATCTCGAAATGTTGGCAATCTTTCTGGCATCAACCTCGCTTGAGGAACCGATCATACGTTCCTTTTCCATTGGGCCGTTCCTCAAGACCAACAGCTCCTAGAGCACTTTCTTTAAGTAGGTGGACGGCAGAAGACAATAGATGGACCGCTCTTTTTTTGGAGTATTTCGAACTGCTTGCGTGTTTCGAAACCCAGGGATCTCGAACTTTCGGCTTTTCAACAAAAGATCGGAGCTCCGCCATCTGCGACTTGGCAACCATTCTAAGTGCGTTTCCCAAGTTCATCTTCTAACTCGAGATGATCTTTTCACCTTGTAGTTTTTGTTTTCTTGGAATGCCTTAGTCTTTTTCGAAGATCTGGACACATTCTGAGAAAGACTGCATCTCGATTCCTGGTCCCTCAGCCTTGGTTGATCCGCTGCTCGTACACAGGCGAGTCCTTGAAATTGCATCGCCGCCTGAATTGGTGACGGGCGGCCTTCCACAGAGACCCTATAGAGATCTTCTGTCAGCCGTTTTCTCGTTCTTCCGAAGAGACAGAATCACGTTTTAAGCACCAACCAGACGGACTCACTATGGAACATCCGACGCGGAAGATGCATCCCACGCTTAGGTGCAGCATAAATCAGAGTGCATCATTCAAAGTGTGACTCCCTGTTAGAATGCGCGATGTGTTGTGGATGAACGGAGGAAATTGGCGACCCTGCTGGGTGTTCTGGTCTCATCTCGTGCAGATGTGCCTTCGACGATCGCACTCCTTTGAAATGATCTTCCTCTCCATTCTGAATGCTAAAAGTCTTTTCCACTCTGCCAGACTTTTTCTGACCTCCGGTCTTCAGACTCTCAGCCGCAAACCAACATCAAGCAGAAGACCTTGTTGTTCCTTCCGCGACGGCTGTTTTCCCCTCTGGGCACAACAAAGTGCACCTCACATCTTCCGACGGCAGCTGCCATCCGAGTACTCGCTTAGTGCTTCCAAGCGAGACGGGCCGACGCCCAAGAGTACACGGGTGGCGGTAGCAGGGATGCAGTCATCCAGGACATCAGGAATGCAGAAGAGGATGCAGTTGCACCTTGAAATCCCCAACTGGGAAATATGCGAAAGGGGCATTTCCCCCCTTCGAAAAAAAAAAAAGTCGAAGAACACATCAGAAAGGATGGCCGCACCTCTGACGAGGTCGGAATGCCGGACTCGTGGCATCCATGAAGAGCACAATAAGATCAGCCGAGCTTCTGCAACCGATGGGGATATCGACTCCCGGATTACTGGCGCGCGTGAATGCGCTCACGTGCGCGTCGAGATGGGAGTCTGGACCGAGGAAGCGCAACGACTGCAGCGGGAGTCCTGAGCGGAGGAGCCGGGTGGCTGCTTGAAGAGGAAAACTGGAGAGGAGCCTGCGTGTGGGATGCAATCCCGGAAACAAAGGTGAACAGTGGATCAAACCCAAGATGCCAGTGTGTTCGAGGGGTCACGGGATCCCCCGTTTCGAATTCCGTTTCGAAACGGGAAACCGTTCCTATGACTCCCGCGGAAGCGCTACAGGAGTGTGGCGTCTACCCGAATTCGCTTTTCACACTCGCAATTTCTGAGCGTCCCGGGCGCTGCCAGGCAGCCTTAGCACGCAAACGAGCGGTTGGGAAGAGGAGAGACTTTTGCGGAACGGCGAAGACCTTCGGCAGACTGAGACTTGCAGAAGGCACCCGCCGCTTCCGTGACGGGACTTCTGCGTCCTCCCCTCCCTCATGGCTCACCTCCAGAAACTGCTGAGCCGACCATCTCAGCGACCTGCCAAATGAGCCATTCGGCCTGGGGCTTTTTCGAGCGGTTTCCTAGCTCCGATTTCCCGACCTCGTTAGTTGCCCCGGTCAGGACCCGCTCCGAGAGTTGACCAGTTCGCAACCTCAAGCAGTTCTGGTAATTTGCAAGTGCAGTAGGGGACCTCAGATGTGAGAGCCCGATCTTCCGTGGAGTTTCTTCCTCCTCCGCTGCAAGAAACGCCGTGCCGGCTGTAAGATCGCGTCATAGGAGCGCGAAGAAAGTCATTCTGAGCCTTCGAGAGGTAGGCACGAATCCGTGAATCCCAAGATGCTCTGGAGGCTTTTTATCCGCGAGAAGGGATTTTCTGATGCTGTCCACCTCTCCCTCCGTCGCAGCTGCTGTGAATAAAGTTCTGGACCTGGTTTCAACACTCAGCACGGTCCTTGAAAAGTCTTGCCAGGATATCTTCAGTGCCATGCGGTGCCCCTGCTGCTTGCCCGTGGAAAGCACGGAACGGGGAATGCGGAAAGCGTGCAGAGCGAAGAGACGCAGGGTGCATGGATTGCAGAGGTTTCCTCTCGCCTTCACGTCCCCTTCTCCCGCCGAACCTGCTTCTCTCCTCCCCGTTTTCGGAGGGTTCACTGGCGCGCGAGGAAGAGCTGCAGAAAAGAATCTGCCAGGCTGCGATCCCGCAAGATAGGGGGGGAGGGAGGCGCCCGTTCGGAAATGCCCCCTTGACCACCAGCAACGCGACGCCCCTTCTTCGGATGAGCGCACACCCTCCACCCTCCGCCGAGCCGAGCGAAGCACGTTGCGCTCCCTTCTGCTATGTCGACGGGGTAAGCCCCACCGACAAGTTCGCACCCCAGCGGGTGACTTCCGCCTCCGGATGGAAGCTGGAAGTGCTTCGAGTGAGGCCGACCACACTGCGCGAAAAGGGGTCGGCCTTCCCGCGCCCGCACAAGGTGATTATTAAGGCCTCATTCCGATGATGCCCTTAGGCAAATGTGTTTGTTTCGTTGACCATGTTTTACTCCGCCATGCAGGTGCTGTTGGTGTGGTCGGTAAGGTCCATTTGAGCACGTTTTTTTTTTTCTGGCGCCTCTGTCTCATCGCCGCGTTTTTTGTATTCGATTTTTTTGCGCGGCGCTCGGTGCGACATCGACCAGGCGCGGGTGGCAAATGGAAGCACCTGGTCTCTTAGCGCTCAAGAGAACCAGCAGCGGGTGGTGCGGTCGCGCGCTTCATGCACCTTCCTCCTCCCTCCCTGTCCAGACACGTCATGGTGCAGTCGACCCAGAAGGGCTCCTGCCGGGAGGCGCTTGTTGGTCGGTTTGCTGCCGGAGCAAGTTAGCTCGAGGCGAGGCGCCACGCAGGTGCGCAACGTCTCCAAACTGAGGTCGTCATCGGGGTATTTCTCTGCCGTGGAACGACCTCGAACGCGGAAGAGCCATCGAACCTTGGCGTCTCCGGAGACAACTGCTGGCGGTCAACAGCATTCCCTCCTCGCGCTCGGCGGTCACTCCTTTCATGTTCCAAACGTAGACGGAGAAGGAACGAGCGGCTTGATCTCTCGCCGTCAGACCCTCCGGAAGGAGACAAAAAGGGGTGTGCGCGGCCCCTCTCTGTGTCGAGAAATGGCGGCGAAGGCACGCCCAAAACGCTGGCGCCTGCGCTTTTCATGAAACTCCAGAAAAAGATGAGAAACTCGGTCTGCAGCCGAACATGGTCCCAGGCCTCTGGATAAGTGCTTTAGCACTCTAGAAGAAGACGTGTCTAAGTGACGTCATGCAAGCAGAGGAAAAATTCCGAGGAAAGCCGGCGGGGATCCCAAACGACTAGACACTTCGTCAGAACGGTTGGGTTTCCCTCACAACCAGAGAGTTTGCGAATCCTCGCTTTCTTGGAGCTCTTCGCCATTGCGGATGTCAAGAGCAGCTGTCGAATTTCGGCGTCTTGGAAGCCAGGGAAAGCGAAAAAGGCGTGTACCGTGGAGTGGAGCTCACACTTGGGATTCTTCAGGTGAATTTCCACGGAGAATCGCAGGCATCCCTTGGGCAGAGAGGAAGGCAGCACAAAGAAACACTTCAAGGAGAGTGGTCACCTTCTGCTGAACCATCTTTGGTGAAATTGGGACTGGGACTCTGACCGTACTTGGGAATGGGCCGACGAGCTTGCCGCGCCGCCCCACGATCGAAAGAAGGCGGCATCGCTGCGGGACAGAGCCTCTTGGAGACGAACGGACCCACGAAGGAAACTCGGCAGACTCAAAATCAACAAGGCGCCGACACATCGAAAGGCCGCTGCCAGCGCGAGCGCCGAAGGGCTTCGAACAGGAGTACCGGAAGTGAGGAGCAGCTCCTCGCAAAGATGCACGCCGCGGCGAAGCGGCGCCGACATCGCGGAAGGCCGCAGCATGAAGGAAGACGGTGCTCCGCCTCGTTGAGGTCAGGGCACATTTCCGGAAGGCCGCGGTCCGAGCGCGCACGCTGTTGTCCCCACGCCACTTGCTTGAGGTTCGGCGATGATCAGGTGTAAAGATCGGTGGCCTCCAGGCGATGCGACTTCGTGAGCCGGCGGTCGGCGGTCGTTCGGAAGGCGTCCCAGCCCAGGTGCCACCGCTGCTGCGTCCTGCGCTGGACGATGCCTCCATGGGCAGGACACGAAGACAGTAGAGAAGAATCGCAGAGATTCTATGCGATCCCTTTGCTCACTCGGTAAACAGAGCTGGTTCTTGGATGTTCTTGGAAGCGCTTTCATTTTGCACAGCATCGGTTGTTCCTGGAAGCTCACGAAGAAGATTGCTCGAACTGGATCCCGGTTCCTAAGAGTGAAAGAGAGCAGGCGCATGCTCCACATATTTTCTCTCTTTTGACGCAGCTTTCGGGAGGCTGACATTGTGTTTTCTAGAAGCATAGAGCGCGTAGAGCACGATGAAAGAGTCCCACCTTCTTCCCAGTACGTGCGACGGACACGGTACTTCCAGTTATGGCCGGGCATCGTGTTCAACTCGGTTCCTATTTCATTTCTTTGAAACGAGAGTGCCAAGTGCGCGGAGCCTGCTGTTGGCTTCGTTAAAAGGGCTGGAAAACGGAAGCCGGGAGATTGCATTTTATGCTTTGCTTCCGAGGAAGCCTCATATTGAGGGAGATGCAACCGTACTCAGATCACTGCACGCACCTCATTTCTGTTTCCAATTTCCGAAACCTCACCCGATGCCCAGGGCATCAAGGCTGCAAGAAGAAATCCCAAAGCACCATTTATGAAGTGCCTCACGCTGTTACTGGGAACCTGAGAAGCAGGAGATCTGAAGCCGCGGAGCTGCGACCATCTCAGGCAGGCAGCATGGCGCTCCGGAAAAGAATGGCAGAGGGTGATGGATAGGAGCTGGAAACAGACTGAAGTCATCCATCACGCAAAAATCGAATGGATGCTTCGAGAAGGTCTCCTCTGTCAGAGTGGCACGGATGAGCGTTTCCGTAGCTCCTGTAAAGGTGTGACCGAGGTCTGGCATACGCCTGAAGTCGACTTTCACCTTGGCACTCCCAAAGAAACTCTATCGGATGAGGATGACCTCGGAGAATCGACTCGAGCTTTGTCGGAGGGGTGACTCTGCTGACTTGTGCGGTGGCAAAGAGGGACCGAGGTTTAGGCATGACTCGGACAAGGGACGGAGGAGCCTCCGTCAAGTCTTTCGGAAGTGACGGCTGGTGGCAAGCAAGGAGCAGAGAGAACTTCACCGGAGAATCCCTCAAGAGCAGCATTTGGGGGCGGAGACGAGCTAAGGACAAAACAGGAAAAGAAAAAAAACCTCAAGCGGACAGATGACTAACTCGACGGCGTTGTCACCCGAAGAAACTTCGAGATGGTGGCAGCCGACCGGAGTGAGCGAGAGAGGCAGAGCTCCGTAGCGGCTTCCGCAGAGCAGAGATACGGTTCGTCCGCCGGCGTCTAGAGGGCAGTGGCTCCCTCACGCTTCGACTTCCTGGTGGCTTCGCGGACGACCAAAGGGAGGTATCCTGCAGCGAGAGGAGGAGGAGACCGCCACTACTCCTCGCCCTTCTCGCGGCCCAGTTAAGGGAAGGCGGAAGGAAGTCCACCGAAATCCGTCTCTCTGATCCAGCCTTCTGGCGAGAGCGTTTTCCCTGCATCCGGGAGCGACAATCCGATCAGGGGAGGCGGGGATCTAGAGACGCGTCGCCGCGTCTCTTCCGGTGTCCTCGGGAGAATGCCACCCTGCACGGACGACCCGCAGGCCTGGACGCGATGCGGGAGGGGCTTGAGCCAGCGTCGCGGAAGACGCAGTGCGGGGACGCGCACGTCTCATGCAGCCGGGAGATGCTGGGAAACATCAGCACAGTGACGAGTGGTGAGATCGCTTCGCTCAGCGGCTCCTCGCAGAGCGAGGAAGCCGGGGAAGTGGGTACTGAGAAAGGGCCGGTGGTTCGGGAGCTGGCCGAGTGGTCCAAAAGGTGGCGGGAGCAACCTGTCGCCGTTCCGAAGCGCCTTACCGGAAGGTTCACCGCTGCGTGCAGCGCACAAGAGAGCGTCTGCGCTGAAGGAATGAGAAGGAAATTTCTGTTCGCGGGGAGCGATGACTACGGGGCGCTTCAGAGGGCAGAGCGGAACCCTGAGACGCCGCGCGGCACGCGCGTGCTCATTCCCTCCTTCCCTTCCTCGCTCTTCCCTTACTTTCCTTTCTTTGTGGGGAAGAGGGAGCAACCTCCCGGATGGCGTTTTGGTTTCCTTGGCTCGCTGTGCAGATGCGAGCCATGAGAAAATTCCCATCGTTGAGCCATTCGTGCACGGGATAGGTGCATCGCCCTTGCATCCGCGTGATGCATCTGCGAAGTGATTGCCAACTCGGGGCGCGGCTCTGAAATTTCACAACGCCGAGGGCGAAGTTCAGTGACCTCTGTCGGACTCATTCGTTGCCCCTGCCGTGCTGCTACCGATCCCTGCGGAGGGTGCCGCCTGCGTCTCCGCCGAAGCTGCTGCGTCGAAACGCAAGGTGGAACCGGGCTGGCTCGAAGATGCGCGGAAGGCCACCGGGCGAAATGTTCGATTCGGTCCTGACCACCTGTGCTGTCCGAGTGCTCGTCCGTTGCCCAAGCTGCGCTCGTCCACGGGAAAATTCGAAGGCGAACTCGACGTACACCCTGGAGCGACCGTTGAGGACTCGGGAGCGAACCTGGACGAAGGGGAAAACAAAATGCCCCTTAGGATAGGCAAAAGACGTTCGCTGGACCGAAGGTCGAAATGGACGCTGGCCGGACTGTGGCAACGCGTCGCAGTCCTATCCTCCTTTTCGAAAACCCACAAGATCCCTCGGGGAAGGAAGGAATGGGTCCTGGCGGGAGTTTAGGGAAATGGGAATCTTTCTCCCCGCCCCTTTCGAAGAGAAAAAGACGGAAGAAAGGGCAACTTCCAAGTCACCAACTGGAGGACCAAGAGAAGACTTCATCTCTGACATTCAGAACGGGGAGCAGCAAGTATTCCAGGGTGCACCGCATTCCAGAGGGTTCTCCAAGCACCAGCACTACGGCAACTGCGACTTGGTCGCACCGCGCTGTGGGGTCATAAACGACGATCACGTCTTTACGAAGAACAAATAGTGGACGGCGTGTCGAACGATCAGCTGTCAGCGCAGTGGCAGTCAAACAGAGGACAGGCCAAGGAAAAGAAACGATGCTTTCCTTTCAAAGCTCTGTTGAAGCCGGTTGGTGAACGGCGATGTGTTTTCAAAGCAAAGAACTCTTTTTTCCTGCATTCCTGGTTTCCCGACGTCTTCGTGTCCTGCCCATGGAGGCATCGTCCAGCGCAGGACGCAGCAGCGGTGGCACCTGGGCTGGGACGCCTTCCGAACGACCGCCGACCGCCGGCTCACGAAGTCGCATCGCCTGGAGGCCACCGATCTTTACACCTGATCATCGCCGAACCTCAAGCAAGTGGCGTGGGGACAACAGCGTGCGCGCTCGGACCGCGGCCTTCCGGAAATGTGCCCTGACCTCAACGAGGCGGAGCACCGTCTTCCTTCATGCTGCGGCCTTCCGCGATGTCGGCGCCGCTTCGCCGCGGCGTGCATCTTTGCGAGGAGCTGCTCCTCACTTCCGGTACTCCTGTTCGAAGCCCTTCGGCGCTCGCGCTGGCAGCGGCCTTTCGATGTGTCGGCGCCTTGTTGATTTTGAGTCTGCCGAGTTTCCTTCGTGGGTCCGTTCGTCTCCAAGAGGCTCTGTCCCGCAGCGATGCCGCCTTCTTTCGATCGTGGGGCGGCGCGGCAAGCTCGTCGGCCCATTCCCAAGTACGGTCAGAGTCACACTTCCAGAGGAATCCAAAGGAATCAGAAAAGGACAGCGGGGGCGCCCCGTCTTCTGATGGAAGGGAGGGGTCCAGGAATCCTCTGACCTGCAGAGTGCATCCGCGTTATCCCGAGGCTCTTCCTATCAAACAGAAGAACGAAATTCTTGTCCACACGGAGCGCGGGACCGCTGGCGGAGAAGCAAGGAAAAGAAACTGCATGGTAAGTGGACGCCCGGGTCGAGTCCTCTGGAGAGGAGGGACTGTTGGACAAGAACCTGCTGATGTGAACTCATGAAAGAGTGTGACGGACGTGAGGGACGTAGTGGAGGCTGGGAGAGTCGATCCGTGGAGAGTCACTATCTGGGAGTCGGGATCGTAGCATAGAGTCCTTCCTGTAGAAGCGATCCTGGCTGGAGGATGCTGGCCGCCTTTTTTTACGGGTCAGAGGTCCTTGCAAAGTTCTTCTTCGACCGAAGGCGCCTCTCCACCTCAGACGTCGGGCCTGCCTATCCGACGCGATGGTGGCTCGGGAACGTCTCCTCCGAGTGACTTTAGACCATCCACTGCCTCCGGGAAGACCACAGAGCGAATCATCTCTAACGCAACACGTAGAAAGACGCACATCCTAGGGGCAGGAGCAGCATTCTCTCCGGAGACTGTTCCATCGGATGCTGCAGAATCTCGCAAAACGGTCCCGAGCCGAGTCTGGGGCTCTCTGATGCCCCCTCACGTCTTTGCCAGCTCAGACATGTGGATGTCCAGAAGATGCAAGTCCACTAACTGCAAGCTCGCAGGTCACGGCACATCTCCGTTTCTTCGCCTCCGAGGATCAGCTGGCGGTCGCTCGAGCGCCTTCGTAGCGAAGGGTCAAATCGTGCGCGCGGCGCCACCTTCCTTGCCTTCTCTTGGACGGGTCGGGGGACCCCTCGAAGGGAAGATGGTAGTCCCTTGCAGGGATGGACGTGAATCAGACTCCCCCCGGCCTCGGGGTCAAATGATGTTCCTTAGCCTCCGCGGCCTCCTCTGTGGCGTCAGTTCCTCGCGACCTCGGAGGAGCGCCACCGGCTTCTCAACGCCTGGCAGCCTCCGCTAGGATGCCTCTAGGACGCCTCTCCAGAGGCAAATCCAGGCTGCCATCAAACAAGAAGGTCGCTTGCCCTTTAGAGGATTCCGCTGGCACCTAGTTCGCGGGGGGTCGTCCTGCCCCGCATGGCGGGTCGGGGCAGGAAGTGCACCCCGTCCCACTCTGAGCCCTCTGGGGAGCGCCCGGCGTTCCGACGGGCAGCACCGCGCCCTTCTTCCCTGTGACCTCTGCCTCAGACCCTTTTCGCCAGCCACTCGACCTTGCCTCCCTGGGAATGGAGCTGGGAGGGCGGCTGCGTCGGGGACATCGCGCGGCTAGACTGCAGAGGATGTCGCAACCGGCCCAGCTCCGCGCGCTTCCCGTGGGCCTCGGACGCACGGCGGACAGTGCGTGCCTT
Source organism: Raillietiella orientalis (assembly GCA_036172245.1). Classification (NCBI taxonomy): domain Eukaryota; kingdom Metazoa; phylum Arthropoda; class Ichthyostraca; order Raillietiellida; family Raillietiellidae; genus Raillietiella; species Raillietiella orientalis. The sequence continues at coordinate 140,646 of JAYWIR010000060.1, read as the reverse complement.
CCCACGCGTTCCAGGTTCCACCCCATCCTCCTCCTCCCTTCCAGCGAGGGTGTGCAGAGCGGCGCGGCGCGACGACCGCGGGCGACCCGCCAGGCGCTTTGGCGGATTCGCCAGAACGGAAGGGGCCGCCGGCAGTTTTTCCTAAGTAGTCGAGACTCGCGCAGACTCAGGAGTGAAGCCGACGGGAGCGAGGAACCCCCGGAGAAGGGTCCCTCGTGTGCCACCCTCCCAGCGGCCCTTTTTGAGCTCACGGGGCGGTCCCTCTGCAATTCCTTGCGCGACGGGGGCCGGCCCACGACTTCGTCAGACAACGCTGGAGGCACCTGGCGGGTGCAACCCCCTACGGGCGATCCCCGCAACCCCATAGCGCCTAACGTCCCTCGCCACTCATCCCGGACAATCCATTCCCCAGGTGACCAACGTCGAGAGCCACGGCCGGCTGGTGGACCCGCCCTCGAGGGCCTCCATGTGGCGCTACGGGTTCCCCGGCTGCAGGGACTACAACGACCACGAGGGCTTCTGCGGCGGCTTCGCGGTGAGCGGCGCTGCGCCGCCCGGCCCGGCCCGGCTAGAGAGGGCGCGTGCCCATTGGCTCGTCTTCCAGGTGCAGTGGCACCTGAACGGGGGGAGATGCGGCATCTGCGGCGACGCCTACAGCAGCCCTGCCCCCAGGACCCACGAGCTCGGAGGAAGGTGTGGCCAGGGCATCCTGGTCAGGGAGTACCACCGAGGGCAGGTAAGCGGAGCGCGGGGCGGAGTCCTCGGCCGGGGGTGGGGCTGGCAGGGGCGCCAGCGCTGGCGGACCCTCCATCGCCTCGCGCGTCTTCACGATGGACTCCGTGGGCGATCCTCCCTCGCTGGCGCCACGGCTGCCGGCCATGGGGGTGAGCAGGACGCACGCCCACGGCAGAAGGGCTCGCACCTCTCCGAATCCGCGGTGACCCCGCAGCGAGCTGGTGGTGCCTCCCCTTTCCTTTGGCGTCGGCGCCAGGATCTCGAGATCGCCATTGGCCCGCGAGTCCAGAACCTGGCCCTTCGCAGGGACGGAATTGAGACCCATGCCTTGCCCCTCGGCTCCTTCTGGAGGGGCATCGGGGCACCCGCGACGGGGAGACCTCTATGAAGAGAGACTGCCGTGAGGGAGGACCCCACACCCCTACAGATCGCAAAAAAAAGCTCATCACATGTGTATATCGATGTACAGGTTAATGTACAAATTCACCTTGAGGCACGCATTTATCGATATTACTACAAATACTAGGCATTACTACATATTATAGGCCTTTTGGCTAAGATCAAAGTGAAAACGCATATTTATTGAACATGTTATTATATTAAACACATATTTATTATATACGTTTTCTTATTCTCCACTATTTTGCTTCTACAATTCGTTATTTATTCATTCATTTCATATGCACTTTCCACATATAGAAACATAATATGTACTTTTAATATTCACATATATGAATATACATGTTTTTATTACATATATGAATAAATATATGTAATAAAACCCACTCGTATGTATTTTTAATGATCCTTACGATGCATATTAATATCATATCAATGATTATTATTAATTATATCAATAGAACGCATGTTTATGATTACCAGTAAATGTGCACTAGAAATGCTACTATTATCATTAATAATACGCACGTTACAATTAGTATGTACTCCTCGATCCATATGCGTAACACGTACACTTATTTATTATTATAATCCTTGATGCATGTGTACATTTATACATATTAATAATACGTATGGTAACAAATACGCACGTTCGAATGAATCTGTACATGGATATACAAACGGAGGGTAAGTAATCGACCCGTGAGTTCGCTCTTTGCGATCCTTCGGGGTTTCGACCGGCGCTGTGGGTTCCGTAGCGCTTCCGGGGCGCCTGCCCAGGGTCTGTCCTCGCCGCTTCCGATCGAAAACTCCGCATCCCGGGCGAGACCGCCGCCATCCCGTCCCCTCCCGCTGCGGAGGGAGGCGCCGATTGGGCAGCAGACGGCGCTGCTTCGGAACCGTCCCGGCCCTCGGAGGAGCTTTGAGCTGCTTCATTCCGGGCAACCCGACCTCCCCCCGTCATTTCCTGTCGCAGAGGACCTCCTTCCGCGCGCTGCGAGCGCCGGACCGGCCTCGCCGCTCCCGGCCTAGAGGGGGAGCGCCCGGTCGAAAGGTCCAGGAGGGCGCCGCTCCTCCCTCCAATAATCGCGGAGCGAAGCGCTCGCTCGGGAGCCCGGAAGTGCCCAGGACGACTCCCGTGGCCGCAGGGGTGGAAAGTGCCCCCCGCGAGCGCGCCTCCAGCGAGGACGCTGAGCGGCTTCAAAGGACCCTGAAGTCTCGAGCAGCCCTCCGGGACGCGGGCTGCTTTCCGTGGGGGACTCCCTTATTTCTTCGCGAAACGGGGAGATGGATGGGGGCAGGGGCAGGCAGTGTCCTCCGACACGACGGACCACCTGCTTGAAGCAGAACCCGCAAGGGAGGGGCCGGCTGACCGTGGGATGAATCTCCTGAGAGGGAATCTAACGGGCCGGGAGGGGGAAGGGCAAACGGGGTCGAGAGGGCGGCGCATCCTCAGGTGTGGCCGCCGTCCGTCCCGACCCTGTTTGTCCTGCCTCCCCCCGGCCCGTAACGCCATCTACTCCGTTTCGAGACTGCCGCGTGCCCTCTTTGCCAGTAGTCCGGGGATGGGAAAGGGAACGAGGGAGTCGGAAAGGGATCCGACCCCCACCCGACCGAGCCAGTTCGGGAGGATGCAGGCGCGCGCGTGCTTTGTAGGTCATCATCGCCAAAGTGCAGCTGACGGCTAGCCACAGAGGTCACTTCGAATTCCGGATCTGCGACATCTCCGGCAGAGGAGCCGACGCCACCCAAGAGTGCCTGGACCGGTAAGGGCTCACCCGAGGGACTGCCACCTCTCCTCTCCTTCCGACGGGGAGCAGTTGCCCCGCGGGGATGCCTCCTGAAATGCTGCGCTCGACTCCCTCTGCTTCCAGGAACGTGCTGAAGGTGCTTCCCGAAGATGGTCAGAAGTACCAGGTCGGCGCTGAGAGCAGAGTGCACAAGGTGACTCTGAAGCTGCCCGAGGACCTGACTTGCGAACACTGCGTGCTGCAGGTGATGGTGCAAGGCCGCCGCTTCCTGGAACGCGCGTGCGCACGGAAGAGTGAGGGCGCGTGGCTGCGGAACCGCATGTCGTGAGTTCGAATCCCGTCCGAGAGGGGGGAGGAAGGACCGACCGTCACCGAGAAGGACGGGGCGTATCGCATGGGTTTCGAGTTTCCCTCTCAGGATGGCGCTGGGTCGAATGCGACGCTGGGGGAAACTGGATGCCCACGTCGACCGGTAGGGAAACCGGAAGTGAACCCCCCAGGGTCCTTCCAGGAAACACGGAGCCTCTCTTCCAGCTATGCTGCTCCCTTCGAGCCCCCCCTTACTCAGGGAACGAAGGATACGAGTGGGGGAGGAAATTGCGGGGTCAAGGAGGGGTCGGGACGCAGTCGGCGGCACATGTTATGTGACATGAGCACCGAGCGTGCTACCAGCGACCACCTCGGAGAGAGAATGGGGCCCTCCGGCAGCGGAGATGCGCTGCCGGAGTCTGCAATGGGAGGTGCAGAAGTCGGCTGGCGCTCTTCGCGGCGCTGGGGACGGGAGGCGGGGGAGTGTACTCGCAGCTTCCGGTCGAAAACGTCACATCCCGGGTGGGGCCGTCACCACCCCGTCCCTTCCCACTGAGGAGGGAGGCGCCAATTGGGCAGCGGACGGCGCTGCCTCGGACCGTCCCGGCCCTCGTAGGGGTTTCGGAGTGCGGGGGAACTCCTTAGAGGACCCGTATGGGTTCAAGAAGGTGGACTCCCCTAATTAGAGGAGACGCATACGGGTCGATGTGGATTCTCAGCCGGTCTCATGTCACTCACTCGGCTAGTTCCGCGCATGTTCCACACACGGACACGCGCACAGACACACAGGGACGCACGCCGGTTTGTTTAAGGACTTCAACCAGCGACTTCTGGCATTCTGTTGCATCTCCTGGGGTCTCAACCGAACCTCCAAGACGGACAGGATTCAGTTCCTGTTTATTCCCATCGCGCTATTTCCCATTCTTGCTGTCTCTTGCACGGAGACGCTGAGCGCTCACCATACACTCCTGCCTGACCGACGGACTCCTCTTTGAACCCTGCCGGCGCGCCTTCCATCGCGTCCTCTCTGCAGTCCTCGCAAACGACCTCTGCCGCCCTCTTCAGCCCACCTTCCCACTCTTCAGCCCCCCAGCCGCTCGCCTCGGAGGGGTGCATTATGGGATTCTCATCCTCTCCCCCGTTCTGCTAATGCAGAGCCGAAGTGGACTTTCCGTCGAAGAAACGGCGTGCGCCTCTTGCCTGATGAATGAGGAACGAAAGGGCACCTCGTGCAGCCCTTTGGTCCTGAAATAAAATGAAGGAATCGGCACACCCTTGCGCCGCCCGCTTCCATCCCATCACTCTCAACAGCGTCGTTCCTGACGGGACAGCGTCTCCATGCCACGATTTTCCGGGACGGGGTGCTCATCCATCCTCGAAGTGCCTGAACTTCGTCCCTGCGTCCGAGTTCCTCTGCTCCGTGCTGCGGGAGTGGCAGCCTGCTTCTTGCCCGATGGGCATTTTCAAAAACGCGCTCGTTGAGATGGGTCCTCCGTGGGTGGCTCTCCAGACTTTAGTGGAAGTGCGAATAGGAGGTCCTCCTTTCAAAAGAGAATGGGCAGGCGTCCCTGAGGGTCACTGGACTGCGCCTCGCCTGCCTCGCCTTGAGCAGGGATCGGAGCAATATGTCCCCTTCCTGCGCCGCCCCACTACTGCTTCTACGGGGATGAACTTGCCGGCTCCGCGTCCTTCAGGGAGACAACGGTTGTTTCGTGCCTTCTTTAACTTGAATGCCACTGGACACCCGTAAGGGAAACCTTGACATCGAGGTGCATTTCGTACTCTGGGAAGGGCACCCCAAGTTGCCCAGCACTGCTTTCGATGATCCGCCTCATCGTTCTCACCACAACACTTTGAACACGTTGGAAATGAGGGACGCTCGCATGCGAGAGCGGCAACGCGACGCCGCACCGAACCTCCTTTGGTTGCCAAAGAGCGGAAACGGCTGGAGGCTTTTTTTCTTGTCTTCCTCGCCGTGAAAGAGTGAGCGATGAGAGTGAGGGGATGGTTGTCGGCTGCGCCGGGCGGATTCATTATTAGAATTTCTCTAATACCCCTATTCAGTGGGAATACATCTCTGGAAACAACTGGGGAATGTGTGAGAATGGAAGCAGTGCTTTGGGATGCGGACCTCAAGAGACCTTTCGATCTTGCGCAGACGTCGCCATTGTTGACTCCAGGTAGGGGCACCGAGCGTTTCCCTCTCCCCCCCCTTTCGAACTCGAAAGCCAAATTGTAGGGATACCCAGCACGGGACCGTCTTCACGTGTCCAAACAATGACGACAGATGCCTGACAGAGCTCTTCCCCATCCTGAAAAATCCGTTCTTTGCTCCGACCACGTTTCCGCCCGTGCAGCCTGAACTATTCGGAGAGGATGAGAGCACAGAAGAGAAGCCATCTACGACGTACGCATCCGTCTACCAGGACACCAGCCCTGCATCCACCAGCAGCCCTGCGACTACCTCGAATCCCGAAACTTTGCTCGTGACAACCGCAGACGCTCCCACTTCCGTCACGACTTCCAATCCAGACGCTGTACCAGACTCCACGACAGCCGCCATTGAAGAGTCCCCAACAACAGTGAACCCTACATCTGCTGCAAATCCTCCACCTTCCTCCACCATCTTTCCACCTCCACCGGCTGTCTCATCCACTTCCTCTCCTCCTGAGTCTCCACCGGCTGCCTCATCCACTTCCTCTCCTCCTGAGTCTCCACCGGCTGCCTCATCCACTTCCTCTCCTCCTGAGTCTCCACCGGCTGCCTCATCCACTTCCTCTCCTCCTGAGTCTCCACCGGCTGCCTCATCCACTTCCTCTCCTCTTGAGTCTCCACCGGCTGCCTCATCCACTTCCTCTCCTCCTGAATCTCCACCGGCTGCCTCATCCACTTCCCCTCCTTCTGAGTCTTTGCCGGCCACCCCATCCACTTCCCCGCCTGAGCCACCACCGACCGCCTCATCTACTTCCCCTCCTCTTGTGTCTTCGCCAGTCGCCTCATCCACTTCCCCGCCTGAGCCACCACCGACCGCCTCATCTACTTCCCCTCCTCTTGTGTCTTCGCCAGTCGCCTCATCCACTTCCCCGCCTGAGCCACCACCGGCCGCCTCATTCACTTCCCTTTTGTGTTTGGTGTTTTGCCTGAGCCACCACCGGCCTCCTCATTCACTTCCCAACCTCCCTCTTCTGAAGGTACCACGATGGAATCAAGTGATGTGCAGCCTGCCTTGGATGAGCTCGAAGGCACGCAGGATCCCTCAATCACCTGCCTGGAGGCAGTTCCTGCGAAGATGTGGGAGAATTCTCCCGGCATGGCTCACTGGTGCGAAGTGAACTGCGTGTTAGCGGCTCTCCACTACTGCCCTGACAGCCACTGCCGTTGTGTAAAAACAGCGCCATGAGCAACCATCGCCATCTGTGAGAATGCATGAATAAACAACCCAGAATTTCATCTGGAAAAATCACATCACGTGGAGACTGATTTGCAGCTTCTTCGTTGGTTTGGTTGCCGAGGCGACTCTCGGCAAGCGAGACGGAGGTAGAGGATTCGGCCCGCCATAAAAGCAAATTTACAAAAAAAGGGAAGGAAAAAAAGGGGAAACTGTGCATTTGGTTGTTCTGGTTTGGCTCATTCCTCGGGACAAGTCGTCGGCCCCTCTGATTCAGCTGTGGTGGGAAAGTTGGCGGCTCCGTTTCCTGGAAAGCTGGCACTCCAAGGAGCGCGGTTTTCAGGAGCTGGAAACTGCTGCTGGGCTCGGGAGGGGAGGCCACTGAGACCACAAATGGAAGCAGGCAGACGTTGGTGCGGAATTGGACTTTGCTGCTTGCACCAAGCGGCCCCTCGTTCCACGCACTCAGAGACATCCGTGCGCACGATTCGCAGTGATTTCACTTTGTCCTTAGGAACGTGTTCTGATGCAATCGATTCAAAGATTCCAAAGACGGGAGTGACGTCCTGTGAGGAAGTGAATTCAAAGCTCTTGCATCTCCGGACGGACGATCTCTATTGCCGGCCTCCTCGATTACGAGTGGCGGAGAGGAAACGAGAAACATCCGGCGTAAACAGATAGTATGAGATCCGCGGAGTAGGAGGCAGAATAAGGTCTCCATGTGGTCGGACTGCTTGAGATGAGTCCTTGGATCACTACCTGCATCCTGTAAAGTGCAAAAGCACACCGTAATCAGCGACGCAACCGCTTTTCGTAGTTTCGAAACCGCGGAGGATGTTTTCTACTCCTTGCCTTGCCAAATCTCAAATGAACTTCCGTGATGCTTTGATGAACTCGAATCTTTGTGGGACGATTGGTTTTCATCTTCCTGGGGAAAGAATGAAAGTTGCCGCACGCACCACGTAGGTCGTTTCGAAACAAACAGGAGAAAGCGTTACGTAAGATGGGATGCCACCTGACAAGTGCTGCCTGTAGGGAAGAACCGACCATCCTAATGGTCACCATTTCGAAGAGGCAACGCAGTCTCATTGAGAACAAGGAAAAACCCTGCAGCAATATCAACGGATTCAATTTTGCCCGGTAACACTACGACGTTTATTTACAAACAAACAAGTAGGGAATGCAGTTCCCAAAACAAACAACAAAAAAAAAGAAATTCAAATGGAGGGTTCACCGACATGCAGGTCGTTTGCTGGAGCAGTCCGAAGAGAAAAGATGGAGAACAATAAATAAGCAAATGAAAGGAGTGTAGACATGGAAACACTTTAACTTCAAATGCCTCTTTCCATTCACTAACAGCGCAGAACACAAGCGATCTCCGACTTGACTTCTTCCTGTAGGTGGAGCCATCTCGCAACCGTCGTAGACGGTTGCCACGCGGGTGACCTTTCGCTGAACTTGAGACTCCAGAGAATGATGGGCTGTGACGATAATGCAAATAAAACACATCCTCGCAAGGGGAGGTGCCTGTCGTGACTACGCCTCATGCGAAGAATCGCCGCAGAAAGTCCTTGTAAGTGTGCACAGGGTGCAGGACCACCGAATCCAGCCTATGCCGGAAATTCTGGATGGCACTGCAGTTCACCTGGAGGTGCGGGAACGATTCCATCAGCCTTGGACAATTTGGGAATGCAACTCTCCCGGAAGTCAGGTGCCTGCGCTGATGGCACTGCAAACGCAGTGCAGAACTTTCCACTTCCATTCCTATGGGGTGGAGTCCTGCTTCCACCTCAATGGGAACACAGAGGTGGTCACACACAAAGGAGGTAGTATGCATCCTTCGGGGAGCACACTCAACTGCTCGCTCCACAGAAGCAGTCTCTCCGCCTGAGAACGCAACGTGGCGGAGTCCACCAGCTCACTCGTCTTCCAGGTGCCCAGGAGTTTGGTCACTCCTGCAATTGCAGAACCCCCGAACCACTGGTTGGCAACTGTCATTGCTTGCCCTCAGGATAAATAACACTGCATCAAGGGGATGAGGGCCCATGGATTAGTCGGAGCACTGGAAGAAGCCAGAATGTAGGACGTCAAAAGAAAGACGGAAAAAGGCTGGTTTTCTGGTGATGCGCGGAATCTTCCCGTCTCTTGGGGTCCAAACGATTTTCCCTATCCGAGATCATGTACAAGGGCAGATCTTTTTTTATTAGAAGAGATTAGAAGCATCATCGCCTCATCTCCATCGTTCCTTCTCCGTTCGTTTTGTCGGCTGAAGACGATATAGCTCCGACACTGGGCTCTGAACCCTCTACTAGCTAGGCTCTCTACCAGCACTAGATCTTGGACTTTCCTCTTACATCATAATCATACTACATATGAATCCACCTTACATGTACATCACCAAGATTTTGTTTCGACTGATTGCTGTGACTACAGTGAATTCTCGCAGGAAACTCACTAGGAAATGAAGCCAATTGTTATCTGAATGCTCATTATACTGGAAAGGATCTAGCTAGATATTCTTACTAAGCTGCTTAGGGAGCTAGTGTTCACCTCAAGAGATGCAAGAATCCACTGTTTGTTGCGTAAAGGCCTACTTCTCCTTGTGGAATCCTCCACACCCTGAAATAGGAAGAAAAATCTCCCTTTTTGTGTGCATGCTTGTTTTTTGGAACCAGATCAAGGTGTTTTTTTCTCCAACTTTGCTGCGCTGAAGCTAATGATGCAGACTGCCATCTGTCAGTGAACCTCCGAAACTGCAACCATCGTCAAGAGTTCGTGATCACGCATAAACTCGCTACAGAGATCTCGAGAACGACCTACGCAAGCCTTGATGACTCGACAACTTTTCTGCAGGACAGTTTCTTCTCTGCAACACTAAGAAAAAAAAAAAAACAAAGGATTGCGGGCTGCTGAAATGAAATGAGGAATAGGAAAAAAGGATAGCAAGAACAGCAACAAAAAACTACCCTTCCAAAAAAAGGCACCCTATCGATAGCTCTGTGCCAGCTTCCTTTCCATTCTTCTCCATCTCTGTACGGGAACATTCCCTTCCTTCCTTCGTGTGCGATGGGAAGCGTCGCCAGCTCGCGACTCCCTTGTCATCTAATGGTTTCCCACATTTTGAAGTTCGCCTTCTGCTTCGGCTCGCCTGAAGGGTGGGCTGAATACAAATGTCCTCGGAATCGAGCGCTCGTGGTCTCGCAAATGATCTGCAGAGCTCTTTCCACTTGGCAGGGAGAGACGTGAGGAAAACTGGTGTTCCTTCTGCGCGAGGTGGAGACACGCGTCCGCTGATGAGCCGTTCTTGAGGGAACGACACCGCGAGTCCACATAAGCTTCCCGGCCAGAGGTGGCATCTGAAGCACCCTCAGGTCATTTCACTTTGGGCGTGAGCGCGACAGGTCATTGTGGACTAGTGCAGAGCTCCGCAGTTCAGCAGCGGGCGCGAGCAGAACGTCCTGTGCTCGGCGCAGGGGCTGGATTCGACTACGACACCGTGGGGGGTGGCACTCGCGCTCCTTTCCGCCTCCAGCGGCGGACCCTCAATCCTTCCTCACTTCCGCCGAGTTTCTAAAGCAGCTTTTCGGCTCCGCAAGTTGCCTTGCACACTTGCACACCCAAGTCCTCAAGGTACGCCAGACGCCTTGAAGAGCACCTGAGGCCGAAGAAAAATTGCCCACCATCTTCCTGCTTGCTTGTTGTTTCTCCTGTGATTGCTGATTCGATGTCGACAATCGGGAAGAACGACTCGTGTTCGCGATCTCCTGCGAGTGCTACTCTGGACCCTTCAGGGGATTGCAGTGACCGCGTGCATGTGGCCGAGGTACCATGGGAGGCACTCAACGTGCCGAGAGAGGAAGCGAGCTTTCCGTTCCACGGATCCCTCAAGTTGCCTGGGGAGTGAGGCTCTCGGGAGCACAGGCGAGTTGTTTCGATACGAGGGGAGTATCGTTTGCTGCTTGCGGGTCCCCCCATACGGTTCCTCATTTTCTCCTCCTCCTTGAACCTCTCTCTTCCACCCTCCTGCTCTCCGGACTGCCAGAGGCGCTTTGCGGTCTCAGGGAGAGAAAAGAAGGTCGTCGAAAACCAAATTAGAGGTCTCGGAGCCCTTTCCCTCCCTCTTATGCCCAGCTTCCACCGTGAACGGACTTCGGCATGGGATGGAAGTTCTGCCTCCTGCGGGCACCATCGACCGAGTTCCGAGAATCGCCGCTAGCGTAGGGGAGGAAGAGGAGGGAGCAGGAAAGGAATTTTCAGGCACCTGCCTTCCTCCCTTTCCGTCTGGAACAGCCCGTCAGAAGCGAGGAGAGTTGGACAGGTCCCTCTGGCTTGGTCCAGGAACCCGGGCCTTGATAAGGAAGAGCAGCCTCTGCAGGCGAGCGACTGGAGAGCGCCGCTTCCTCGTCGCTGAGACGCGCGCCCAGGTCTGAAATCCCTGCCTCCTCTCCCTGCACCAAGCGCTTCCGGTCCGTCCTGCACCTCTCGGCCCTCTCCGCGGATGACCGCTTTGGCCTTCTGGAAGAGCGGTTCTTCCTTCCTTTCCTCCCCTCCATTCCCACCTGGAAGGAAGAGTCGCGTCTCCGGGAACGACCCTATCTCCATCCCCCAGGTTTCATTCCGCGTCCGCCTCGCAGGCTGGCGAGCAACCCTCGCTTCACCCCTCAAGGGTCGCACCTCCGAGGGAGGAGGAAACTCCGAGAGTCGCGGTCCCTCCACGGTGTGCGAGAGCCGGGCCACGCGGTTGCATTCCGGGATTCCTCGGGGGTATCGGCGTGGTCTTCTCAGGGGTTGGGAAGCCAGCGGCGGCCCCTGGGGACAACTCTGCCCAGCCGCGCGCGGCGCAAAGGGCAGAACTTGCTAGCCGGGTCCCCGCTCGGAGACGGGAAGGGAAGGGGGGGAGGGGGAAGCGTCGCGGGTCTGCCAAGGAAGCGAGTCGGCGCCAGAGTCAGGGGGAGGGAGGCCCTCGGTCCGGTGAGGGAGCGGCCGAGAAGCATTCTGCCCCTCAGGGCTATTCGCTGAGGTTTCGGCAGCCAGGTGGAGCCAGGAGATGCAGCCGGTGACTTCAGGACGCATGCGCGGGCGGCTACTCCTAGCCGCAGTCTCGACTCGGCAACGGGAGACGAGGGGGAGAGGAGGAGGAAAAGATGTTGGAGAATGAGCCGGAGGAGACCGGGGGGTCCAGGTGAGAGGAGAGGAATCGGAGATGGAAACATCCATCCCGGAGGGCGCTTCCTGAGGAGACATCTGGTCCATCTCGGCCAGAGGAGAGGAAGCTTCTCCCGTCGCCACGTACGCGAAAGGGCGGCCCGCGTCCAGCCGACCTTCCCGGGAACGCTCGGGCCTTCCTAGGGGGCTCCTGGGGACCTTCCTCCTGAGGCTGCGGCACGACATCTCCCTTCCCTTTCTCTCCCCACCGGGCGCCTCCTTCCGCAGGACCGCAAGCGCAGGTAGCTCCAAGAGGGAAGACCGCGGCTGGTCGGACGACCCCTGGGAGCTTGTCGCTTAGAACCAGGGTGGTTCTCCTGTCGAAAACGCTCGGCGCCCAAGGAACTCTCTGGACGCCTTCCCACAAGGGAGCGGGAGCAGTCCCCTACCCACACCCTTCACGTCCGTCCAGACTCGAGGGGAGAGGATCTCCTCTGCCGCGCGGGTCGCTGCGAATTCAGAGGCCGCAAAGGAGCAGGAGGAACGCCATTCTTTTGTCTCCCAGCAGCTGGAGCCACCGGGAAGGCGGAGGGAGGCAGAAAGAACCAGAAACCTCTCTCCCCTGGGAGGAGATAAATGTCGTCTTTTTAAGTGCCTGTCTCCCCCGTCTTAAGATGCCGGTAGATAAAATTGAAGGGGAGGATCAAGAAAGGGTAGCAACTGGTTCATTTCTGTGTTCCTCCCCAGCTTGGACATGAAATTACGTAAATATTTGACTCGAATAAACAAAATAGGTCCAGGGAGCGTTACTTGATTAAGAGATGTACTTGGATATCGTCTTCAAGAATATCTTAATTTGAATGTGCTTCTGTTCAAGGACGCCATAAATTTCAATAAGTGCATCGGGCTGCATAAACGATAAGCGTCAGAGACAATGCAAAGCAAACCCAATTCACAGGGAATACCCAATCCTCAGGCGAAGGGGATGAAACACCTTGATGCAACCCTTTAGATACTCGTAATTGTGCAAAACAAATCAGAATCCCACAACAAATTATCAATCCTCAAACACAAGAGGATGAAACACGTTGATTTACCCCTTTCGACACTCATAATTATGCAAAGAAAATTAGCAGTATACCAAAAATTACCAATAATTGAATGGAGAGGCTGAAATGACTCGATTTACCCTCTTCGATTCTTGTATGGGAGCATAAAACGCCAACTGCACCTCACACAGCTGAAGGAAGGCCAGTCGGAGGGCGCGGCACTTGAAAATGTCTGCTCGTCAAGATGGCGGCTGCAGCTGGTTTCCCATTCCGTGTCCGGCAAGAAGGCTTCCTCATTGTTGCGTCACTACGGAGGTGGCGGGAGCTGAACGCTTGCAGGCTGCCATCTTGACATTTGCCTCTTCCTTGGCTTCCGTGACCCCCTGAGTGCATGGATTTGCAAAAGAGCGGTCCCGCAGCATTTGAACGGGAGAGCAAAAAAGAATTTCAAGAGTTCGGAGATTGGAGAGAAATCGCGCCGTTCTCTCAGCACTCGTTCGTCTTGGTATTCCTCGGGTTGGAAAGACAGATTTGTACGCCGGTACTACATAGGAAGGAACGGCTTCCAAAATAGAATTGGATATACTCTGGTTCAGGCTGTGGTGGAGTATGGATGGGTAGGGGGGGAGTCAAATGATTTGAAATGCTGAGAACGATTAGGTCAGTTTGCTCCAGATCTGATGGTCCGTGCGTTAAGCTTGTCTTACTTTCGCGTTCGGCTGCCATCGTTTGCTTCATGTAGGAGTAGGGAATTCTCCTTATGAAGAGCAATGGAGAGTCGTAATGAGGGCGCATTGGAGGAAGAGTAAAGTGAGTGAGTGAGTCGTCGCGTCTTCATCTCGCATATGCACGTGATGTAGTGTAGAAGAATTTTCGTGGTGGCTGAATATTGAGATCACGGAGTGCAAATCGCCCGCCGCTTTGGCGTGAGATTCCGAAAGTCCCAGCAAGATGATTGCACCGGGAGCTGCGCCCAGTCCGAGGAATTTCGTCTTGCTGAGTCGCAGGAGCACGTCTCGTTCGTGTAAAGTTGAGGAGCGCTAGTGATTGGATTGTGTGTGGGGTGGTAGATCATCAGAAGGATCTTGCACTCTTCCTCTTCGCGAGGGATCCTACTCGTGGATGCTGCTCAGGAGAGGAATGCGGCAGATCCTGTTCCAGGAGCCGAGCCAGCGCCGTGGGGTGGAGGGGGCAAGCGAGGAGTGCATCTGGGAAGAATCCGAGCGCCTCACTTGAGTGGCATCCCTTCTTCTTCCGTCTTCCGGTTAAAGTCCCTTGAAGAGGAAGAGGAGGGATGCAAGCAAGCCTTTGTTGCCCGGGCACCTTGAGCAGCACACGCTTCCCGTCTCATTGCAGGGGATCCGGGAGGCGATTGGGCTCATCCCTCCCTTCTTCCCCGCTTTTCTTCTGCCGATCCGCCAGCCCGTCCCGACTAAGGGCCGGGCGACCGGGGAGCTGAGGTCTTCCCTGTCTGAATGCGAAGGGCTGAGGACACACGTTTCCTGTCTAACGCCGCCTCCATCTCCCGCGTGGGGTCCCGACCAACGCCCAAGCTAGTCGCCGTGCGCTTCTCTTCCCCTTCCTTCTCCAGCCAGCCTCCTGCACTCGGCCTCGCGGTCATCGAAGAGCAAAATAGCACAAAAGGCGCCTCCCAGCAACCAAAGGGGCGAATGCTCTTCCTCTCTTCGTCTCCACTCCGCTGCTGCCCGTGTGGCTCTGCTGGGGAGGCCATTTGCCCCAGAAGGAGGAAGGGGGTCCTAGGACGAGACTGTAGCGACGTGGGGGAGCAGGCACGGGAGGTTGCTTTCACAAGAGCGGGGAGGAGGCAAGGAAGGTCCCTCTCTGTCCTCCTTGTTTTGCCAAGGTGAGCGGGGACGCGCTTTGGTCTCGGCAGGGGTTTCCCAATGGAGGAAGTCCTCCCTTCGCTTGCATCAGCTAGGAGGGAGGCAACGGCACCGTACACGGAGACAGCAGTCGGAGAGGTCGCGGCGGGCAGGGCGGACGAGCCGTCGCTGGGAAACGACCGAGGTGCTCCTCCTCCTCTTCTCATTCCAGCAGACCTCTGCAGATGAGCGGTCTCCGCACATCGCGTGTGTTTCTGGTGGCCGCGGGCTTCGCGATCTCATTCCTCGGGTTCCTGGTAAGGGCATTCGGTTCCCTCGGTTTCCTGAAGCCCATCAACCCTCAAGAAGGTTCCTGGTAAGGCCTCTTCTCCTTCTCTCCCCCCGTATCCCTTTCTCTTCCTCATTCCCCTCCACCTTCTTCTTCCTCTCCCCTTCCTCCTTCTCTATCCTCTTTTCCTCGTCTTCCTTTTCCCTCCTTTGCGTTTTCCCTGGGTTCCTGGAAGCGGGGCCGTGAACAAGGGGAAATAGCCCTCATCTCCCGGAAGCTGCTTCTCTGGACGGAGTTCTCTCCCTCTTGACAGGTGCGCCATGCCCGCGCCCACGGAAGGATGATCGAACCCCCATCCAGGGCGTCCATGGGCTCCCTCGGTTTCCCGGTCCCCATCGATCCTGAAGAAACGCAAGGGTTCTGCGGAGGATTCTGGGTAAGTCCATTGCCCTTCTTCTCTGCTCCGGCGGTCTCCGTTCTCGTCCCCGAAAGGGGTGAGGGAGGAGCAAAGGGGTGTATCGCTGTACGTTCGTTGTAACACGCCGACCGGCTCCTTCTCAGACCCACTGGATCGTCAACCAGGGTAAATGCGGGATCTGCGGCGATCCTTACGATGCACCTGAACCCCGGCCCCACGAGTTGGGAGGCACGTACGGCCAAGGGACCATCGTCAGGACCTACTGCAAGGGAGAGGTTACGGCCCCTACCCCGTCCTTTCCGCTGAATCTCCCAATCTCTTCTCGATTCCAGCCTATCCTGGTGAAAGTTCACCTGACCTCAAACCCGCAGGGTCACTTCATCTTCCGCTTGTGTGATATTTCTGCAGCCTCATCCGATGCCACCCAGGAGTGCTTGGACGCGTAAGTCTGCCTCTGTAACAGCAGCCCCTCCGCCTCGGCGCATGCGCGGGAGGGCAGTCAGGAAGCGGTGGCGGCAACGGAGGATCCCTGCTCCTCCCCGTCATCGCGTCCACCTCTTCCCCCTCCCCCTTCCCGTTTCCTCCTTTCCGTTCGGAGGAGGTGGCAGCCGGAAAAGGCGCTTCACCTTCATCCCCTGAGGCCATTCGCCCGGTGCGCACTCTACCGCGCGCAAACCGACGGAGGGTCACTCGTGGCACCACGAATGCGCTTCTTCTTCTTTCCCCTTCTTTCCCGATGAGGGCGATTCCACAACTGCTGCTATTGCTAAAGCGAAAACCATGCCCTTCTCGAGACCACTTTCATCCCCTAGCAACGTGTTGAAGATATGGAACGACGAGGGCGAGGAGTACCGAATTCCTCCTCAGGACGGCGATGTCTACATTCTGAAGGTAGAACCACCGGCTGACTTGACCTGCAGCCACTGCGTCCTCCAGGTAAAAGAGGGGGGAGGTAAAATAGAAAACTCATCCTGTCCTTTATTCCTTGTTTCCTGCTGTCTCCGGTCGAAAAGCGGCGAGGAAGGGGAGGGACCGGCTCCTCCTATCGTGAAGAGAGCCATGAATGCGCAGGCGGCAGTGGGAGGGAGGCCGGCGAGCCGGTAGTGAGGTCGCCGCCCTCCCTTCCTGCCTCCCCTTCTTTTGAAGGTCTTGGGAATAGAGAGAGGACGTTTTAGGGACGTTGGGGATGGACTACCTCCCTTCCTTTGCTCGGTATCTCCTCCGCTCTTTCCAGGATCCGCCGCCGTTACCGCCTCTCTTCGGGAGACGCCTTTCAGGATTTCCCACAGGGGTAATCAAACGAGAAGTGGCAGGACCCCTTACCCCGAGTGTGGGTCGGAGAGCATCTTCATCCACTTGGGTTCCTGTGCACAACTAGCGTCGCCAAGGAAGCAGGGATGCCCTCGGGAGAAAGAGAAGCGCTCCAGATGCGCCCCGGGAATTATCTCGGGAGGGATAATCTCGGCTGGTCGGGATAGGGAGAGGGGGAGCAGGAGGAGGCGGGAGGGAACCCGCGAATCCGCAGAGGAAAAGGGTGGCCGGAAATTAGCTGCTTCGAGTGACTCTGGGAAAACGTCGCCAGGTGGCGCTGTCGAGGACCGCAAAAACCTCGAGCAGGAATTTGCCTTCTCAACCCAACCTTTCCAAGGATCAGGAAGAACCGTGCCACTCCCCAAATTACGAAGGGAAGAACTCTCAAGAAGCAAGTTATGGGAGGTGTGTCGCCTGCGAGAGGCCCCATCTGTGCCAGTCCCTCGACACCTCTCAACCCCTCTCGCGGTCCACAGCTTCCTTGCTTCTGGATGATCCATGCTTAAGCAGAAACTGCACTGGAAGGGCATCTTCCGAGGCATTTCCACTTACAAAGCAGGCAGAAGAAGCAGCGTTTCGCCAAGTCCGTCCTCGTCGAAGAATCTGGAAAATGCAGACTCCTGACACCTCTCGGAAGCAAATCGAAGCTCAAGGAGTGAGACTGCGTTTCTCCGCAGAGAAAGATTAGTTGTCCCGACATTGGGACTGATGGATCAGATTATTCTCTCCCCTTTCCTCCATACTCTTCGACGAAGCGCCTTGGCTCCTTCACTTTCATTCAGTCCGAGGTCGCGCTTCTGAAGATGCAGGAAAAACGTTCCTCCAATTATAGAGGTGGTGCTCGATGCAAAAAGAATGCTGCAGAGGATACCCCTGCTCCCGTCGACCGTTCTGAGCAGCTACCTCCATCCTCACAGTCAGAGACAAAAGCCTTCCTGGTCTTGAGAGAGCACATCCTCTCCTCATTCAAGGCATCTTCTTTTGCGACTGAATTCTCTTTGATCTCTTCTCGGGCATCACTTCGTATTTTGCTTCATGCCGTTCGTCTTCTTGCTCAAACAGAAAAGAAAAGCGTGTCATACTTTCTCGCCCCTTCGTTCCTCCTGCCTGCTTTGTTCGGGGCGAATATTCGCGTGCAGTGTCAGCATGTGAAGTGTGTCGTGTTTTCCAGTGGGAACACGTGACGGCGTATGGACTCGGCAGGTGCGAGAACGGAAGCATCGGTCTCGGATGCGGTCGCCAGGAAACGTTTCGTGCTTGTGCGGACATTGCTATCGTCGAAGAAAGCACTATGTAAGTCTTGGTAGCGATGCAACCGGCCGGCCAACTTTTTCCTCCTCGGCTGTCTCCATAGAGTCATATCTACTACAACCGAAAGTAACGCTGCTCCTGATACCGGAGGGACCGATGCGTTGTTGCTTCTGGAGCCTGTCGAAACCACAGAAACCGAACTGCCTTC
Organism: Raillietiella orientalis; assembly: GCA_036172245.1. NCBI lineage: Eukaryota > Metazoa > Arthropoda > Ichthyostraca > Raillietiellida > Raillietiellidae > Raillietiella > Raillietiella orientalis. The sequence goes on along the minus strand of JAYWIR010000060.1, from coordinate 122,570 downwards.
GACGACGCTCCCCTCAACTGTTCCCTCGACCACGGAACCTCTGCCAACAGAACCTCCCTCAACAGAACCTCCCTCAACACAACCCCCCTCGACACAAGAGTTCCCGTCGACAGCACCCCCGTCCACGGATGGAACCACCACCATCACAGTCACGGATGTTGCAGTAAATCCATTTCCCATGAAGGGAAGAGCCTGCATTAAAGCGACTCCTAAAGAAAACATGGCACACATCAAAATAATCGATGACTGGTGTCGTATCAACTGCGCGTCGGCTGTCTTCCGAGTGTGCCCTTCCAACTTATGCCGCTGCGTGCAGTGGAACATGTAGCACTGACCAGGCAGCTCATGAAGGCTGTTCTGCCAAGAAAAAAAAAACGAGACCTAGTTTTAGAAACTTCACTGACTTACCTTTGATTAAAAGTAGACTTTGAAGCGTTCTTCAACGGATGGCCTGTTCCGCTATGGGGATCGGTATTCCACTTTCACTGGACCCACAACCTTTGATCGTGATGTCCAATAGACGGTTCCGGGCAGCACTGGAGAATTTTAAAGGCACATGCAATGCTCTGTTACATGAGAACACCACGTTCGAATAAGATCTATCCTCAGGGGATAACCTTCTTTCAGCAGTATCTGATTGGGGAGTGCTCCGGTACGACTTCTTCCATGCGATCGTGCCCCGTTCTCCTTCGAGGGATCAACAAGTACTGGGTGAAGCTGTTTGTGCAGCTTTTTTCATCATGCTATAAAGCTAATGGCTTGCTGCTTATGTCCATGATAGGAATAATAAGAGTGAGAGAAAATGCTGACACGAGAAAGGGTGTTGAATTTGCTGTCGGCACAAGGACGCTGCTGCCTTTTGGGGATCCAAGGGCAAGAGTGAAGCAGATGTTGCTTCACATTTATGTCATTTCATCACTTTTAATTCGTAGCTGAATTAATTTATAGTTTGGCAATTCCCTTCGTCTCGGTGTGTAAGGCAAGCCTACCGAACACATTTCGTCCTTGCTTTCCGTGCACAGCACACTTTTCATCCACTTTTTCTGTTGCACTCTGTGGTGAAGGTTTTTTTTTTTGTTTCTGGTAAAAGTCTGCCGCTCCGATGTTTCAGCTTCTGTCTGGAGCTCGGTGTTCCTCCAGTCAATCACTTCCTGGTCTTATAACGGTTGTGCATAGTGTCACGAATAAGTGTTACTTTTAAAACTTGATGGTTTCTTCTCAGGCTCATGGTCTGCAACCGGAAAGGATACAACAAGCACGTCGCAAGCCAAAGTGGATTAAGCCTTTGAAAATGTAGATAGAGGTTATCAAAAGGATTACATATTCGTTTATCTTTATTTGTGATTAACATGAGACATTCCTATTTATGTTTTGATTGCCAAATAGCCAAAAAAAAAAAAGGTCTGAAACCGGTACCGAATAATTATTACTGTACAGTTATAACAAGCTTGCTTAATCAGCATTTTGCCTTGCTAGTTACGAAATGGAAAAAACATTTTCCATTCTCCTGAGATGACATACAGAATGTCAAAACTCTTCCCTTCAATCCCGTCTTATGCCGAAGAAATCATTACAGTCCCTTTCATCACCAATGAAAGCATGAGCAGCTTGAGAGTCCTGTTGGTGTGTGTTTCAAAAACAAGTGCACAAGTAGTTTTGGAGTATTTATATAATTTTTTCCAAGTCGTTCACTTGAATAAAGTGCTTGTTCAACGTGATCTTATTGTAAGTTTTCCATCATCCTTTGCACTCATTCCAAGGCATTCACGCATTCATATATAAATCAGTTTCTTTTACGTTGTGTCTTAATGAATGAACAAAAGCATGAAGTCAATTCTCCATCTCCTCACAAAAGATCTTTCATTTCCTCAAACAGATTTCTTTGGGCTTTGGAGTCAGTGCTGGGGCAGCAGATGTTTCAAGTCAAGATTTGTAAAAATTTTCAACAGATCACTGGATTAAAGCATTAAAGTTTTTTTGCATTTGATGATAAGAGCTTCTGAACCTCAGTATTCTGAAGCTTCTTCCAACCCTAACTTTTGTTGTTGACTTCAAACATATAAGTATTCCAACTCAACAAAGATCTTTCTGTTTACTGATTCTTCTGATAGCTTTGGAGGATGTAACCGCTGTAGAATGCCTCTACATGTGAAAAGTACTATGAAATTACTCCTGGATTAATGAAAGCGAAGAAATTCATATGTTAAAGATGAACCTATTTACTTGAGAAACAACTTATGTTGAAGGAGAAATTTAATTTTGGGCTAATCTTAAAGTGTCGTTATTAATTAAAGTGGTCACATTTGTGAACTGCAAATGATGAAGGCCAATAAATTAAAAATACACCTCATAATTGGCATGCAAGCTACATGCAATATTATTCATGAAACAATTAGCCAAACTAGCAATGGAGGGGAAAAACAGTGGTTTTGTTTTTGTTTTTCAATGCTTCATATCAAATAGCGTAAGAAATTACTGCAATGCAGAAAGTCGTTTTTTTTTTTTCTTTTTCTGACAGTCCAGTGGTGAGAAAAAACTTGAATAGCAACTGGAGTGTTTAATAAATTAACAAATAATAACTACAAAGGGAAAAATCATAAAAATTGAGAGACTGATGAATGGTACTGAAAAAAAAAGCAGCAAAACTTTGTCTGTTATTCTATGAATTACCAGAAAAGGCATAAACACACGTGTTAATGTGGGTATGATTTGTTGATAATGCCATAGGAAATTACAGAGTATCTACAAGCATATAATTTGGAACGTTTGCTTGAAAAAAAAAGAGCCTTTTATAATGCAATTAATTGTCTTTAAACACACGTCTTTGAATGGATAATACTTTAATGTCTTCAAATGATGCAAAAAGCCTATTCACATGAAACTGTTACCAGCATGCTGAAAAGTCATGACTTCTGGAATTAGTTAAAGGTCCCAGCATCACTCTCCAAACAACAGTAGAAATACTCTTTCCTAGATGTAAGAAATTCTGAAAGGGAAGAACAGAAACCAATTTCCTGGACGCTTTACAAAAGCAGGGCTGCTCATGAAATTCCATCGTAATGCTGATCATGAAAACTAATTGAGCTGGCACTTGGTTTATTAAGAAAAGAACTCGAAGGAATTTTAGTTATGCACAACAGACATTACTTCAGATTTAATACAGTTACTATTATTCCTATTCCTTTAATTAAAATTGCATCAAATCTTTTCGAAATGTTTAAAGCATTGTTGATTTTTTTCAAGAATCAACTTGACTGAATGCTGAAGAAAATACTGTACACCACAACTTTTTCTTTTCAAATGTACCGTGTACCCCGAAAGAAAATTCAACATATCAAAAATAACCATGAAAGCACAAAGAAGCAAACCGAAAACCAACAAACATTCCGGCTGAGCTTCGTGTGGCCATAACCCTCTTGGTCTTTGGCAAAGTTTGTTTTGACAATTATTCCCTAATAGTGCATTATACTAGATCGTTACATAATTTTTCTTCCCTTCTGTTCCATCCACAACCACTATCTAAGTGGCTCGTGATTCTCCAGTCCGATCTCAGCTAGATGTTTGAAATTACTGATTTCTTCATGAAAGCAGCATCTACTTTGAGAGATTTTCTCAAGTGCTGCAGGTCGGCCGGTAGACTTTATCAGCATGTATTTGGTAGAGAAAATTCCTTCTTCTGAGTGATGTTGCTACTAGTGCGCAGAGGAATCCGTGGGTGACACCCGTGATGGTAGTGCACTTGTGGCATCAGGTGTTTTCTTGAAAACCTCGGAAAATAACACGCCATTTCACTACCAGGCATCAGTTGGGAAGAAAAGAATTCAAGTGGGACATTAGTAGAAAACTAGTGTATCTGTGCACCTTTTCAGTTCCGGCGATGGTAATTCAAAATGTCCAAGGATGCGTGCAAGGATAAGGAATTCCTTCTTAGAGTGTTCTCTTACACGCCTTCAGAAAAATCTACTCGATAATAATCGAGTAGATTTTCAGCTTCAGAGAGCTCATGCTTCAAGTTCGAGGAGCATGAGCTTTTGCAGATTGAGAAGAACGGCTGAACTCGGAATCCTCATCTTCGTGGAGCAGCGTTTCCGAAGGGACGCGCCTAATTCCAGGTGGAAATTCCCGAGCAGACATCTCAGTCATTTCGCAAGCTCACGGTCATGGCTTCTAGGAAAGGAAGAAACGGCTTTCATCTGCAAGCAGATGTGCCTCGAAAGTTGACAGGTAAAGGGAGATTCAAGGAGCTTTTATTTAAAACAAAGTCAACACAGAAAACTGATGATAGGACGTTTAAACAAGACATCACCCGCTCAAGTATAGGTTTACAGACGAGAATTCTGTGTGTAACCCCATGCTTCAGCTTGTGCGACCTACACCTAACGCATCCCAGTCCAGACAAGGAAGTTCTAACTTGAAGAAGTAAAATTAGATCCAACTATTATATGTCATCTTCTATGGAATCACTTTTCGTCAAATTGGCTTGCTTCGTGGTATTGGAAAAATTGAAAAAAAATTGCAAGCAATGAATGCTGAATCTTCACTCGTTATTTACGAACTATTTCTATGCTCTTAGTGTTAAGAGTCCTCAGTTCGTGCATTTGTGAGTAAATCAGTGACTCTTATGAGCTAAAAAGTAAATTTTATTGTCAAGACATTGGTCATTATATATCAAAATATCATTTGGTTTCATGGGGTAGGAAGGAAAGTAAAATGGATCTCTTGAATAACGGAAATCAAGAAGTCAAAGCTTCCTATCCGACAAATTCTTAATCTCAGTTCCCTCTTGCCTTTTATGGGGAAACCTCCTTGATGACTATCCCGAACTCTCCAAGCACCACAGTGTGACCGTCCAGAAGAAAAACTTTCCGCAACTGAACGCTTTGCATGGATAGAAGTAATGCACCGACAGAGATCATCGATGGAGTTAGGGGTGTTTGTGATCGCTTCCAAAGAGGGCTGTGTTTCGTGTTCAACCTTCGGCAAGAAAAGCTGACTCCACAGAGTTCACACGCACCTAAATTCAAACCACATACACCTCTATCCTGCCGCTTTCTTCAGTTATATACCGAGGTTCCTTGCTTGGAATCTTTCCGTCATCAATAACGATGAAGCCTTCGTGCAAAACCATCTCTCCAGCTTCGCAACTTCCATCCAACTTTCCTTCTCCCATTGAGTATTTTCGTCCACTGTCATTCGCTATTCAAATATGAAGCCTGGTTCGCGCCTACTCTTCTTCGATCAGCTAATGCTTGCATGAATCCCCCCGTCTCCTCTTTGGAAGAGGACCGCCAACTCAGGAATTGCTCCAGGTCCTTCTCATGCCTCAGACTGTATCTCCAACGAGTATTAGCCGCACGAATCAATGCCATCTTGAACTTGTAGATGTCTTCCTTTAACGGAAGAGTTCCTTCGATGAATGCCTGCAGCAAACTCCATTTTCCTTTGCAAAGTAAATCGCAGCACAGAGTCTTTCCTTGTGCGGAATAAGCTATTCTTTTCTTGAAATCCACTCCTTCGACGCTCAGAATCAACCTAACGCTGTCTTCATCTTCAGCGTAAAACAGTTTTCTCAACAAACTCCAAGCACGTTTCAAGTCATCAAGAGCGTATTTCTTCAAACGGTCCGGAGTCTGGCACCACACCTTTCTTAGAATCACTTTGTATTTGTCTCTCCTTCTAATATCATCCTTGACTTTCTTCACGATGAGTAGCAGAAGACTAAAAGAATGCTTCCTGGAGAGAATGCCCGAAACACGCTCCAGAGTGGGCAGGAAAACGTCGTGCCACCGGTACGTTTCGAAAAGTAGCTTCAGTATACGGTATCCATCGCTCCGGAAGATGGAGTCTCCCTTTTGCCTGTTTAACTGAGGTAGCATGAAATACAAGACGTCCACGCTGAGGTGGTCGATGGCATTCCTCATGAAGTTTTCCAACTGAAACGTTCTCTGATGGTAAGTGATCTTCTGCCAAAAATACTGAAGTGCTAGGTCGTTGTTTTCCATCAGCGCCTCACATATGCAGCGGAGGGCTTGCTGGATGTCATCTATCACGTGATTCTTCTCTCTATTGTTCAGGTACCTCCTCCAGTAAGTGAAAAGATCGGGCATGCGATGCATATCTACGCGGAAATACCACTGGTCGTTTGAATTCATTTGCTGCCACAAGGAGTACACATATTCCTCGCAGCAGCAGAGGCAGGCCACCTTGAAGCGGTAACGAATGGACACATGCTGCCTGCTCAGCAAAACTTTGGCCGTTCTCTGCCTGTCTACTGTACCTCGGGATGTCCAGACGAGGTCGCTTATACAGTTCTTCTGCAGGTACTCACACGCGGCAAAGTTGGGATCGAGGACCAAGTCGAAATACCACGGTGGGTGATAGACTTGGCAAACACGAAGGCGGTACCTCTCACATCCGAGGAGCAACAGGGTGTTTAGGATTTCGATTCCAACAGGCTTGATGAGGTCCTGGATTCGCTTTCTCATTGGACCAGTTATAGGGAGTTTCTCTGGGAGCTTCAGCACTTTGTTCTCGATGGACCGCCACTGCCTTCCGTTCGTCGCACAGTTTTTCACAGACAGAACGGTCATTATCATGTCCCTTATCTTTGGGTTCTTCCATAACTCGATCGCTATGTTCAGGATCACCTTCTGTTCCAGTGTTTGCATGGATTCCACAACGAATGTCGAACCTCTCGAACTAGAGCGACGCGGACACAATGACCTGGCGAACCAGATTCCTTAGAATGTCGGTCTGCAGGAACCGTTTCCCCCAGACTTGCCTTCCATTCGTGGCGCTGCCTCGCTTCCCTCGTTGGCTTGCCCCGTCAAAGCGAGACGCCGCCAGAGGTGGTTTCATAGGTCGGTGTCACCGCGAGTGCAAACATCGAGACGCGACCACTTCGCATAGCACGCAGAAGCATTCCACGCACCCAAAAGAACTGAGCGACCTGCATTCTGATTTGTCCTTTCTCCTGGCGGGTTCCTTGGAAACTCGACCGATTTTACGACGAGATCACCTCTCTTAGCGGCAAGCATCAAACTCAGGGTGGATGGGAACGGAGGGCGGGTGAGCCGTCGGTTTATCGGGGTTCACTTCTGGACTGCAAAAGTCCTTGCGGACAACTGACCTTAACACAAGAAAGACCGAAACAGGGGCGGTCTGCCGGTCGGAATCGGTCGCGCAACTTCAACCTTCCGTAAAAATGGACGTTTTCCTCGGTCGCCATCCAAAGTCTACTTTTGAAATTGTTCTTAAAACCAAAAATATAACTCGCACTACGAAACTGCCAGCTGCAAATGGCCCTCCCCCCTCGCCGTCTCTCAAAATGGGGCAGTCCGAATTGGAAACCTGGCAACCGAAATTGGACAGAGCTGAACTGCCTGTTTGTGTGAGTTTGCAACACGCAGCCAATTTCCTGGTTCGATCGTGGAAACCCTTCTTGCTTTCTAGCAAAGCCGAAGAAACGTCAGAACTCCCTCTTCAGACCTTACTTTCTACCAAAAGTCTTCACTTTCCAGCAAGCCGGAACGCTTTCTACGCAGATCTTTTGGAAGAGCAGCGAAAGGTTTGCGAAAGAGGGATCAGGAAAGTCAAGGCCACGGAGGAAACCAGGTGTCCTCCTGTGGATGCTCGCCAAAGAAGGTGCTGACGCCCCACGTTTCATCGAAAGATCATGGAACACAAGAAGGGAGACGCATGATCAGCTCAGAGGCTGCTTTGCTAGGAGATGGTTCTCGCAAAGGAAGATGCGTCGGGTCAGCAGTTGCCGATCTCTTTCTCACGCGGACGCGGGACGGAAAGAGAGGAAGTGGGAACAAATAAAAAACGCAAACAAACAAACAGACAAACAAACAAAAATCAAATAAATGCCTTATTTTAAAACACACTTGTTTAGTTGAAAATGGAAAGAACAAAGCTGAAACTCTATACCGGCACCCAGGAAAGGAGGTCGATTGCTCTACTTTCCTGATGAGATGGCACCCCTGATTTCCTTACCAAACTCTATGTCTTCAGCGCAGGAGTCGTGTCGAAACTGAAATTCCTCATTTGTTTATATACTGTGGAACATCCTTTTCCACAAAGGCGACTCGTGCCAAGAAGTGAAGCCACTTCGCTTTGATCTTCCTACCACCACTCCGAAACTGTACTACGGCTTGTTTCGAGACATGGGGTCTTCATCGCGCCCGTATTAAAGTTCACTACAACCCACTTTTTGGGCGCTGCTTGGTCGAATATGAACACCAGCAGTCAACTAAAATCTCTTTGCTTTTACAACATAAATAGAAATTCTTGCCTGGTTCCGAAGCAGTCGTGAGCTATTTTGCAGTGTGCTTCGCCAATAGCAAGAAGGGCAATTGCCATACCAAGAAGTGCGCAGCAGAGACTCTGCGTTCGATTATTCCCCGAGCTCTAAGCAATGAAGTCAGGTTTCTTGTCTAGGCGGCAGCCTTCTCGGATTAAGTAGATGGAGGAATGTTGAGATCTGAAAACTGCACTCCAGCCATGAAAAGGAACCGGACGACAGCTGCCCTTCGCGACAGGCGGAAAGATGGCGGCGGAATCGCGGTTTCAACCACGAAACAAAAGCAAAGATAACTCTAGAAGCTTTCAGAAGTTCCGAAAGTTCCGAGGAAGCGAATTTCCTCTCATCCTGAACGGAGGACTAGGGTTCCTAGAATCGCTTGCTCCGTCGGTCAAGAGAAAGCGCCTCCCTGCCTGTGCCTGGTTACGAATGTTGCAATGGGCAAATCAGTGGGCAATCTTCTTCCTCCAGCAGTACCTCTTGATGGCGAAGGTGATGTTCTTTATCTGTCGTCATGCGGAGTCCGAGCAAACACAGGTGCCTCTTTCCCATCCAAGCCGCTCCCGAACAGTTTGAACCAGCCCCATGGTGGGATGACGCAAGACAGGATATCTTCGAAGAACCAACGACCTTCCTGACTTCGTCTTCTGCTTCGAAGTTCAGCATGAACTGCGATATCTGAGTTTCCATCCGGTGCCGTAGCAGGATGCAACTTCTGGCTACCCGTCGTTTCTTATGGTGATCTGCGTCGATCCGCTGCTCCTTCGGTGCAGCCTTGCAGGAAACACACACACAAAAAAAAAACGCAGTCGAGTCCTCCTGTTTTTTTTCTCCAATGGATGCTTCAATGTTCTCCAGGAAACAGATCGCAAGTAAGCGGATTCCGTCTCTTGGCAACGTTCGCGTTCTTTCAAAACGGGTTTGAAATCGACATCTGGCTCAGCTTCCGTCCGAGCAACTTCCCTCAAAGTGCTCTGCAGCTCCGCTTCTTCGAAGTTTGGAATTTTCAGAAAACCACGTCAATCCTTCACATCAGGGCGCGTCATCTTCTCTTTCGAGTGTTCCGGATGCACCCTAGTTGCTGTCGTTAGACTCCGTCTCACTTGGGAAAGCAGGGAAGCCTTAAAAATGATGAGCGCGTCTCTGTTGTGGCACGAGGCATTCAGCTTCCACAACTCCTACAGGTCGCTGAGGTCCCACGATTTCCACGCTTACCGCCGGGTGGCAACGCGTGTTCTTTTCGAGGCGCTGCTTTTGACCATCAAGAAATCAACCATCAACAGTCAGTTCCAGCTTGCTGCACTCGACTGACATCGTCCGACATCTCCTGGAGAAGCCCTTTCCTCGCGCGGACTGCCATGCTGCCCGCAGCCGCTCCACTGTCTGCGCGACGCCCTCTCTGCGGGCCGACAGAGGCCGCGACGGCAGGGGGGAAGCAAACGTTTTGCAATCCGGGCTCCTACGGACTGCATCGAGGTGGACCCTCCTCGGAACGGACGCCGCCAGGGGATACCTCCCTGGAATCCTGCATCCTTCCGAGTCCACTGCATCCTGTATATGATGCCCTGGATACAGTCTCCTTTCTTTCGCCTCCATCCTCTTCAAGCTCTCACAAACCCTTTTGCTCTTGGTTTTCGTTTCTTTTTTTCCCCTTCCCCACCCCCTTTCGTGCCCGTTGTGGACCTCGTCAGTCGCCCCAGGATCACTGGACTTCTGAGTGTTTTTTTTTCTTTAAAAAAAACGAACGCTCCGTTGCAAGCGGACAAGAAGGTCCAAATTCCCCTAATATACTGAATTCCTTTCGAAGGGAAATCTCTCCAAGGGATTGCTTGGTGGATGCCGCGTTATCCTTTCTCTCCGCTCGCCCGCGTTCCCTGGCAGCGTCCTTCTCGTCAGCCCGCGTCATGCGCTCCATGCCGTCTTAGGATGCGCGCACCGGGTGCTCAAGTGTCTCCGGCGACTCGCCCTGGAGTGTTGCTGATGTCCGGCTCGAAGGAGCGGTTGGTGCACTCGAGTTGTGCAAACCGTCACAAAAAGCAGCACTTCGAGGTCTCTCTTCCTTCCTTGCCTCTTCGAATCCCGGCTCACGCCCAGTGGGATACGCGGGACCCGGAGCCAAAGAAGAGTCCTTCGGAACCATGGACGCTTGGACGCAATGCCTTCCGTAGGGTCCAGTGAGAGGGAGACTGAAAAGTTTGGCCGGAGCACTCCGAGTCCGAACAGTCGGAGGGTGGATGGGAATAGGGAACTCGGAGCAGGGATCGAGCTGCTAGTGATCGCGAGCCTGTACCTCGGAAGGTGAGCTTGCGGATGAGTTCCTGGGCAGCTGAGCGGATAACCTGAGCGATCGCAGAAGCTTCGCAGCATCGACAGATTGGTCACCCATCGGTTCATGAAGCTGCATCCTGGAAAACAATTGCACGATCTTTCATTCTTCCAATGCTCACTCTTGAATTGCACGTGGGGTGTCTGCTGTCTGGCGATTGCATCGCCCTCAGGCACATTCAAGCCACTGACCGTTTCCTACCTCCCTACAGGTCACACCTGTACCTTCTGGAAAGCAGGATGCCTCCTGCATGTAAGCATGAGGTTTCTGTGCATGCTCTGTGCCAAGTTGATATGCAAACGAAAAGGTGTCTATCGCCAGGACACCTGTTCCGTTGTGTACAGATAGCTCCTCCAAGATCTCACCTGCCCATCCGCAGTTGATTGTTTCCATTTGCCAGTCTGCTTGAGGTGGCGCTTGACTCTGGCTTTACTCTTTGCCCTCATTGGCGGCCGCGTGGCTGCAGTCTCCGTGCTTGCGACCAAGGGTTGCGGGTTCGAATCCAACCCGGGGAAGGAAAAATGCTGAAAACGGGTGGGTGTCACCTCTTCAGGGAGATGCTAATTAGCCCAAGGGCTTCCGTTGCGACATTGATTGACACCAGGTCACGCCGGGGCATTTATTTATAAAAAATAAACATCCACTTCTGTGGCAGGACGTTTGATCTTGCCACGTTACTTATAACTATGAGAAGGAATCTGCCGGGAATTGGCACGCAGGCCAGCGGGGTTCGCCTCGGCAGCACAGAAGAAGGATAGACAAAGAAAAAGAAAAAAAAAAAAGAAAACAAAAAACATACAGTCAAAAAAATGGGGGGAGGGGAAGATCGGAAAGGGATCACTGTGTGCCGGAGGGTGTCCTCTGCATCCTTGTAAGAATGTCGGCAAGTTCCTGTTTCAAGACTCCCAGTTGGAGCCGTTTTGACACTGTCCTCAAGAAGAAAACAGAAAAATAGACGTCGTCCCTGTCGTCCTGACCTCCTCTGGAGTTGCTGCTCCATGCGGCCACGTTCCCGCCGCGTGGGCAGCAAAGTGCTGCTAGGGGTGTGGCCGGAGTGAGGGTGTCGCGCAGGAAGAGATGCTTTCAGACACCCCTGGGGTTGCCATCGGGGGTTCCAAGGGTCGTGGCAAAACGTCTCCCAAGGGACCAGAGAGCAACACAGTCCACAAGGAGGTGAGGGAGGGAATCCTGCTCCTCGCACCTTCAACAGTTTGGGTCCACCCCTCCTCCCTGGGTCCAATGAAGCTGGAGGGAGTTGCACAGGGAGCCCCAATGCAGCAGCATCAACTCCGACTCCTGCCACTTTAAGAGAAGGGTGCAGGTGTTCATGAGCACCGGGGCCCACTGCAGGTATTTGCAGTGGACCCTGGTGCATTCCTCCGGAATACCCAGTAGCACGTCCCAGTGCAAAAGTCCACGAGGTTGAGCAATCGGAGTTGCAGCTTCGGCGAGCTGGCTCGTCGCCCACTCGTCCAGTCCTTTCCTCCTTCCGGACATATCCAATCAACTTCCCATCTAGCCGTAAGGCTACTGCCCATATGTTCCCTAAGGGAGGGCAGCGCAGCGGCAAGAGGGGTTCTGTCCGCCCACGCACTCTTCATGGGACGGCACGAGATTCACGCGTTCTTCCTGGCCAGCGTGGCCATCTGCCACAGGTGCAGCACACAATGGATGAGACTGCGTGGACAGCGCGCAAGGAAGGACGCGGGTCCCACGCTACTGGTGGCTTGCTGATACTGGTGGAATCCAGATGCCTCCGTCGACTGGCCGTGGCTGGAAGATGGATTTCGCCTCTTTCGTCCTTCCAGTATCGAAGGGAGCTGACTACTGGATTCCAGGAACCAGGGAAAATGGAGAAAGCATGGAAAAGTAGTGAAAATGGAGCCATTCCATAAGCTGGTTGACCCTCCCCCCTCGGAAGGGCAGGGGTACCTCTCCAGAGTGTTAGAAGCGCGCCGCTCCCTTTGGGCAGCGCCTTCCAGAGAAAATTGGGAAGAGTCCCTTCGGGGTCCTCTTCAGAGGGAGCAGCAAGGAGAGGTTCTCTTGTAGGTGGGTTCCATCAGGAGGAGAAATTCCAAGAGCGGATCCATTCCGGGCTCACTTCAAAAAAGAAAGATGGAGCGGGACCCCATAGACCGGTAGTCCCTTCGGAGGAAATGAGGAAGGAAATTCCTGTCGGGGTTCTCTCCCAAGAGTAAGAGGAAGGGACTCATCCTCCGGAGCCATCCTGGATTCATAGGGTGGCGCCTCCGGGATCACCCCTAACTCGGAGTAGAGATTGAAAATTCAATCCTAGGGAAAAGGAAGAACCGGACGTAGTTCCGGATTCGTGGTTTCTCGTCGCCATGCGGATTTTCCATGCGCCCATTGGAGCTGGAGGAGCCTGTCCTTGAGCTCGGGATCTCGTTGCGTGCTGCTCCTGCGTTGTCGCTTCCCACGTCGTCCCTCTCTTCAGATTCGATCATCATAGTCCTGCCGAATTGCCCCAGAGCCTCACTTCGGCGAAGCCCTGGGTGCTGGGGATCAAAAACTGCAGTCGGAATTGAGGCGTTTTTGTTTTGGTCGCTGGATATTCCTCTCGAGGTATCTTCTGCAACGAGGGCGGTTCCTGACTCGCAACTCCCCCTTAACACCGACATCGCCAGCATCCTCCTGTTTCTGCACCGTTTCTCTTCCTCACCATCCAGGGGATCAGCTTGCCATTGCAGACAGACGCGCGCTTTCGCACCGGCCATCTGCAGGAACTCCTCCAACTTCCGCGCCTGTTGCGAAGAGCTCGCACACTCAGGGATCCTCCACGGTGACGCCACCAAGCAGAGAACGTCCAGGAATGCGGCTACGGTTGCCACAGGAGGACTCGCGAGCAGCCAGTGGATTGTTCCTCGGAGCCAGAGTTCCTTCCGGTGTTCCGCGCGGTTGCCAGGGTTACAGTTCCGAATCCATCCGCGGTTGAGCTGAGACGTCACTCGCCTCGGTGCGTGGGGCCCCCTGCGCTACCGACAGGCTGGGCTGCTCGTTCAAAAGCGCAGCTCCTGCTTGCCGCGGTGAATTCTCCAGAAAACAGCGAGCCCCTTGCACGTCTCACTCCGGTGTTTGCTTCCTTGTAGTAACTCCGGCGTGCGTGCATCTTGAGGACACCTCAGAGTCGGTCCGGTTACGAGAGCAAACGCACTTGCACGTGCCATTCTTCTTGCTCCCCTTAGGCTCGGCAAAGAGACAGCAAAGCACGAGAAAGGATGATCAGAAGACATTTGGAATTGCTCCAGGATCAGCTGCCTCACGCCCTCGTTTTCCATCTTCTCGCTCACGTGAACGAATCTTCTTCCGTGCGCCTCAAGTGTCGGAAATGACGTTTCAAGAGACCTCCTTCCGGGAGAATCACTCCATTCAGGGTATCCCGAGCTGCTTTCAGACTGAGAGCTTCCAGTGTCAGAGGGCTCTGGCGACCTCCTTCTGCATAGCATCCTTGGATACGCTTCTACCCATGGCCAGAATCCTAAGGAAAAGTCGAACCGTTCAAGCGAATGAGCGCGAGGCGCACCGACCTGCTGCTCCCCCACAACTTTCGCACACCATGAGGGTCGTTCCAGAGTAACATGTTCGAAAAATCTGCCCTGGGATCCGTGTTCCGTCTCCACGGTGACCTTTTCTACACAAAAGCTCCTAGGATGCTAGGGGGGGGGGGGGACCCGACGGGCGTCGGTTAGGATGGGCGTTGCATGGGAGGCCCCAGTGTAGCAGAAGGAGAAGCGCCGACGCCCGCCACTCGAGAGGGGGGGAGCGGTCGTTCGGGAGCGCTGGGGACCGCTCTCGAGGTCTTCGCGGAGGATTCCCAGTAGCTCGCCCCAGCGCACGAGTGGGGTCGACACTCGGGAAGGCAGCGTCTGTGCTCCGACGATCATCCCCTGCGACGAATTCCACGGGAGACCACGACGACGGAGGACCTCGCGACGAAAGCAGTTTGCATCCGCGACTCGCTGACGTCACAAGAAAAGGTCCCGGAACCCGAGCATTCAAACAGTGGCGGCGGCGGAGGCACCTGCGTTCTTCAGCCTCGACATCCAGCGGCAAGGGAAGGCGAAATCTCGAAATCGGCAGCTTCCCCGACGCGCTCTCTTCCTTTCCCGAAAGTGTTCCTGCCGGGAGTGGAAAGCAGGCGGCTCGGCTGCATACCTGCGAACGTTGCGCGGGAGGCGGGCGGGTGCATAGGGAAATTAAACGCCGGCCGAAGGGGAAAGAGAGCGGCTCCCTATTTATACCCGCTTCGCACGCGTGGCGGGATGGCGAACCGCCATTTTCGTCATCCGGTTTCCGGATTGCGCGCTTCGAGCGAGAGGTCGCTGCGTCCCCGGGACGGAGCCGCCAAGCAGCATCGTTGGTCTCCGCGCTTCTTCACCGTCTGCAAGCGAAGCGGAGCTTAGAAAGGCAGAGTTCCACTTCTTTCATCCCCGGAGTGAGCCACCCAGAGAGGCGCTTCCTCCAGCAGTCAAGAAAAAAAAAAAACTGCAGCTGGGTGTTCCTGGGAAGAACGCAAGAAGGATTTTCACATAACACCAGCAGAGAAGCACCTGCTCGAAAAGCACCTGGGAGGAGAGGCGAAAGATGCTTCATGGGTGGCACAGAGGAAAATCCATGCTCACTCCCCAGGCGTTGCTGCTCACAGCGAAGTCTACGGGCACATCGAGGTCGACACCGAGTCCTCACTAGATGCATTCTCTGCCCGCCCGCGCGGACCTCCATGCGAGCCTCGGAGAACACCGCACAAACACACCGAGGGCGCAGCAGCAGCCACCGCGGTTGACCGCGCGCCCCACAAAGTCTCGGCAAATCCGAGCGGGCGGGTCGATTTCTTGTTTCCCGTGGTCTCGTGGCGCCATCTTCCCGGAAAAAAAAAACAATCGCCGAGCGATCGGTTCTCCCTATTCTCCCGCAAACGATCGCCGAAGTCGTTGAACGGCAGAAAGTGGGAGCGGACCGGGATGGAAGAAAACTTCCCGTCCCGCGTTCCGCGAGTGGTCCCCCTGTTGGCCGTGAAGGGAAAAGCGGTTTCCGTTACCTCCTCCACTTGCCTCCTCCTCTTCCCGACTCGCCCTCGCCCCGGCGGTCCTTTCATCGCGGACGGTGCCCCGTCCGATAGCTCGGAGCGTGCTGGATACTCGCTCGGAACATGCCCTTTCCCCTCGACCCTGACCTTCTCCTCGGGAATCTCTCGTTCCTTTTACACGCCATTTTCCCTGGACCCCGGAAATCCACGGCGACTGCCCTCACGGTGGCGGACATGGAAGGATGGGCGCAGCGAAGGGCCCATCCTCGCCTTCCTTGCCTCCGGCGGCAGCCAACTCCCGACTTGTTGGTATAGCCTCAGGCCTGATCCGGGTCATTAACGCCTTTCCGTCGCCACCGCCTGGCTGCAGGAAGGGAGGGGAGCGTACCGAGCGCGGCACTCACCAATCCCCTCTCCTTCCGCCTTCGTCCGCCCTTTGTGCAGAGGCGATCGGCACCGTCCTCGGTGGTCGCTAGCTGGGAGACATCCGGAAGGTCGGCGCTGTCCCACGGGATGGTGCTCGTCCCTTGACGTGCAAGAAGGGACTCCCCTGCTGCTCTTCATTGAACGGCGCGCGGGCTGGACGGGGCTCCCTCTCCCACGTGCTCCCTTGGCATGGTGTGGCGGGAAGCTTCCTGTCCAGTGGCGACCGTTTGTTCTTTTCGGCTCACAAAGTCGTGAGCATCCAACAGCAAACAGGCAGCAAGTCACCCTTAGCGTTGGGGCTACCTGAAATGGGGCGCCGCCAATCTCGAGCCACCGACAGAGGCTTCTGAAACTTCGCATCGTCAAGCACGGAGCCTTGGTGGACTGCATAAGGAAGACAAAATACGGAAGAGGTATCCTGACCAGAGACTAAGGAATGTCCGACGGTGCAGAGCAAAAGTCTTTGCTATCTGATCTAGTGCACGTGCTTAACGCGGGGTCTCTATCCGGAAAAACAGCAGCATCTTTAGAGAAGACGTGAGGAAAGGAAGGAAAGAGAGCAATGAAACTACGCGACCTCTATCATTCACTCACATGAGACCAATCTCCAGCTCGAGAAGGTCGGGGAAACTGTGGAGCTCTAAGAACGGCGATGTTCCACAGCAGGCTCCACGAGCCCGTGAACAAACGGTAGTGCAAGGCGATTGCGCCGTCCAGCGCCCTACACGCCGGGACGCCTAGTGGACTCGCTGGGTGGCACGCTCTTCAACCTACTGAGCATCGGTTTCCGAAGCAGTCAGACTGACTGCTAGACAGCGGCACAGCGCAGGCGAGCACGCGCGGCCCAACGTTAAAATCCTTCGAGGCCGCACGGAATGCTGTGGGCTCGAACTGCCCGGTCCAGCTCGTCCAGCCGAGCGCTCACTTCAATGTCGGACACTCTGATCATCCAGCATCCCCTTGCGCTGCATTTCTCCACCAGAAGGAGCCAGAAGGAGCGGTCGAGACAACCGCGTAGGCCGTGAAAATTTCGCCACCCAGACGTCTCTGCGAAACGCCGGATGTTTCCGAGAAAGGCGGGTCGAGCACTTTCCTGACGCCCTGTCGGGCAGCAATGCGGAACGGGTCAGCGCTCCTCGTTCGTTGGCGCCAAAATGTTTGGATCTCTAACAAGCTTTCCTTTTCCGGGATGGCTTTCAGAACTCGCTGGCTGATTTTCTGCCTTTTGAATTTGCCTACCAAATCCTGGACCAGGCGGATATCCCCAATTGAAATCATCGACCCCCTGAAGGCATTTTCCACAGGAAACCGCTGTTCTGTGCAGCCCGCGTTCCTTCGAACGCCGACCTACGCAACTGCTATGTCTCGGAAGGGAAATTGCGTTACCCATGGATTCTTAAAAGACGAACTCTGAGCCTGGTGATAGAAAAGTTGAGGCGGAAAGTCGGTTCGCATCCCAAGACAAAGTCCCCAAACACCACCACACTATCAATGAATCAGCGATGCGTTCCAAAGATGCACTTTCCCAACAATCCAGCTTGGTGGTCCCCAGGATACGCGACAGAAACATCTTTAGGTAGAGCCATCAGAATCAAGACGTTCGAAACGTCACCTGCCGAAACGTCGTACGTGTCTTAGTGGCAGTATGGCAACTCACACAGTCATCACCGTTAAACCCACGTGCTGACATGCGATAACACCGAGTTCATCTGACGGAAGAAACGACCTACTGAGCTCAGCAGAGTTCTCTCACATCGAAAAGTTGCTTCGAACGATGAGATTTCGTTCTCACTTCTGCTCACTCCACAATTCGCAACCCCGGTCCCACCAGCTAACGATAAGAGATCACCCACCGACGAGCAGCCATACTGACATCAGCGATTCGCCCAAGCCGAAGATTTCGACCTAGCCAGCGAGATCTGCACTCCTTGCCCAGCAGTCTGGCATGCAGTCATCCGTCCCCAGATGTCCAGCTGCAGAAGACATTCGCCTGCAAAGCGCTGCTGCGGTCTCCCGCCTTGGCGGTTCCGTCGCTACGAACGAAATTCGTCCCTCCCCGAAAGACTTCGTCCAGACCAGCCAGGTGCACTCACCCGATGCACCGAATCCACCGCCAGAACCGGCACCATTCGGGGAACCAAAAGGCATGGCGCTCCCAGAAGCAAGAAGGTCCCGGAACGGGAAGTGCCATACCTTCAGAGAGCTCTGCAACGTGCCTTCTGTCTATTCCCACTCGCCGCGGACCCACGACGTTCTCAGATCATCCCCTCACACGTGACGTGCGTCCGACGAAGGGAACGCACCCAACGCACGTGCTCAGGACACGCAACGTGGCAATTGCCAGAAACCTCCTCCTCACAGGTGAAGCGAGAGAACCCAAACCGGGAAAAAGGATGCCCTCAAATCAACCCATCTTCCATGCGTCCAAACGAATGGCAGCAGAGGAAGAGTTGAAAAAACAGTTGGACCACGGTATCACCCGCGCCTTCGAACAAACAACGACAGCGCCCTCGAAACGGGACGCCAACTCAGCAGAGGGAAAGTGCGGGCACAGCCGCCTGTCCGCGTTTGCGCCCACAGCGCTCGCGTGAATCCACTCGGCCTAGCAGGCACCGAGGCGCCCGAATGCCCATTTCCTCTCACGGGAACTCGACACCCGCTGCAAGGGCGTGGTCCCCAGCAGAGTCCGCGAACCCAGCAGCTCTGTCCGGCGAAGCCGCGTCCTACGCGGACGAAGGCACGTGCCGCAAGAAGCGACCGCTTCCCTCCGCATTCCAGCCACGCCTCCGCAAGAGGTCGAGGCACTCGCGGCCTCCCAGAGTTGGCGTCGCTGGTACGAGTACCGTGGGAAGAGACGCCACAAACGCCCAAGACGATCTGCGGAATCCATTTCGACTCCGAAAAGCTTCTTCGAGCCAGGGCAGAAGAGGAGAGCTCATGCGCGCAGCCTCCAACCGGGAAAGTTCGTTCGACCCGCTGCGTTGCCCTTCACACCGCAGGCCACGTCCTGGAATTTCCGTACCGTCGTCAGAGCCCTCCAAGAAGGCCCTTCGGGAAAAAGGCGCTGCCTCGCACTGCGGCCGCAGTCGCATCTGTTGGCCGTCGCCCCACGCGCGTGCAGGAGGCTGCTTCACAGGAGACGACAAGCAGCCCGCACCCGCAAGAGCGATGCACCAAGTTCAGATAGGTCGCCGGAGCTCCTGGAGGTCATTCCGCCGCTGCGTCTGGAAAGCTGCTTGGCTGTGGAAGAACGGAATTTGCTACCCAGTTCGCCCCCATAAAAGAAGACTGCCCATCTACAGAGCTCCTTTATTCTGCAGGGAAAAGAAATCTTTGAAGCTGACGGTGATGTACGCGTAATAACACTCATATCGAGAATTCAGAGCATTAATGTTAAATTGAACATAGAAGTTGACGGTGGACAATGGGAAGAATTGGAAAAGATAAAAGGACCATTGGCGATTAAAGGAATGTGATCCCTTGCATGATCCGAGCAGTCCGAACAGAGAATCGAGGACCTTGCACAAGTTGTCGTAGCGGCAGCTTCCCACTCCAAAAATGCAAGGCATCGTCAGCCAGAAACCGTTTACATCTACTTCCACCTTAAGATCCAGCTAGAAAGGGAAACACGAGGTAGCGTATGGTGTCATCGAGAGCGAGGCGCACGCACCACTGCTGTGCATGCGCTTCGAAAGACTTTCGAGAGACGCAGCAGCAGCAAAGGAAATAAAACCAACTCACCCAGACGCGGTCGCTTAGGAGAATCTCCTTCCAATATCCCTCCAAGTTCAATTCAAATCGTCCGGGGAAAACGATGGGATTTGTGAAGGTGGTATTGAAATGGAGAAGGTCGCCCGTGAACCAGGGGCAACTTTCAAATCTTCCCAAACTTCCCTGAGAGAGGAGGACAAAAAAACTCGATGAAGCCGAGCCGTCGCGCAATCCCCACGCCGCAGCCACGACGACGGGCGTGACGTCACGATCGACAGGTTCCACGTCCGGGCAGAGAAGCTCCCACCCGCCAGCAGGGAGCAGAGGGAAGTGTGCGCTTCCGCGCCTTCGGCCAGCAGCTGGAGGTCCGTCAGACAGTCCCACCGGGACAGAAGCTACAGCCACGCGACTGCATTGCCGCGAGCGCTCTCCAGACCGCCGCAGCGACACAGGAGCGCGACAGGCTCGTCCTCGCAAGGACCATCTCCATCCGGGTGCGTCGTTCACAGCAGGAGGGCACGGTGGTGGCGAAGGGAACGCGCGAGAGCGCGTGCCTCGCCGCCGGCGGACGTCGCGAAGCCTCCATGTCCTCCGCGTCCGACTCGAGCCAACCGCTTACCTCTTTGTGGACAGGAAAACTCGCCGGATGGCTTGGGTGGTGACGTCTCGCCCCGACACCTTCCGTGGGACCAGTCACGATGGCCAGGGCCAAAAGAAGCTCACGGATCATCTTGAGCACCGTTGAAGGTAACGCCCTTGCAATTCGAGATGCTGAGAGGCGAAGCCGAAGTCAGCCGTCTAAAAGGTCGACAGCAAGTCGAAGCGTGGCGTCCGTCGCTTTTAAAAGAAGTAACTCTAGTATCCGTGTCGTTATCGAATCCTTTATCTACCACTCGGAATGAAGGGCCGGGGAAGCAGCACATGCTGGGTGCTGAGGAAGGAGGGTCTGTCCCTGAAATCAGTGGGAACGCACCTGAGGCCATGAGAACAAAAGGAAATGCACACGCAATCTCCAAGTTGCTGTTCTAAGCGGGTGAGAAGCCGCGTTGCCAGTACATGACTCCGAAGATCGGGCATTGCCACCGGCGATGATCCACGATCCGGCTACGCACGGTTGCGGGCTGCTGAGGTGTGTCTCTTTCAAGCAGCTACATCGGGACATGCTGGTTGTTGGTGGAGGAGTCTTGGGGTGGCAGGACTCTGTCCGCACCGTCACTCACATCTGCGAAACTCTTCCTCCCTCTTTCAGAGCTTATAGCCATCCTGCGAGAGTGCCCTACAGCTTTGATCGAAGGATAGGATTGTGCTGCTGCAAATGTCACCGCCAATGTTCTCAGCAGCCGTCCAGTCATCCATTCGAGGGGTCCCTGCTGGTCCGAGACCACAGCACGAGAGACGAACTCTCTGTCCTGCACGAAGCCTCCATTTTCTGACACAGACTCTAACCAATCCGGAAGTGCTGCGGAACCTCCAGGAGTCGAGTCACGTGCAGGGACTGGACTGCGAGATGGCCATTTCCGGAGCGGTCGGCCCGAGCCCTGCGGTAAAATGGAAACGAACTTCTCCAAGGACGTTCCGAGCGACGCGGCGCACGCATCGAACACGCAAATCACGGGCGTGCCAACGTGCAGCGGCGTTTCTTTCCCTTCTGTAGGAAGCGCGCGTGTCCCTACCGACAAGGAGTCGCGAGAAGACAAAAGCAACTGTGCAGCAAGAAACGAAGACTGCGGCCGCAAATCCCATCCCCGAGCTGCGAAAGCAAAACGCCCCCCCCCCGCCGTATCGGCAGCAGCACTGTCAGCCCAGGAGAAAGATGCTTTTGCATGGCTGCGCGTGCACTGAAGCAACACCAAAGCAACTGCTTCTTCGTATCCCGGGACAACGGCAGGCGAGTCGGTTGAAGGACGCATGGCATTTCGGTGAAACTTGATCAGCCGAAAGCAATTGCCAGAAGTGGAAATGGGTTGGATAAAGTTCTTTGGCACGATGAGCCAAGCTGCGGATTTCTCGTGGCAACGGAGGCAAATTGTTCCATCCGTGGAAAGGCGGAAGCGCCACAAAGTAAGGGCGAAA
Source organism: Raillietiella orientalis (assembly GCA_036172245.1). Classification (NCBI taxonomy): domain Eukaryota; kingdom Metazoa; phylum Arthropoda; class Ichthyostraca; order Raillietiellida; family Raillietiellidae; genus Raillietiella; species Raillietiella orientalis. The sequence continues at coordinate 100,685 of JAYWIR010000060.1, read as the reverse complement.
GTGATGGGAAACGCTGCGGCACGTTGCAGCGGCATTTCCGGGTACGAAGTGCTTTCACGATGGGCGGCCCCTCCGTGTTGCGGAAGGAACGCACCCCGCGTGCACCATGCGTGCCCATCGCAGCAACTTTCTTTCCCCGTGTCAGGCGGAGCTGCTCGTCGAAAATGAAAGCGGTAGGAGACGAGGCATTGGGGTAGAGAACGGACGGCCCTGACGCCGGTCCGGTCCTCAGCCTACTCTTCCCGGACGGCGACTCTCCATTTCGGAGTGGTCTTCCCGAACAGCGCGGCCAACTCACTTCCCGAATTCCAGGCAGCGCTTCCTGCGCACCCGCTTTCCTGCCACCGACGTTGTACTTCTGCGACCGCGAGGGCTGCTCACACAACGTTCCGCTGCTTTTCCATCCGCCCTTCCAGCAGACTTGCGAGCTGCCGAAGAAAGTCGAACGCACTTCTGGCGCGTTAGACAAAAAGGAGGCACAGCGCTGTCGCGCTTTGCACGCTTTGTGCGCGCCCTCGCGAAGAAACGGTTGCCGCTTAGCCGTAATACCGAAAGGAGGGCTTCCGTGTGGACGAGACCACTGCAAAGCACTGCGCTCCATGCATTCCGAGCGGTTGCACAAGGAGACGTGGAGAATGGAGCTGAGCGTAGCAGCGCCTCCGAAATTGCAGTGTCTGGCGCTGCAAAAGAAGCGCCACCCCACTTTGGTCTTCGCCCGCCGGGTGCGCATCCCTCCGACGCTGGAAGACGCGGTCGCCGTCATTTCCTGCACTTCCTCCACGATTCGCTGAGTGCGCGTCGTCGTCCGCACGCATTTCGCTCGCGCGCGCAGCAAAGCTCGTCGCCCGCGCCGCACTGCACGCCGTCGCCGGAAGAGTGCTTCGTGCCCGTCGTGAATTCGCAGTTGGCCGCGCCAGCGATGGCACCGTTGTTGTGCTGCGAAAGGAAAGCCTTCTTCTGCGAGAGGACGTGCAAAGTTGGCGCGAAGGGAGAGCGGACGGCGTGGTCCTGCTGAACCTTGGCGCGTCTTCTCCAGGTTCGGGAAACGGGTAGGTCGCCCCAGAACTGCTATCCCTCGATGCGACGGGTGCGCGCCTCGCTAAACAGCCACGAGAGCGTACGAGGAGATGACCGGGTCCACAGGGCGCATCCACGTTCCGCGTCCACGCTCGTGCGTCGAGCGACGCTGACGTCTGTGTCGACACTGACTGACCCACGCAAGTGCAAGCTCACCCGCGTACACTCTTCCGCACGACACCTTCGAAGCACGGCGAGCGCGGATCGCCGCCCACGGCGCTGTCCTCCGTACCACGTCTGCACGTCTTCCGGTGGAGCAGCGCGAGCGGAAGAAGGCAGCGGCCTTCCAGCTGCCCCACCCTCCGCATTCGCTGGTAAATGCACCGTGTGGGGCTGTTCTTTCGTCGTCCCATCTGCTGACGGTCGCATCCAAATGCCACGGCGACCGTCAGCGGATGCTGCAATGCGTGAGGTCAGCAGCCTCCCTGCCTGGAGGGCGCTTCCTTTGGCAGGCGAAACCGTGCCAAAGTGAGAGGGAAGGTCGTCTTCGTCGAAGGCTACTCGCGAGCAGTGCGTGCCAACGACTACGAGTTTTCGCACGCGCGCTTCGGTCGCCCTCGAAGACGGAAGGAACGAAAGGGCAGCCGCGAAGGAAAGCAGCAAAAGCCGCCCGCGCAAAGGGGCCGAAATCGCTTTCGCCTGCTGGCAGCAAAAGACGCCTCCATCTTTTCCCGCACTTCCTGCCACCTAAGCAACGGGACGGAAGTCCGAGTGCTTCCTGGAGCTTCGGTTGCCCTCAGGCAACGGCGCGGTTGCTGTTCTCCCGCGTGCACGGGGTCACGGCCATTCGCAGAGGCGGTGCTCCCTGGCCCCCCTGCACGTGGACGCCACGTTTGACCTCCCTCACCCCCCGCCCCCTTCCTTGGCTCTTTGAAATGAGAATCGCGGAACGCACAGCATGGTCAGGATGGTTGGTCAGCGTGCTTCCGGTGTCAAGCGCGGTCGCCAGGACGAATCGTCCGACCTTATGATCGTATGCACGCCTTCTGACGAACACGAACACTCGACGGAAGTGAACACTCGGACGCGCGTCGTGTTGGCGCACTTTGAGCAAGCGTCGACGTTGCTGCGCGCCGACGAAGCCCTGCGGCGCGGCCCGGAGTTTCGACGTTGCCGGGTTACGCCCGGGAAGGCCGTCTCCCCCGGCGAAAGCCCCCGTTTCCCAGTGTGCCCAAGTGTTGCCCCGCGTCGGGCGTGGTGGGTGGACGGGCAGGGGTGGTCGGAATGGGATGGTGAAATTGTACTGTAATCCGTTCGTGCCACGCTGCGTCTCTAACTGCGAGGTGAATCGTTGCAGATGAGAAGAGCTTGTGGATTCATAGTTTACAGAAGACGAAATTCGCTCACAGAGTATTTGTTATTGCAGGCCTCGTATGGCACCCATCATTGGAGTCCCCCCAAAGGTACGGTTGTGTGGTGTGTTGGGGCGTTTCTTGAAAGGAATTTCTGCCCGTGCGAAAGGTCACGTTGAAAATGGGGAAGACGACATGGCGACAGCCTACAGAGAGCTGAAAGAAGAAACTGGAATCGATCCGTCCGATTTGAGAGTGGTCCCAGGTTATGAGAAGATGCTGAGTTATCCAGTGCATGGGGAACCAAAGGAAGTCATCTACAAATTGGCAGAATTACTTGTTCCACAGAAGGCAATCCGGCTATCTGAAGAACACAAAGCTTATGTTTGGGCTAATTTGGAGTATGCTAGCAAATTGTTTACTTATGAGAACACGCGTCTGATGTTCGGCGAAGCTGCTGAATTTCTGGACAATGTACCAAGTGATTCAGGAAAGGGGCACTGAACTGCATGGATGTTCATGCATGGATAGCAGTGTAGTGTTTAGGTTTTGGATGAAAGGTAAGATCACTTCTCATGTGTTGAATGATAGACCCGTTCTCGTGACACATTTCATCATTTGTTGCAGTAGGAGTGTTTCTTTCGGTGGTGAATGATGTTGTTCCAGCGTGTGGTAACAAGACTCTAGATGATTTGGTGCAAAGGTCACGTCATACATTCAAGTGGATTATGCTGTTGCATCGCTTGGATATATGTAGTGTTTGCATTTTCCATTGTGCTTCAGGATACTGGCAAATGTACTTATGGAATGTTTCCTTTAGCAGGCCTTGGGATTTCCGGTGCTGTTGTGAAAACAGAAACCTGCAGTGCATTGTCAGGAGTTCTTTGATGGGATAGCGTTCATCAGATTAGAGTCCCCTACTTTTACCTTTTGTGACAATTGTGGTAGGAAAACCCGTGATGAGCTGTGTCAGAGTTTCACGTGCATTTCATTCTGCAATTGACTTGAATTCATGTTGGAAAAAGAGCTGACCTGGTGAAGACAAAGAGTGGAGTGAGGTTAGGGTTTTCTTCTGTTGCACATGCGTTTTGTGGAATTCTTTTTTCTTTCATCTGGTTGCCACTTTTGTGACTCCAGGCTTTGAGTGTGGAAAGGAATGTAGGAAGTCACAACTGATTTGCAGTTGTGACTTTTGGTTTCTTGATGTACCGCCTTGTCAAGGTTGTTTGTGGGTTGAAGTTGGTTGCAAACGCAAAGCAAGTCGACCCTATTGAGCTTTGGCTTCACAGCTGAAACTGGTATGGAATGCTTCCGTGCTGCTGATAAGGAGGGTGTGACAGCATCCGGAAGAGTATTCTTGTTTTCCTAAGCAGGCAATCCTTGTGCCAGTGCATGCTTGGTGGACACAGATGTGAACAGCTGAGTTGTTGAACTTACATGGGAAATTCAGTGAAACTCATGTGAGATCACGTTGGAAAGAATTTGCTGTATATTGTTCTTGAAAGGCTTTTTGAAACTTGTTGGGCAACTGAGGTATATGTTCGTGTATTCTTGTTTTGCAAAGAGGCAGAAAGGAAGCATTGGAGAAGTACTCAGTCCATTAGTGCAGGGAATTATGCCATGAAAAGTGTACAAAGCAATTTGTTGTCGTGGAGGGAGAAATTCAAATCTTACTCTGTATGGTCATCAGTAATCATTTGTGCTTTCTGTGTTCTTAGTCCCAAAGCATGTTTTGTTATCACAGTGTCTTCACGAGGTTTTCACATAATCATAGCTTTTATGGGTACTAATTTTCCTTTTGATCATATTTTAGAATGGGATTCGTGTTGCATGCAGGCATCATGCAAAGATGGAAATGTTGTTACTTTTCTCATGAATGAATTGGGATGTGGCTTCTTTGTTGTTTCCATTTTGAGTGCTGTTGATGTAATTATACAGGAAGTTCGAAACTGGACCAGCTGCTCATATACAGTGTGCTACCTGTGTTTCCCTAATCTATGAAGGAAAGTGTGTGACCGCCTGGTTCCAGCATTGTTTGAAATAAAGGATGGGAAGCACAAAGTATTTGTACACTGTCAACTGCTGCAGCGTAAGATGCAAAGAACATATTCAGAACCTCATAAAATACTCTAAGAACATGTTTTCTTTAACATTGGGATAATTTGAGATGTCTCAGTACTTTCGTGGCATCTTTTCGAGTAACGTTGCCTTTGATAGTGGTTTTGTGCTCCTGGCTTTTTATCTGGGTGTACTGAAAGCTGATTAAGGATTCTTGGGTTGTTAAGGTGCTTGTGGCATAAGAACGCAGTTGCTTACGGATGTTTCTTCGTATTGAATAAGATTATAGAAAATGAAAAATATTTGTACATTTCTAATCGTTTACAGCGCCCTTCGAGAGTAGCATTAATGACCAAGAAAATGTTTGTCCATTAGTGTTGGTGCTTTTTTCGAATCGTTTCTTATACTTTGGCTAACCTCCGGTTGCGTGGTGGAGCTTCTACTGTTGCTGTGTGTTGCAATGTCTACGCACAGGGAAATGTATCTGAGATGCAACGGATTTCACGCTTATGTAGGAGAGCAGGCTGGTATGTCATTTCATGGTCTGGGGGATGTGTGGATTTCATGAATTTAGTCCATCGTTGCCACAGGACGAATGGCTTTTCTTTCACGATTTTCCAGGAGACCGTGACTGTGTGGACAATTCGGTGACGCGTCTTTGCTTTCCTGGTGTTTCCAATGTCAGAATATGTACACTATCGTACCAAACCCGCTTTGTTATATGACGCTCGCATTTGGCAACCTCCTGTTCTTTTCCTCACTTCCCTTCGACCGCTGCTAAGAGTGAGGGCCCCCATATTGGCCCATTTCGGACTTCACGCCCACACGCTCGGTCAGCGGTGGTGGGATACGATGCCATCCGCATGTTTGTTGAACTGATGGAAGCTGAGGCAAAACGAGGAAATGAAGATGCACCCACATTCGAAACGGCCCTGCATGAATGCTTCACAAGGGGCTCTTCGCACCCACAGTGGTTCTTTAATTGCTCCAGCCTCCCTCTCATCTCGTGTTCGATAAGTTCGTTTTCTTATGTTGCCGTGCTGCTGCCTTCCTCGGATGATTCGGATGCATGCCGCAGGGATGCGCGGTTTTCATGTTTTTTAGCATGAGATTTCGGGCAGCTCCTCCCTTCATCTCATAATAGACGACCGAGTTGCATTTGCCCAGTGTGCGTGTTTCGCCTGGCTGGCAGGTCTTCCGCAGCCTCTGCGGAGGGTCGTCGGTGGACCCAAGCAGCGCCTGGCTGCAGAAGGCACCTTTCCGACGACCTCAGCGCTTCGCCAACGAACTCCCGCGACCCGACGGGAATGGCTCGATCGGGAATCCAGGTGGCTCCCACTTGGGAGGAGCACGCGCTCCTGAGACGATCCGTGGGGCGCAGGAAGCGCCGGCGGCCGCAGTTCTTCGCCGCCAACAATGGGCGCGGCACAAAAATGGCACGCGAGGCGCCCATTCGGCCGAGTTCGAAACTGCACAAAGCGCGAGACCGAGGAGCCCCACGCAGCCAGCAGTGACCTCTTCGGGTCAGCGTCAGCCGCAGCGGAAAAACGAACCCACGCGCAGAGCTTCCCGCACGAAATTGGCGTTCGAAAATCGGATTCCCGTACCCGATGACCTCGCTTCAGGAGGGACGTCCATCTTCGCCGTACCCGATGACCTCGCTTCAGGAGGGACGTCCATCTTCGCCGTACCCGATGACCTCGCTTCAGGAGGGACGTCCACCTTCACGGACGGCAAATCGAAACTTGCGAGCCCACGCAAGAAAGGCGATGCTTTCGTTTCGGACGTCATTCGCACGAGCTCGCATCGAGATATCAGATATCAAAGATGCGTTGGCTCTCAGGTATGTGACCACGAGATTGCGTGCATCTGCCAGAACACTCTGCCTCTGGAGTATCTTCACCTTGCAACTGTGGTTACTGGTGGTGCACACGTTCCGAACAGCAGCCTTGCTAATACACTTTGACTTTTTTGAAGTGAACCTGAGCGTTTACATTTTCCTCATGGAGATCACGCAAATGTTCTTTCTGTGCTTCGTTTCGACGACTTTTTATTGCTTTTATTTGGCTAAAACGAAGGTACTTACATGAAGCTGTTGGATGTTTTAAGATGCAATAAATTCAGTGCTTTCTTTCCCTTAAAGAAAGAATTTCAGCACGGAAGCGAATGGTACCAAACAGTTCTTCCCGTTTCGCAGAGATAGCAATGAGCAGCAATGAGCCTGCATTGCCTCTTGAAATTTCTTGAAGGCTTCACAAAATTCCAGCATTTTTCCTTCTTTGGGTCAGAATTTGGATGGAGTTGGATGGAATTGAATGGATTGAGTTCCATCGAGTCACACACAACGGACGAAGAAACCGGGAAATCTAAAAGTGACCGTGAACATCAAAGTTGACGAGAGGAATACACACAGTTCTTGCATTCTGAGGCAAAATTCAGGGTGTGGCACATTCTCCGGATGACGTATTTAAATCTGATCCAACATCTGATTCGCTCCTTCCTTGACTTGCTGTCCGTTTTCCATTCACAGAAAACGCTCGAAGAACGGACTGTTGCAGAAACTTGATAAAGGTCACTTTCGTGTCAGCTGAACAAATGGAAATTGCAACAAGAGTTCTTACTTTGTCAGAGCAAAACATCTCGATTTTTTTCCCTTTTTTTTTTTTTTTTTTTTTTTTGAGTGGCACTTACAGAAATATAACAAACCTGATGAAAGAATTGGATTGGAATTATTAATTAAGAAAAGTTCCACGAGCAAGAACATGATCTCACTATCCATTGAATAGTCACTGTAAAGCTGATCAATTCGCCTTTTCTTCCATTAGACCTACTTGCAGAAGCATCTCCCCTCGTTCACACCTTCATAGCCCCTAATAGGTGCGTGATACAGCCCTGTACGATAAAACCTGCTCTGTCATTTTCATATAGTTCCACATCTACGGCATGTACTACTGCAATGGCACGGTGGTACCACGTACGTGTTATACGGTACCCGTCAAACACCTTGGCCCAGGGCTACAACATTTCCTTGGCATGAACTATTATTCTGTGTTAATAGATCACCAAGCACCGCAAATTCGAGTAAACTCAACTATTGTACATCTTCGTACAGCGTCTGCCACATCAACTGCTTCTTGTAGATAGTGAGCTCGAGTATTTTTGTCAGACCATCAAAGGCAGACATCATAGTCGCACTGTGTCCTTTGATAAAAGTGACCTTTGTTTCTTTCTGGACTGCAGCGTGGAGCAGCGTTCCGCTTTCCGGCATGATTAGGCGCTGGACGCGTGATGCCACTCGAGAACCTCATTTTGCTGACTAATCTTCCAAACGTCGATGCAGAACAAGCCGAAACACTGCACTTTATTCGGGGAAGCATCTATCGAAAAAGCAATCCTGATGGAACAACTGTAGAAGTGTACTCGATGGAAATGAAAAGGAACTCTTTCCTGCTCCGGCCCCCCTTGGCACGCCTGAAGAATCGAACAGTGCCATCGCAGCAGCGCCATTTTCGAACCAGAGCTCAGCACATCCTTAACACCTCGAGAACAATCACGACTCGGCAGGCCTTCACAGGCGTTTCTCTCAGTTCATCAAAGGGTCTCCGATCACTTGGCGCCTTCTTCAGGTTCCGACAGCTTACGTTGAAGCACTACGAGGTAACCAAGCATTGGCTAGAAAGACGTCAGCGACCACGGCTCCCACGTGAATCAAAAATGCAAAATACAGCCAGAGGGTTTCTGCTGAGTACATCTTTGTTATTTTGGTGCTCGGTGCATATCGTGAGGGGAGAAAAACGCCGTAGCATTCGGCCCCAGAAGAGGAATCACTTTGCCAAACAAAGTTCCGAAAAATCGCAGCCTGATTTTCGACTTGATGCACGAGAGAACTTCAGTCCTCGAAGGCGACGAGTGTCTCTCTTTGCCATCTTCCATCGTTTGAGATGCGATCCAAGGGTCACAAGGTAGCGCCAGCGAAAGAAGCACCAGTCCATATTGGATACGAAGAAACATGAAAAACCGCAAGCAACTGCGTTGTTATGCCACATCTCGCGTCGGAAGGAGCTCCCTTCGTGCCTCAACGCGTCCTCCCAAACGTGGTTTGCTGGCAACGGTTGGACTCTGTCCACGAGCGCAGCTGAGGGGGCGGTTGGCTGTCCGATTGCTGCACAACGCGCTGTTGTGAGCCTTCCGCAGTCGGAAGGCGCCACACCCCACGTTCGCAGAATGATGGAGCCGCGGCACGGGTAGACGCGTGGTTGGCAAAGAACAGCTCGCGAAGCTGCGGGCACAACCAACCTCTGGAAGGGGCAGAAGAGTTGCACTTGGTGAAGACCATCGAACTTCAACTCGGCGAAACAAGAATCAGGAAACGGCTTGACGTTCAAGCCAGAGAACCCAAGCGCGCTGATCTCCGTCCACTGCCAAGGTAGGCATCAGCGGTGCCTTTCCATCAGAAACGGCCGTCGAGCCACCTTTGCGATGACATCGGCCGAAAAGGCATCGGTTAAGGGCGTTCAAACAGAAGATTAAGGTCGAAAGAGATCCAGGAAATATGATTTACGGGACATTGCGCTGCGTCTGCGTTCGGAACCCATCTTTTCGCATTTCTCTCCCCGAAACCCACTGCATGCGAACCACGCCCCTTGCTTGAAATACGTGGGGGCACACAGTGGGAACATTTTCTGCCAAGGGCTCTTTCGAATTTGGTTACCTGAAACTGATCCACTTTGCCTTCCAAATGCAACAGTCACCAGTAGTATGCATGTTTTGCGATTTAATCACTGGGATTAGCACTGCAAGCAATGATCCCAAAAGATTGGTCACAATAGGGTACATAGCACCTTAACAACCCAAGAATCCTTAATCAGCTTTCAGTACACCCAGATAAAAAGCCAGGAGCACAAAACCACTATCAAAGGCAACGTTACTCGCAAAGATGCCACGAAAGTACTGAGACATCTCAAATTATCCCAATGTTAAAGAAAACATGTTCTTAGAGTATTTTATGAGGTTCTGAATATGTTCTTTGCATCTTACGCTGCAGCAGTTGACAGTGTACAAATACTTTGTGCTTCCCATCCTTTATTTCAAACAATGCTGGAACCAGGCGGTCACACACTTTCCTTCATAGATTAGGGAAACACAGGTAGCACACTGTATATGAGCAGCTGGTCCAGTTTCGAACTTCCTGTATAATTACATCAACAGCACTCAAAATGGAAACAACAAAGAAGCCACATCCCAATTCATTCATGAGAAAAGTAACAACATTTCCATCTTTGCATGATGCCTGCATGCAACACGAATCCCATTCTAAAATATGATCAAAAGGAAAATTAGTACCCATAAAAGCTATGATTATGTGAAAACCTCGTGAAGACACTGTGATAACAAAACATGCTTTGGGACTAAGAACACAGAAAGCACAAATGATTACTGATGACCATACAGAGTAAGATTTGAATTTCTCCCTCCACGACAACAAATTGCTTTGTACACTTTTCATGGCATAATTCCCTGCACTAATGGACTGAGTACTTCTCCAATGCTTCCTTTCTGCCTCTTTGCAAAACAAGAATACACGAACATATACCTCAGTTGCCCAACAAGTTTCAAAAAGCCTTTCAAGAACAATATACAGCAAATTCTTTCCAACGTGATCTCACATGAGTTTCACTGAATTTCCCATGTAAGTTCAACAACTCAGCTGTTCACATCTGTGTCCACCAAGCATGCACTGGCACAAGGATTGCCTGCTTAGGAAAACAAGAATACTCTTCCGGATGCTGTCACACCCTCCTTATCAGCAGCACGGAAGCATTCCATACCAGTTTCAGCTGTGAAGCCAAAGCTCAATAGGGTCGACTTGCTTTGCGTTTGCAACCAACTTCAACCCACAAACAACCTTGACAAGGCGGTACATCAAGAAACCAAAAGTCACAACTGCAAATCAGTTGTGACTTCCTACATTCCTTTCCACACTCAAAGCCTGGAGTCACAAAAGTGGCAACCAGATGAAGGAAAAAAGAATTCCACAAAACGCATGTGCAACAGAAGAAAACCCTAACCTCACTCCACTCTTTGTCTTCACCAGGTCAGCTCTTTTTCCAACATGAATTCAAGTCAATTGCAGAATGAAATGCACGTGAAACTCTGACACAGCTCATCACGGGTTTTCCTACCACAATTGTCACAAAAGGTAAAAGTAGGGGACTCTAATCTGATGAACGCTATCCCATCAAAGAACTCCTGACAATGCACTGCAGGTTTCTGTTTTCACAACAGCACCGGAAATCCCAAGGCCTGCTAAAGGAAACATTCCATAAGTACATTTGCCAGTATCCTGAAGCACAATGGAAAATGCAAACACTACATATATCCAAGCGATGCAACAGCATAATCCACTTGAATGTATGACGTGACCTTTGCACCAAATCATCTAGAGTCTTGTTACCACACGCTGGAACAACATCATTCACCACCGAAAGAAACACTCCTACTGCAACAAATGATGAAATGTGTCACGAGAACGGGTCTATCATTCAACACATGAGAAGTGATCTTACCTTTCATCCAAAACCTAAACACTACACTGCTATCCATGCATGAACATCCATGCAGTTCAGTGCCCCTTTCCTGAATCACTTGGTACATTGTCCAGAAATTCAGCAGCTTCGCCGAACATCAGACGCGTGTTCTCATAAGTAAACAATTTGCTAGCATACTCCAAATTAGCCCAAACATAAGCTTTGTGTTCTTCAGATAGCCGGATTGCCTTCTGTGGAACAAGTAATTCTGCCAATTTGTAGATGACTTCCTTTGGTTCCCCATGCACTGGATAACTCAGCATCTTCTCATAACCTGGGACCACTCTCAAATCGGACGGATCGATTCCAGTTTCTTCTTTCAGCTCTCTGTAGGCTGTCGCCATGTCGTCTTCCCCATTTTCAACGTGACCTTTCGCACGGGCAGAAATTCCTTTCAAGAAACGCCCCAACACACCACACAACCGTACCTTTGGGGGGACTCCAATGATGGGTGCCATACGAGGCCTGCAATAACAAATACTCTGTGAGCGAATTTCGTCTTCTGTAAACTATGAATCCACAAGCTCTTCTCATCTGCAACGATTCACCTCGCAGTTAGAGACGCAGCGTGGCACGAACGGATTACAGTACAATTTCACCATCCCATTCCGACCACCCCTGCCCGTCCACCCACCACGCCCGACGCGGGGCAACACTTGGGCACACTGGGAAACGGGGGCTTTCGCCGGGGGAGACGGCCTTCCCGGGCGTAACCCGGCAACGTCGAAACTCCGGGCCGCGCCGCAGGGCTTCGTCGGCGCGCAGCAACGTCGACGCTTGCTCAAAGTGCGCCAACACGACGCGCGTCCGAGTGTTCACTTCCGTCGAGTGTTCGTGTTCGTCAGAAGGCGTGCATACGATCATAAGGTCGGACGATTCGTCCTGGCGACCGCGCTTGACACCGGAAGCACGCTGACCAACCATCCTGACCATGCTGTGCGTTCCGCGATTCTCATTTCAAAGAGCCAAGGACGGGGGCGGGGGGTGAGGGAGGTCAAACGTGGCGTCCACGTGCAGGGGGGCCAGGGAGCACCGCCTCTGCGAATGGCCGTGACCCCGTGCACGCGGGAGAACAGCAACCGCGCCGTTGCCTGAGGGCAACCGAAGCTCCAGGAAGCACTCGGACTTCCGTCCCGTTGCTTAGGTGGCAGGAAGTGCGGGAAAAGATGGAGGCGTCTTTTGCTGCCAGCAGGCGAAAGCGATTTCGGCCCCTTTGCGCGGGCGGCTTTTGCTGCTTTCCTTCGCGGCTGCCCTTTCGTTCCTTCCGTCTTCGAGGGCGACCGAAGCGCGCGTGCGAAAACTCGTAGTCGTTGGCACGCACTGCTCGCGAGTAGCCTTCGACGAAGACGACCTTCCCTCTCACTTTGGCACGGTTTCGCCTGCCAAAGGAAGCGCCCTCCAGGCAGGGAGGCTGCTGACCTCACGCATTGCAGCATCCGCTGACGGTCGCCGTGGCATTTGGATGCGACCGTCAGCAGATGGGACGACGAAAGAACAGCCCCACACGGTGCATTTACCAGCGAATGCGGAGGGTGGGGCAGCTGGAAGGCCGCTGCCTTCTTCCGCTCGCGCTGCTCCACCGGAAGACGTGCAGACGTGGTACGGAGGACAGCGCCGTGGGCGGCGATCCGCGCTCGCCGTGCTTCGAAGGTGTCGTGCGGAAGAGTGTACGCGGGTGAGCTTGCACTTGCGTGGGTCAGTCAGTGTCGACACAGACGTCAGCGTCGCTCGACGCACGAGCGTGGACGCGGAACGTGGATGCGCCCTGTGGACCCGGTCATCTCCTCTTACGCTCTCGTGGCTGTTTAGCGAGGCGCGCACCCGTCGCATCGAGGGATAGCAGTTCTGGGGCGACCTACCCGTTTCCCGAACCTGGAGAAGACGCGCCAAGGTTCAGCAGGACCACGCCGTCCGCTCTCCCTTCGCGCCAACTTTGCACGTCCTCTCGCAGAAGAAGGCTTTCCTTTCGCAGCACAACAACGGTGCCATCGCTGGCGCGGCCAACTGCGAATTCACGACGGGCACGAAGCACTCTTCCGGCGACGGCGTGCAGTGCGGCGCGGGCGACGAGCTTTGCTGCGCGCGCGAGCGAAATGCGTGCGGACGACGACGCGCACTCAGCGAATCGTGGAGGAAGTGCAGGAAATGACGGCGACCGCGTCTTCCAGCGTCGGAGGGATGCGCACCCGGCGGGCGAAGACCAAAGTGGGGTGGCGCTTCTTTTGCAGCGCCAGACACTGCAATTTCGGAGGCGCTGCTACGCTCAGCTCCATTCTCCACGTCTCCTTGTGCAACCGCTCGGAATGCATGGAGCGCAGTGCTTTGCAGTGGTCTCGTCCACACGGAAGCCTTCCTTTCGGTATTACGGCTAAGCGGCAACCGTTTCTTCGCGAGGGCGCGCACAAAGCGTGCAAAGCGCGACAGCGCTGTGCCTCCTTTTTGTCTAACGCGCCAGAAGTGCGTTCGACTTTCTTCGGCAGCTCGCAAGTCTGCTGGAAGGGAGGATGGAAAAGCAGCGGAACGTTGTGTGAGCAGCCCTCGCGGTCGCAGAAGTACAACGTCGGTGGCAGGAAAGCGGGTGCGCAGGAAGCGCTGCCTGGAATTCGGGAAGTGAGTTGGCCGCGCTGTTCGGGAAGACCACTCCGAAATGGAGAGTCGCCGTCCGGGAAGAGTAGTCTGAGGACCGGACCGGCGTCAGGGCCGTCCGTTCTCTACCCCAATGCCTCGTCTCCTACCGCTTTCATTTTCGACGAGCAGCTCCGCCTGACACGGGGAAAGAAAGTTGCTGCGATGGGCACGCATGGTGCACGCGGGGTGCGTTCCTTCCGCAACACGGAGGGGCCGCCCATCGTGAAAGCACTTCGTACCCGGAAATGCCGCTGCAACGTGCCGCAGCGTTTCCCATCACTTTCGCCCTTACTTTGTGGCGCTTCCGCCTTTCCACGGATGGAACAATTTGCCTCCGTTGCCACGAGAAATCCGCAGCTTGGCTCATCGTGCCAAAGAACTTTATCCAACCCATTTCCACTTCTGGCAATTGCTTTCGGCTGATCAAGTTTCACCGAAATGCCATGCGTCCTTCAACCGACTCGCCTGCCGTTGTCCCGGGATACGAAGAAGCAGTTGCTTTGGTGTTGCTTCAGTGCACGCGCAGCCATGCAAAAGCATCTTTCTCCTGGGCTGACAGTGCTGCTGCCGATACGGCGGGGGGGGGGGTCGTTTTGCTTTCGCAGCTCGGGGATGGGATTTGCGGCCGCAGTCTTCGTTTCTTGCTGCACAGTTGCTTTTGTCTTCTCGCGACTCCTTGTCGGTAGGGACACGCGCGCTTCCTTCAGAAGGGAAAGAAACGCCGCTGCACGTTGGCACGCCCGTGATTTGCGTGTTCGATGCGTGCGCCGCGTCGCTCGGAACGTCCTTGGAGAAGTTCGTTTCCATTTTACCGCAGGGCTCGGGCCGACCGCTCCGGAAATGGCCATCTCGCAGTCCATTCCCTGCACGTGACTCGACTCCTGGAGGTTCCGCAGCACTTCCGGATTGGTTAGAGTCTGTGTCAGAAAATGGAGGCTTCGTGCAGGACAGAGAGTTCGTCTCTCGTGCTGTGGTCTCGGACCAGCAGGGACCCCTCGAATGGATGACTGGACCGCTGCTGACAACATTGGCAGTCAAATTTGCAGCAGCTTCGATAAAAGGGGGTTCGGATTGATTGGATGTGTTTTGATGGTAGTGGCTCGTGGTTGTGTATCATCTGGTTTATTTTTTATTAGTGGTTTAATGTTTGAATCGTTAGGGAGGCGATCAATGTATTTGAGAGGTGGAACGAAGTGAAGTTGTGGTAGGTTGGTGAGGTTGATTCTGGTTTTTTAAATATGTCATGTCCCTTAAGATTGGCATCATTAGGGGAAATTATAATATATATAGGAATAGTAAATGTAGTGGTGCGTACAGAATTATGCTTGGGTATTATTACATGGGTAGGTGGGGGTTATAGAACGTATATGTTGAGGATGTGTGATAGGAGGATAGTGGTGGATGCAGATTTTGTATTGACGATGGAAGATTTTCATGTTATTGTAATGTGTGCATTGGAGCGTTTTACACGGCGCGCCTCTCCTTAAGGAAGTGCGACGAAATGACAGAAAGTTTACGGGTCACTGCGGGCCACCGCCGAAATTCCGGGACTCAGATGATCCCAAGCAGCGTCGTCGTAGCACAAAGTCGGCTCAACTTTCGCACGGAAAATGCCTCTGCGCCAAGGGACCGCCGACCGCCATAGGTGAGACCTGGGGTGAGTATCACTTGCCCTGCTATCTCTAGGACTTGTAGGGACCTTCGCGTTCGCTGCCTGCGGTGACCCTAGAGGCATCTGAACGGATTGTGCTCCACCCAGCATTTACGGTACGAAGTGTACCCTGAAGTGCCGCTACGCAAAGCTGAGATTTTGCGACAGAGAGGATGAGGACATTTCCCCCTGGAGAGCAGTCCAACGCATCAAAATTCTTTCAGCCAGCCCTTTCGAAAACACGTCGCCTCTTCGCACCACGCGTGTCCCTGCAGGGACTTGGGAAGTGGACGCCTGCACTCAACATTGGCCACATATCGACCTCGGTCTCGGATCACTCGCAGATCGGGCTTCTCCTGCTACTGCGAGTGGGTGGGAGTAGCCGAACGCTATCGAAAGCACCTTCCTCTTATGGAAAAGCATTGTTTTTGCGCATCGTTTTTAGTACTTCGGATCACTGTTATCTGGGTTCATCAGTCCTCTGGGCATTCAAAAGAACGAGCTCCAGCACTGCTAGCATCTCTGCGCCATACTTGCCTACGACACCAGTGAGCGGTTTTGTGGACTCATGAGCTATCTCTGTCCTCGCAGCGCTCGTGATACAGTAGAAAGACACAAGCAGATAACCCTCGGATTCGGAGACTTTTTGCGCTTCAGCCATGAACGAATGCTGACTATCGAAATTGATTCCCGATCGGCAGCATGTGCCTCCCAACTCCACGGAGCGAACGACCGATAGAAAGAGCAAGCCGCAGGGCACACCCTCGCGGGATGGCTATGAGCTCTGGAAGCCCACAGGTCCAACCGAAGCCTCCTCAGAGGGAATAAGAGTTTCGTAGATGTGAGTGACGGTGCGGACGGAGTCCTGCCACCCCAAGACTCCTCCACCAACAACCAGCATGTCCCGATGTAGCTGCTTGAAAGAGACACACCTCAGCAGCCCGCAACCGTGCGTAGCCGGATCGAGGATCTTCGCCGGAGGCAATGCCCGATCTTCGGAGTCATGTACTGGCAACGCGGCTTCTCACCCGCTTAGAACAGCAACTTGGAGATTGCGTGTGCATTTCCTTTTGTTCTCATGGCCTCTGTGCGTTCCCACTGATTCCAGGGGCACACCTTCCTTCCACTGCACCCAGCATCTGCTGCTTCCCCGGCCCTTCATCCCGCGTGGTAGATAAAGGATTCGATAACGACACGGATACTAGAGTTACTTCTTTTAAAAGCGACGGATGCCACGCTGAAACTTGCTGTCGATCTTTCGGACTGCTGACTTCGGCTTCGCCTCTCGGCATCTGGAATTCCAAAAGTGTAACCTCCCACAGTGTTCAAAATGATCCGTGAGCTTCTTTTGGCCCTGGCCATCGTGACTGGTCCCACGGAAGGTGTCGGGGCGAGACGTCACCACCCAAGCCATCCGGCGAGTTTTCCTGTCCACAAAGAGGTAAGCGGTTGGCTCGAGTCGGACGCGGAGGACATGGAGGCTTCGCGACGTCCGCCGGCGGCGAGGCACGCGCTCTCGCGCGTTCCCTTCGCCACCACCGTGCCCTCCTGCTGTGAACGACGCACCCGGATGGAGATGGTCCTTGCGAGGACGAGCCTGTCGCGCTCCTGTGTCGCTGCGGCGGTCTGGAGAGCGCTCGCGGCAATGCAGTCGCGTGGCTGTAGCTTCTGTCCCGGTGGGACTGTCTGACGGACCTCCAGCTGCTGGCCGAAGGCGCGGAAGCGCACACTTCCCTCTGCTCCCTGCTGGCGGGTGGGAGCTTCTCTGCCCGGACGTGGAACCTGTCGATCGTGACGTCACGCCCGTCGTCGTGGCTGCGGCGTGGGGATTGCGCGACGGCTCGGCTTCATCGAGTTTTTTTGTCCTCCTCTCTCAGGGAAGTTGGGGAAGATTTGAAAGTTGCTCCTGGTGGCCGAGCGACCTTCTCGATTTCAATACCAACTTCACGAATCCCATCGTTTTCCCCGGACCATTTGAATTGAACGTGGAGGCACTTTGGAGGAAGGCTTCTGTAAACAGCAGCCTCTCGGTGAGTTAGCTTCATTTTTTTTACTGCTGCTGCTTCTCTCTAAAGTGTTTCGGAGCGCATGCACAGCAGTGGTGCGCGCGCCTCACTCTCTACGGCACCGCATGCGACCACGCGTTTCCTTTTTCAGCTACAACTGACGTTGGAAGTATACGTGGGTTTTCTGTGGTTGACTATCCCTTGCGCTTTTGGAATTGGAAGCTGCTACTATGACGACTTGTGCAAGGTCCTCGATTCTCTGTTCGGACTATTGGGATCCTGCAGCAATGGACGATACAACTTTAGGCAGCAATTCTCTGGGTATCTTCCTAAGCTCTTTGCCTTGCCCAGCAGAGACTTCTATGTTAAATTTGAACTTCGGGATGAGCTTGGTCGAAGCGCGTGTTACTACGCGTACATCACCGTCAATTTGGAAGATACGTTTTCCCTGCAGAATAAAGGAGCTCTGTAGATGGGCAGTCTTCTTTTATGGGGGCGAACTGGGTAGCAAATTCCGTTCTTCCACAGCCAAGCAGCTTTCCAGACGCAGCGGCGGAATGACCTCCAGGAGCTCCGGCGACCTATCTGAACTTGGTGCATCGCTCTTGCGGGTGCGGGCTGCTTGTCGTCTCCTGTGAAGCAGCCTCCTGCACGCGCGTGGGGCGACGGCCAACAGATGCGACTGCGGCCGCAGTGCGAGGCAGCGCCTTTTTCCCGAAGGGCCTTCTTGGAGGGCTCTGACGACGGTACGGAAATTCCAGGACGTGGCCTGCGGTGTGAAGGGCAACGCAGCGGGTCGAACGAACTTTCCCGGTTGGAGGCTGCGCGCATGAGCTCTCCTCTTCTGCCCTGGCTCGAAGAAGCTTTTCGGAGTCGAAATGGATTCCGCAGATCGTCTTGGGCGTTTGTGGCGTCTCTTCCCACGGTACTCGTACCAGCGACGCCAACTCTGGGAGGCCGCGAGTGCCTCGATCTCTTGCGGAGGCGTGGCTGGAATGCGGAGGGAAGCGGTCGCTTCTTGCGGCACGTGCCTTCGTCCGCGTAGGACGCGGCTTCGCCGGACAGAGCTGCTGGGTTCGCGGACTCTGCTGGGGACCACGCCCTTGCAGCGGGTGTCGAGTTCCCGTGAGAGGAAATGGGCATTCGGGCGCCTCGGTGCCTGCTAGGCCGAGAGGATTCACGCGAGCGCTGTGGGCGCAAACGCGGACAGGCGGCTGTGCCCGCACTTTCCCTCTGCTGAGTTGGCGTCCCGTTTCGAGGGCGCTGTCGTTGTTTGTTCGAAGGCGCGGGTGATGCCGTGGTCCAACTGTTTTTTCAACTCTTCCTCTGCTGCCATTCGTTTGGACGCATGGAAGATGGGTTGATTTGAGGGCATCCTTTTTCCCGGTTTGGGTTCTCTCGCTTCACCTGTGAGGAGGAGGTTTCTGGCAATTGCCACGTTGCGTGTCCTGAGCACGTGCGTTGGGTGCGTTCCCTTCGTCGGACGCACGTCACGTGTGAGGGGATGATCTGAGAACGTCGTGGGTCCGCGGCGAGTGGGAATAGACAGAAGGCACGTTGCAGAGCTCTCTGAAGGTATGGCACTTCCCGTTCCGGGACCTTCTTGCTTCTGGGAGCGCCATGCCTTTTGGTTCCCCGAATGGTGCCGGTTCTGGCGGTGGATTCGGTGCAACGGGTGAGTGCACCTGGCTGGTCTGGACGAAGTCTTTCGGGGAGGGACGAATTTCGTTCGTAGCGACGGAACCGCCAAGGCGGGAGACCGCAGCAGCGCTTTGCAGGCGAATGTCTTCTGCAGCTGGACATCTGGGGACGGATGACTGCATGCCAGACTGCTGGGCAAGGAGTGCAGATCTCGCTGGCTAGGTCGAAATCTTCGGCTTGGGCGAATCGCTGATGTCAGTATGGCTGCTCGTCGGTGGGTGATCTCTTATCGTTAGCTGGTGGGACCGGGGTTGCGAATTGTGGAGTGAGCAGAAGTGAGAACGAAATCTCATCGTTCGAAGCAACTTTTCGATGTGAGAGAACTCTGCTGAGCTCAGTAGGTCGTTTCTTCCGTCAGATGAACTCGGTGTTATCGCATGTCAGCACGTGGGTTTAACGGTGACACTGTGTGAGCTGCAATGGCGTGCATTGGATCTCTTCTGCTAAGGGTTCAAGCTGGAATTTTGAAACTGATTTGACTGGATCAGGCTGAAAAATGATCGGTGTTTCGGCTTGAATCGATGGAGACAATTGAGGTTTTCCGGTGGATCCATTAGACATTTCAGTGGTGGCTTTGGGGGGATTTCGAGGAAATAGGAAGACCGCATTGATCCTCGAGAGGGTCTTGGCGGACTCCTAGCAACGCTGAGGGCGTGCACGGTCTACTCATATGCACCATCACTTTTAATGTGATGAGAGCGCAAGTTCGAGCTACTTCCAGTGCATTTCCTCTTGGCATGTGTAATGGACTTTGCGTAGTGTATTCTATGGATTCGCGAATGGTCGTACAGAAAAGTGTATGTGAACGGCAGTTTGCTATCTCGGATAATTGATGATGATGCAAAAGCAGAGGCTGTTGAATCCTTTCGAGCACCCGTTTAGGTCGTCTCCCAGTGACGCGATCGTTTCAAAAGAATGAATAATTACTTGAAATTATATAAAGTGTGGTCTCAGCGATGATCTGAAGGTTGCCGCGGTTGTTTCTGAGTCGGCTACTAGGTGGCAGGCGCGTACCAATCGGAACGATTGAGTTTCCGTGACGTGAAAAGAATGGAAGAAAACAAAAAAAAAAGAAAAAAAAAGAATGGAAGAAATCGAGTTGCGGACGTTACGTTGAGGCGCATTCGTTGAGAGAGGCCATCCCAGAAAGAAAAAAAAAGGGTTGCATCACCCCGCTTTACGAGTTATGTTTGCTTTATTCTCTCAGAAGATGAAAAGGCTGATGATCCTTCGATCCATGCATTAAAAAAAGCAACTGAAAACAACGGAAATCGAATCTTCTTCTAGGGGATTGTTCCAAGTCCATCAGGCGCTTGACTGATGGTTACTTGAAACCTGAAATTCTGGCAGATGTGAACTTATGACTTTATTTAAGTAGAAAGCTTGACTGAGTCGTGACAACTAGGAATGGTGTATCCACTGCACTTGCTGCGACGCTCCACTTATCCTGTCATCATTTCCTTGAATTCTGAACGGGCGGCGAGTTACGAGCCCAGGGTGGTCGGTGATGGCCTTACCATCGAAGTCTAGAGTCCCTGACCCATCCGTGTCCACTTCTTCGATGATACTGTTCAGAGTGTCGTTGTCGAGTTTGTCGTCTAGCTCGTGTAGGATTTCTTTGAGCGTCTCGACGGTGATGTAGCCGTTGCCTGCAAGCAGAGAGACACCTCTGAGTCACGCAGGCACACGCCACGCACGACCGCCGACCCGTCGCGACCCGTGACCACTGCTCACTTGTCTTCAACGGACCTCATTGTTCATTCTATGACGGCGTACTGAAGTTAGGAATGGATGAACCTATCCGCTTGATGATCCCCGCAAGAACGATCTTACGAAAAAGACCCCTAGGAAGGGCTTCTCGTTCTGATTTCGGGTGTCCCTGACCAGTTTCATGATCTGTTTTAATGTCTCCGGCCTCCAGAAAAATCGAGGAAGAGAGCTAACTTTGGGGTAGGGTGGGGGGGATGCAGTGCGCACGCCTCCTCGTGAAAGAATTATCTCATGAGCGATCCTCATCGGTGGTGCGCTGCCATCCGTGGTCGAGCTTCGTTCACAGGTAGGGACATCGGACGGTCGCGGCGGTGCGAACCGCCTCCCGACTGGATTCCAGTGGGGGATCCAGCTGGCGCTCGAGGAGCTCCGCGCAAACGAGGCAACCCTGTGCGTAGCGCTGACCTTGGTCCGCAAAAAGCCCTGTCTTTTTAGAAAGGACGACCCACTGTCGCCCAATTGTTCCCGGCGTCCGCTCTTTGCTCGGAGGAGAGTGTAGGGCAGCGGTGTGCAAGCAGCAACATGCTCCAGGCTGGGGATCGGTCGCCGTGCGCGAAGCGTCCTGCTGGGGCGGGGTCGTGGTCCCATATGTTCGGGGATGATGCACGCGGGCCGAAGGGGGACGAGTTCCAATCGAAGGGAAGACGCCATGAGCTGGATAGGTCGTCCCCGAATGGGTGCTTTGGGTCTCCTTTTTCTCGAACGCGGGACGGCCGGTCCCACCCGCCGTGCCTTGGACTCGCCCTAGGGCACCGCTGCTCTGCCTGGCCGGGCGGAGGCGGAAGCACCGGGCACAGTCGATGCAGCGGAGTGGTCACCAAATGGACCGCCCTGCCCCCGTCCTCTCGGAGGCCAGCCCTTCCCTAGGAAACGTACCTTCCTTGTCGTAGATTCTGAATATGTCTTTGAGCTCCTGTTCCAGGCCCTCGTCGTCGTCGTCTGTCATGAACAGAGCCGCCATGTTGGCAAACTCCGGGAACTCGATCCTGCCGGAATCTGGCGAGAGGGAGAAGAGCCAATGAGAAGCATCGCGAGACTTAGCGGCGGAAGGGCATCGGAGTTGGTCGGAGAAGGCAGAGGTCGCGGAATCTCTGCCGGGAAGCGCCACGCCCGCAAGGGAACCTCGGAACAAGCGCCCCGGGATGGTCACTCCAGCCGCCACCTCTTGCCTGCGGAGCGCTGCTCGCTCCGGGATCCACGCGTGCGCAGTCATGCGAAAGCCCACGGAAGAATAGCGCACCTCTCTCATGCAGGCGCTCCTCCAGGTGGAACCCGGAAGGCTGAAATCTCTGGAATCTGGAGGATACGTCCGGAGCGGCCTCCACGAAGGGAAAAAAAAAACGCAGGATGAGAACAGCCGGCGGAAGGGAACCAGGGGCCGGGCTCGTATGGGCTCGGGCGCTCCCGTCCTCTGCAGCGGCAGCCCTCTGAAAGTTCGCCAAGGATAGGACAAACGGGAACCGAGGAGGGCATGGAGGAATGGAGGAGACCGCCACAGGTCTTCTCGGCGTCCGATGGCCTCTTCGCCTTGGTTCTGTGGCATCTCTTGGCATTCGCCCTCACCGGCTGCTTGCGCTTCCCGCGCCCTCTTTCCAGAAACGCCCCCTACTTTCAACACTGCGTTAGGAGTGCCCCCAGCTCCGTGGTTGCATGCCCTGCGGCTTTCACCTGACGAGCTGCCGGCAAGATGACTGCAGCCCCTCTCGGAAGTCATGCGGCTCCCCGCACCCGCGTGCGTCACCCCAGCACCAAAGGTGGTAGCCCCACGATCGGCCATAGACGAGGCGCGGCGTCGCAGTTCCGACTCGCCTCCCCAGCGAGGGATGCTGGGAATCACGAGACCCAACAAACTGATACTCGATGGGTGCCATCTCTGTGGTTCGTCCTGGCGCCAATCCTGAGTCCACATGGCTGTCTACATACCACGGCATGGGCAGCAAACTGAGGAGCAACCCGCTGTCTCCCGAGAAGGAGGTCCCCTGATGACCATCGATTCCCGAGCGTTCCCGCTACCCCGGGAGGAGTACCGCCAAGCGAGGGGTTTCTGAACCAAAGACGACGGCCCGTCCAACCAAGACAAAAACACATGGACGCCATCTTGAAAGAAGAAAAAAAAAAAAGGAGGTAGAAGACCTCTCTGCGCGAGGGAAGCAGCACCTTTGAGTGCCACGAGGGACGTTGGATTTCCCAGAGGGGATTTCTTCTGCACGAGGCCTCATTGCGGCTAAGCATCAAGGACACCACGTCCCCTTCCCTCGACACTTGCCTACTCTCAAATTCCTCCTCTCCGCTGCGCGGATTTCCGAGGGAACTCGGAGACCTCCCTTTTCCTACTGGATGAGTTGCCTCGTGCCAGCTCTAGGAGCGACCCTTCCCCTTGGAAGCAGCAGCTCCCCAACGGCAGCCCAGCCCACGAGCCGCCGCGCTTGGTCCGAAGACCTGCAGAAGTCCCGTCGCTTTCCCAAAACGCGCCTCCGCTTCCTGGGACTCAGGAGGGAACGGTCCTTTCTTTCCTGGTGCTGCTTCTCCTGAGGTCTGGATCCTCGTCTCCAGGAAATACTTCGGGCGTTTGTTCCCCCCCCCTCCCGACGCAACTTCGCTCAAAGCGTCACTCTACAACCACGTCTTCTCACCTCTGGATTTTCCTGAAGAACAGCGACGAATCATTATATGGAGTTCCAACAGCTTTGCTTGAGAAGTCGTTGGGATCCTGTATGACAGAATTCCCAAAGGGTGCTTGCCTTTCCAGTAGACGGACCTCGGCGCCGGGGTCTCTCTGCGTCGCTAGGCGGCCCGAAAGCACACGTCGAATCAGCGCTTCTCTCTATCAGTGCTTCCACCGACTTTTCAGGAGCCTCTTCCCCGAGGATTTGCCCCTTGGCTGTCCTCCCTGGTATCCAGCTCGAGGGCCTCCCAGAGGTCCCCTCTCCGTCCGGCTGTCAAAAGATGCGATACGAGCGGCTGCCCTCGAGGCCCATAGATTAGGCTCGCAGTTTTCCGCCCTCCCCCCCCACTCAAAAAGGGGAGCTCTCTCGTTCGCAACCGCGAGATGGGGCAGACTTTCAGCTGAGCCTTGCAGCCCTCTTCAAAGCAGAGAAGTCCCTCCACGACTCCTCTGCATGAGACCAGGGAAGGGGGAGGAAGTCTTCCTGGTAACCCTGCTTGGACTATAGCGTTACCTGGGACAGGTGAGTCCCTTCTGAGGTCCGTGAGGAAAAGGAAGTAGAGATTTTCACGGGGGAGGGGAGACCTTCTCCATCGTTTCTGGAGGATGCTCTTCGAGACTCAAATCCAGCCCACGCGTGCCATCTAGAAATGCCGCGTCTTTCGTCCAAAGACGACACGCCAGGAGCCCCAGTTGCGTCAGGGATCCGATGAGGTTGCGATGAAATCTCCAAGGGACGAAGTGGACAAGCGTAGTCGAAGAGAGGAGGGGCGCGTAGCTGCAATGAGGAGATCGCCCGAGGTCCGGGCAGCGAACGGAGCTGATGCGACTCCTGTGGTTTCAAGAGGGCGAGCTGGCATCCCGATCGCCGCGAAACACCTTCCAGAAGGACGGGAGAGCGACACCCAGCAGGAAGGAGCTCAAAGGACTCCATCCATCGAGCACCCTCAGCATGAATTCCTCTCCCTAGGTTGATCCTCCCATCGACTCTTGAACGGGGGTGCTATAAACCGCGGCGAGACAGTCCCAAAGATGGCTCGGATCGGCAACGGCAGCGACTGACGTGCCACGGGATTCCATGCAGCCGAACGGAGAATGCGTGGGTTCCTTCCTTCGGGCAAGCAGCCTGCGCATGGTGCTCTTCGCCTCGCGCAGTGGAAGGCGAAACAGCTTAGTGGGCCCAAGCAGTGCGTTTTCTTCGACGCCGGTGCCGTTAGGAGCACCACTTTTGGTGGAGAGGCTGGCTGGCTCTGAGCTCCGTGCCGCGGAACAGTGGCTTCCATCCTGCACGAGGTCCGCATCTCTCAATCCGAGAGGGCGCTTTATAGGCTGCATTGGTGTGCGCGTCGGCGGCGCCGACTTGTCATCTGCAAGTCTCTTTTTGTTTCCTTTTCTGTTCCCTCTTCACGTCCATCATGCTGTCACGCTGCTGTTGACCATGGCCGTGAGGCCGGCTCACCTCGTCTCTGCCCACTTGCTTCTTGATTGGCTTTTCCCATCTCGCCCACGGCTAACCAGTCACGTCTCGCAACCTCGAGCTTAGGGACCGATCACCGAAGCGGGCTCCGGAAGATATGAAGGTCAGCTTCCGGTTCGATTTGCGGGAGAAGATCAGCTTCGAGGCTTCTCGTAATAAAAGATCAGTACCGACGGGAGATCGTGGCGTCTCTGCCGGTCGCTGACCGGGCGCGAAGCAGCAAGGCATGAGCGGGTTCGACACGATAAGGCCCGAGCACCCGCCTGAATGCCGGAGGCCCCAAGTGCCAGGGATCGAGTTCGCCGCTAGAACATTCGGCTTGAGGAACCTCGACAGCCTGCACGAATATCTCCAAAGGACAGCGTTCGTTCCTGTTCTGGCTCGCGGGAGCTGGAGTGTAGAGGGCAAGCGACCAGTTGCAGCCTTGGGGACCAGATTCTCCTGCTGAAGAGGTTCCAAGCATGAAGCTGCAAAAACGCCGACATCGGAAGAAGGCAGAAGAAATGGAGAGTTTCCCGCCCCAGCATTCCCTGAACACTTTCTCACACCTATTTTAAACAAATAAACGGGTCCGGCTTGACACTTACTTAAAATAGGTCGAGAAGGTGCTAACCGTTGGGTGAGGAAAGGACAGGAAGTCACTCCGATCTCGTAACACATCGAAGACTACACCTCAGGTCACGGTTTTCTCAACATCTTTCTTCGACAATGCAGGTCGCGAGTCACTTTCCGGGAATGCACGCGCACCAGAATGACATGCAGCAGAATTTTATTGGTCGCAGAGCCTACACGAGCAACGCAGTTTCCAAGCCGTTCGTATTCCATGAACGGCTTGGAAACCTTATGACCTTCTTATGACCTGAGTGTGGAAGTCCTAACTTTGTATGGCAGCGGCCGGCCAGTAGATGCTCGACCGGAGAAAAGTGGACGGTCCTCGTTGGACGCCCAGCTGACGGAGTGGATTCACCACACGGCGACGACGCGTGCGGTGGAAACTCTCGCATCCGGGGAGCCCGGTCAATCCGTTCCCGGGAGCCACCAAAGCGCCGTTACCAGGGAGGAGCAGTTGGAGAGATCAAAGAAACGCGACCACGGCGTTCTCGGGAACGCAAGCACATCGCATTCTTTCACGCCGCGGATCCATGGACCGATCTCCGTCGATCGCGAGAGAGCATTTCCGGGTTGCGGCTCGAAGTTGGCGTCGGAGGAAAAGTTGGGAACAGCGCAGATCAGCCCAAGTGCAAGTACTCACTGTCTTCGTCCACCTCCACGATGAGTTCTTCCAGCTCTTTGCTCGAAACCTTCTGTCCCAGCATGTGGAAGATTTGGTTGACCGTGTCACTCGTGATGTAGCCTTTCTTCTCACGGTCGAATGTGTCAAAGGCCTTGCGGAGAGCTAAAAAAGAAAGAAAGGAGAGAAATCGACCGCGTGCGGAAACCATCCGAAGAGACAGTGCTTTCGACCATTCTGTCGAGCGCTGCGGCTCGCAGCCATCATATCGCTTCTTTCCCGAGACTAAAAACTGATCCTTGGCCGGAGTCACATCCAAAAAGACTTTGATTCGAGCCTTCTGGATCACAATTGAGCGCCATGAAAAAGCTACCTCTAAGACTGACAAGCAGTCATCGTCCCGCATCGCATGGTCAAGGATGCGATGGACGAGCACCCGAACTTCCGCAGGGAGAAAAAGACTCGGTTCCATTCAACTCAACTAAGAGAAGCCGTCAGTTGTCTAAAATTCATTCCCTGACCAGATGCGAGCCTGGGGATGAAGGAAACCTGCAGAGTTTTGCGCAACAGGGACGCTTCGGGCCTGGGTGTCCGGGGGACATGCCGGAAACGCAGGTTTCCCAGACGCGGAGGTTTTGACCCCAGCGCGGCAGCAAAGGGAGGGAATGAACCCCCCTTGGGAGCCAAAGGGGAAAACCCTGGGCATCCAGAAAATGCGCTAGGTCATGAGCGCTTGCGATGTCTCCGACTTCCGGTTTCGTCATCGATTTGCTCGTGCGGTGGCGCGTTGTGAGTAGAGAGCTGGCCGGACCAGGAATGCGCCGCTTTCAGGACAATGCTTGTGCTCTTCGGACTTGGAAGATGCTTTGCCTGCGGAAAGCCGTTGGTGCTCGCAGTCCCACCCAATCACCAGAGGAACGTTCGTGCTTTCCCGCGCTATCCGAACCTCCTCCGCCGCACGAAAAAAGCGCGAGTCCAACGCTCGTATCGCGCAAGGGTGCGCCTGCAGCGTGAGCATCTGCAGATTTTCGACAGTGAAAATAACGAGACTGCGCCTATGCAAGGAGGCGTCTCCTTCCAAGACGGGGGACCCCCCGCAGTTCCGAATCGGAAGTCTGCGTGCTGCGCAGGAAAACCTCAGACACGGAAGAAAAGGGAAGGTGCGACACTTGAGATAAAGTGGAAAGGGTGAACATTCCAAAAATCCAAAGAAATTCCCATCTCCTCGTTTCAGGGAACCCAATGGAAGAACGTTCGCGACGTGATGCCTCATCTTCTGGTTTTCGTTTTTCGGAACATCTTTCAGGCATTGCGCGATCTCCAGGGGTCCAAGGGAAAAAACATCAAGGCCTGCTGTCGCGCTTCCGCAGTGCTGTTCCTTGCAATCCTCCTTACGCGCGCCACAGCAAACAGGAAGCGTCCCGATCCTGCCCGCAAATCGAATGAATCCTCCGCTTCTAAGACTCCGTGCAGAAAAGTGCCCGTTGGAATGCAGCGAACCACCCGCAGGACCCACTCGAGAGCGGAAGCGCCTCCGCAAACGTCTTCGTGGTGGAGTGTCCCGAAAACTTGCCCGCTTCCGTGCTTTCGGTTGGCACATTTACCTCGGAGGAGCTTCCTTCGTTAAGTCTTGGACAGCAGTGACGGCCGTTTCGAGGTTCCCATCCTGAGGCTGCCACTGCTGTCACCTTGTCCTACACAATCTCCTAATCGCCAAACCTGGCTGTGTGCTACGTCGAGACCAGGTTGAGTTTAGGGTTTGACAGGACAAAATTCGCGTGGTTCGTCAGGGACAACCCAAAGCACAAGTAAATTTTCGAGCAGACACAAGGAAGTCGGCAAAACGCCGGAAACAAATTGGCTGTCCGAGTGAATCGAGCAATCAGCAATGAATGGCAGGCGGCGAGGCAGAGGACTTTTCGGGACCATTTCAAGCGTGTTCCACAAAGTCAGCCTGGTTGATATTTTTCGATACTCACTGGCCATCTGTTCCTTGTTCAGCTCATCCTGGAATGCACAAAGAAAACACGCAGTTGGATTTTTTCAATGACGGAAAAAATTGAAAAAAATAAAAATAAAAATAAACGGACACGAATGCTTGGACTGATTGTGAAAATAGGCGAACCGCGCTACGAATGCGATCATCTTTTTTGCGCCCGAGAACCGAATTTGCCAGCTGTGAACGCACATCGGGTATTCCGACGCCAGCTATCTCCATGGCGATTCTTCCACATGAAGAGGATGCCTCTGCGACCACAGATGGATGTCGAGGTTTTTTCGGCGGTAGCAGCGAGTGGCATTGCGGAGTGCGAAACTCCGCAGGAGGAACAGAATTTGCTACGCAACCAAATGGCTGTCGCCTTTGATTTCATGGCTGCCAGCTATTTCTTTGGCACTCGTGGAAAGAGCGTTTTCGGGAGACCGCTCTCTCTGTCGTTCTGCCGCACCGTCGTGTCCAACTTGCGTTCCTGACCCATGGGAACCAACCCAAGACAAAATGGTTTACGAGCATTGCACATTCGAATCTTCTATAATCTCCTTTCTTTGGCATCAACCTCAGGGGAGGGGAAGGCACGCTTGTGCATGGACCGTTGGTGGCTCTTCCCTGAGGATGAGAAGCCTGTTCTCGATTTGTCCGGACCAGGTCACGAAGAAGGGCACCGAAAAGTGAAATTGCACCGGACAGCAAAATGAAAGCGAATAAGAGGGAAACCATGCCGTCGAAGAAAGTTTTCTTGGAAGAGAAATGATGGAAGTTCGAGTCATCGAGGAGCTAAACGTCGCAAGCATCAGATGCCACAAGCGCCTCCGACCTGCGCCAGCAGGCTCTGGCGATGATACACGTACAAGAAGACATGGGAGCGGGCCGCTTCTGAGGTCGTGGCTTGCGTCTCTGGTCAAATGCCCTCTGCAGCACGGGCAGCTGAATGCGAAACTCGAGTACGAAACAGAAGACGCGAAAGAAATCAGGGATGATCTCCTGATTTATCATTGCAATCGCGAAAAAGACAGAAAGCGACTTGCAAATCTGGAGCGAAAAGGGGGGAGCTCTGCCTTAGAAGATAGGGGGGCAAAGATCTTGAAATGACAAAAGGAACGTTGGCGAAGGAAGGTTACCGTTCTTTGAGACGGATGATTTTCATCAGTAAATCCCAAAGGGTTCAAACGCACGCTGAAGATCCGCAACGAACGGAAAAGCCTCTGTGGATTCTCAAGGGATTCGTCCGAGCTCTCCGATCAAAGAGTTATTGCGTAGTGAATGGAACCGCTGCTATCCCCAGACCAGAGCATCGCCGGCGCCGGCCTCAGGCAACTTCCGCTTTCTTTATTCATCCAGGCGCTGATACATTCGGCAGCTGGCAGAATGACTGCTGGACCCGGATTGCTAGGCACTTCTCACGAATGTGTTTTTCCGGGTTGCTGTTTTGATCCCTTGGTCAGGGTCGCTGCCGTGGAGGCGAGCGAAGTGGGTTTGTCCCGAAGGACACGCCTTTTCTTGCGGCTCGTTTTGCGAGTCAGGCGAAAAACTCAGTATAATGGGGCACATCGGAGGGAGGAAATGTCATTCCGGCGACTGCGCGAGCGTTTCCGCCGATTCAAACAGCCCGAGGCGTCAAACAGCGTCCAAGCGAACCAACAAGCACAACTGACTCACCATCTTGCAGGCTGTGCGGAGCTACTTGCGAAGTCGCCAGGAATCCGTTAGAGCAATCCAAAAGTGTGGTGCACACTAACGTGGCCTTGTTCGAGTTCGCTCCCAAGTACAGGAATAATGTCTGGAACGAGCCAAAACCATTTTCCTGCCCGCTTGGAAAATGCCTGCCACTTGAGGGAAACAGGTACTTTCGAATTCGGCGACTAGGAGTACAGCCGGGGGGAGGAACCGCGTTCGAGAGAAATTCGATGCTGTTGGAGGAGGGGGCGGCGGAGGGCTTGGTGGGGTTGACTCCTCGCTCCCTGGGTTGCGCGCCTCCTCAAATAAACTCCGGGCGAGCGGAGGCAGTTTCGAGGCAGGGAAGGGGCTGCTCGAAGGGCGGCAGGAACGGGCCGTGCATGTGTGGCGATTCGGTGCGTGAGCGCGCGTTCCTGCTGATGCTCTTGGGGGGGGGGGGGGGGGGAGTCAGCAAGGCCGTGCGCTCCCTCCTTCACCGGGTCACCGCCAAGAGCACGCGCAGCCCCCGGAAAGTTTCTTACTGCACACTTGGAACGGCTCCCACGTGGATCTCCTTCGCTGCTGCTCCGTAGGGGCACACCCGAAGCATCGCATAAACGCCACGCAGCGCCGAGCGAAAGGGTCGTCCTTTTGAGCCGTTCTTGCGATCGGGGATAGGGGATGAGGAAATGCTTGTTACAGTATGGGGAGAATTCATGGGTCGGCTGAGTCCCCGGATCTGTCAAGAGGAGTCTTCGTTTTGGGGTCATTGATGCGGTGGGGACGTTATAAAAAAGGTCTATGGTTTTTTTTTTGTGGGAAAAAGGGAGGAAGGAGGGGGTTACGCAGTGAGGTGTGAGCACGTAGTCTCAGTGCGATGGGGAGATCAGGATGCGACTTTTCAAGACCAGCAACGGTCTGATTCGGTTCCAACAACCAGCATCCCCACGCCCCCCGAGGGTGCTCCAAGAAAGAGCCATGGGACCGTGCTGGCTGCAACATTTGCCCAGGAGAAACCTCCATTCACCAGCACCAAAGGGTTGTCAGGACGCGCAGAAAATCCCATCACCGTTTCGTGCATTCTTTCTGTACTATGCCTGGTGATTGGTCTCGACGGTCCATCGAAGGGGACTTCTGGAAAAGTCCCTTCCTCTTCGGTGCGAGCCACCGTCGTGACGGCTCTTTGCTCTCGCCCCGGAGGGGAAGAAGACCTTGGTGCGTTTCACTTTTAGAAGTTAGCCCAACTTGCCCCAGAAAGCCTCCAAGAACATCTCGGCTCCAGGAATGTCGCCCCGGTCAAAGCGACCAGCATCCAGAGTGTCTATGGACTTGTAGATGCTTCTGCCGTGCACGTCTTTCCCCGATCTTCCGCCTCTACGTGGATAGAAAGAAAAAAAAACAGTGGACATCGAGGCCTGTCGCTTCACTCCAAGGTTTCTTCTTTTGCTTTTGCCTTTTCCGTTTCTGCTTCTCCTCTTTTGTTATCTGCGTGCAACGGCAAGCGTCTTCGTGTCTAAGACACCGTTCCACCGTTTCTTGCTCAGAGTATTTCCTCCTCGAAAATGCCCCTTCACTCCAGCAACCCTTCCTGGCCCCGTCTCGCTTGCAGAAGGCAGAACAAGCGTTTCCTTTTTGTCCTGTCTTCTTCTTCTTTGGTTAAAGTCGTCTCACCTTGTCGGTCTTCGAGCGCGGAGAGAACTGAAGTCGACGCGGGCTTCTACGCTGCGCAACTCTCTGCACTCCGGAAGGGAGAAGGACTCCTGCAACCTACACTGGCAGTCCGAGGTCGAGAAGGCGGCGATGCCCTGGAAAAGCCAAGAGGGCGCACGACGAGGTGCTTTGTCCCTGGGGGGCAGCAGGCGCTTCCAACCAGCGTTCGAACTGGCGGGCGGGCAGGCGCGCCGCTCGCCAGTTGCTCCAGAACCGCATAACCGGCCGTTCCGTGGAGGCCTTCTCGGCGCATCGGGTCCAGTTCGCGACCACCAGTTCAGGAGGGCAGTTTCGACTGATTGACAGGGAGGAGCTTCTCCGCCGCCGGTGGCGGAGACGGGACCGGGAGCCGGCGATCTGAGTAGAAGAGCGCTGGAGGGACCGCCAGCCCAGAACGATGTGGCGCTCCCTTGACCACCTCCGCTGCATCCGCGCGCCGTGATCACCACCCCGACAGCCGGCCTCGACCACTCCGCCTCCTCAGAGGCACCGCGTCGCTCTACCTGGACGCGAGAAAGCTGCTCGCGGCGATGGCCCAGAGCGAGGGGCGATGCCCGGAGGCAGAGACCTCCGCAGTCGACCGCAAGGGACGAGAGGTGATCCGGGACTCCCTCGTGGAAGCAGACATCAACGTGCTCTCCCCTCGTCCGGAGAGTGATCTCTCTACGAGCCGGGCCCAGGGAAGAAGGGAGGAGGAGGATGGCAGAGAGCCCTGCTCTGGGCGGCGGGGGTCCACCGTCGGCTAGTCCACGACTTCCAGGAGGGCAGGGGAAGAGGAAGGAGAGAAATTCGAGACGCGGGGGTTTTCCTCTTCCCCGCGGAGGCAAAGGCTCGTGACACCCGAGGAAGCGCGCGTGACCCCTCATACCTCCCGGAGGCGACACGGCCCGTTCAGAGCCCCACTGCATCTGCTCAGGCTTGGCGTCCCTGGAACTGCATCCGGAGGAAGCCTCGCGTTCTTCCCGCGGACTCTGACTTCGGAACCTCCTACTCGATCCGACTCCTTCCGGGATCGGGTCAAGGTTCACGATGGGCACGGCCGGAACAGTGTCCCCTGGTCGGATGCAGCGGAAGAGCGCTGGCTACGGGAACGTCCGTTGCAGGATAGCAGGAGATCCGGACGGTCTCCGGAGAGGAGGAGGGGAGGAGGAATGGAAGGGGTGAAGCCTCGGTTGTGCCTTCGAGCAATGGTAACGCTGGGAGAGGTCAGCATGCGTCAGCCGAGGCCGGCACACTGCTCGGAAGCTGCTGCGCTACGGTCGACCGGCGCATCCGCAAGGCAAGGATTCCCACTCCTCCACCGCTCCACCCTCCCTCGGATTCTCGGAAGGGGCGCGCCAACGAAGGCCCTCTGAGCTCCCTGCTGCGGAGGTAGCAGAGAGACGACACGGCTGATCGACCGCAGGACCAGGGCGTGTCTCCGAAACCAGGAAGTGAAGTGCAACGAAACGGATTCTCAGGTGATCCTGGAACGGACCGCCCGCAAACCCCTGCGGCTGCTGCAGCCGACACCCACGTCTTCCGGATGGAGGGTGCGCCATAACTCTACCCCGGAGGGCGAGAGGTAGGGGGCACAAGGCACCCCTTAGTTGATGAAACGAGACGGAAGGGTGATTCGTGAGGCCCTGAGGGGCTGGGGTGGCAATACGGCAAGGGGGAGAGGGGTCACAAAGGCCAAAAGACAGTTCTAGCAGGAACGCCCGTGGTCGGGACTGTCCGAGGCTGGTCAGGTTTGGCACTGAGAGATGACCTGGCCTCGTTCACTGAGATGGAGGCAGATATTTTCGACGTCGGGGCGGTTTCCTGGTTACCGAAGCGTGGAGGATGAAGCCAAGGGGTTTGAGGAGGACCGTGAGACTCCTTGTGGCTTCCAGGACCCAGCATCCAAAGGAAGAAGTGGATCCCGCTGAGGATGGGACCGCAGCGCTGCTTCCTCCCTCTTCCTTGATGAAGCCTATTGGCAGCCACCGCCCGAGGATGACATGCCGTGGTCTCCCGTGAAAATTCACTTCAGGGGACATCGTCAGGTGGCCGGACCACGGGCCATCTGAGGGACGCTGCCTCCCCGAGTGTCGCCCCCACTCGTGAGCCGGGGTGAGCTGCTGGGAATCCTCCGCGAAGATCTCGTGACTGGCCCCGGCGCTCCCAAACGAACGCATCCCCCCTCTCGAGTGGTGGGAGTCTGGAGTCCCCCATGCAACGTCCGCCAGCATCACCAAGATTGGGGAAGGGGGAAGGGGAGGAGGTGACCCGAGCTGTGGCAGCTACGGGGAACGTGGATTCCTCTCTCCACGTGGGCTGCACTGCCTTCCGGTCCTCGGGAACCACGCGGCAATCCCAGGGACGTGCCGAAGAGCCCCTTCGTACGCGACGCCAGGGGCGTCCCCAGCAGCTCCCTGCTATCTTCGGGAGGGATAGCCTGGGGTCACGCCGAAGAGTGTGATGGGGCGCCATCCGCACGCTGCCTTCCGCTTCCTGGGAAGAGCAGCGAGACGACCCCACCTGGGCGGCAAGCAGCAGGACCTTGCCGACATCCTGGAACGAATGCAAAGGTTGCGACCTTTGCAGGAGGCAGTGACCCCTTTGCCCTATCACCCTTAAGTTATTGCTCTTATGTCCTGTAGTCCCGTGGCAGGACCAAGAGTCCTGCCGTCAGCCAAACGGGCCGGCAATCGCATTTCGGAGAATCCGGGATGGGACTGGGACTTCGCAGGGTGTGCGAAGGGTGTTCTCTTCTCGCGGCTCCTGCGAGTGACGCTTTCCCTGCCGATGGGAGGAAGGAAGGGGGAGGAGGAAGAACGTTGGGCTAAGCCAGGTGTCTCCCCCGTTGTCGGGTGCGGTCGACCGACAGCGGAATGACCTCCTGCCGGAAGGAGTGAATCACCCGCCCAAACCCCCTCGCCTCGAATCACGAGGAGGAGAGGGGACCCGACAAAAACCTCGTGCGGATGTCGTTTCCGGTGTGACCGTAAGCGCGGCCGAGACTCGAACGGACCCACCGCTCTCCTCAACCGTTCCGCCAATCGCAGCAGGGCAGCTGCTGACTCCGAGGTCTCAGGCCAGTCAGGGAGCTGCCCGAATCGGAGGAGGTTCGCTTGCTTCCGTCAGAGTAGCTATCCACGGAAGAGATGACCACTTGGACGGAAGCGGGAGAACAGAGCTGGCGCTGACCTGCCGCTCATCTCGGAGCGTGGAGAAGGAAACAGTCCCTTGAGGGAGGAGGAGCCAAGCCAGCGACGCTGGTCCACATCCTGAAGACCTTTAGTGAGGGTCCAGACACCCCGCAGTCCTCCAGAACCTTCGCTTTCACGGAAACGGAGATTAAATCCTGATCTCTTCCAGTGTGCCACGGAAGCATCCACGGATGGCCCGGTCTCTTTCCTCGGTCCTTGTTAGCAGCAGACACCAAGGAGTCAGCACTGGATGCAGATGGATCTCTGAAGGCCTTCCAGGAAGAGATGGGCTCACGTGACCTTTGTGACTTTCGGAGGAGGACGCCGGGAAAAGGTTCTGGGAGCAGGTGTGGCCGACGATGGAACGAATATGGATGTTGACGGAAGCGCCCAGGGTCGAGCGCATCCGGATAAGCGAGATGTGGATGACCCTGCCCCTGACGGATGAGGACCTACGAGGTTTGTGCTTCGGGAAAGAAAAGTACAGGCTGTCGCCACGTTCACCAAGGCTCCGTGCTTGACGATGCGAAGTTTCAGAAGCCTCTGTCGGTGGCTCGAGATTGGCGGCGCCCCATTTCAGGTAACCCCAACGGTAAGGGTGACTTGCTGCCTGTTTGCTGTTGGATGCTCACGACTTTGTGAGCCGAAAAGAACAAACGGTCGCCACTGGACAGGAAGCTTCCCGCCACACCATGCCAAGGGAGCACGTGGGAGAGGGAGCCCCGTCCAGCCCGCGCGCCGTTCAATGAAGAGCGGCAGGGGAGTCCCTTCTTGCACGTCAAGGGACGAGCACCATCCCGTGGGACAGCGCCGACCTTCCGGATGTCTCCCAGCTAGCGACCACCGAGGACGGTGCCGATCGCCTCTGCACAAAGGGCGGACGAAGGCGGAAGGAGAGGGGATTGGTGAGTGCCGCGCTCGGCACGCTCCCCTCCCTTCCTGCAGCCAGGCGGTGGCGACGGAAAGGCGTTAATGACCCGGATCAGGCCTGAGGCTATACCAACAAGTCGGGAGTTGGCTGCCGCCGGAGGCAAGGAAGGCGAGGATGGGCCCTTCGCTGCGCCCATCCTTCCATGTCCGCCACCGTGAGGGCAGTCGCCGTGGATTTCCGGGGTCCAGGGAAAATGGCGTGTAAAAGGAACGAGAGATTCCCGAGGAGAAGGTCAGGGTCGAGGGGAAAGGGCATGTTCCGAGCGAGTATCCAGCACGCTCCGAGCTATCGGACGGGGCACCGTCCGCGATGAAAGGACCGCCGGGGCGAGGGCGAGTCGGGAAGAGGAGGAGGCAAGTGGAGGGGGTAACGGAAACCGCTTTTCCCTTCACGGCCAACAGGGGGACCACTCGCGGAACGCGGGACGGGAAGTTTTCTTCCATCCCGGTCCGCTCCCACTTTCTGCCGTTCAACGACTTCGGCGATCGTTTGCGGGAGAATAGGGAGAACCGATCGCTCGGCGATTGTTTTTTTTTTCCGGGAAGATGGCGCCACGAGACCACGGGAAACAAGAAATCGACCCGCCCGCTCGGATTTGCCGAGACTTTGTGGGGCGCGCGGTCAACCGCGGTGGCTGCTGCTGCGCCCTCGGTGTGTTTGTGCGGTGTTCTCCGAGGCTCGCATGGAGGTCCGCGCGGGCGGGCAGAGAATGCATCTAGTGAGGACTCGGTGTCGACCTCGATGTGCCCGTAGACTTCGCTGTGAGCAGCAACGCCTGGGGAGTGAGCATGGATTTTCCTCTGTGCCACCCATGAAGCATCTTTCGCCTCTCCTCCCAGGTGCTTTTCGAGCAGGTGCTTCTCTGCTGGTGTTATGTGAAAATCCTTCTTGCGTTCTTCCCAGGAACACCCAGCTGCAGTTTTTTTTTTTTCTTGACTGCTGGAGGAAGCGCCTCTCTGGGTGGCTCACTCCGGGGATGAAAGAAGTGGAACTCTGCCTTTCTAAGCTCCGCTTCGCTTGCAGACGGTGAAGAAGCGCGGAGACCAACGATGCTGCTTGGCGGCTCCGTCCCGGGGACGCAGCGACCTCTCGCTCGAAGCGCGCAATCCGGAAACCGGATGACGAAAATGGCGGTTCGCCATCCCGCCACGCGTGCGAAGCGGGTATAAATAGGGAGCCGCTCTCTTTCCCCTTCGGCCGGCGTTTAATTTCCCTATGCACCCGCCCGCCTCCCGTGCAACGTTCGCAGGTATGCAGCCGAGCCGCCT
The DNA here is from genome assembly GCA_036172245.1 of Raillietiella orientalis. NCBI lineage: Eukaryota > Metazoa > Arthropoda > Ichthyostraca > Raillietiellida > Raillietiellidae > Raillietiella > Raillietiella orientalis. The sequence goes on along the minus strand of JAYWIR010000060.1, from coordinate 63,808 downwards.
GCTTTCCACTCCCGGCAGGAACACTTTCGGGAAAGGAAGAAGAGAGCGCGTCGGGGAAGCTGCCGATTTCGAGATTTCGCCTTCCCTTGCCGCTGGATGTCGAGGCTGAAGAACGCAGGTGCCTCCGCCGCCGCCACTGTTTGAATGCTCGGGTTCCGGGACCTTTTCTTGTGACGTCAGCGAGTCGCGGATGCAAACTGCTTTCGTCGCGAGGTCCTCCGTCGTCGTGGTCTCCCGTGGAATTCGTCGCAGGGGATGATCGTCGGAGCACAGACGCTGCCTTCCCGAGTGTCGACCCCACTCGTGCGCTGGGGCGAGCTACTGGGAATCCTCCGCGAAGACCTCGAGAGCGGTCCCCAGCGCTCCCGAACGACCGCTCCCCCCCTCTCGAGTGGCGGGCGTCGGCGCTTCTCCTTCTGCTACACTGGGGCCTCCCATGCAACGCCCATCCTAACCGATGCCCGTCGGGTTCCCCCCCCTAGCACCCTAGGAGCTTTTGTGTAGAAAAGGTCTGGGATGGGTAGGGATGATGACCACATTCTATAAATCAATCCAGAAGTCCCATCGCGCTCCACGACGAAGCGGCGAAGGTGGGGCGAAGGGAGTAGACTCGTTCGAGCGGTGGCAATTTCGGGATCGGAGATTTTTCCCCTCCGCAAGTTCCAGCCTCCCTCATCCGGTTCACTGCCCGAGAAGCAGCACGAAGCAGCCCTTTTCCCGTAACGGCGAGCGGAATCGGGAACATGGCGGGTTTCTGCCGCTCCTTAGTCGTCTGGACGTCGGCCTCTCTGCAGAGGCACACCCCTCCGGATGAACGCGCTCGGCTGGGTGTGCCGGCGCGCCTCCATCACTCGAACCCAGGCCGGAGCCTTGGCGCAGAGCGACGGCTCCGCTTTCAAGACGGAGACGGTGGAGACGGCGTCCAAGGAAACCGATCCGGTCATGGAGCGCGTCGAGGGTCGGAGACTACAATCTCCGTTGAGCTCTCCTTTCCAGAATCCGCCGGCAAGCCTTCTGGAAGGACTCTGTCTCCCGGAGTGGTCTCTCGGGACCACGGTGAGCGACCGAGAGGTCACGCGGACACCTTCCGCCAGCCGCGGTTGCTGCGTCTGCGTCACTCGCGCCAGTTACGAGAATGGAAGGACGCCGACTGGCGGCAACACCAAAGGCGGAACTACGCGCACATGACGTCATTCTTTTCCCTTTTCCCTTGAGTCGCGAACCCAAAAGAGACCGCCCTCCGTTGTGCTCCCCTCAGGATGTAGGGAGCTGGAACTGGAGCTCGGCGGACGGCTCTTTTTCAATTGGCGCTAAGATGCACGCCGTTTTCTCTGCAATCCAATTCGTACTTTGGGGTCTTCAATGCATGCGTACGTGCGTGCGCGAGAGCGTGCAGCGGACGTGTACCTCATGAATAGACGCCTGCAAGCGTACGAACTTCCATCTTCCTAGAAGGATGCAGCTCAGGACACATGTGAAATTCGCCGGGAGCGCTCAAGAAACCTGCACTGGGCAGCAACGTCTCGGGGTGGCCATCGAGTCCAGCCAGCCAGCCAGCCCACGGACTTCGAGCGCCCCGGGAGCGTCGCGATGCTTTGCTTTCCCTCGTGGGCGAGCAGATGCCGACGAGAGTCAAGGCACCTTCGGACCCGGGTTTGACGCTGCGTTTCGCGCATGAGGACCGGAAACTGTAGGAGGCTCTTCCACTTTTTACCATCTGTTGAGGCGCGGTTCCCATTCTCCCAATGAATCTCATCAGACCGCGGAACAGCAGGCACCCGCTTGATGTATGTTTGGTGCTCGTAGAGGTGGTCAACTTCTTAGAGAAACAACTGCAATTGAGGTACAAGGTCTCCGTAGTTTTTGTACAGGAACGGCTGTTCGTGTCCTCACGATTCGTGAGCCTTCAAGATGGCATATCCCGTTGCTCCGAGAGACAGCAAAACCAAGAAGGCACCACCATCTCTTCAACGCCAGGGTTCAGACGGACTGCTGCTTCTTTAGCGGAGTGTCCACAGCCTAAGCGTAACCTGCGAGATGTGTTGCGTGTGTGACCTCTTCTGCTTGCGGGGCTTTCCGCCTGCCGTTACTACAAGGAACAACTGGAGTAGGTCGTCATGGGATGGGTATTTTTTTTGCGGTGCTGAGGGTCACATCAGAAATCCATTCTTAGGGAAGTAGTCGGCATGTCTTCGGTCGAACTACCGGATGAACCCTAACTCTTCCCTAACTCTAAATCTTCGAGTTAGGGGTGACTCCGGAAGGACCCAGGAAGACTTCGGGGGAAGAGTCCCTTCCTTTCACGTTTAGTAGGGATAGCCTACCCTGGTTGTCTCCGAAGGGAACCCTGAAGGAATCCTTTCCCTTATTCACTCCAGAGGGGTTTCTCGGAGGGGGTGTACCCCTAATTTCCTTCTCCGAAAGAAACCTGGAATGATCCGCTCCCTGTTTGCTCCTCTGAAGAAAACCCGGAAGTGACGCCTCCCAATTTCTAAAAAGGGCGCTCCTCGAAGAGAGCTCTCATCCGGGCGGGCCGGGGCATTTATTTAATGTAGAAATAAATATTTACAACGGATTGTGGTTAGATCGGTGGTCCAACCACGTGCATTCCAACGGGAGCCTGCCGGGTGACTAATTCTCCCGGTGAGATCCGCCACGGGAGCAGAGGAAAGGGGGGCAAACAACAAAAAAACGAAGCAAAAATAAAAATAAATAAATAAACTTTGAGGGTGGGAGCGCGGGGGCGGAAAGGGGTCACGTCCTGCTGGTGGCGGTCCTCGCATCCTTTGGAGGATTCCTGCAAGCTTTTGCTACATGCAGTGCTTCAGATGGGCCAGCTCGTTGCATCCTCATGAAGCGGACGGCGAAGTGAATGTGGCACCCCTGCCGCTGGGTCCTCTTGCGTTTCCCCAGTCAGCGACGGTCCCGCGTAGGCAGCAGAGAGCCAGCAGCCTCGCCGGCAGGTCGAAGGGCGTCGTGAACGAGGAGGGGTTTGAGAGCGTCCCTGGAGTTGCCTCCAGGTGTTCCCAGGGTCGCCCTAGGGTCAACTGGAATGCCCAGTACCTCCACCCAGCGCAATAGTCCTCGGGGTGGGACACTCAGGTCTCAGCGTTCGTATAAACCGGACCCTTGTCCATTCACGTACTTCTTTTCTCTCTCCGAGAGACTTCCACGGAGACGTCCCATCTTGTCGGAATGCTGCCGCTCGTGCGTTTCCTCAGGGAGAGAGATACCGTGGCAAGGGAGGTTATTCCTGCATACGCACTCTTTTCGGGCTCTTCAAGGATCTGCCGGAGCGCTCCCCGAAAGGAGCAGCGCGCTTCTTCACTCACTCTGGGAAGGTTTCCTCCATATACCTGTTCCATGGTACGCGATGGAGGAGCCCCACCCGAGGGGTGGGGTGCGGCTCTATTTGCGCAATCGGAGGGGAACCCCGAAGGACTCCTGGTTCCTGGAAGGACCTCGAAAGGTCAACATCCAGTCCCGGCAAGGCAACGGGGGCATTTAGTTTCCATCAGTGCCCTACCCGAGGCCAACGGAGGCCAACCAGAGCCGTCCTGAGGAAGAAAGACTCGAAACCCACTACGCACCCATTTCTCGGCGTAGATCCTTCTGCGGGCGGGATTCGAACCCGCAACTCTCGGTACTGCGAGGGGAGACCACAGCCACACGGCCGCCAATTAAGCAACTACACAGAGGTCCCTTCGATTTGCAACTTGCCGAAACCTCCACGTCCTTGATGGCTCCAAGGAAACATCCCAAAATTTCACTTGGAGACATGTGCCTCGCTGCGGAGAGCCGCACGTTATTCGTTGGGTTCGTCATGGCAACGAACACCGGCATGAGAGATCCTCGAAGCGATGCTGACACGCGTGTAGCCTCTGCTTGCAATCATCGGGAGGAAGCCAGTGACCGCAAAGATCTTCCTAGTGAAATCAACTGCATCAAACGCACTCTGACTCTTCACGCATCTCCATTCTGCCCTAACCCGCTTGGAAGCATAAAGCCACTAGGAAAGAAACAGAAGGGAAGGGAACGCTGCTGCCTGCTTCACCAGGAGCGATGCACGGAGACAATCTGAGTGCCACTTCAGCTGGGGAGAGGTTCCTGACCTTATCTCCCTCTGTGAGACCTCTGGCTGCTGTTGAATTCTTCCAGCAGCGAGAGCTGGCAACTCATCAACAGGGAACGCATCCTTCCAAAATGTCTGCACGACGGGGAAGAGGGAGATAGCACAGCACAGACTTCCGTGTTATGGAACACTTCAGTCCGTGCGCGACAGAACCCCTCAAGCAGTAGAGACCGTGGGCTCTGTCTCCATGAGACTACTGAGGTCGCTCTTCGAAAGAATGCTCTGGCATCGGCAGCAGCACTCATCCTCACCACATCCATCCTGCTACTTCCCCCAAAAAACACCTCGACAGATCCCAACAGTGTGAACCCGGATCGAGGACCTTCGCTGCCCCCAGTGATGCTCGATCTTCGGAGTCACCTACTGCAAATGCGCCTTCCCAGCTTCGAACCACAGGGTTTTCCAGGAACACGTTTGATGGGAACCTGCAGATGTTTGCGTGAGCTTTTCCGTTCGTTTCCATGACGTCAGGTGCGTTCCCACTGATTCCAAGAGCTGACCCAGCATCTGCCTCTTCCCCGGCCCTTCATCCCGGGTGGTAGATAAAGGATTCGATAACGTCATGGACACCGAAGAGACTTCTCTTAAAAGCGACGGACGCCAGGCTTCGCCTTGCTGTCGATCTTTCGGACTGCTGACTTCGGCTTCGCCTCTCGGCATCTCGAATTGCAAGAGCGTCACTTCCCACGGTGATCAAGATGATCCGTGAGCTTCTTTTGGCCCTGGCCATCGTGACTGGTCCCGCGAAAGGTGTCGGGGCGAGACGTCACCACCCAAGCCATCCGGCGAGTTTTCCTGTCCACAAAGAGGTAAGCGGTTGGCTCGAGTCGGACGCGGAGGACATGGAGGCTTCGCGACGTCCGCCGGCGGCGAGGCACGCGCTCTCGCGCGTTCCCTTCGCCACCACCGTGCCCTCCTGCTGTGAACGACGCACCCGGATGGAGATGGTCCTTGCGAGGACGAGCCTGTCGCGCTCCTGTGTCGCTGCGGCGGTCTGGAGAGCGCTCGCGGCAATGCAGTCGCGTGGCTGTAGCTTCTGTCCCGGTGGGACTGTCTGACGGACCTCCAGCTGCTGGCCGAAGGCGCGGAAGCGCACACTTCCCTCTGCTCCCTGCTGGCGGGTGGGAGCTTCTCTGCCCGGACGTGGAACCTGTCGATCGTGACGTCACGCCCGTCGTCGTGGCTGCGGCGTGGGGATTGCGCGACGGCTCGGCTTCATCGAGTTTTTTTGTCCTCCTCTCTCAGGGAAGTTGGGGAAGATTTGAAAGTTGCTCCTGGTGGCCGAGCGACCTTCTCGATTTCAATACCAACTTCACGAATCCCATCGTTTTTCCCGGACCATTTGAATTGAACTTGGAGGGATATTGGAAGGAGGCTCTCATAAACGACAGCTTCTCGGTGAGTTGGTTTCGTTTCCTTTGCTGCTGCTGCGTCTCTCGAAAGTCTTTCGGAGCGCGTGCACGGCATTGGCAAGGGCACCCCACACGCGACCACGAGTTTCCTTTTTCAGCTGGATCTTACGCTGGAAATAGGCTTGGGCAAAGCATGGATTAAGATCCCTTGCATTTACGGAGTGGGAAGCTGCCACTACAAAGACTTTTGCCAGGTCCTGGACTCTCTGGCGGGAGTGTTCGGAACGTGCAAGGGCACGCCATACAGCTTCAGTGAAAGATGGCATTTCTTTCTTCCCCAATCCTTGCCGTTGTACAACTTGAACTTCTATGTTCAATTTGAACTTTCGGATCAGCTAGCCCGATACGCGTGTTATTACGCGTACATCACCGTCAGCTTCAAAGATTTCCATTCCTTGCAGAATAAAGGAGCTCTGTAGATGGGCAGTCTTTTTTTATGGGGAAGAACTGGGGAGCAAATTCCGTTCTTCCACAGCCAAGCAGCTTTCCAGACGCAGCGGCGGAATGACCTTTAGGAGCTCCGGCGACCTATCTGAACTTGGTGCATCGCTCTTGCGGGTGCGGGCTGCTTGTCGTCTCCTGTGAAGCAGCCTCCTGCACGCGCGTGGGGCGACGGCCAAAAGATGCGACTGCGGCCGCAGTGCGAGGCAGCGCCTTTTTCCCGAAGGGCCTTCTTGGAGGGCTCTGACGACGGAACGGAAATTCCAGGACGTGGCCTGCGGTGTGAAGGGCAACGCAGCGGGTCGAACGAACTTTCCCGGTTGGAGGCTGCGCGCATGAGCTCTCCTCTTCTGCCCTGGCTCGAAGAAGCTTTTCGGAGTCGAAATGGATTCCGCAGATCGTCTTGGGCGTTTGTGGCGTCTCTTCCCACGGTACTCGTACCAGCGACGCCAACTCTGGGAGGCCGCGAGTGCCTCGACCTCTTGCGGAGGCGTGGCTGGAATGCGGAGGGAAGCGGTCGCTTCTTGCGGCACGTGCCTTCGTCCGCGTAGGACGCGGCTTCGCCGGACAGAGCTGCTGGGTTCGCGGACTCTGCTGGGGACCACGCCCTTGCAGCGGGTGTCGAGTTCCCGTGAGAGGAAATGAGCGTTCGGGTGCCTCGGTGCCTGCTAGGCCGAGAGGATTAGAGGGAGTGCTGCACGCGCGAATGTGGTCAGGCGGCAGCGCCTGGACGTTCCCTTTGCCCCGTTGCTGCCACGGTTTCGGGATTATATCCAAGATGGGTTGATTTGAGAGCACCCTTTTCCCGGGTTTGGGTTCTCTCGCTTCTCCGGTGAAGATGGGCTCCTCGCGATCGCTACGTCGCCTGTCCGAGCACATGCGATTTGGGCGCAGCACGTGGAGACGCCATCAGGCGGATGGGTGGATGACCGGATGGCACGGAGGAAGCGGGCACTCTGACACCCGTCCCGGTAGGGGGCGCACAGCGCTGCGAGCACGTCCGCTCTGTCGGGAACCCTTCAGACCCGGACCCGACCTCTTGCTGCGGCCTTGGGAACACCCGGCGGCGCTGGCGTAGAGCGGTCCAGGAGCCGGAAGCGCTCCCCCTGTCTCGCGGCCGGTGAGGAAGGGCGGGCTGCCGCTCCTGGAAGATTCTCCCTGTTAACTGCTTGCAGAGGTCGGCGCTCAGACCGCCTCGAGTTTCGCTCGGCAGGTGTCGGTCGGAATCGGCCGGGAGTAGAAAACGGGCCTCCGCGACGCCCTCCAGAGCACGGCGTCCATGTGACTTGTCGTCCTTCGCCGGAGGATGCTTCCGACTGCGGCCGCCAGGCGGTGTTTCGTCGCCATTCGGTGAGTGCAGACCCTCGGACTCTTCCACCAGTCTCCGGAGAACCCACGCACGCGCATTTTCGCAAGCGCTGTTCTGCAGGACGTGTGAAAAAAAAGGAAAACGTGATGACGATAGATGATGCACGCTACGATTTTTGCTTGCAGTGGTTGTGCACATGGATACGCATGCGCGCGAGTCCGTTCGCCGCTGACGTAATCACGTTTTGATTTCAGGGCTGTCGTTTCCCTGCAGCTGTTTGTAAGGAGCCTATGCACGGGAGGCAAGTAGACCTTTCGAATGCTCACCCTTCAACGATGGAGAGACACGCCCGCAGGTGAGGAGCCCTGTTTGCGGAAAAGGGAGGCCCGCGATGACTCCACCCCTCCGCTGCGTCCCGCGCACACCTTTCGCAGTCGGCAGCGACTGGCGAGGGGCAAAAGCGAGGAGAAGCGAACGGGATGGCGTTCCTTCCTCCTTTCCCCGGCCCCACCCCGGCCACGGGGACACGCGGGTAAAGCGGTGCGAGCCACGAGCTACAAATCCGGGAGCGCAATCCGCGAAGGTGACCGCACGCAAGTCGGCGCCTAGCGCACGGGTCGCACGCGCGCCAGGGGGACCATCCCCATCAGCAGCCACCATCCGCCCTGCTGGCGAAGGGGCTCCCAGCCAGGCCAGCAGCCCCTGCCGCCGCCGCGGAAGAGCGCATCCGCGCGTGCGCGTCGCCGCCACACGGCTGACTCTCCGAGGCGGCATGCGTTGTCCCCGCGCGCTCGCGGTACTAAGAATACCTCCCGCTTGGCAGGCACTCGTGGGCCCGCTCTCCCCCCACCGAATACTCCTGGCCGCGAGCCCGATCTTCCCGAGTCGACCCGCGGGACTGCGATGGGCCCTGGGAGCTCCGACTCGTTCCACCTGAGGTGTGGGCGTTCACCGTTCCCTCCTCCCTCATTTTCCGATCCTCCGGAAAGCGGTTGGGGGCGCGCGCGCCACCTCCTCTTCCTGCTCGTTCCGCGGCGTGGCCCACTCGCGGACGATGGGGGAGGTGGCAGGATGGTGGGCGCGACCATCTATGCGGCAGTTCCGCTTCGGGTCCGGATCGTTCCCGGAAGTTTCTTGAAGGTGATGCCGCTCGTCGTGGAGCGAGCAGGCCGAGCGGGGCTCGGTTTCCCGCAGTCCCTCCCTCGTGAAAAGCTCGGGGAAGCGGCTGCTCCAGAGGGCTGCTCGTCGCGCACGCCCCCGAAGCACTGAAGAACGCGAGGAAGACGCGTTCTTCGGTGCTCGCGGTGAAGGGGAGCGCTTCAGGCCCGCATCCTCAGGGGAGGCGCATAGTCGAACACCCCGTCCGACACCGATCAGGGACCTCTACAGAGCGACACAAAAGCACCGCGTATTTTTTTTTTGATCACCTACAGAATTGGCCCCCGCGGGCAAAGATCCGCTACCATGGGGCGCCTACAGCCGAGACGGAAGCGGAATCGCTAGGTTGAGAGCCTGCGTGTCGTAGCTAGGCAACGCTCTCGTTCTCCATGCTGGAATGCTTGACGCGCATCTCCCGACACGCTTCCCTCGCGCGCGCATCCGGTCCCCCCCCGCCAAGAGGGCGCCTCGCCCCGACGCCAGCGGGTGCCAATCGAAGAGGGTGCCTCGCAGGGGTTGCTGTTTGTCACCCGGGTGCGCCGGGGCGTTTATTTCAAAACTATCCGGGAACAGAGTTCCCGGACAAAGGACACAGAAAAACGAATAGAGGGATCCCCGACACGCAGGTCGGTATACCGGAAGTCCGGAACGGGAGGGAGGGGACCACAAAAATACATATAAAAAATATAAATAAAGATATGGGAGGGTAGGGGACAGGGGTCTTTGGTTTCGGCCGTTCCTTTCCTTCAGAACCGGATATGGATGCCGGTGATATCGCTCCTAACATCTTCCGAAAGATGGCCCCACTCGGCAGCCGACGCCATGTTCGCGCCGGCTACTCCGGTGGCCTGACGACGAACCGCCAGCTTCTCCAGCTCTCGGTGGGCCTTGTCGATGGCGCGGGTGAGGAGGGGTTGCTGTTGGCTTCTTGCGTTGCCCCCCTTCCGAGCTTTTGCGTCCCTTGGGCATGCGCGAGGACGGTAGGCCCGAACGATTTCGGCGCTTGGTCCAGAATCCCGAACGCCGAAACCCCGAACGATCATGAAAAACAAGCACATATACTCATTTTACGTATTCATCTACATTTATGCGCCTAATAGATGCATATGAAATGAATACATAAATACCGAATTATAAACACATGTATGTGTGTATCCGACGTGAAGCGAATGCTTCGATTGTTGAGGAAGCGCCATTTTCTGAACGCCGGAAAGGACAGGGAAAAAGGAAATGCCAAGTTTCTTTTCCGTTTTTTTTTTCTTCCTCATTTGCTTGACTTTTTATTCCTTTGCGCTGTCTGTCATTGTCGGCATTGCTTTTCATTCTTTACAATTCGATATTCATATTTATTTATTTAATACATACTTATATATAAATATACATCCATATACATAATAACCATCCATACACGCTGGATCTTCGGTCAGGGTGGGCCTCGGCGTGCAAGAGTGCGGTGGAAATTTGCGCCTCACAGTCCTCAGCGACTGGAGTCCTTCCCTGATTGGCAATCTCGAGGGCCAAGGGAAGGCCACGGAGTGCACTCTGCTTCAACGGGCATCCGATCGTACCCCTACCACAGGTTGGTTCACGATCTTCCTGCGTGCGGCTAGTCTGAACCTTCCTCCAATCGGAGGAGATGCCGAAGGAAGGGAGGCGACCCCAAATGCGGAACGGGACTTTGCGTCGCACATTGGCCACCACACTCCCACATCCACAGGCGAAGGTAAGAGAGGGAAGCGCACCAATAGATCCGCTGGTGGGAGACGGAATTTGGTGTTCTTCAAACAGAGGCTACTCGGAGTGGCTCCGCGCCACGAGCTGATGTTCCTCTTCGGAAGAAAACGCGGAACGCAGTCTTGGATGCGCGTTTCTCGTCTAAGGATGCGACAGCAGGACCCAGAGAGGCTGGGGAAGCGCAAAAACATGCAGACGCAGCCACGAAATCCGCGGAGATCGCGATGGCCCCCAGCCGTGGCAGAAACCTTGGCGGTGGCAGAGCATTCGATCTGCGGAACGTGAAAGGCATTCATCAAAATGGCAGGCTGTCGAAGGAGCCCCGGATGTCCCGGTTGCATGCGGGGAAGATGAAGCAGCCTGCGGTCGTTTCTAGAATCCGCTATAGCAAGGACGTCTGTTTGACCCATCGTCTGTGGACGTCTGTCAGGCTCGAGGCCGACTTCTGGAATCCCACGGCGGGTCTGAAGGAAGTGAGGAACCCTATGCAAACGGGGTCGAGCGTGGCTTCCTGCTGAATGCTTGAGGGACGGTGCCGTACGACGCAAGAGTTGATCGTCCCAGATCAAGAAGCAGAGGGTCGCAAGCCTTCACCGCTACTGATCTGCATGGACCTTGACACGCACTCTGTCCCATTTCTTGGCTCGCCTTCGTTCCATAATTTCTATGGAAAGCATACCAGTAGATCCGCAGACTCCAAAGATGCAAGCATCTGGAAGTAGAGATGGGAGTCCTGGGTCGCAACTTTGGAACTGCGGCCCCTGCAGAATGCCATAAGCAAATCGCTGAAAGATATCCTTCAGGACTGGGCGCAATGGTCCCCCGATAGCCGTTACCCTCCTTGGCGCAGCATTGCCTCCCTCAGGGAAAGCAATGACAGCAGCCAACCAGCGGGTCGGGAGTCATCCTGAAAAACTGCAGGGGTCGAGGCGGCTGCAAGATAGCGAGCTGGTGAACGCCGCGACTCTTCGTTTCCCTCAGAGCGAAGAAGGGACTTCTTCTCCCTGAGGGAGTCACCTGCTTGCTGTGCTTCCCGAATGATTCGTGGTCCCTTCCTTGCGTGAGGGGACACTCTCCGTGTTCCTGCTACAATGGAAACAGGATGTCCTGCTGTTTCTGCTTTGGGAATTCCAGTGCAATCAGCGCAGATACCTGGTTTTCGTGAGAGTTGCCTTCCCGATCTAGAAGTAGAGATTCCTCAGCCTCTGCAAAAGGAAGCCCGCTGAAAATATCCCCGCTTCTCCACGAATCAAACATTTTTCTTATCAAACGTGTGTTCACCGATGTTCGTGTTGTCTTATTGGTTAGTGAACATTCTGGCAGTAGCTAACGGCATCCTTGAGCATTTTTTCCACACAAAGAAAGAATACCACCGATACATGCGGGTTCGCCTGTGACTGGGAACCGTTTCGGAAGTGCCAGAGGTGAGCGGTTTCATAACGATAGCTGCCCCCGTCATTCTGATTTTGGGGGTGTCTCTGGAACGCTCCTCATCTCTCTCATGCCTTCCCCCAGTGCGCGCACGGGAACCTATCGTTTATTACAAGAGCTTTCAGTTTAGATACTCCCTGAGCGACTTTCGGACGGCAATGCCGCGAGCCGAGGAGACCGTTCGTGCCCTTGGACTCCTCACAGCTTGCAGAGGTCCTCTGAGCTAAGCATTTGCATGGATTCTCGGTTGCTCAAACGCCAGCTCAAGGCAAACCAGAAGATCTAAAAACGACCGGGATGCAGCCCTTTTGCGGCCGCCTCACCCAGTGGTCCATTGGAAACGCAGCCGCCGGTGTTCAGAAGAAGGTGCTTCTAATCCGAACTGCATGGCAAAACGTAGCATACAAATCTCTAGCTCATTTGGCTTGCAACGGAGACTTAAAATAGGTGAAAGAGATGAACTAACACTGCAGCTCTTCAAAACATTGCAGTGTATTTTTATCTGCGCCGTTGGGTACCGGGGTGTTGGCACACAATTAGGGCTCGAGAGAAAGACCGTTTCATAAGAGACTCGCAGCGGAACCGTTAATTTTTGTAGGGAACGCTCCCAACGTGGTCTCCGTTAGTGGAACTGGATTTTCCATTTTATTTGAATGAGGATCTCAGAATGACAGGCAGCGGATTCATGTCTGGATAATGAAGAAGCCACGCCCATACGTAAGCCGCCTTCTGTATTTGGTAGTCGTAATCACGAGGAACACGATCTCAGACGTCTTTTCTCGCGCTCTGATAAAATGTAATAACCCAAAAGCACAGGCTATAAGAGTCGATCTTTTCCTTGTTTATGTCGCCAGGGATGAGTCTGGAAGCCGAGAAGGAAGAAGACATTAAAAATAGCATCCACGAAGATAGGAAACAAGTGTTTGCTTGGGATCCCCCGCTCGTTCCGCAGAGCCTGCAAATCAGCCAGTGCGAGGGCGAAAAGGTGGCAGGTAGTGAGAACGAACGGTGATGGATACCAAGAGACACTCTTCACTACCACTGTGTTTCACTGATCTCTCATGCCTCATCCATTTCATTGCAAATTATTCCTCTTCAGATGCCAAGAGCTGCGTGGACTCTGATGAGGCCACCGCAGACCGTGGAAACCAGCTACCTTTGAACCGGCAGCAGTATAAAAAGCCTGCTGCGACCCATCTGCGATATGCAACGGCGTCTTCGTCACAGAATCGTCAGGGAGACAGCCCTGTAGAAGAGGCGAAGCTGGTCGACTATACCAAATTAATCAAAGATCGTCCGTCGTCTACTAGAAGTCCCGATTCGCTCTTGATATTCCCTCCTTCCCCTACTCCTGGATTCCAAATCGTCCCCATTGAGTCTTTCATTCCTCTCCTGAAGAGCATACTCCCTGAAACTGTTCCAAAGACAGCTGGTGTCAAATCAGGGGGACCTGGCAATGCTAATGCGCTCGTTAACACGGAACGCAGATCGTCATCAGCACAAGGTGAACCTTTCATCCAGACTAGCAGCGGTGAAGCTTTCAATCGTCACTCTCTTTTCCCCTTTGCTTGCACTTTTCCCCTCCTCCAGATTTCATAAGTGGAAACGAGACGTTCCCTCAAATTAAAAATAATCAAGTCTCTGGCATCACGCATCCGGCTCCTCCTCCTGTACATTCGGCAATACCAAAAACGGCGTTCCACTGCAAGGCGCACATGCTGCCTGGATACTACGCCGACGTGGAGACGGGATGCCAAGTGAGATGCGCTCTTCTCCTCCCTACCTGATTCAGACTGGCGCGGTAAGCCACCGCGCCGCCTGGAGCGTGGTTCCGTCCACTGGCTGGCGCAGCTCCGAGCCTGCCAAGCTCGAAAGACTTTGGACATAAATTCTTCAAGTGTTTTCTCTCTCGGCGCATTCCCACAGGTTAGGACGTTCAGCCGAGAGTTGGAAAAGTCCCGTCTATCACTGACTGCCTTGTTATAAAACGATGTGACGTTTTGCCAAAAAGAAAGTAAGCTCGTCCTTTGCATCGAAAGTCAAGACATCTTCTCCTCCCCCCCGCCCAACTGAAAATCAAGACGAAAGTCTCCTGCGAATATCCCCCTGAAAATTCAGCAAAAACTCTTGGATAGTACAGGAAACCAATGTGTGCGCCCCGTTGCAAATGATGGTAAAAAAAAAAGTTGGAGCAACGCAGAAGGAATCTTTCGATCCCTTCTGCCTTTCGTATGGGTACGCTGGCTGCTGTAAGCTGGCTGGAAAAGAAGGAAAAAAAATGATGGTGAAATGAAAATGAAGCCCGGGAGGCGAGAAAGAATGAAGTGAAGCACTCTTCCTTATACTTCCTGGTTGCTGTGGCAGCAAGAAGGAAACGTTAATCAGCGAGATAACGCTGTCGTTGTTGGATGCTCTGCATGATTGGTTTCGTTTGCTCTTATTGCCACTGTGACGAATGGCTGGACCCAAACGTTAAACGGAGGGCAAGAGGAGAACAGATAGTGGAAAGTGTCCATAGTGGACGGAGAAGTCGAGAGGAGAAGCCAACTTTTTGCCTGCGACGATCGAAAAACACTTCGTTTCGAGATCATCATCAAACACACACCCTCGCAGCCTCCTGCGAAGAGCGTGGCGTCTGTCTTTTGCATTTGAGGATGTATTTATGTCGCAACGCGCTGAGGCTTTTCCTAATTATAGATGGGTGTGACTGAAGTTCACGTCACTTCTGCTTTCTTCCGTGCTTTTTTCCTCCTTTCCTCCAAGGACCGTTTATCCTTGGTGAGAAAAAAGAGGAGGAAGAAAGGAAGAAGCGAAATGTAGAAAATGCTTTCCTCAGCCACGAATGCACATTTAAGGTTTTCCACATCTGCGAAGAGAATGGGAGGAGACATTCCTCCTTCGCATGCCCCGCTGGTGCTAAATGGAATGCAAAATACAACGCTTGCGATTGGTGGTACAATGCACACTTATGCGCGCAGCTGTACGCAACTCTTTGCATTCGCAAGCAACGCGCTGCTCTCATCGCTCCTTCTGTTTCTGCAGCCCCAAAACACCGAGTGGAAGGGAAACTGAATTCCAATGACGCATCGGCGTGCTGAGCCGACACTTATTGCGGACATTGAATCCCACGCGCCAGGTGCAATCCCAAACAATCCCACGCCGATCCCAGGTGCCATCAGCATGCTGATGATGCTGATGGCACCTGGGATTCCCTTCGAGGCGGCGTGCGGTCCTCGCGTCAAGTGCGAATGCAAGAAGCGCTTCTCCACGCCACAACACGACTGAAGTGTTCCTCAGAACAGCAGCACACTCGGCGTGTGAGCACAGCTTGGAAACGGCTCGTTCAGCGAAAGTTGCCCGATGTTTATTGAGGGCAGAAGCTTATGTACTACGGAGAGCGCCATCTCCTCCTCCCGGATGAGAGGACAAGAGCCCCGTGGTGAGGGGAGTGCGTTCCCATCACCATCGAACGCCCGCACGTGGATTCCAACCCACATTTCTCACAATCCACCCTTTTCCACCGCAAGCTGTCCACCTCGAGTGGCCCACTCGAGTGGATCAGCACGACACACTTCTTGCACACCCTCGAGGATGCGTATATCCTGATGGAAGCCCTCGGTAAACGGTAAGAAGCTGCAGGGCAGCGCCAACTTCCTATTCATTCGAGAACACTTTGGGGAACAATGGATGGGCATTGTTAGGGCCGTCTTCAGCGAAGCGCCGTTGAAAATGCCCCTCGTAAGTATCGAACCTCCGTTCGCTTTCGCTGCATCTTTTTTTTTTTTTGTGCTGTAAACGACCGCAAGAGAATTTATCTTTATCATTCGTTCCGAAAATGCCGTCAATGCTCGCGTCCATCTTATAGCTCCATACTATGCACGCGTTGGATTCTTCCAGCTGAGAAGAACGATACGATGGTTTTTTTTTTTTAGCAGAATGGCTGCGACATTGACCGTGTTGACCCATTTCCGCAGGGCCTTTCCTATGCTTCCACCCATTTCCAGGTCCGCTTTCGGACGAAAGCGAGAAGCCCGATTCCCTTGACGACTGCTGCAGCACTCTCCGCATGATGGCGGCAGAAAGAGCCCACGCGGAGGACATGACGGCAAGATTCGACCTTCACAAGCAGCAAACATCTCTCCGCCTGCTCCGTCTGTACAGACGCAGACTGCACCGCTGGAAGCTGGCAGATCTTCGTGTTCCGAAGCAGTCGGGTTCCAGGTCTTTCGGGAAGAGAGAGATCCTGAATCTCCTCCACTGGCTCGGTCTTCTCTTGCACACGGGGTTTTTATGCGTGCACGCGTCCCAAACGCTCGCTCTGCAAATAAACGAAGACGTGTTTGATGATGGCACGTTCCCTTGCTTTTGTTTGAAAAACTTCGCAGAGACGGCAATGAGGCTGTCCTTACTTGTGGTTTCTGAGTATTCAGCGTTTTTCTTCGCCTGACAAGTGGAAAACGCTCTGCAGAGCAGCACAGAGCCCGAAACTCTCGCCACCTCTTACTTGGTCTCGCCGACCTCGCATGCCGTAATGTACTTTGGCAAAAAAATAAAAAATAAAAATGCACGGACACTCTTTGGGATTCATTTCGAAACGATCCGGCACTTGGCAGAGACTCAAAGAGAAACTGTGGGGACGGAGGACAACTTGATTTTTCCGCCATCCATGTTCCGGAGTCTGAAGACACATCTGGAGCGGCACCATCAGGGGTATTGCAGAGGAGCGTTCGGCAATCTGACGGCAATGGTAACACGAAAGGAAAGGGCCCAAGCAGGGACTGCTCTTCTCTTCAGGACTCCACTCTGCTCCCGAAGCGCACCTTGTGGGACACCGCCTCTGGGAGCAGCCCCCAAATGCATCGGCCAGCTGGGAGGCCCACAAAAGCAAATTCAACGGTTAAAGTCGGAATGCTTTTCTTATTGCATGACGAATAATTTCGTGAAACTCCTACCTCCTAAAGTTTTACCGTCTTTGCTTCCGTTTCCTAAGGCAGTTGATGTGAAACGCTTGGCTTACATGCATTTCAGATCAGAACGAAATATGAAAAAAGCTCATTCTATCGAATCCCAGCCATGAATCACGAGGCAACTTCCAACCGGTGCACATCAAGCCAGTTTCTAAATTAGGAGTAGCAAATGTCCCCATTACACATGGCAATAGATTGGGACACGTACAATTCCATGTTGTTTTTATCATGAAAATTGGATTTTAAAATCAAAAAGTTCATGCCAAAAGCATGCAAAACAGCATTCTGTAGAACTGGGAAACTTCAAACCCCAAGCAATAAAATTCTTTTTTATGCACTGAACACATACATGCACATAAAATACATGCAGGTGTGCACTCCTACGCTGGTCAAGTTTAATCGATGCTTTACGAAAATCATGAAAATAATGCGACACAGAAATTCAGATCATTAATTCACTGACAAAGCCTGGGTTTATGGCTTCAAAGTGAACCTTAAACATCAAAGACAGTTTAACACACCCAAACCACTTGACATGAATTCATTTTGGATCAACAAGGAATTGGAATTTGCCCAATATTAAGCAAACTTTGCCTGAAGTCTGATGCATCAATATCGTTTCTTGAAAATGCATTAATGATTTACCATAGAAACGTGAATAATAACTCACAACTGCTAGACTTGTGAAATGTATTTTTTCAATTACAAGTTTTTCATAAAGTCAGTTCATGTTCAATAAGATCAGAACATGGCTGACAGAACCATTGCTTACAAAATATACTATAATGTTTCAAGTTACAATGAATAAACAAATACTCAACACAGAATAATTGTTGGCAGGCAACAACTGAGACTGTTCAGTGGAAACAATCAGATATTAAGGTCACCAGACAAAACCACTGGCCTTTACACTAATCTTCTCTAGCCAACATTATTCACTTGGAAAGCAAGTTCTTCACAGATATTGGTTCACTTCAAATTAATCAACCACTACGAGTAGTTTTGACTGTGCAGCATCAGATGGCAACAGGTAGGAAATGAAGGTACTAGAGATGGTGACTGAGAGGCACAAAGAATCATATCTAATGTTCCCTGGACAGCAATGAGCTCTTGTAACTGGTGGCACTGCTGAAGTAAAACATTATGAAGCTTCTGCAGAGCCTTACTAAGCTCTGGCCTTTGATCAAGTAATGGTGTGTACACATCTGAAGCAAATATTGCAATAATGTGACAAATCTTTACACTCACCTAATAAAATGTGAGTAGCATCCACCAATGTGCGTGCAAAACTAGGGTTGGGTAAATGGGATACAAGGAATTTAATAACAATACTAACGGACTTATCATCCCTTCCTGCCAAGGCTGGTTTCAGGCCTTGCCGCCTAAAACAGCTAATGTGCCATTCTGGTAATAGCTACCTGATCAATTCCTGGATAAGACCCACAGTAGCATCTGGTCTGCGTTTAGCAACATATGGTCTCAAAACAGCATCCAAGGCCTTGGAGTACTCGAATTTCCGCAGATGATGGTCATATTTTGGTATTTTGTCCTGGAAACAGCTTAATCCTCAAGAAAGCATGACATCATATATTCCTACTGGTTCTGGGTTTGTAACAATCAAGTCAGCAGTTTCAACTGCATGAATTGTGTGGTGCCAGCTAGTTCTGACTTTTAACTTGTTGGTCCCTCCAACATGAACATCGTGTGGCTCTACTCTTTTCAAGACAGAAATCAAGCCATCAGTTCCTCCTGCTACCAGAACATTATCATCAACCTAGAAGACTGAATCACCTTGGTGCAATCACTATGCCTTTGTACCGAAACAGCAGAACTCAATAGAGGAGATGGAAACGTAAGACTGGTCACCAAGTTATAAGTGGAGACATCATATATCTTCAGCTGGCAATCAAGGGAGCCAGAAAACAGATTTCTAGACTTAGAAGAGTACGTGAGACAGGTCACTGTTTTATGATGAGAAGATAAGCAGGCAAGCAGGCGGCCACCTGCTAGCAGATCCCATACTTTGACATAATTTGTGCCTAAAGTAAGGTATAAAGGCTGAATGGATGTCAAAGCTCACCAGCTGAAATGAGCACTGTGCCAGCTGGCAAACACAACAGGGACTCAACTGGAGATCCGTGATCTGCAGTCATTACACAATCATTTGATCTGCAATCAAAAACGCGGATCTTGTGATCATAACAGCCAGATATAATTAGACTTTCACTGTTTGGCACTACACAGCCTGCACGAACATAATCCTGAAAATCTTTGTTACCAGGTAAGTTTACATATCAGTCTTACTTGATGATCTGGAAAATTAGTGATTTCACTTTCTCCAGGGATATCCCATACTCTTACTGTCTGGTCATCACCAAAACTTGCAATCTTTATCATGTCCCCCATGAACTTGCACCGATGTACTTCTCTAAAGCATGTTTTTCAATGAAAACTTTTGTTCCCCTAAAGAACATCTTCAAAAGAAACAAAGGCATACCCTTTGTGTCCTTTAAGAACTCGCAATAAGGAATTTGACTTGAGACTGAACAGCTTAATATGCCCTTCACCACTTCCTGCACACAGTAACTGGCCATCACTCCTAAAGCAGCCACCATATGCTGTCTGTTGAAATTTGCTCAGATTTTTATAAATTTCCGAGGTCCATGGGTGAAAGATTTGTACCTAACAAAGATCCACATATATGTACTCAAGTAGACCATGAGACTTACTTTAGCAGAGGAAGTAACTGAAAAATAATGAGGTTCCACAGGAGAGAAATCAATGTAATCAATAGCTCCAAATTCCTTGGTAGTAACCGGAAACTGCAAAGTGGTACGTAATGAAAGCATATGAAGAAATCCTTTGATTACCTCGAAATTTTTCCAGTACCTTATTTTCTCAGTGTCAAGATTTACTGTTTTACAAAGAGGAACAAATGGAGTTTTCTTAAAAAGGGCCATGGGAGAATGCTATCGCCAATTGCAAACACTGAAACACTAAAGGATACTTAACAACTTCAATGGACAGCAAAGTCGATTAAAACTGCTTTGAGTACATACCCAGAACTTTAGAATTTCCATGTAAGACTGTTGCTAGCTTGAACAGAGAAGTTTTCTTCCTAAGCAAGGTGCAACGTTTTTCAATTGGACATTTTTTCAACCTCTTGCACTCTTTTCAAGCGGGTATGCGGCAAACTTAAAAAAAAAACAATCCCTTGGTTTAAAGAGTTCTTTGGGAACCAACGTCACAACTGCTCCAAATATGACTAGAATAACGACTTGGAACTTTCGTGATTCTAATGCGAACAGTAAAGCAACTTCAACATGCTTTGCAATTCACACGAAATGGATACAACAACGAGTTTGAAAGTTCGAGAATTTTTGCAACCCCGAATAAACATCAGTGGGCAAACGAGGCACCAAAAACTGCGAACACTTCTTGCACGTCGAACTCGTGGTGTCAATCGAAATCCGGAAGTTCCATACACGTTAATTTGAAACTAACCATCCTAATAATTCGCGGAAATCACTAAAGCTTTCTAGTCAACGTGCACCAAAGTAGGCTTCACCTGGAAATTTGCACTCGCTCCAGATTTGCATGACTTCTGACCAAGCAGGATTTGGAGGTTTTTCATGCACCTTTTTCCCTAAGGATTGCATTCGGATATTTCTTTCTTTCTTATGCGAAATTAAAAAGCCTTATGTGATGCACAAGGACTTTAACATGTGAACTCCTTTTAGGTGTTACGATCAGTTGTTGTCTTAAGAAGTGTTTTTTTTGCCTCTCTTTGCTAGTTACCTGTTCCCACAGATGAAGCAGCATCCACCTCACGCCGACATCCACGAGCAACGCAGCAAGAAGTGCCAAATGTCAAATTGTGTTATTTGAAGTGCTATTTTAAAGGGAAGACTGTCTGTCTCTAATAAAGAGTTTCATTTCTCACAAATCAATGAATAAGAATGAATGAATGCAAGCAGGCAAAATTGTTGCTTCTTTTAATGATACAAGAATATGCCACTGCTCCACTTCATGAAAATGCTGAATCTAGGGCATATTCCTTTTTATGAAGAAATCAAAGATATATTCTTCATTATGATAACAAAAAGGATTTATTTGCTGAAACAACAGCTTATGACAAAAATTAGGGGAATCAAAAGAAAGGCTATGAAAAACTGAAGTAAGCACTTGAACCTTTATGACCATAGTGCAAACATAATCACAAACCGCAAGACGAAGTCGAACTTTCACATTCATCTGAAGTTTGTTTCTGCTGTAAAGATGGACGCAATGAACAAGACATCAAGAACAACACATGACACTGGAACTTACCTGAAATTATGCAGCAAATGTACTCTAATTACATTCAAATACATTTAAAATTTATCTTTCTTATTGAAAAAATATGAGGATTGGATGAATATATCGCAAAATATTTGTAAAATAAATAAGTTGGAATACTTCGATATTTCAAGAGTGCAAGCTTTCATGGACTTTGCATTTCCTCATTCGGTGATAAGTAACTTGCTTAAGTGACAGTATTAGGATTATCAATTACTACCAAAATTTCAGGGAATTAATAATCTTATCAGGGATTTTGAATTTTACTGAAGAATTCAATGTTTAGATATTTGGGTAAATTCAAAATCTGCAGGTTTGAATTGACTTGATTATTTATCTGTACCTGTTACGGAAATCTGATAAACACACCCAAGGAAGTGAGAATTGCAAAGTTTTCTGGTTTGTCTTCATTTCATGGATGGATTGTTGGCCTAAGGCTGCAGCATCACAAAAGAGTGTGCTCGACTTCTCGGGAGTGCACTCAAGAGACATTTTTGTAACGAAGGTAGTACTTTCAGTTTCCAACCACTTCCTTGAAGGCATCATGTGGTGAAAAAAATGACAACTTTGTGCAAAGATGCAATTTATTCGCGTATGCTTCAGTTTTCAGCAAGACTGACTAACATCTGGAATGCTGGATTCTAAACGACATAAATTGACAATTAATTGCGTTTTTCTTTTTTAAAGAAAATTAAAGAGATCTCCGCAGCGAATAGAAAATTGAAAGATAAACAAGGAGAGTCCTGCTTTCAAGATAAGGACTTCTTCCCTAATCTAAAATCTCAGGAGGGGGAGTAGGCAATTTCTTAGAGAACAGATGTCGCCGGCCACAAGTAGCGGTATCTTCACGAGAGCTTTGAGACCACTCAGGTGCAGTCACTACCCGTCCACGTGCCTCTTCTGGAAAAAGCAAGAAGCAGAGTCCGCGGAATGGCATTCCCACAAGCTCTGTAAACACTGAGTGCAAATCTCTATGAATCACGACGACCAAGAGCATCGTTCCTTACTGAGAGCTACCCAGTCGCTGCCGTGGCTTCGGCAAGCAACTGATTCTATTCTCTCTTTTCTTGCTTCTCATTAAGAGTCGCGCTCCTACTGCTAAAGAAAAGCCCTCTGCATCTCCACCCTTGATAGAAAATCTCTGCTACAGCACTTAGTCAAATTGTGCTATGCAGAAATCATAAGCATTCCTTGAAGGCCCTTCTTAGTTCTCCTGCTGCAGTCATCTACCTGGACTACGAGTACAGAGGCTCTTCTTGGGCGACAAAAGGCAGAGAAGAGATACTGTCCATCCTGCACGGAGGCTTTCAGTACGACCACTGAATCTAGGTTGGACTGAGGTAGGCGCGTCATGCTACGCCTATAGCATGGATGTGCCATTCAGGTGGCCTTCTGCAGAGTAAAAGTGCAAACAGAGTGACGTGCGCTTCTCGGGAGCTCCTAGGAACTTTCAGGGAGACCATTCCGGGAAGGTAGTCCCGTCCCTCATTGCTGATTGTAGGATCCTTTTCCTCTTTGGCAGGGCATCCAGAGCACCCGCTGATTGTCCAAGGGACCTGGTAGTGGCGGTAGGTGTCTTGAAGGAGCCCGGTGGCTGCAAAAAGGGAAGTTCAACGCGCCTATAAGGCCTACGCGGAGAGGACCAACGGTCAAGAAGGGCGTCTTGGGAGTCGCTGACGCCAGAACGAGGGGCAGCGAAGCCATGCAGAAAGCAATGGCTACTCTACCGCCTCATCTGCATGTGAGACAATGCTGCCGGCAGAGCAGCGGGAAACCGCAGCCGGAATGAATGTCAGAGCGAAGGAATCACTGCGACGCAAGTGGCTGCCTTCCAGGACAGATGGCTGCCTAGATGATCACTGTACGGAGGCTGCGCGACCGGTTGAGCTCGCCGTTAGCGCCCTCTACTTTTCTTGCACTTTGCGGGAGCGGGGTCAGCCAAAGTCAGCACCAGAAGTCCTGTGCGAAGCCACTTCTCATATGGATATCCACAGAGACAAGGAGAAGTCCCTTCTTCCTTCCAAGGCGCCCTAATTAGCCATGCTTTCAGCCTCGGCAGCTTACAGGAAGAGATTCAGGAAGAAACAGGAAGAAGTCCACTTCACAGGCGGGGATCATGTCCTAGTCATACGATCCGCTTCCCTATGCAATGACATTCCCCGAAGAAGGGAGGACAGCCGATGAGCCAAAGATCCGGGGAAGCCGCCCACACTGCGCAGGCAAGGCTAACAGCCTCAGCGGTCCCGCAAAGGGAAGCTGCTCTCGGGAAGCGATTCGCCCCTCCTAGATGCCTAGGAACCTCACCCAGGGACGCGAGGGACCAGTTACCGGAGACCGGGACAGCGCCTTCACGAAAGAGGCGAGTAAGACCTTCTATCTTAGCCAAAAGACCGAGAAGCGAAGTAAGCCCTTCCTTGGTCCATGCATGCCTTTCCGTCCCCCATCATCCCCTGGAAGCAGGAAGAGGAGTGCTTGGAACCGAAGAGAAGGGAAGAAGAGACTTCAGGATCCCTAAGGGGCCACGGAAAGGGTGGCGCACCGGAGCCGCTGCTCAGCGACGAGGATGCGCCGCCCCTCGTGCGGTTTTGCTCCTCTCCCGCAAACGAGATGGCAAGGAAGGGTTTAGACGGTGGCGAGGCAGATCAGCCTGATCCCCCAGATTAACCGAGCGAGCATCCAGCAGGCCTTTTGGCGGGAACAGAGGAAGCCGAAAGTCAGGCGGACGGGGGAGGTAGATGGGAGATCCCGTCCCATTCCCTGGTCCCCAGCGTCGTGAGCTCGTATCACCCGGGTCATGCAGCAGCTCCCGAGATTGAGAATCTTTTTTTCCCCGGGGCAGGTGATCCGAGTCTCCCAGAGACAGGTTGCCATCCTGGTGGGCACCCGCGACTGTGCTGGATAGCACCTTCGGCCTCGGGGTTCGCCTGCGCTGGCTTCACCTATTGCTGGGAGGGCTCGGGCAGCGTAGAGCAAGGGCGGCCCGCGATCCTGTGGAACTTCAGAAATGCTCCTGCGGGGGAGCAGGAGATCCGTGCGGTGGGAACACGAGGAATTCCCAAAGTATCGCGGCTACTGAGGCCGGGGTGAGCTCTCGAGCTTGTCTGAACTCTGCGGGACCTCGTCAGGGTGGTCGTTTGTTCCCGCGTTTCCGGGGTCACATGCGGTGTCGCATGCCCTTTTGCTGCTACGGACGACCTGGTGGTCACCCAGGGCCGGAAACCTGATGACCTCATTTTTCTCTTGGCTCTCGAGTCCTTGGGTGGTGCACAGAGCCGACCACCCTCTCCCCCCGCGTCATCCGGACTCGAGTGAGCGATCCAGGATCGGTCGCGTACCCACCCCATGGGCGCTTTCCCATGTGTGACGCCTCAGGTTAGTGACCTTCCGCGCTCACGCGATGCGAAGCGGCGAAAAACACACGACGGGCGGGCGGAGGGGTCGTTGCTTCAACGGGCGACCCCTGGCGGTGCGCTTCGAGGAGCTCCTGCTGCTGTGCCTTTGAGGTTTCTTGCTTTCCGTTACCAGGGCAACTGGAGAGAGCCGCGACATGGAACTGCCTAGCTCCGAACCCCTTCTCCCGAGTCATCTGCGTCCACGGGTTCCACAGAGAGAGGGGAAGGGGGAGGAGAGAGAGAGAGAGAGAAGAAAACGGTGAAGGGAAGGAAACCTTCGGCCTTGGAGGTCGGGATGGGCAATGCCCTGTCGGGCATGTCTGGAGCTACCGAATTCCAATTCTTCTCGTTCCATTGGCCACGGTCGCAGCAGCTGGCGGATTCACCGACTCCTCGGAACGGCTGCGCCGTCGGAGCAAAGGGAATTTGAGAGGGAATGTACGCACGTGCCTGCGGGCAGGAAGTGCCTGCCTCCCACCGGAAGCCCCGTCCTGCCGATCGACCCTCTCCCTTCCCCTCCCAGACTGCCCTGCTTTCAGCCGCGGGGGAACCAAAGACAACCTCGGGGGAAAGCTGCGCTGCTCCGGGAGGTGTGGGGTGACCAAAAGTCAGCCGCCATTGCGCAGCGAGGGAGCCTGTTACCCCCTTACGCCTCTGGCGTCTCGCGCACCAGTCTACGAATCCCCGCCCCGCCACGAAGCTCCGTCTCGCGGACAGGCCGGGTGACCGCGCGAGCGTTCAGCACCACTTCCT
The DNA here is from genome assembly GCA_036172245.1 of Raillietiella orientalis. Lineage (NCBI taxonomy): Eukaryota > Metazoa > Arthropoda > Ichthyostraca > Raillietiellida > Raillietiellidae > Raillietiella > Raillietiella orientalis. The sequence continues at coordinate 38,741 of JAYWIR010000060.1, read as the reverse complement.
GACCCCGCGGTCTCCGCTCGCGCGCGTCGCTCCCGGCTGTGCTGCAACACGCCAGCATGATCCGAGCCATCGTCGGTTTGACCATCCTGGCATGCGCCCGCCCTTCAGAAGAGGCGCACTCCAACAGCAGTGCCCTCGACCGACTCCTCGGCCTGTGGAATTACAGCAGCTTCATCGGGGACCTCCCCCCCTACAGCACGAACCTCGGCGGCTTGGAGGTACACGAGGTAGGATGTCTCTCCCCTTCCCTTCCCACGCCTGGGCGCGAACCCGCCCAGGCGACCGCCACCACTTGGCTCGATTGGCATCGATCACGTGGAGGCGGCTCCGTCCTGACCCCTCATCCCAGTTCAAGGAGTACCCCACGCGCAAGTTCCGCTTCGAGAACTGCGGATCTCCGGACGACGACCTTTACGTAGAGGATTTCGTGATCTCCCCCGACCCCATTCCCGTGCCGGGATCGACCCTCTTCTCTGGAAGGGTTCGCTTGAGGCGCGACGTCTCGGGAGAGGTTTCCGTGAGTACATCGGGAGGCACATGGACCGAGTCGACCCGTCTCGCAGGCCAAGCTGCTGCTAGCGTACAGGCTGGGACCCTTTTGGCTACGAATCCCTTGCCTGGGAAATATCGGCACCTGTCACTATGACGACATGTGCACGTTGTGGGAGGCAGTGTTCGAAAACAACTGCTCCTGGGATTTGATAAAACTCGGTCTTCCATGCTCCTGCCCTATCCGCAAGGTGTCGATGGAGATGGACAACGAGGAGGTGTCCATAACAAGGAGGTCGTGGATACCCTCCGGTGACTATCACATGGAAGTGGAGCTATTCAGCTCGGGAAAGAGATTCGGATGCTACAACGTCGACTACAGGCTGGAAACGCGGGGTATGCTGTCGTAGGGAGATGATGGACCGTCGCACGGACCGCCTGCGGCCAAGCGCCGCAGGCGTGATCGAGGAATGCCGCGTTGGAGTGCAGGAATAAATTATTTTCTCTCTGATACGCTTAGTGGTGGGCTCCTGGCTGGTGGTACCAGTGCATCACCGCGAGTCTTCTGGAGAACGCCGCTCCACGCCCTCTCTCTACTGCAGGTAGTACGGGTCGCCACTTGTCAGGACCGGACCTCCCTCGAGGCTTCCGGCGCTTCGTGGACCGTGGCTGTTTGCACAGGCAACACCCTTCGTGTTTCCGTGAGTGACCTTCCGTTTGACCTGGGCCATCGAATTTCATCACCGAATTTCCGCATGCCTCGAATGTGCGCTGTGAGCGGAGCGAATTAACTCCTGGAAGGCGGAATGGCGCGAAATCGAGGCAGACTTACCCATTTTCCAATTCCCTCTTCCACGCCGAGGCAGAACGTCTCCTGAGAATCCGTGAACGATGGAGATGCGTGAGGCGGGAGAGGTTTTCGGACCGTCCGTTCACCCTTTGCGCTTCCCTTTGTTTCGCAGACGCTCTTTCGCCTTCCGAGCAGGACTGGAGCGAGGCGGATGTTTCCTGCACAACGATCACCGACTTGCCGCTGTTCACTCTCTCTGATCCCAGGGAGAACCTGGAATCCCGCCATTCCGATGTCGCAGTCTGCTGGGTGTGGACCCCTTCGGATCGAAGGATGTGCCCTCGGTGCAACAGGTGACGAGGAAGACCAAGGTCGAGAATGGGGCATCGAGCAGCAGTGGTCGAGTTGAGAGGCGCATTGCACCTTTCGTGAAGGCTGTGGGAACTGAAAAGTGGACTCCTTGCGCTCCCAACTACTTTTTGTTCTTTGGAAAGCTTTCTTCAAGCGGGTGGACCCCGAGAGGCAAAAAAGGTTGCCCCAGCGCAAAGTCACGCATAGCATCGCAGAGACCGCATCTCTTCTGCGATGCCACGCATCTTGCAGCACGAGCGGCTTCACTGCAGGTTTTCCTTTTGTTTTTTCGAGTCTATTGCTCGACCTCGAGTTCCGAAAACAAGGGAGAGTCCAGCAATTTCTTCTTTAGGAGCCACTTTCACATCCATACCAGAGCACGCGGAGTTCGTTCATCTGCAGTCAATTTGACTTTCCTCAATAAGGTATCTGTAGGGGCGTCTCCTCTTGCACGACTGCTGCACCCTTCGAACGCTGGACGGCCTTCCAGGCAATGCTGAACCCTCGCGCGGTCGGCGTTGTCAAAGGGATGCGAGCGCTTCTGTTCTAGGATCTCGCTCCTATCTCGTTGTGCATATCATCTGAGGATCTAACTGGCAAGAAAGCATGAGAGGTTCGGCCGCCTCGGAGGAATCCGCAGCTCGAGAAGAGGAAAAGCAGCCCGAGATTCCTTTAAGCTTGAAGGCTCCATGCCTTGGAGGCCGATATACGGTTTCTCTTCCACGCAGAGGCGTCTATCTTTCCTTGTCGGGGAACAATTGAGCAGCAGAGCTCGGTTTGCGGACGATGTCCTCGCTGCCACCGAAGCAGAAGAGGGGCAGTTTGCCCGCAAGTCAGAGCATCCCTAGCGTCGTAGGAACAGCGATGTCTGCTTCGCACTCCGGATCATCGCCCGTCTCTCGCCAATTAAGAAATGCTCCGAGTACGCTTTTATCTCTTGGCACCCCCACCTCCCACAAGCCAGCTGCTCCCTTTCAGTCTGCCTCAGATATTCTCTGTCCTTTCAGCTGCATAGTCCCGTCGGAATCCGTGCCAGTGATCCTTGCCAATCCCGACCTTGAGGAGTTCGGCACGTGAAATCCTCCGCGTTTGCGCGGCAGGCGAAGCCATCGTAAACCACGCAACGCTCGTGCTCGCGCCCATGTCTCCAGCAGCTGCAGAAAACCTTGCGGAAGAACCCTCCGGAAAGCTATCGACACGTCCTGGGTGCAGAGAAAGGCGCGGAACTCGCTCCATTGCCGCGACCGTGCGGCCATGTGCAAACACCGGAAACGCCGCCGCGTCCCATGTTCGGTGCACAAGAACTCCTCCATCCTCACTGGCGTTCTCTGCTTTCGGCGTCCCAGAGTGCCTTTTTCTTCCTTGGCCGCATCTTTGGCCTCGCCTATGGGAGCCGATGGGAGGAGTGTGTGGAGAATCGACTTGGGAAGCCTTTCCAGGGGGCGTGACCTTTCCACAAACTTCTGGGTGAGTTGCCAAGACCGTGTGTAGTACCCGTGCACGCTTGCCGCTTTCGTAACGCTCGCTCACGGAGATCTCCGATTCTCAGGTCTCATCTCTGCAAACCCGGACTATCTTCTCTCGAAGCTTCCAGGGGATGGAGGTTGACTCTTCCCGACCCCAGCTGCGCTCAGTTTCCGTAATGGTCGGGAAATCGACTCCTTGTGTTCCCACCTTCTTTTCGCCCTCTGGCCCTTTGAAGCGTTCCATCCAGGCGAGTAGACCACAGGAGGCAAAAAAGGTCGTCTCGGTACAAGGTCACACGAGCACGAGTTGAGGTGGTCAGTTAACGCATGAGCAGCACTCAGGACTGAGCTCAGCCTTTTTTCACGATCTCGCGGGGTCAGTCCCCCAAACGAGCGTTTAAGGATGTCTCGAATCAGCAGATTCTGGGAGCAGCAGCTCATGAGCAGGAGGGTGCGATCCGTGGAGCCGCTTCGCGGGCCAGGATCTCCGTAACCAAGGCGGGAACCGTCCAACGCATATGGACGAGACTAGTGACACGTCATCTCAGATCTGTGCTGCCAGCTTCCAATCCGATCACGCCGATGCGTGAGTTTACAGGAAAATAAACAAATTGGGAACGCAGTTCCCGGAAACAACAAGTTCAGAGGAAGGGATTCACCGGTACGCAGGTCACTGATCAGGAGGTACGGAGGGGATGGAATGCCGAAATGAAGGAAAAGGTAAGAGGGATCTTTGGCCTCGTTCTGGAACCGGCAAAGAATGACTGCAGCATCTCCGTCCTGACTTTTGGATCCGGATGGGACCACTTGCAGCAGAACTCCGAGCGCGGAAGCACTACAAGCAGCCTTGCCAGAGTTCGCGAAAAATATGCTCACAGCTTGACTCCGGCAGCAGCAGGGAAAGTAGCTTTCGACCGCCCTCCAGCGCTAAAGAGAACACCCTGGATCACGAACGGGCTCAAACCAAAGGGCTACACGGAACTCTCTGAGCCTCCAGTCAGCTGCACAAAGGAAGAAGATGAAACCAAGGAAGAATCCAAGAACCCACCCCACCTGTTCGCGATGCGTGGAGGAAGAGCGCTGATCTTCATCGACACATTCATGGGAGATGAAGGCAAGAAGAAAGACTGCGAAGACAAAAGATTGCACTATAGAGGTGGCGCGTATTCCGCTTGAGGTATCCGAGGAAGGCAAACGGAGGAGCTTCTGGGATAGCAACACAGACTCCCGAAGGTACTTGCAACGATGCCAGTGTGCCAGATTGGAGGCCGCTCAGGATCGACTCCAGAGGGACTTTCAAGTGCTCAGCCAAGGATGCGGAAGTCCTTCCTCCGGTTACTTTCAGTTTCGTTTCCGCTGTTCCCAAGGACCTCCACCGAAGGGATCCAGGTGACCCGGTCCCGAAATTCATGCTTAATGCTTATCCGCCCAGTTGCCCTTCCGCTACTAGAGCTTTGAGTCTGGCAAACGGACCCATCGACTAGCGGTTCTTTCCCGAAGAGCCACGTCTTTTATGGAAGGAGGTGCTTAGCGGGGGACTCTGAGACGGAAGCAGCACACAAGTAGGAGTTCCTAATGTTCCGCAGCCCGTCTCACATGCATGCGATAGGTCCCTCAGGGTAGCAAGAAGTTCTGTTGGATTGAAGTTGCTTTTCTAGAGATTCCGTGTGGATTCTGCGGCTTGCCCACTTCCCGGGTTTGGTTGATCGTGCTGAAGGAGCGGTGCGGAAGTCCCTCAAAGCTAAGTGGAACCAAGAACACATAGGTGAATAATCAGAGGTCAGAGGAGTCATCTGCTTGGTCAACAAGACCACAGATGCATGATGCGGAAAGTATGCAGAGCGTGGCGGTGACCCAACAACGAGTACCCTACCACAAAGAGAAGAAAATATGTCACCCTGAAGGGGCAGCAAATTCGGCGATTGAGCGTTGCTGTACTCCTAAACAAGCTGCTCACTCCAAGAGATGACCGCACATCGTTAAAAAGATTGCGTGGGCCTGAACAACCTACCGTGCCGCCGCTCTGCCCCCTCTAAGGGATCATCATGGCGAAGTGGGAGGTTCCCTGTGGGATCGACTCTAGGAGGAAGAACTTGGGTGGCTGGACCACGGACCAGCTCACAGACGCTGCGACCCCGAGTGCCCCAATGAAAGAACTCTTGCGATCGAACCAGCAATTTAAAATTCGACGGAAAGACCTGCCCGCATCGGAGGCCATGTGGTAACGGTGGTCTCCGCGCGTGTCACCAAGCGTCACGGGGTCGAATACTCCGAACTCAATCGACACAGCCGTCGATTCAGTTCGATGAGGACCGAGACAAATGGGAGTCGACTTTTGGGTCCTTCCAGGAATCAAGGAGGGGAGATCCCATCCGGATGTGGAGGAGAGCGGACGCACCATGCCGGGAGGACCCTCCGGGTCGTACTGATAAAGTAGGAGTGCCGTCACCACCTCTCTAGAGAGTGCAGAGAAGCGAGCCGATCCCTTCGGGTAGGCAGCGTCGTTCAGAATTTCGGGAGCGTTTCCTCGGGGTTCTTTTCAGGGGAGTAAACAGGAGCAAATCCCTTGCGGCGGACCCCTCCGGAGAAGAAAAAGTAAGGCGCATGCCCCCGTGGGTCCCTTTGGAGAGAATAACGAAGACTTTCATGGAGATTCTCCTTCGGAGACATTCCAGGTGGAGGTGATCTCCATTTTCGAGAAACCTTCCTTCTACGTTAGAGGAACGGACTCCAAGCCTTTCCTGGATTCAACCCTCCCGGGTACCCTAACTTTAAGAATTACACACAACATTTTTAACGTGGTGTCGAAGAGTTGCGACGACAGAAAAGAAAGGATTTCCATCACCGTAAGCCCAGTAGAAGCCTTACGATCGTTACCGTCGGGGAGGCTCCCAGTGATGAGAAATCCCCACATCCATCCACTTAAGAAGCAGGAATTAAGAGGTATGCTGCTGCATTGGGGGCCCTCTTGCAACGCCGGCCGACATCACTGAACACGGGGGAAATGTGAACCCGAACTGTATAGCAGGTGCGGAGCGCAAGGGTGGCTCCCGCAACTACTTGTGAACTGTGCTTCCCTCCGGCCCCTTCGAGGACGCTTTGACTTGACCCTGCGGACCTCCGGCGGCAACCCCAAAGACTTTAGGAAGCACCTCTTTATGCGCGTTTTCCTCACGCCGGCCACGTCCCCGGCAGCTCTTTGCTGCCTACGCGGAATCGCATCGGCCTGAAGCTTCAGCAGACGAGTCAGGGACGACGGGGACGTCCTCGAGTTTGCAGTCCATTTTCTCAGGAACGCAAACCAATGTTCCCGTTTGCGAACTATCCAGGAGCAACGTGCCGGTGTGCGGGCACGCATACAGAGGACGCCTTTCAGCAGAATATGAACTCTCCAACATCCATCCGGAGTATTTTCCTATATACATATCTTCATGTATTTTTCTTCATTTTTCTCTTTGTCGACCCTCTCTCCCCTCTGCTGCCGAAACAAATCCCTCTGGTCTACGAACCGGATTCCCCGCAGCTTCCGAAGGTGATGGCCGTGGCAGGAACGAGCGCCCTGCCATCGCCTTTTTCAGTTTTTTTTGCAAAAGAACCTGTCCGGCGCGCTCCCTGAAAGTGAAACTGCCGACAGAGACTCAGCGCACCAGCACGGCGGAAAGCACTTGAAATGAACGGCAAGGAGGACAAAGACGCCGCCAGACGGCTGCAAAGACACGGAGGAACCACAGTGGTGGCTCGTACGGCGCGACGAAGATGAGCCAGCAGCCGACCGTTGGGGGGAATTCCGCGCCCAGAAGGGTCGGGGCGACCGTCCACGGCGGCTCGCGCGCGGTCATCAAGGACAGCAGCGGCAGCCTTCATCGGCTTGCGGGAACAACGCATGGGTCGATTCCAAGATCGAATTGTCGGTCACTCCTAACGGACGACCATTCAAACTGCGCCACGCTGCATCGGGTGCCCACCGAACTCTTTAGCCTCGTTCGTGAGGCACTTGAAAGCAAGAAGAACATGCCTTGCGAATGTCTGTAGACTGATTCCGCTGATCACTCCTCAGCAGAGCAAACGTTGGAACGCAAATCCTTCCTGTGTCTCGTGGAAGACCTCAGTCTTCGAAGTCCCAGCTTCAGAGACTGACATCTGGGTCGACGTCTTGCATCTCTTACCGTACGTACCATTGTAATTTCAGAACTCAACATCAGCGTGCAAAACAGTAAGTATGCTGAAAGTAAGAATTGAAATTGCTCTGCTGCTCGTGAATAAGATTGTAATCACCCCTGAATTCAGAGGACATGATGAACTGCCATACGTTACGTCTTATTGCCTGACATCTTAGTGCCGCGCAAGAATGCATACAACGAAGCTCGAATCTCAAGATGAATGCATCCAGAAGAAGGTCGACCGGGCTGGCAGTAATAAGCAGAGCTCTACGCAGGAAGCCGAATTTGCAAGGCTCCCGCGCAGACATTGCGCACGTCCTTATCGTTTGTGGGTATGACGAAGGATGAAATGAAGAAACAGAAATCGGTTGAGGGCACTGCCGGAGGTGCGAAAGAAATTTCATTTTTGTAAGAAATACACAGCTGTTCCACCAATATAGAGAATAAAGCAAAAAAGATTGGTAAGAACCCTGCAAGCTCGGAGGTACATTTGTCCTGAAGGGACAGCGTATCCTTGCAATGATGTCCTCACTAGGGGAACGTTCAAACTGCGGTGTTTTTGCAAAAACGGTAAGTGCGATACACTCAAGATACAGAGGCAAATGGCAAATGAGAATAAATAGGCGGTGATCAGCCTCCATATCACGAGAGGGTCAACAGTTTTTCGCATTGGGCATGAGGCTGATAAAGCTTCTGTGATTTCAGGGCTGCAAAGTGTAGAAATGGTGGTCACTGTACTTAGCTGGTGAATAAGAGGGATTCCTGTGGGGGATGGCAGATTTCGAAAATAAAAGGTGGTGTGAGTTTCTTGTTGACACGCGTGACTGTGATTTTCAGGTTTGTCGATGAAGACGACGAAGGGCTATTTTCGTTTATAGAGTTTCTTGCTTCATAATGGCTGATATTGTCCTGAGCCCAGGCAAGGAAAATGAGGACATGAGGAAACTGGCTCGTGAGGGTCGGATTTTCAGCGTAAGGAAGGGATGAGAAGAGACGAATAGGGTGAGTGAGCAATAGGGGAATGAAGAGAAAGCGTTTGAGATCAAGTGTGGATTCTTCTCCGTAACTTAAAGATGCTTTCTAAGAGAAGGAAACGAAAACGTCTACGATGTAAAGAGAAAACGAATGCTGGGTATGATGATGTCAAGGAGAAGAAACTGACAGGAATGACGATGCATGGATAAGTAACAAAGTGTGTGAAAGCCAAGATTATGGAATGAGAACATGACCAGAATAGAAGGAAAACGGATAGAATGTTGGTGACACAAAGGGATGGATTGATAAGATATAACGTTTCCGGGTGCCGTACTAAGAAGAGCAGTGGCATCATGGTAATGCCCAGAAAAAGGTGCTCGGGTGTCGGAAATAGAAACCAAACGAAATCTACATATATTACCCTTCCGATCATTTTGCATCGTCAAACACTTTACAAGCATTCCGCCATTTCTCAGTCGCAGATTCGGGACTCTAGGAAAAAGTGGGAATAAGGAAGACGGTTGTGTCTTGAGTGGGAGTATTGAGGTTTAGTAACTGCATGCCACTCAGGGACAGATTTCAAAGACTTTACTGGGATTGGAGGTCAAAATGTTGGGTATTCCATTCCGATAGAAGCAAACATAAGGGGCAATGGATATAAAATGTCAATGAGGACCGTGTCAGTGTTTGTAAGAGAGCTCACAAACCCTTTACCCCAGCTTGGAATTATGATTGACCACACTAGCTAGGCGAGGTCATGGCAATGACTATTGTGGGTCTTCAGTGTTCCTCGACATTGATGGAATTTTTTCTTATTCATAATTATGGATGCAAAGGTAAGATGAGGGTTCGTGCGTAATTTCTTCATGAATGATGTGATGATTGAACGAAAAAGGATAACTGCAAGCGGATGGGATGGTTATTCCATTCTAGTGGTTGTGGCATTATTTCTTGCAATCCCACAGGGTGGGGCGAAAAAGATTAGTGGATCAGTGTTTGCGGTTGTGAAAGGAAAATCATGCATTACAGTGATATTTTTAAGGTTCCTACGGTGCATAGGTATGAGAAATAGCCAACGATTCAATAGTGGAACGGTTGTGTTATTATTTTCAAAGTTATCATTGATGAGATAGGTGAGGGGAGAAAACAAAAGCCACAGAAGGCCTAGAAAAATAGGAAACTGAGGCTGGCGAGAGTAGAAAATAGGGAAAATGCAATGAGAAAGATGATGCGTATGTAAAATGAGCTCATTTCCAAGCCAAATTAGTGAGCATATTCGAGTGGAAAATGCGATCGATGTTATTCGGATGATTAGACCAAAGAGAAGTTGCTCTGATGGAGTGAGAATAAAGAGATCACAGAGGAGAATCGTGAACGGGGTATGGGGCCAACAGCTATATTTGCTAATCTGCAATTCACTCATTGTGCTGAACAGGGTACGGATCTTAGTGAAAGAAACACTTTTCTTAAGGTACAGTACCGTGAAGGCGAGCATCAGTTGATCCTTCATTGTAAAAATGGATGTTTCGTAATTGAGTCGCTCGAATCAAAGTTTGCGTAATCTTAAGAACACTTCAAGTTTGATGTCACCTACTCAAAGGAGTAGGTGACATTAAGGGACGATACGCAACTTTAAGGGTTTTGAATTTTCCATGGTTTTCATTCTCAGCTTGGAGAACTGTATGAGGAAAGCACTGCACGCTCCTACGCAGGTTGAGGTGAGCGCGTGGGCGGAGCAGATGCAGCGATGTACCACTTGAAGAAGGCACTTGGCAGCAGCCATAGGAAGAGGTGGAAAGCCTATTGCGGGAACGTGCTTAGCAACCGCTTGTTCCATGCGAGGGACAGTTGGGGCATGGAATGCCACGGGAAGACACAAACACCACAGAGGAGTGAGTGCCCACTTAAGAATCCTCGAACGCCACTTTGTCAACGTATTCCGGATGAGAAAAGAGACTTCGTGGAACACGCTGGGATCGCTTCCTCCCATAAACATTTTTGATGACATTCTTCCTTCCATTTTTCCCGTTTATCTTCATACCATGCCTACCCGCATGAAATCCCGGGGAAGTGGAAAAGAACTCTCGTTGTGTTTTGCACTTGGAAGAACCAATTCTTCCAACGAAAATCCGAATTGATTATCCTTATTATTTTCTAATAAATGTCCAGAAAAATACAGAAAAAGAATGGCATCCTAACTGGTGCAACCGTTCACCCTTTTACGCTTACGCGTGTGCCCCCACTCCTCAAGAGGATCACCTCGAAAACTTCCTCGAACATGGACCACTGGCTTGAGGAACTGCACATGGGCTGCCGGGCGAAACCACGTGCAAAAATGTCATCAAAATCGCGTTCCCTGTCGACCGCGAGCGATCGCGAGAGCATGTGGCACCCCTGACTGCCTGCGTGTCCTCCAAAGGCCCTTCTGGGATTCTCCGCAAATCCGCTGCAACCGTTTGCTGTTATTTAGCCATAGCTGAGCTTCAGGTCGAAGGTCATCGCGACAGGTGGCTACCCTTTTCGTGTCTTGACGTCGCCGCGCAGTCCGTGGACGCTCCGCTAGTTGGAGGAAGGAGGGGAATCCCTTCATCATTGCTGGGAAATTTCCCGGTTCGCTCCTCATAGTCAAATGAAAGCGGAAGTGAAAGCTGAGGCATTCTTTGCTTTGTCTCCAAATTTGTTCTTTGAGCGGAAAATGCTCGCTGTGCACCATTCCTCGGACCCCCCGCATACTTCCGTTATCCGTGTACGGTACATCCATTCCCCGAGGAAATGCGATCCTTCTCTCAGCTCTCGGCTTTATTTCCGAAACTCTTCGTACTTCATTTTCATAAGGATCTCCGCAAGATGGCCGTACCTAAGCGACCACAGAAGCGAAACTGCCAAAACCCTGCATGCGAAGTTGCGAACAAACGGCAGCTATGAACCTTTCACCAATCTCGCCGCCCTTACTGTAAAAACCCACGAACCCTTTTTTTTGTTGTTTATTTTTTGCTTTGGTTCATTGCTCCCTCTTCGCTGACGAAGCGGACACAAAGGATTGCATCCAGGTTCGTTCAGCAAGCAATAAGAAGCGGTGGTAAACTTGGTGGATGGCGAGTGCCATATGCTTTGGGAAAACATCAAACATTCGTGGAGTTCGGAAAACGCTGACAGCAGCAGTCCAAGCATTGCCCGCTGTTACGGCCCCAGAAGAGGGGGCGAATCTGGCAACTCGAGTAAGAGAGGGACATTGCAAGAAGGGAAGTATGGGGATGCTGCGTCGTTCTGTCGCATCCATGCCCACCCATTACGTTCGAGTGCCCTCACGGCTGAAAAGAACCAGGCGCCTCTCTTCTTCAGCAGCATTCAGTCGACCAGAAAAGTGAGCCATTGCTTGAGGAGGCTCACGGAATTCAGCAACCGAGGGCAGTGTATCTCTCGGGCGCCTCCTAGCCGAGGGCGTGTATACAGTCCAATATAAAAGTATACCACGTGTGTCCACATGCACCGTACAACCCTGGGAAGAAGGGAGTGCGGATGCTGATCGCGGAGTTTTCGCCATGGAGCCGGTGGCGGTGCTGGAGGTTTGACCATCCATCTTCCACTTTTCCAGGTAGATGTGTGAGTGGTCTCGGACACCCTGAAGCATTCAAAGAAGGAATTTGGGCAGAGGGCAGCTCTGAGGCGCTCTTGCCACCATCAATGGGAAAATATCCTCGATGCAGAAAAGAGAACCATCTGAAATCGCTTGGAACGTAACCCGAGAAAGAGCCATCACCCATCTTTTCTTCGCCACATTCCCTGATACACGCCAACACGCGTTGTGGATGCGCTTTATTGGACAGAAAGATCTCTATTTGGATTTAAGAGTGAAGCGCAAATCGTAACAGAAAAGCTCCTCTCCGTTTTTCTTCAGCTCCAACCGAACGTGATAATCACTTTCGAAGATAGGAAGGTCCGGCGCCTGGGTCCGAATCGTTTTGTCAATGTGTTTGGGATGAAGTGGGCACCCTCCGATAAAACCGAGCTCTGACAAGAAGATGCAGACACTATCATAGTAACAGCTTCCCAGGTTATAGTTGCAGGGAATTGTAACCCATTTGTCCTCTATTTTCACCTCCACAGTGACATCAAGCTGAAATCAGAGAAACGAATTGAACTCTGCATCCATTCATGGAAAGAGAATGCAGCTACAAGAGATGTGCTTCAGGATCTCTCGTTAGAGCTAGAGCTGGAAATGCTGCTGGGATGAGAGAATGCTCACCGAGAGGCTGCTGTTGATTTCAATTTTCAGGTCACCCTTCAGTTTAAAGTCCACATTTCCCGGGATGACAATCGGATCCGGCTTCACCAGGAGAGAGATATCAAGAGCATCCTTTGACTTCGGGGAGCAGCTCTCGAAGCTGAAGCCACCCTGGAAGAACAGAACGAACAATCCAAATGGTTTCCTGTTTTGCCTGGTCACCCTGAGGACCCATTTGCGCCGTATTGCACATGCAGCCACGTCTCCTACCGAAGTCTCCCCAATCCTTCAACGAATTTTCGTAAGACCCCTCGAACCAGAGAGAAGTCGTTGAAGGTTCTGAACACTCGGAACACGGGAATGATTGACGCATTCTACCATCATGAGCGATGGTAGGAGAGGGTGCACAAACGATCTCTCGGTGACCTTCCGCCATGCATTCAGTCAGAAACTCGCAAAAAGTTCGTTACCTTTGGGAGATTCCAGACGTGTATCAGATTTTCCAGCAAGTTTTGGCCACGCTGAGGGGTCCTCGCAGAGGCCTGGAAGACGATGAGTGACAGCAGGAGAAACCGAATCATCCTCCGATTCTTATTCCCGTCAAACTTTAGAAGAGTGGAAGGTCTTAACGCAAAGGCAACTTTCGCAAGCAAGGAGAGCAGCCGAGTATTTAAAGGGTGTGGCTTATCACTATCTGCTTAACCTTTCCGGCCCATATGGAGCATCTTCGTACGCAGTTGGGAGGCTATCAAAAAGTCACACCATAGGAAATTTTTATTTCCAGATTCCATCTCTCTAAGGAATAGCGGGAGAAATGCAGGTCTCGTTTTTCCATAAGGTGAACAGAGCGAGAAGTTTCTCGAACGCACTCTTTTCAGGAGTTCCGAGAAACCAGGCGGAAGAAGGGTGAGGACCTCTCGCAGTGACATGAGGAGTGAAACCGGGATGCAAAGGAAAAAATCGTGATGACGATGCCATGCACGCACGGTTCGGACAGCCAGTTGTGTCATTCTGCTGGGTTTTCAGACTAAAGACAAAGAAGTACTGAAGGAAGTCGGTTGGACATATCAGATCAGCGACCATCTCCACGTGGCATTAAATATGTCTCTCCACTCTCGATGCTTTATGGAGATAGAGTTGTACGGTCAACCAGCAAGTGGATTGCGGACGTGTGGAGAGCAGCCAAAGGCAAAAAGAGGACCGCAAGGGTGGCGAAGAGCTTCGACATAATTTATACGCTATTGGTGTTCAACCACCACGGAGAACCACCAACGGTCGCTTGGTCGCCATGCCAATGGACTCACATCCGTCTTACCGGGGGTCCTTGGAAGACAACGCCGATCTGACGCATGCAGTACGAGAAGGAACACGCGGTGGATCTTCTTTCTTTGGAGATGGCACTTTGCTCGTTCTCGGAAGCTGCTGAATTCCTTACGAGGCCGACCCAGACTTTTGGTTTGCAGGTAGGGAAGGAATTGAAACGAAGGAGGTGCCAGTAAATTTCAGATGGGGGCACAATAGCCACTTTGCTTGCATCAATCTTTTCATCTGCAAAACGATTACCACGAAGTATCTGTGAATAACGGTAGCTTTCCCTCAATCCATCTGCATGCTTGTCGACACACGGAACAAGCGTATGTTGTAGGTGTTTTCAAACGCTTCGGTTGCAGGCCGAAGAGCACTGTGAGGTTTTTCATGAAGAGACTCAGTGAGATTTCTTTTCCAGAAGAAGCATCCACGTATGAAAGGACCAAAAATACTCCAAGTCTTTGACATACGAAAGTACATCAAACTGGTTGCAGAGATCTCTGTCGGACGTGAAAAGCTCTTGCTTCGCATACTCAGGATTTACACACGTTGCCATAGAAACGTCATTACGCTTGTGCTGCTCATAGCTTTCCGAATGTGCCTTATGGGTAAGCTTGCAGCGTCGGTCGTTGGCCACTATGACCACTATGAAGCGGCAGCTGAGACGATGCTCCTGAGGAAATCCACCTAAAGATGCCGCCGAGACAATCTCTTTGCCAGGAGGTGTTGCTGCATGTTGCCTGCTGGGGGGAAGGAATTCCTCATGCCGGAATGATCGCCTGCAACTGGCCATTGCAGCGTTCCCACGAAACGACTCTCCCAAGGTGAATCACGTTATCTTGTGGGACTCAGATATTGCTCCGCTGAAAGTAAACTTTGTCCTCGGGAGGCTCAAACAAGCGCGCAAGCTGCAGATTTCTCAGGAGTAACGGTGGAGATTCCGTCGTTGACAACCACGATCCTGAAACGATGTGCTTCATTCGATGAACCGAGTACCTCAGCTTAACCTATTCCTTGGCGACCAGAGATGAAGGTCGCCAAGGTAACGAGCTCAGGGGCACAAAGCAACACGGAAAATTCCCTGCTACGACGGAAGAAACGAACTTTCCGTTAGCTCCATGGAGAAATTCCATATCGCGAGAGACAGGGAGGAAATAAATGAGATCAGCCCCTCATCTCATCGATACTGTTAATTGCAATCTGCCGCGTGCTTTCCGAACTTTCGCGAAAGTGAGTGTCGATAGGAGGAAGAAACATTGGGTAACTGAATTTCGACATGAACGGCTCGATGTGACTTGCAGATCGTGTGCTGTGAACTGAGGTTTCTTCAGTTGAACGGAGCAATGTGGCAAGTGAAAAAAATAATGGAGTTGACAGCATTTTCATTCCAAAAGTCTATGTGGAAGGAAGGCTGTCGATCGAATTGCCGTGAGGACCTTTGGACAGAAGTCGGATGGACATGGATGGGATGAGAGCTCCTCATTACCGCATGACTGCCTCCAGCTGTCATCACGTGCGCTCTCTCCTGCTGACTGCACGACTGCCTTCAGAAAATCACATGCATGTCACACGAGCGAACCATCATTGCTCCACGGCCACATCACGTCCACTGAAGCACCTATCTTTTTCGGTTTCGGAAAATTCCAATGTCTGGTGATCGCGATTGCTAGGGCAACACGAGTCCTACAAAGTAAGGATCGAGAATCTTCCGGTTCTCATTGCTACTTGCGTGCACAATTCTGCTGTTGTTACTTTTATAGCTCGTTGAGATGGGACTCCATGAATCGCCAAATATTCATCTGAGGCGTCGCAAAACTGATCCTTCGAATTCAAGGGAATGCTGTTTTTTCCAAAAATGAGGATCTTTGACCACCGTTCAAAGTACAGCCTTTCCCAGCAAAAGAAAGTGTAAGAGGAAAGATGCAAACCTCTCCGTGGTTGTCTTTCTGCATTGCGACGAAATTTTTCCATGAAGAGAGCACCAAACCTTTCTTTCTTTTACAGTAATTTTCAACCTTCTCGTACATACCACAAAGGTACATCTCACTTGCTCGGAGCGTCACTTTTGAGTTCTCCTCGATCGAAGGATGAAGATATTATGGCCATTCAGAAGGACTTGGTAATCAGTCGAAACCATGTAGTTAGTCATGGGTTCCGAGCTGACGTGGACATACATATTCCGCTCACGGCATTCTTCTTGATGCATTGTGCGTGTCGACTGCCGAAGGAAAATCCATCTCTCTGAGCGCTCACTTTCTCGAGCAGTGAACACTTTGCTCGGAATGCGCTGTACTTCTCGAAAGCAGAGTTCCAGAGCGATTGGCATCTCTGTTCTCCGTGTAGAGGATCTCAGTTTCTGGACCGGACATCGACATTGCGAACAGGCCGAAGCACCTCATTCATGTCAGAGTTTAACCGAGCACTCATTTCATCCCCCGTTCGTTCCGTACTCGTGCATTGCGGTCATCTCAAGCTAGAATGACAGGAGGGTCACTATGTGAAGAAGGTGGCCACTTCCGAGCGGGAAATGCGAAAAAGTTCATCTGGAATGAGGGATTGTATCCGTGGTTTGTCCGGAACAGAGCAACCAAAATAAAATCCGCTGTTGCATGTGAAGACAGAATTATCAGCTGACAGATGGATGACGCAGTGCGCTGCTGCTGGGAAGGTCGATCGTCGGATCAGCGTGGGTACGGAATCCCTTGATAGGACAGGGGAAAAGAAGGCTCCCCACAGGGAAGACCAATGTGGCGGTGTTTGGGACAGCTCAAGTGACGATAAGCGCTCACACGGACATTGCCTGCTTGTGGACCAGGTATAACTGAGCAGTGATATGACCACTTCAGGAGAGCAAGCTTCCAGGTCACCAAAGCCTCTTTGCCATTGTGACTATCGAAAACTGGAAGACTCTGACGAAGCTGACACTTCTCATGGGGAGCGCGTAGCCAGAGGTGCAATAGGGTGGTTCTCAGATAATGGCTTGCGCTCATCGCCGAGCTCGCTTGCCTATTTTTCCAACTGCCACATCGTAGGAGTGGAGAGCGCTACTCTTCGACTGCTGCTCATGCATCCGACTGTTTACTGTGTTTTTGCAGCCATGACTTTCGCACAAACTGATGGAGAAGGAAAATGAGCACGGATTTGCAGCTGTCGATAAGAATTCAGCCTCGAAAGAGCAGAGCTGGAGGCCACGTGATGCCACATGGAAAAAGCACTGCATAGCTGAAACATTCTCAAAGTGCCACCGTGCATGAACACCGTGCGTGACTACAACGCTTGCCAGCCTCATGTCGTCACAGCGTGGCATTTGCATCGGGCGGCTTCAGGAAGCCGGAAACGGATCCAGCATCAACGTGAGAGGAGCATTCCCTAGGGAACAACTGGGTAGTTCGTTCCGAGCTACTAACAACTTTCCCAATTTGCCGCCGCCAAACATTGCTCACATGGTTCCCTTCGTGCGGGATGACCACATGTACTTTCCTGGAAACAGAAAACACTTCAGACATAAGCGAAACTCCTCTTAACTTTTTTGCATTCATCTCCGCATGTGGTCGGCTTCCTGCATTATCCTTGCTCGTTGACGTTGACTATGGGAAGAATCAGAGGGAATAGACGGGTGCAAGGCACCGCACTTAGAAAACATCCCGATGGCGACCAGCACGCAAGATGGGACATCACTCGAGAAATCGCAAGAAAAAGTAGGAAACTGGAATACCGAGCGGCATATCAACATTCAGACGTCTTCCCCCCAGCCGCCCGACTAGTCCAAAGGGCTTCTTCCATGAGACCACTTACTCCTAATGGTCCCGGAACACCGAGACATTCTCCCGATGTTCCTCGGCAGTTTTTAGCTTCCCTTCAAGTGGCAGCAGGACACGTCGTTGAGACCACCTCATTGGGCATCCCGTGGAACCAGAGCCGGCGCTGCTGAACAAGGAAAAGTGTGACCTCGGAATGTGCCCAGCGCGGAGAAACGCAAACCCTTCTGCACCTACTGATTGTGCAGATCGCCCTTCGGTATGTGTGGCAATGCCACGCCACCGCCCTACAATCAGAAAGCGACAATTCCAAAAACGTGATGGAACTGCTCAGTGGCGTAGCGCAATTCCGCATCGGTCTCAGCTGCGCGCTGCCTCCGCGCAAGGCCCAGGCAACAGGCGATGCTGCAAGAGGTTCTCTCAAACAGATCGCGAGAGGCTGTTTCCTCTTGAATAGGACCTTCAGATGACCCGATCCATGTCGAAACCAGGAGGAGCTTGCATGCATTCTGGACAGAATGCTGGAAACAACAGGAAGGGCTCAGACAGCTCTTTCCATGCCTTCCCACCGTTCCCTAATATTTCAAGAACCCTTTCTTTCTTGTACATTCTTTTCTCACACTTATTTCCTTTTTTACCCTATGTGGAGCTCTCAACGACATTCCTTCTCGGGCATGAATACCTTCCGGGATGTCTCCCTACTTGGCAAGACGATGCTGCTACGGTCGAATCAGCCTCCCCATTTCCCGATACATTAACAGACGATACATTTCTAGATATGTGGCTTTCCCTAGAAACCCCTCGTCGTACAAGACGCCCTGCTGCGTGAGCACTCAGCGACCCCGCGTATGTGGTGCGAACAAACTGAATCTACTCAAGAGATGAGTCTGGTGTGGTTGACAGTGTGGTAGGAAATAATACCACGAAACACAAATAAGGAGGACGCGTATGTGGAAAGAATTTTGTTGGAACATCTCAATGGACGGAGGCAGCTGCCGCGAAAGAATCAATTCCAGGAACCAGGAAGATGTGGAGCCGTATCGTTGCCACTTTCATGCCTGCGGTCGAGGCGCAGTGAACGACCATCTTCACTTCAGGATATCGACCCACCCTTTTGTAGAAGGTAATCCGTCTACGACTCGAGTCGGTTGCGCGCTCCTTCGAGGAGCGATCGCGAAACCACAACGCCGCCAAAAGAAACCTTCATGGCCACTTTGTTGCACGTAGGGATGAAATCACGGAGTCTGCAATTGCAAACCGGGAGTTTGCTTTTGACGACCGCAGAGTACATCGTGAACATCTTGGTAAGAAGGCCCAACCTCGTGACCGCTGGGATTCAGCTGTGGTCCTCTTGACCGGCTCTTTGAAGCTGCGCGTAAACGAGAACGACATCCTCCGTAACAGCACTCGAAAGCAACGACTGCGTACGCGTACTGTTTCGAGTGGTGCTTTTTCCAAAATTCCAGGGAGCATTTGGCGGCTTAGCAGCAGCCAGGGTCGCCGTGCTGGAAGGCGAGCGCCCTCCCCTTAAGACAAAGTTGAGAGAAGAATGCGTCGACAAGCGCATCCCCAGGACATCCAAAGTATGCAGCAACGAACCGAACATCCAAAGAGGAGGAGGCGCCTTCAAACAAGTAGGCGTCGCCACGGACAGATGGGCCACATGGGGGGAGCTTGCTCAAAAAGAGGGGGTAATCGACAAAAGATAAAAAAAGCACGTCTTTAGAGCACTGAAACAAAAGGAAAGGAACAACAAAAGAGGTCACTTATGAGAGTGCAGCAGCCAACAGAGATACGGTCAACTATTCCCGAAAGAGGGGAAAGAATGACCGACGAAGCGGGTCGGACGGTGGTAACACACACGAGGGATGAAGCCGACACGGGCAAATCGGCTAAGCGCCGTGACATCCCGACGCTCGTTCGAGCCTGTCGGATTTTTCCCGACGGCAACGCGGCGATTGAGGACACAGTCGAAGAGGCGAGGAGGGCGACCAACGGTGGCGGTATGGAATCGCCGCTCAGTGCCAAGCAAATTGGCGACGCTAATGTACTCCACTTTCAAAACGAGAAAACGACAGGAACGAATCAGAAAGAGGTCAAATCGAAACGTCCCAAGGGGAGCGACCGTCGCAAGGCTCGTGGGTTTTCAATTGGAGCCGAAGTCCAGAATATAATATTGGGAAAAAGGAAGAGATAAAGGAAGGGATCACAGAGATCTCCCAGGCGTTTTCAGCTTTGTGTCCGTCCGGCATTGCCTCCTTGAACGTCCACGGGCAACGTGACCACGTCAAGCCACGGAATGGGTAACCACCCGTTTCCCCGACTTCCGACCTGTTCCTCAGCAATGACCACTGGAACCACAGACGGTTGCAACGCATTCCACAGGAGCGAGAATGCCCATAAGTGCTTTTAGCGGACACGCAGGCAGTCAGGGGTGCCACATGCTCTCGCGATCGGAGGCGATAGACAGGGAACGCGATTCTCGATGGCATTTTTGCACGGGGTGTCGCAGTAAGTAACCCGACAGCCCCATTTGTTGTTCCCCACGCCCGGAGGACACGCTCGAGGAATGCTTCGAACTCACCCTGTGGGGGGGAATGGGCAAACTCGCCAACAAAAAGAAGTGTACGGTTGCACGAGTGAGAGCGTAGTCGTTCAACCGCATCTGATGGGTTATTTGTCTTAGGATAATAATGATAAAGAATTCGGTTATTTTGCAGAAGAATTGTCCTTCCAAGTGGAAAACACAAAGAGAGTTCTTTCCACCGGTCGCCCGGGGTTTTACGCAGGGACGCATAGTGTGAAGAAAAACGGAACAAACCTAAGAAAGAGTGTCATCAAAAATGCATTTGGGGGCACATGGAAGGAATCCCAGCGTGATGCGCAACGTCGCTTTCCTCATGTGGAAGATGCTGTGAAGGTGGCATTTGTCGTTTCCCGAATGGGCACCGACACCACTGGCGTGTTGGCGCCTTCACGTGGCGTTCCATACCCATACTGTCCCTCGCGTTGAAGAAGCAGCTGCTACGCACGCGACTCGTGAGTCCGCGCCTCCCACGCAAACAGGCGCTTGATAACGTCTCCGGGTATTGCCCTCGGATATCCGGAGCGTGGGCAGAGAGGGAACGGTTGCTCTGCAGAACCGGGAGTCACATCGGGATTTCCTTGCAATCCCCAGCAGCTCGTCCCATCGAAGAAGTTTTCCTGGTGGGGCACACCAGGTCGCCGCATCCGTTGGCTGCGGATTTCTTGGTGCGCAAAGAGTTTTCCTTTTTAATGCAATGCAGCAGCACTTTGCTTCCTGCGTTCATGCGATCACTTCGGCTCTGTTTTCTCTCAAGGATGGCAGCGATGGGGATGAGGGGCAGAACAAACCCCACGGGAACTTGGGCGGATTGCAGGGAATATCCTCCCAAGCATGTCGAGCGTATCTGTTTCTTCGAAGACTAACGTAGTCTGCCTTCCTCGAGCCTCCACACTTTACCTACAAGAGCTAAAACTGACTTGTAAAGTGAAAGAGTGAGGCCGAAGGGGCAGCAGGAGATCCTCCGCAACCAAGGCAACCATTCGACGTAGCTGACTGCTGAAGAGGCTAAAACTCGTGTGATTTGCCGCGAAAACGGAAGAAAGTCCAACGCATGCAATCGCTTTTCGTGGCAAATGACACGAGTTGGCTGATAAATAACCTTTCAACAAAAGGGTGTGCGCAGGTGGAACGGAATCTCCAGCTGCTAAAGCGTTGGGAGCCCTAGTCCAGCATCCTTACTCGGACCACAGAAGACCTTACTTCAGAATGTGAACTTCCCTTTGCCGGAATGGGCACCTGTTGGAAGGTTTTTCGGTCCGTCCTTGACGACCGCGAAGAAGAAGATACCAGAGAGGTGGTGCTGAAGGAGAGGCGGCACATCCGAGCTCCGCACCGGAGTGCGTTGCGTCAAACAAAATTTGTCGTTCTGGAACGGGCCGATCGCCATTTGGACTTTTCCGGAACGGCCGCACCAGACTTCTGCAACGTCCCAGTCCTCCAACCAACCACTTGGAGAAGATCCAGCGGATCCGTTCGAAGTGTTTGGTTTGAGGACATTACATCCAAGTGGATCCAGTCCGGCTCTGCTGTCCAGGTCGGCTCCACATCTTCCTGGTTCCTGGAATTGATTCTTTCGCGGCAGCTGCCACCGTCCATTGAGATGTTCCAACAAAATTCTTTCCACATACGCGTCCTCCTTATTTGTGTTTCGTGGTATTATTTCCTACCACACTGTCAACCACACCAGACTCATCTCTTGAATAGATTCAGTTTGTTCGCACCACATAGGCGGGGTCGCTGAGTGCTCACGCAGCAAGGCGTCTTGTACGACGAGGTGTTTCTAGGGAAAGCCACATATCTAGAAATGTATCGTCTGTTAATGTATCGGGAAATGGGGAGGGTGATTCGACCGTAGCAGCATCGTCTTGCCAAGTAGGGAGACATCCCGGAAGGTATTCATGCCCGAGAAGGAATGTCCTTGAGAGCTCCACATAGGGTAAAAAAGGAAATAAGTGTGAGAAAAGAATGTACAAGAAAGAAAGGGTTCTTGAAATATTAGGGAACGGTGGGAAGGCAAGGAAAGAGCTGACTGAGCCCTTCCTGTTGTTTCCAGCATTCTGTCCAGAATGCATGCAAGCTCCTCCTGGTTTCGACATGGATCGGGTCATCTCAAGGTCCTATTCAAGAGGAAACAGCCTCTCGCGATCTGTTTGAGAGAACCTCTTGCAGCATCGCCTGTTGCCTGGGCCTTGCGCGGAGGCAGCGCGCAGCTGAGACCGATGCGGAATTGCGCTACGCCACTGAGCAGTTCCATCACGTTTTTGGAATTGTCGCTTTCTGATTGTAGGGCGGTGGCGTGGCATTGCCACACATACCGAAGGGCGATCTGCACAATCAGTAGGTGCAGAAGGGTTTTCGTTTCTCCGCGCTGGGCACATTCCGAGGTCACACTTTTCCTTGTTCAGCAGCGCCGGCTCTGGCCTCAACAGAGCGCCTAGTGAGGGCTCCAATGACGTCCTGCTGCCACTTGAAGGGAAGCTAAAAATGCCGAGGAACATCGGGAGAATGTCTCGGTGTTCCGGGACCATTAGGAGTTAGTGGTCTCATGGAAGAAGCCCATTGGACTAGTCGGGCGGCTGGGGGGAAGACGTCAGAATGTTGATATGCCGCTCGGTATTCCAGTTTCCTACTTTTTCTTGCGATTTCTCGAGTGATGTCCCATCTTGCGTGCTGGTCGCCATCGGGATGTTTTCGCGCGGTGCCTTGCACTATTCCCGATTCTTCCCATAGTCACTGTCAACGAGCAAGACAGTTTTATAGCCACTTACGTGGAGATGAATGCAAAAAAGTTAAGAGGAGTTTCGCTTATGTCTGAAGTGTTTTCTGTTTCCAGGAAAGTACATGTGGTCATCCCGCACGAAGGGAACCATGTGAGCAATGTTTGGCGGCGGCAAATGGGGAAAGTTGTTAGTAGCTCGGAACGAACTACCCAGTTGTTCCCTAGGGAATGCTCCTCTCACGTTGATGCTGGATCCGTTTCCGGCTTCCTGAAGGCGCCCGATGCAAATGCCACGCTGTGACGACATGAGGCTGGCAAGCGTTGTAGTCACGTACGGTGTTCATGCACGGTGGCACTTTGAGAATGTTTCAGCTATGCAGTGCTTTTTCCATGTTGCATCACGTGGCCTCCAGCTCTGCTCTTTCGAGGCTGAATTCTTATCGACAGCTGCAAATCCGTGCTCATTTTCCTTCTCCATCAGTTTGTGCGAAAGTCATGGCTGCAAAAACACAGTAAACAGTCGGATGCATGAGCAGCAGTCGAAGAGTAGCGCTCTCCACTCCTACGATGTGGCAGTTGGAAAAATAGGCAAGCGAGCTCGGCGATGAGCGCAAGCCATTATCTGAGAACCACCCTATTGCACCTCTGGCTACGCGCTCCCCATGAGAAGTGTCAGCTTCGTCAGAGTCTTCCAGTTTTCGATAGTCACAATGGCAAAGAGGCTTTGGTGACCTGGAAGCTTGCTCTCCTGAAGTGGTCATATCACTGCTGAGTGATACCTGGTCCACAGGCAGGCAATGTCCGTGTGAGCGCTTATGGGGCACTTGAGCTGTCCCAAACACCGCCACATTGGTCTTCCCTGTGGGGAGCCTTCTTTTCCCCTGTCCTATCAAGGGATTCCGTACCCACGCTGATCCGACGATCGACCTTCCCAGCAGCAGCGCACTGCGTCATCCATCTGTCAGCTGATAATTCTGTCTTCACATGCAACAGCGGATTTTATTTTGGTTGCTCTGTTCCGGACAAACCACGGATACAATCCCTCATTCCAGATGAACTTTTTCGCATTTCCCGCTCGGAAGTGGCCACCTTCTTCACATAGTGACCCTGCTGTCATTCTAGCTTGAGATGACCGCAATGCACGAGTACGCAACGCACGGGGGATGAAATGAGTGCTCGGTTAAACTCTGACATGAATGAGGTGCTTCGGCCTGTTCGCAATGTCGATGTCCGGTCCAGATACTGAGATCCTCTACACGGAGAACAGAGATGCCAATCGCTCTGGAACTCTGCTTTCGAGAAGTACAGCGCATTCCGAGCAAAGTGTTTACTGCTCGAAAAACTGAGCGCTCAGGCAGATGGATTTTCCTTCGGCAGTCGACACGCACAATGCATCAAGAAGAATGCCGTGAGCGGAATATGTATGTCCACGTCAGCTCGGAACCCATGACTAACTACATGGTTTCGACTGATTACCAAGTCCTTCTGAATGGCCATAATATCTTCATCCTTCGATCGAGGAGAACTCAAAAGTGACGCTCCGAGCAAGTGAGATGTACCTTTGTGGTATGTACGAGAAGGTTGAAAATTACTGTAAAAGAAAGAAAGGTTTGGTGCTCTGTTCATGGAAAAATTTCGTCGCAATGCAGAAAGACAACCACGGAGAGGTTTGCATCTTTCCTCTTACACTTTCTTTTGCTGGGAAAGGCTGTACTTTGAACGGTGGTCAAAGATCCTCATTTTCAGAAAAAACAGCATTCCCTTGAATTCGAAGGATCAGTTTTGCGACGCCTCAGATGAATATTTGGCGATTTATGGAGTCCCATCTCGGCGAGCTATAAAAGTAACAACAGCAGAATTGTGCACGCAAGTAGCAATGAGAACCGGAAGATTCTCGATCCTTACTTTGTAGGACTCGTGTTGCCCTAGCAATCGCGATCACCAGACATTGGAATTTTCCGAAACCGAAAAAGATAGGTGCTTCAGTGGACGTGATGTGGCCGTGGAGCAATGATGGTTCGCTCGTGTGACATGCATGTGATTTTCTGAAGGCAGTCGTGCAGTCAGCAGGAGAGAGCGCACGTGATGACAGCTGGAGGCAGTCATGCGGTAATGAGGAGCTCTCATCCCATCCATGTCCATCCGACTTCTGTCCAAAGGTCCTCACGGCAATTCGATCGACAGCCTTCCTTCCACATAGACTTTTGGAATGAAAATGCTGTCAACTCCATTATTTTTTTCACTTGCCACATTGCTCCGTTCAACTGAAGAAACCTCAGTTCACAGCACACGATCTGCAAGTCACATCGAGCCGTTCATGTCGAAATTCAGTTACCCAATGTTTCTTCCTCCTATCGACACTCACTTTCGCGAAAGTTCGGAAAGCACGCGGCAGATTGCAATTAACAGTATCGATGAGATGAGGGGCTGATCTCATTTATTTCCTCCCTGTCTCTCGCGATATGGAATTTCTCCATGGAGCTAACGGAAAGTTCGTTTCTTCCGTCGTAGCAGGGAGTTTTCTGTGCTGCTTTGTGCCCCTGAGCTCGTTACCTTGGCGACCTTCATCTCTGGTCGCCAAGGAATAGGTTAAGCTGAGGTACTCGGTTCATCGAATGAAGCACATCGCTTCAGGATCGTGGTTGTCAACGACGGAATCTCCACCGTTACTCCTGAGAAATCTGCAGCTTGCGCGCTTGTTTGAGCCTCCCGAGGACAAAGTTTACTTTCAGCGGAGGAATATCTGAGTCCCACGAGATAACGTGATTCACTTTGGGAGAGTCGTTTCGTGGGAACGCTGCAATGGCCAGTTGCAGGCGATCATTCCGGCATGAGGAATTCCTTCCCCCCAGCAGGCAACATGCAGCAACACCTCCTGGCAAAGAGATTGTCTCGGCGGCATCTTTAGGTGGATTTCCTCAGGAGCATCGTCTCAGCTGCCGCTTCATAGTGGTCATAGTGGCCAACGACCGACGCTGCAAGCTTACCCATAAGGCACATTCGGAAAGCTATGAGCAGCACAAGCGTAATGACGTTTCTATGGCAACGTGTGTAAATCCTGAGTATGCGAAGCAAGAGCTTTTCACGTCCGACAGAGATCTCTGCAACCAGTTTGATGTACTTTCGTATGTCAAAGACTTGGAGTATTTTTGGTCCTTTCATACGTGGATGCTTCTTCTGGAAAAGAAATCTCACTGAGTCTCTTCATGAAAAACCTCACAGTGCTCTTCGGCCTGCAACCGAAGCGTTTGAAAACACCTACAACATACGCTTGTTCCGTGTGTCCACAAGCATGCAGATGGATTGAGGGAAAGCTACCGTTATTCACAGATACTTCGTGGTAATCGTTTTGCAGATGAAAATATTGATGCAAGCAAAGTGGCTATTGTGCCCCCATCTGAAATTTACTGGCACCTCCTTCGTTTCAATTTCTTCGCAACGTGCAAACCAAAAGTCTGGGTCTGTCTCGTAAGGAATGCAGCAGCTTCCGAGAACGAGCAAAGTGCCATCTCCAAAGAAAGAAGATCCACCGCGTGTTCCTTCTCGTACTGCATGCGTCAGATCGGCGTTGTCTTCCAAGGACCCCCGGTAAGACGGATGTGAGTCCATTGGCATGGCGACCAAGCGACCGTCGGTGGTTCTCCGTCAACACCAATAGCGTATAAATTATGTCGAAGCTCTTCGCCACCCTTGCGGGGTAATATCCTCTTTTATCCTTTGCCTGCTCTCCACACGTCCGCGATCCAGCTGCTGGTTGACCCTACAACTCAATCTCCATAAAGCATTGAGAGTGGAGAGACATATTTAATGCCACGTGGAGATGGTCGCTGATCTGATATGTCCAACCCACTTCCTTCAGTACTTCTTTGTCTTTAGTCTGAAAACCCAGCAGAATGACACAACTGGCTGTCCGAACCGTGCGTGCATGGCGTCATCATCACGATTCTTTCCGTAGCATCCCGGTTTCACTCCTCATGTCACTGTGAGAGGTCCCCATCCTTCTTCCGCCTGGTTTCTCGGAACTCCTGAAAAGAGTGCGTTCGAGAAACTTCTCGCTCTGTTCACCTTATGGAAAAACGAGACCTGCATTCCTCCCGCTATTCCTTAGAGAGATGGAATCTGGAAATAAAAATTTCCTATGGTGTGAGTTTTTGATAGCCTCCCATCTGCGTTGGAGAGTGCTCGACTGGGGCCGGAAAGGCACAGCAGATAGTGATAAGCAACACCCTCTAAATACTCGGCTGCCCTCCTTGCTTGGGAAAGTTGCCTTTGCGTTAAGACCTTCCACTCTTCTAAAGTTTGACGGGAATAAGAATCGGAGGATGATTCGGTTTCTCCTGCTGTCTCTCATCGTCTTCCAGGCCTCTGCGAGGACCCCTCAGCGTGGCCAAAACGTGCTGGAAAATCTGATACACGTCTGGAATCTCCCAAAGGTAACGAACTTTTTCCGAGTTTCTGACTGAATGCATGGCGGAAGGTCACCGAGAGATCGTTTGTGCACCCTCTCCTACCATCGCTCATGATGGTAGAATGCGTCAATCATTCCCGTGTTCCGAATGTTCAGAACCTTCAACGACTTCTCTATGGTTCGAGTGATCTTACGAAAATTCGTTGAAGGATTGGGGAGACTTCGGTAGGAGACGTGGCTGCATGTGCAATATGGCGCAGATGGGACCTCAGGGTGACCAGGCAAAACAGGGGACCATTTGGATTGTTCCTTCTGTTCTTCCAGGGTGGCTTCAGCTTCGAGAGCTGCTCCCCGAAGTCAAAGGATGCTCTTGATATCTCTCTCCTGGTGAAGCCGGATCCGATTGTCATCCCGGGAAATGTGGACGTTCAACTGAAGGGTGACCTGAAAATTGAAATCAACAGCAGCCAATCGGTGAGCATTCTCTAATCCCAGCACCATTTCCAGCTCTAGCTCTAACGAGAGATCCTGAAGCACATCTCTTATAGCTGCATTCTCTTTCCATCAACGGATGCAGAGTTCAATTCTTTTCTCCGATTTCAGCTTGATGTCACTGTGGAGGTGAAAATACTGGACGAATGGGTTAAAATTGAATGCGTGGAAGACGTGGGAAGCTGCCACTATGACAGTGTTTGCACGTTCCTGTCAGAGCTCGTTATTCTCGGAGAGTGTCCGTTTTATCCCCACCAGTTTGACAGGGAGTTTAGCTACGAGGAGCCGGCGGTACCTATCTTTGAAGGTGATTATCACGTTCGGTTGGAGCTGAAGAAAAACGGAGAGGAGCTTTTCTGTTACGATTTGCGCTTCACTCTTAAATCCAAATAGAGATCTTTCTGTCCAATAAAGCGCATCCACAACGCGTCTTGGCGTGTATCAGGGAATGTGGCGAAGAAAAGATGGGTGATGTCTCTTTCTCGGGTTACGTTCCAAGCGATTTCAGATGGTTCTCTTTTCTGCATCGAGGATATTTTCCCATTGATGGTGGCAAGAGCGCCTCAGAGCTGCCCTCTGCCCAAATTCCTTCTTTGAATGCTTCAGGGTGTCCGAGACCACTCACACATCTACCTGGAAAAGTGGAAGATGGATGGTCAAACCTCCAGCACCGCCACCGGCTCCATGGCGAAAACTCCGCGATCAGCATCCGCACTCCCTTCTTCTCAGGGTTGTACGGTGCATGTGGACACACGTGGTATACTTTTATATTGGACTGTATACACGCCCTCGGCTAGGAGGCGCCCGAGAGATACACTGCCCTCGGCTGCTGAATTCCGTGAGCCTCCTCAAGCAATGTCTCACTTTTCTGGTCGACTGAATGCTGCTGAAGAAGAGAGGCGCCTGGTTCTTTTCAGCCGTGAAGGCACTCGAACGTAATGGGTGGGCGTGGATGCGACAGAACGACGCAGCATCCCCATACTTTCCTTCTTGCAATGTCCCTCTCTTACTCGATTTGCCAGATTCGCCCCCTCTTCTGGGGCCGTAACAGCGGACAATGCTTGGACTGCTGCTGTCAGCGTTTGCCGAACTCCATGAATGTTTGATCTTTTGCCAAAGTATATGGCACTCGCCATCCACCAAGTTTACCACCGCTTCTTCTTGCTTGCTGAACGAACCTGGGAGCAATCCTTTGTGTCCACTTCGCTAGCGAAGAGGGAGCAATGAACCAAAGCAAAAAATAAACAACAAAAAAGGATTGGTGGGTTTTCACAGTAAGGGCGGGGAGATTGGTGAAAGGTTCATAGCTGCCGTTTGTTCGCAACTTCGCATGCAGGGTTTTGGCAGTTTCGTTTCTGTGGTCGCTTATGTACGGCCATCTTGCGGAGATCCTTATGAGAATGAAGTACGAAGAGTTTCCAAAATAAAGCCGAGAGCTGAGAGAAGGATCGCATTTCCTCGGGGAATGGATGTACCGTACACGGATAACGGAAGTATGCGGGGGGTCGGAAGAATGGTGCACAGCGAGCATTTTCCGCTCAAAGAACAAATTTGGAGACAAAGCAAAGAATGCCTCAGCTTTCACTTCCGCTTTCATTTGACTATGAGGAGCGAACCGGGAAATTTCCCAGCAATGATGAAGGGATTCCCCTCCTTCCTCCAACTAGCGGAGCGTCCACGGACTGCGCGGCGACGTCAAGACACGAAAAGGGTAGCCACCTGTCGCGATGACCTTCGACCTGAAGCTCAGCTATGGCTAAATAACAGCAAACGGTTGCAGCGGATTTGCGGAGAATCGCAGAAGGGCCTTTGGAGGACACGCAGGCAGTCAGGGGTGCCACATGCTCTCGCGATCGCTCGCGGTCGACAGGGAACGCGATTTTTGATGACATTTTTGCACGTGGTTTCGCCCAGCAGCCCATGTGGAGTTCCTGAAGCCAGAAGGCCATGCTCGAGGTAGTT
Source organism: Raillietiella orientalis (assembly GCA_036172245.1). NCBI lineage: Eukaryota > Metazoa > Arthropoda > Ichthyostraca > Raillietiellida > Raillietiellidae > Raillietiella > Raillietiella orientalis. Next base: position 9,051 of record JAYWIR010000060.1, on the reverse strand, counting down.
TTCGAGGTGATCCTCTTGAGGAGTGGGGGCACGCGCGTAAGCGTAAAGGGGTGAACGGTTGCACCAGTTAGAACGCCATTCCTCATCTGTATTTGTCTGGCCATTTATTAGAAAACAATAAGGATAATCAATTCGGATTTTCGTTGGAAGAATTGGTTCTTCCAAGTGCAAAACACAGCGAGAGTTCTTTTCCACTTCCCCGGGATTTCATGCGGGTAGGCATGGTATGAAGATAAACGGGAAAAATGGAAGGAAGAATGTCATCAAAAATGTTTATGGGAGGAAGCGATCCCAGCGTGTTCCACGAAGTCTCTTTTCTCATCCGGAATACGTTGACACAGTGGCGTTCGTCGATTCTTAAGTGGGCACTCACTCCTCTGTGGTGTTTGTGTCTTCCCGTGGCATTCCATGCCCCAACTGTCCCTCGCATGGAACAAGCGGTTGCTACGCACGTTCCCGCAATAGGCTTTCCACCTCTTCCTATGGCTTTTGCCAAGTGCCTTCTTCAAGTGGTACATCGCTGCATCTGCTCCGCCCACGCGCTCACCTCAACCTGCGTAGGAGCGTGCAGTGCTTTCCTCATACAGTTCTCCAAGCTGAGAATGAAAACCATGGAAAATTCAAAACCCTTAAAGTTGCGTATCGTCCCTTAATGTCACCTACTCCTTTGAGTAGGTGACATCAAACTTGAAGTGTTCTTAAGATTACGCAAACTTTGATTGGAGCGACTCAATTACGAAACATCCATTTTTACAATGAAGGATCAACTGATGCTCGCCTTCACGGTACTGTACCTTAAGAAAAGTGTTTCTTTCACTAAGATCCGTACCCTGTTCAGCACAATGAGTGAATTGAAGATTAGCAAATATAGCTGTTGGCCCCATACCCCGTTCACGATTGTCCTCTGTGATCTCTTTATTCTCACTCCATCAGAGCAACTTCTCTTTGGTCTAATCATCCGAATAACATGGATCGCATTTTCCACTAGAATATGCTCACTAATTTGGCTTGGAAATGAGCTTATTTTACATACGCATCATCTTTCTCATTGCATTTTCCCTATTGTCCACTCTCGCCAGCCTCAGTTTCCTATTTTTCTAGGCCTTCTGTGGCTTTTGTTTTCTCCCCTCACCTATCTCATCAATGATAACTTTGAAAATAATAACACAACCGTTCCACTATTGAATCGTTGGCTATTTCTCATACCTATGCACCGTAGGAACCTTAAAAATATCACTGTAATGCATGATTTTCCTTTCACAACCGCAAACACTGATCCACTAATCTTTTTCGCCCCACCCTGTGGGATTGCAAGAAATAATGCCACAACCACTAGAATGGAATAACCATCCCATCCGCTTGCAGTTATCCTTTTTCGTTCAATCATCACATCATTCATGAAGAAATTACGCACGAACCCTCATCTTACCTTTGCATCCATAATTATGAATAAGAAAAAATTCCATCAATGTCGAGGAACACTGAAGACCCACAATAGTCATTGCCATGACCTCGCCTAGCTAGTGTGGTCAATCATAATTCCAAGCTGGGGTAAAGGGTTTGTGAGCTCTCTTACAAACACTGACACGGTCCTCATTGACATTTTATATCCATTGCCCCTTATGTTTGCTTCTATCGGAATGGAATACCCAACATTTTGACCTCCAATCCCAGTAAAGTCTTTGAAATCTGTCCCTGAGTGGCATGCAGTTACTAAACCTCAATACTCCCACTCAAGACACAACCGTCTTCCTTATTCCCACTTTTTCCTAGAGTCCCGAATCTGCGACTGAGAAATGGCGGAATGCTTGTAAAGTGTTTGACGATGCAAAATGATCGGAAGGGTAATATATGTAGATTTCGTTTGGTTTCTATTTCCGACACCCGAGCACCTTTTTCTGGGCATTACCATGATGCCACTGCTCTTCTTAGTACGGCACCCGGAAACGTTATATCTTATCAATCCATCCCTTTGTGTCACCAACATTCTATCCGTTTTCCTTCTATTCTGGTCATGTTCTCATTCCATAATCTTGGCTTTTACACACTTTGTTACTTATCCATGCATCATCATTCCTGGCGGTTTCTTCTCCTTGACATCATCATACCCAGCATTCGTTTTCTCTTTACATCGTAGACGTTTTCGTTTCCTTCTCTTAGAAAGCATCTTTAAGTTACGGAGAAGAATCCACACTTGATCTCAAACGCTTTCTCTTCATTCCCCTATTGCTCACTCACCCTATTCGTCTCTTCTCATCCCTTCCTTACGCTGAAAATCCGACCCTCACGAGCCAGTATCCTCATGTCCTCATTTTCCTTGCCTGGGCTCAGGACAATATCAGCCATTATGAAGCAAGAAACTCTATAAACGAAAATAGCCCTTCGTCGTCTTCATCGACAAACCTGAAGATCACAGTCACGCGTGTCAACAAGAAACTCACACCACCTTTTATTTTCGAAATCTGCCATCCCCCACAGGAATCCCTCTTATTCACCAGCTAAGTACAGTGACCACCATTTCTACACTTTGCAGCCCTGAAATCACAGAAGCTTTATCAGCCTCATGCCCAATGCGAAAAACTGTTGACCCTCTCGTGATATGGAGGCTGATCACCGCCTATTTATTCTCATTTGCCATTTGCCTCTGTATCTTGAGTGTATCGCACTTACCGTTTTTGCAAAAACACCGCAGTTTGAACGTTCCCCTAGTGAGGACATCATTGCAAGGATACGCTGTCCCTTCAGGACAAATGTACCTCCGAGCTTCCAGGGTTCTTACCAATCTTTTTTGCTTTATTCTCTATATTGGTGGAACAGCTGTGTATTTCTTACAAAAATGAAATTTCTTTCGCACCTCCGGCAGTGCCCTCAACCGATTTCTGTTTCTTCATTTCATCCTTCGTCATACCCACAAACGATAAGGACGTGCGCAATGTCTGCGCGGGAGCCTTGCAAATTCAGCTTCCTGCGTAGAGCTCTGCTTATTACTGCCAGCCCGGTCGACCTTCTTCTGGATGCATTCATCTTGAGATTCGAGCTTCGTTGTATGCATTTCTTGCGCGGCACTAAGATGTCAGGCAATAAGACGTAACGTATGGCAGTTCATCATGTCCTCTGAATTCAGGGGTGATTACAATCTTATTCACGAGCAGCAGAGCAATTTCAATTCTTACCTTCAGCATACTTACTGTTTTGCACGCTGGTGTTGAGTTCTGAAATTACAATGGTACGTACGGTAAGAGATGCAAGACGTCGACCCAGATGTCAGTCTCTGAAGCTGGGACTTCGAAGACTGAGGTCTTCCACGAGACACAGGAAGGATTTGCGTTCCAACGTTTGCTCTGCTGAGGAGTGATCAGCGGAATCAGTCTACAGACATTCGCAAGGCATGTTCTTCTTGCTTTCAAGTGCCTCACGAACGAGGCTAAAGATTTCGGTGGGCACCCGATGCAGCGTGGCGCAGTTTGAATGGTCGTCCGTTAGGAGTGACCGACAATTCGATCTTGGAATCGACCCATGCGTTGTTCCCGCAAGCCGATGAAGGCTGCCGCTGCTGTCCTTGATGACCGCGCGCGAGCCGCCGTGGACGGTCGCCCCGACCCTTCTGGGCGCGGAATTCCCCCCAAGGGTCGGCTGCTGGCTCATCTTCGTCGCGCCGTACGAGCCACCACTGTGGTTCCTCCGTGTCTTTGCAGCCGTCTGGCGGCGTCTTTGTCCTCCTTGCCGTTCATTTCAAGTGCTTTCCGCCGTGCTGGTGCGCTGAGTCTCTGTCGGCAGTTTCACTTTCAGGGAGCGCGCCGGACAGGTTCTTTTGCAAAAAAAACTGAAAAAGGCGATGGCAGGGCGCTCGTTCCTGCCACGGCCATCACCTTCGGAAGCTGCGGGGAATCCGGTTCGTAGACCAGAGGGATTTGTTTCGGCAGCAGAGGGGAGAGAGGGTCGACAAAGAGAAAAATGAAGAAAAATACATGAAGATATGTATATAGGAAAATACTCCGGATGGATGTTGGAGAGTTCATATTCTGCTGAAAGGCGTCCTCTGTATGCGTGCCCGCACACCGGCACGTTGCTCCTGGATAGTTCGCAAACGGGAACATTGGTTTGCGTTCCTGAGAAAATGGACTGCAAACTCGAGGACGTCCCCGTCGTCCCTGACTCGTCTGCTGAAGCTTCAGGCCGATGCGATTCCGCGTAGGCAGCAAAGAGCTGCCGGGGACGTGGCCGGCGTGAGGAAAACGCGCATAAAGAGGTGCTTCCTAAAGTCTTTGGGGTTGCCGCCGGAGGTCCGCAGGGTCAAGTCAAAGCGTCCTCGAAGGGGCCGGAGGGAAGCACAGTTCACAAGTAGTTGCGGGAGCCACCCTTGCGCTCCGCACCTGCTATACAGTTCGGGTTCACATTTCCCCCGTGTTCAGTGATGTCGGCCGGAGTTGCAAGAGGGCCCCCAATGCAGCAGCATACCTCTTAATTCCTGCTTCTTAAGTGGATGGATGTGGGGATTTCCCATCACTGGGAGCCTCCCCGACGGTAACGATCGTAAGGCTTCTACTGGGCTTACGGTGATGGAAATCCTTTCTTTTCTGTCGTCGCAACTCTTCGACACCACGTTAAGAATGTTGTGTGTAATTCTTAAAGTTAGGGTACCCGGAAGGGTTGAATCCAGGAAAGGCTTGGAGTCCGTTCCTCTAACGTACAAGGAAGGTTTCCCGAAAATGGAGATCACCTCCACCTGGAATGTCTCCGAAGGAGAATCTCCATGGGAGTCTTCGTTATTCTCTCCAAAGGGACCCACGGGGGCATGCGCCTTACTTTTTCTCCTCCGGAGGGGTCCGCCGCAAGGGATTTGCTCCTGTTTACTCCCCTGAAAAGAACCCCGAGTAAACGCTCCCGAAATTCTGAACGACGCTGCCTACCCGAAGGGATCGGCTCGCTTCTCTGCACTCTCTAGAGAGGTGGTGACGACACTCCTACTTTATCAGTACGACCCGGATGGTCCTTCCGGATTTGTGCGTCTGTTCTTTTCTACAATCGAAGAAGATGTCCCCCTAATTGATTCCTGGAAGGACCCAAAAGTCGACTCCCATTTGTCCTGGCCCTCATCGGGGTATCCGATTTTAACCACCCTGAGTTTCGCACCCGGTTAAATGTAGTCTAACCAGCGTTATGTCTTGGGAGGAACTCGAACCTACGTCTTTAACTTCGAACTGAATTGTCGGCTGTGTCGATTGAGTTCAAAGTATTCGAACCTGTGACTGTTGGTGACACGCGCAGAGACTACCGTTACCACCCGGCCTCCGACTTGGGCTGATCTTTCCGGGGAATGGACGTGAGACTGGCTTGGGAGCATTAGGAACACCTTGGTTTCGCTTGCATATCAAAATCTCTTGCTATGTACCTTTTTCCATCAAAGACGTGGCTCCCGCTCTCCCATCTGGAAACTCTGTGAAGGCAGCCAAGAATCGGAGAAAGCAGTCCATGGCGCACCGTCTTCCGTGATGCATGCCACACAAGGGTTCTTAGGAGCATTGCCAGTGAGTGCGGAAGATCCCTGCAGCTTGTTCTGGGTATTCGGCGCCCACGGAGCCCCAGGTGATTCCGCAAGTTCCCTTCTTTCTGGGATTTGGTTGTGTATCCATTCCGTTTCTTTTGTTCCCGGAGAAGGAAAGACCAATACGCTGACCTCCACGTGAAGTCCGGATTTCCTTACTTACCACAGGAATTTCGTGTCCAAAGCACCTCTTCCTTGATTGCAGATTTCAGCACTTCGCCTTTCCTGTTTTTTTATAGCAGATAAAAGTTTCTACAGTTGAAGGGACATTGGAAAAAAATGCATGCGGCGATGGACCCGCACCATGCTGGGGAGCAAGGTCGCAGAAAGACTCCAAGGGTTTGCAGCAGGAATCAAACAGGAACGTGGTAAAAAAAGACGCAAACGACGCGAAGATGCAGCTTACTTGTGCTGGTGGTCGCACGCGGCTTTGGTGAGCAAGCTTGGGCAAGCCAGCTTAGAAGTTCGTGTGAGTGTGGAAGCGTGGCAGTTGGAAGGCAGAAATGTCTGAAGACGCCGCAGCACCTGCGACGGGCGGCTTAGCTAGGTCGGGAGAGTCCTGGACTCTTCATTGACCGAGAGGAGGGAAGCCGGGGGGAGGATGCGGCGCCCGGAGCACTTGCGGTCGCAGTCGATTTGCGTAAAGCTTTCCATTGCGTCGACAAGGAGCTCCTTTTAGAGCTCTTAGAACGCTTGCGATTTCCGGCCGTCTTCCTGGCCTACCTGCGCTCTTGCTGGCGCTTCGCTTTGATCAATTTAAATTTTAGCGGCCGGCACGTGTTTGGCGTGCCGGTTCGTCGTGGCATCCGACAGGGTGACAGCCTTAGCCCCTTGCTCTTCAGCATCTACTTCGAGCTGGTGCTGAGAGCATACAGGGAGACTTTGGAAACCCTGTCGAGCTCATGTCCCGGCACGCCGGCCGTGTCGGCCTATGCCGACGACCTTCTGCTTCTGCTTCCCGGGTCCACCCTGGCATCGGCGCTGGGAGATTTCTTTGAGTTGCTGAACCGTGGGACGGGCTCCGAGGTAAACACGGCGAAGTCGTCAATCATTTTTCCGGACTCGGCGCGGGCAGGACGGTCGGACTGGATGCGCTTGGGGATCCCCACGGGAGGGTACTTAAAGTACCTGACCGTTCCGTTGGGGGACTTCTGCGCTGCAGAAGCCTGGTCCGACCGTCTCCAAAAGATGGAGTTGGCGATCGGCCCGTTCCGGGACGGCAAGTTTTACTTGCAGGAACGGGCCGCGGTTTGGAACGCCTTCGCGGCCCCCATCCTCCGCCCCCTACTTTTTGTATGCCCCAACCCTCCCCAAATTCGTGAAAGGACAAGGGGCCTCATTAGAAAAGCCCTCTGGGGCAATCGGAGGCCCCGCGTCCATCTTAAAGACCTGTGCGCTCCACGCAGGGACGGTGGACTTGGACTCCTGACGCTGGAGCGCATATAGCGACAGCACCAATTCCGTAAACTTGCCCTTGTGGCAAAGTACTGGACCGCACCCTGGTGTGCACCGTCAAGACTCCTTGCTCACAGGGCAACCGGCTGCCATGGATTGACCTCAATCCTAGTAGCAAACTACTGCAACCTTAACCACTGTGGTTTTCAGCTTCAAGACTTGGTTGCCCTGTTAAGAGACAATTCGTGGATCTCCTGCATCCCTGTGGACTGGACTACCTGGCTCCAGGAATCCGTTTCCGCATGGACTAAAATCAACGGCTCCAGCGATGAAGAATTCTCCTGCCTCCGTAGAAGCAGGCACGCTGGTCAGCGACTGCAGGAGATCGCCCGCAACCCACGGAAGCTTCTGTGGGCCTCCTTCACCCCCCTTGCCCCAGTGCTGCCCTCCCTCAGGGAAGTTCGGGACAGCCAGCAGGAGGCATTGTAGGGAGTGTCCTGACTCATCGGAGGCAGGAAAAAATTATTGAAGGCGTGGACGTCCCGGGAACTAGCAAACGCTAGTACCCCGAGTGTCCCGCCGAATGGACTTTCAGGCTGGGGTGCGCTGCTCGAAGTACCTCCGGAGGAGGTGAAGTGGCCCCCGGCGTCTCGGGACAACGGCACCCTTCCCCTGCAGTGGCAGGAGACGGCGTTGCTTCTGCTCCATTGGACACTGTTAAGCAGAGCGCGCTTGCCTCACTGGACACCGGGGAGTGTGGATGCTAACTGCCCAGACTGTGGGAAAGAGAAACCTTTCCTCACTTGATCCTAGAGTGCGTTGCCCTTCGTGATATGTGGGACCGACTCTCGTCGATCTTGAACATTCCGCGGGGCGACCAGAAGAACATCTTTCGACTCCTGATGCGGGACGCCTTGCCAGCTTCCGGATGTCTAGCAGTGCTCTGTTGCATACGCGGAATACTGAACAAGTGAACCCGTCAAGGAGAGGACATGCCAGTGGGAATGCCATCCACTGGGCAACCATCTCCTTGGAGAAGGCCTGCCGTTGGCGCCGACTTGGAAAACATTTACAGGCACTCGTCCGCATCCGTGACCGGATGCAGAGGCCTCCTCACGGCGTGCCGTGATTCCTTCCCTTCCCTCCCCCTCCCGAAGAACATTACCCCCCCAGGCGTTTTCTTTTTTTTGTTTTTTATTTTTGTTTTTCCCCGCCCCTTCGCCAGTGTGAAGGACCTTATAGGCCTTAAGGTCGGTAAGAACAAGTGCCTCAAGATAGTCGGGCCATATGTCCCGACAGAAAAAAAAGAACAATAACAACAACAACAACAACAAAAAAAAAACAAATCATGACTTCGTTACGAATTTTTTTTTTTTTTTTTTGTGTATTTTGAAAAATTTTAATAATAAAAGCCCGAGCTCACGCGGGTGTAAAACCCACTGCTGAAAATGTCAACAGCATGGGGAGCGAACCGGCGGAAGCGCCCGTCATCGAGACCGTGATCGATGACGCCGCCTTCGAGCGTGCGGCGAAGGAGCTGGCTGTATCGTTGCAGCCGGCCGCCCCAAGGCCAGTAGCAGGACGTGTTTTTCCTTCACTCCTCAAAGAGTAGTAGGAAAGCGTTTTTCTTGTGTGTGCTGTTTGGTGTACATCGTAGGTGTCCAATGGCCACGATGCCAGAGGACACCGCGATGGAGGTAGGCGCGGAGGAGGCTAGTTCGCCCCCACAGCCTACTGGAGCAGGGGCAGCCGCCCCGGAATCATCCCCGGCCACCCCGAGGACATGAAGCGCCAATGTGGCCGCGCCCAGAGCAGAAGCCATGGCGGAGATGGCCGCATACAAGGCCTCCGGGTACAAGCCTTCGCTTTTGTACCAGGTAGGCAACTTGTTCGACGGCCGAACAGCGCGCGCCTTCAGAAAAGCGTTGAAGGACGCGAATGTCACGGAGAAGGATCTGGACGGCCTCTCCGTTCTCAGCGGCGGGCAGCGGGTCGAGGTGGTCTGCAAAGACGTCACCTTGGCTCACCGCCTTATCCATGCGCCGCTGAACGTAGACGGCCGCAAGATCCTGCCAGTATCTATGGACCGCTCCGTGGTGGTCCACATGACT